>NC_061161.1:5388476-5453476 GCF_022113875.1 Hydra vulgaris | reverse complement strand
TTGTAAATAATTTTAACAAAAATAAGTTTAATAATTTAAAATAATATAAAACAAGTCGTTTACCTTTGATATTTATCTATAAAAAACTCTTCAATTAAGATTGTTAGCATTCCAGTTAATGAATAATTTTTAAATCGTTGGAGGTAAAAATATTTAAAAGATTTGTTTTGCCTCTCCACTCCATTGTTAGTGTTTAAATTAACAAGTAGGTGGTTTTGACGGTATGCCCAAACCCAACGCTGAAAAATTGAAATATAAAAAAATATTTTAGGCTGATACATAATTAAAAGAATTGAATTTATTCAATTAAATTTATTTAACTTGTTAAAAAACAAATGTAATTAATTTTTTAAATAATTTTCTTTTATTAGATAATACCTCTTTGATAGGTAACCAATAAGTTTCTATATACTTTCTTAACTTTAAAAAGTTTTCGTTATTCCAAAAATCAGATTGTTTCAAATCCATTACAGCTAACTCCATAGCATTTATAGTTGTTGAATGAGCAATTTTTCTCAGTTTGAGCAGGATATTGGATTTGTGATTAGCACAACCATTGAGACTTTTACCAACCAACGCTCCCAGGCCTGTTCCCGATGAAAATCGCAGACCAAAACTTTACAATCTTAACAAAAAGCGTAAATCAACTTAAACCCAGCGCAAACCAAAAACTTTTTCGCACCTTCTTTTTATAATTTTGCACCCTCTGTTATAACAACCAAAGAACTATTGTAAACATGGAGACTTTATTGAAATTCTAACTATTCAAAAAACTTACCAGGAAAAGTTTCTTCCAATGCATCAATTTCCTCATTACAGTAATCTGTCATGCAAAATTTAGGAGAAAGGTTTGGATTCATTTTTTTAAAAACATGCAATGCCTCATAGATTGCTCTTTTCGTTTCATTTTCTGTAATAAAGCATCCAACTCTTTGGTAGTCAACATTTGTTTTGACTACTATAAAAAAAATTGGTAAAACATATCTGGTAGTTTTATAGGTTGCATCTAAAAGGAGCATTTCATTACCATATCGACACACAAGTTTGCATTGCCATTCTGATTGGTAAACAAATAATAGTGATTTTTCTGAATCATTTTCAGTAAACTTCAAATCATCTTCTTCTTCATTAATGTCTTCATTTTTATGTATTTTGTCTGCTATGTTATTTAATGTGTAGTTGTTTTTAGGTCGAAAAAAAATATTTACTGATGGATCCTCGTTTTGCCACATTTTTATTTTATCAAGAAGGCATTCCTGGTCAATAAAAGAAAGTTGTAATTTCTTTCGTGCTTGTACCATATGCGATCGAATAATGTTGTTGGTAGGGAAAAATCGCCTATTTCTTAAATCAGGCATAGATGTTTTATCAAACATGTCATTTTTAACAAAGATTTTTAGTAGGCGTTTCATTTCGTGTATACTTTTTACTTCATTGGCATAATCTATTATTTTTTTAGATAATCTAGGATCAATTTCCTGTGAAATACCAGCAAGCTAAAAAATTAAAAATACATTTTTTTCATTCTTTTTTTTTTTTACCTAATTTAAAACCAACAAAGCTGCATGCCACACCTTTTCTTTTACCTAATTCAATACTGACAAGACTGCAACAACATAGTATATACAGTTTAAGTTAGAAGTGACAGAAAACTTAGAGTAAAATTGAAAAGCAAGAAAGCTTGACAGAAGACTTAAAAATCTGTAGATTTTAAGATTCTGTAATATTAAAATATATTTGTTTTTTCTTACTGTCTTTCTGAATATCTTTACTCAATATATATACATTTACAAATACCCCCAAGAGTATAATAAACAGTATAAACGTTATGTACAATATAATATATACGACCCGCCTACAACATTCCTTCTGACGCAACACCTTAATAGTTTCTCTAGATCACAAAGTCGGCATACTTATTCGGAAACTTCCGCACATGCGTCGATCTTCTGAGATTCAGGTTGTTCGCGGTGGGTTCTTCCGGTTTTCTCGTAGACAAGTTAGCTACAATGGGAGCTGGACGGACGTCTGACATGTGTCTCGGCAATCCATTGATTTCTACCAAAACTCCTCATCCTTCATCTGAGACTCTTCCTCTATTCCATTCGCTAGTACATTTTGAATCAGGTGGTTTTACAAATACTTCTTGTCCTTGTGTGTAGTTGTGGAGAACTTCCTCGTTAGTTTTGTCAAAAATTGTGTGTGGTTTCCACTCATAGGAAAATATAGCTTTGTAGGGGAGCGATGTTTCCTTGCCATTTTTTCTGGGAGCCACGTTATACCAATATACCATTTTTAACGGATCTTTTCCACTTCTTGCTGCCATGAGCTTGATTGTGCGATGATGACGTTCAACAATTCCATTTTCAGATGGCTTGTGAGCGCAATGAACAGGATGGACACTCCCCATTCTGCGCATAATTCACCAACAAGTTTTGAGCAAAAGGTCTTGCTGTTGTCAAGAAGAACTTGCCACGGAGGTCCTCTTTCTTGAAATATTTCTTCTAGATGGAAACACACTGTTGCTCCTTTCTGGTTTTGTAGCTTCCTCCAAATTGCAAACTTGCTCCTTTTGCCACAGTCAATGATAGACAAATAAATCTCTGATTTATAGTGGGTAATGTCAATAGCTAAACGGTACCAGCTCTTTCCAACTTCAAGATTTCCTTCTTCCCATCTGATTGGAGCAGGATCTACTGATAAACATCTTTCACAACTCTTGACGACTGATTCAATCTTTTCTACAAACTTTCTCCTTCAGATATGTCTGTTTCATCAAATAAAGGGTTCAATTTACTCCAAAGTGATGAAGATTATGAAACAACTTCACATCAGGCGGTACGAGATTTGCTGTCATTGCAGAATGGTTTGAATGCAGCCAATGCTGTGGTACCCTCGTAAGAGCATCCGCTTTATTTTCTGCTGACTTAACCAGGAAAAGTTTTAATTGTATACCGCACTCCTTCACAAGGTCTTCAACCAGCCAACAACAGTAGCCGAGTCACACTTTATGGTAATACATTCGAATCCCTATTTTGTTGGTAGATTGATTCCTTTTATCACAGCTTCTAACTCTGCGAGGTTAATGTGAGCCGCATCATCTTGTTTTCTCAGCCACGAGCAGGCTTTTACTATTTCCCCAGCCACTTCCAGAACTATGCCAACAGCTAAACTGCTTGCATCGCACCACACTGTTACTTCAGAAGTGTTTTTTACGTTCCATGACACATGAACCGGATCTTTCTTTGTAAGTCTTTCATTTAAACTGCTTACTAATTTGACAACACCATCGTTCACCAAAGTGTCCCATCCACAACTACTCAAAACCCTTTTTAGATAGCTGCACAAAGGCGCAACCAATTTGCTATTGGAAAATGTCCAGTCAGCTGTCCGCACCAAGAAAAGACTTGCGGACGCGTCATTTTTCCTTCAGGAACTTTGAGTATGTTGTCACGTTTCCAGCGCACTTGGTTGCATTGTTTGTACACTTGCAATCCAAGCACACGCCCACCAACAAGTTTTTCTGGCAGCTTAGAATCCAAGCCATATTTTTTCAAGAGTTCTTGAACTCTGCAACTTGACATTATGTTATTATTGACAATGATGTCATCAATAAATGAATCCGTCCCAGACAACATAATGGTATACAATACAAAAACATTGATACGCAAGGAAAATAGGTTGATAAATAAAAGTTCCAGCGATGCCCAATACATAAACATGCTATTTTATTTGTAAAATTATGATTTAATAATTTATAATTAATGTTTATTATAATAATTTATCAAAATGTTTATTATAATAATTTATAATAAACATTTTGAACACTTTAATTTTCACATCAACCTCAACGGCAATACAGTGGTATACCACTAATGATAATACTTGGTGTATTTTAATTGACATATTAAACAATATTATCCATGCAAAGTATCATCTTACAATACGGTAAGTATAGTAACTATATTAACTAAAGTATACTATACTATAATACTTAACTTATACCCAACAGCTACATGACTTTAAAAGTGAAAAGCTAAATATTTATCAAAAATTCTTTTTGAAAAAAAAAATAATAATTTCTAAATTTTTCAAAACATTTACTTTATAAACAATTTAATAATAAAATTCAACTTACTTCTCTAACAGCATGGTTTCTGTGTTCTGAAATGTCATCAATAATTAGCTTAATTCACTTCTCAGTGAATCCAATGTCGCTCTTGTTCTTGAGCAAATTTTTTATTTTTAAAGAAATTTTTCTCTTTTTCCATGTGTTGGGTTCAGCAAGCTTTAAAATTATGAAAAAGGAAATAAACAAAAAAGAGGTAATTAATGTTACAGTTTATGCAGTGACATGCCCAAAAAAATTATACAGTTTATGCAGTGATATGTCCAAAAAAAAAAGTTACATGGATAGAAGTATGTTCAAATGAAACATAATAAGCATTACTAAAACTCCGATCTAGACCTGCATTTAAATAAATTACATCTCAATTTTGTCTTATTAAAACAACGCTGCGAGTGTGTTTTACTTATATGGCTTTGCACTCTTTTTGCGTTGAATTAAAAATAGTTCTAATATTGGCGTGAATTATAAATTACAAAACATGTTTAAAATGCTATTCTTAAAATTTTTTTAATGTTGGTGCATTATATATAGTACCAAAAATTCTAACCACCTTAGTAAATCACTTTAAAATTACCATGTAATCCTTGAAGTATATAATTTCCTTCAAAATAGCTTGGGCTGGGCATTCAAATTTTTTTGTGTCCTGCACATTGATATAACTCCTCATACAAGAGTGTTCAGTTATCTAAAATTATAAAATAAGTACATTAATAACAGTTATTTATTAATGATTAAGTTATTATTTGTATCTTTTTTTATTGATAATAAAATTTACCTTTGTTTTTGTCTTATTCTTGTATGCTTTCTTTGCTGCATCATTACGATCTATTCCATGTGAGCAATCCAAAACCTTGCGTGCTAAAACCATAAATGGAACATTTGCATAGCATCCTTCACTTTCCCATAACACTTTGTGCTTTTTACTATGAACATCTAGATATAACACAATTTATTTTACACCAATTGTGATTAGTCAATTATATATTCAACAAACCTATGTTTTGTTTTAAATAATTCAAAATAAAGTAAATTCATAATAATTCAAACCCCTGGTAACTCAAACTTCCAGTAACTCAAATTTTTTTGGAATTCCTGTTGATTTTTCTTATATAAATCTCTCCATAACTCAAACCTGCAATAAATTAAAGATTGACATCAAAGTTAACCCAAAATTTAGCCATTTTTATTTGATTCTTAAGGCAATAACCTTTAACATGAACTTTCATTTTTTTTTTTTTTTGTTAGTTATTTAACATTTGTATTTTAACTTAAAAAAAGAACATTTGCAAATTTATATTTTTTTCGTTTCTAAATTTGAGAAGAAAAAACCTTCTCTCTAGCCTAAAGGGCTAACCTAGGGGGAAATTTAATGAAAATATTAATGCACTTATAACCTACTCTCTAAACTTATGCTTTTTTTTCATTATCAGTACATTTTTTGCTTAATAATGCTTTATATTAATCTTTCCTGTATTGAAAAGAAAACTTTTGAAAAGAAAACCTGTATTGAAAAGAAAACTTTTGATAAATCAAATTATTTTCACTTTTAAGGAAATTTGGAGTTAAAGAATGTCCTGGTAAATTAATTGGTTAATGTATTTACTCTATCTATAACATAAATTTAGTAAATAAATTCAAAGTTCTTTAACTTAGGCATTTATAATTGATATAAAGTAAATAAAAAAAAGGTTCTAACCTGTATTACCAAACCCTTTGGGTGTGAACCATGTTGCATAGCGAACTGTGTACTCTAATTCATGTTGTTTTATGAAACAAAAGGCCTCATTTTCATCATTATAAATAAATGTATGGCTTTTTCTGTTAGCTATAAACAACAATATAAATAACTTTACAATTTAAAAGCATTGAGGCTGGTTAGTAAATATGGTCTAAAACTAAATGCTAGTAAATAAATGGGCATACATTTTACAAACTTTTATTAAAATTACTTGAGTATCACTGAAAAATTTATATACTAACATATTTTTTGGAAAATGTTGGAAAAGGAAAAAGTATAACTTTGTGAATTTACCAAGCTTGGTAAATTCACAAAGTTATACTTTTTCCTTTTCCAACATTTTCCAAAAAATATGTTAGTATATAATTTTTTTTTTTGTCTTTTAATATATAATATATATTATATAATAATATATAATAATATATAAATTTTAATATATAAATTTTTTAATATATAAGTTAATATATAAATTTTTTTTTGTCCAAGTATCAGGTACTTGCAAGTCCCTGACCAAGATACCTGGTATTAAAATTGAAAATAATTTGAACTTTACTATACCCATTATTTGTCCTGCAGCTAAAATAGCTAAGATGAAAGTTTATTTTATAACTTGTATTATATAATAACTGACTGGGGGGAGAAAAAAAATTTTTTTACACAACTATTGCACATCATTTTGAATAGAGTGCTCCATTTTTTTCTGAAATTCTCAGATGATCATCGTAGCCTTTTTTGTAAATTACATTCTCTTATATTCATTTCTTTTTCATATGAAAAAGAAAATAATATAAAAGAATGTAATTTACAAAAAAAGCTACGATAGCTATATTTTTTAGTTGGCACAAATGTAGTAAAAATTGATTCATTCCATTATAATAATTTTATTACCTTAACCAATGTTATCCCGAATCAAAAAATTTATAATCTTTTATATTTTTAAATCTATTTTATAAAAATATTATTTTCGAATGATATAATTATTATAACATGTAAACTTACTATTATCTTTATTTTCATCCATTTAAAGTTTATAAAACATAAAGCACGTGGAAATAACGAATGAAAACAAATACGCAACGTAATTCAACATTACCATGACGTAACAAATAAAATTCGCATAATTAAAAAACACATCCTGACGCATACTATCTTCTGCTTACCACTTACCTCAATATGACCAATTGTTCTACTTAAAATTTCCGTCAATTTAATAATTGTTTTATTTTTCGGCATATCCATCGTTATCCGTAACTTCGTTGCGTCTGTATCAGAAGTTTTTTAAGTCCAGTCCTTGTTGCTTTTTGAACGTTCATGTCCCAACATAGGGGTATTTATTTATTATTTGCAATTTATTTATAGTTGAAATTTTTACATACAGGTTAAGTAGTTTTATAATAATTAAAGTCAAATCAAACAATTATGAAAAATTCAAGAAAAATACTAAATAGATCAATAATAAAAATCAAAAGTAACGAGGTTTTTAAAGCTTGCATAAATAAAATATGCGACTTTATAAATCCAATGTCTTCGACATAGGTCATGCATAATTTGCAGAGACAGTGTTTTGGAATCCAATTTTTGATTTTTACTTTAAATTCTTTCAGAGTTGATGCTGATTTGCAACTCACTGGTACCGAATTTCAAATTGATGATCCCAAATGCGAAAGGGATTCTTTACCGTATTTCATAGTTTGTATATTGTTATTTGCTAGTTTATCCCCTCTTAGAAAAGTACTGTGAAAACAAAAAATCTCTTTCATCAATTTATGGGCAAACCGCAATTTAACTTTGAAAAATTTCCGTAATCAATACATGTAAATTCTTGTGATGTATTGTTATCAAACCATTTTTTATAAGAAGTTCTTCAAAAGCAGGTGGTAGACTGCTAAAAAAGTTAGAAAAAAACGATTTTTCAAAAGTGGCATTGTTTTAAACAGTAACTGATGTAGAGTCTAAAAATATATTGATCTTCGTATGAGAAAAAAAATTTAGAACTAATAAAAGTGATTTATATTAGTAGGGTAATTTTGTTTCCCCTAGCAACGCTCATAGCAACCGCTAGTTAAGGTTAGTAATGAAAAAAAAATTAAAAAACAAAGAAAAAATTATAAAACAACTAGGAAAGGGTTTGATAAAAAATACAAAAATTAAGAAGAGCAGTATATAAAAAAGGAGGATTTTAATAAGTTTGTATATTCAATATTTTTAATTTTATATGCTTTTTTCTCTGCTTTCTTCTTCTAATTTTCTGGCAAATATTGCAGGAGCTGTAATTGTCCAATTGACTTAAAATTTTGTACAGAGATTCATTATAATAAGCTTTATGTCCTGAGATAAAAAAAATTTAGAATATAAACTTTTAAAACAAAAAACTTTTTGTTCTTAATATCATAAACTCGATTATTAATTGGGCGCTTTGAAAAATCTAACGATGCTTTAAAATAAAGAAATTCTCAACAAAAATTTTTATCTCAGGACATTTATCTACATAAAACAAATAAAAATACAAAAAATTAGAACTTAATAAATTATACTTTTTGAGATATCTTTGCCAAGATTTTAGCCTGTTTTTGGCCTAAAATCACCTGTTTTATGAATATGAAAAAAAAAAAAAAAGTTAAAAATTATGAATTTTCTAATGTATTTATCATGTTCGAAGTAAAAAAATTTATTGAAATATTGTAAAATACAAAAATTATTTTTTTAGCAGTCTACCACCTTAGTAGTCTTGGTATACAATTCTTTCGTGTATTCTGTTAATACGATTGTTAAGTTTTCTGCTATGAAACAACCAAACTAGTTGACGATTAAAAAAAATGAGAATAAAAGCGTAAAGTTTAGGTCTTCTTTGATTCAAAGACATAAAAGAAGCAAGTCTGGAGAACCCATAATAATGCGCTCTCCAATTTATATAATTATACAATTTATATAAATCAATCAAATAGGTATACCTATTTGATTGATTTAAAAAATTGTTAAAATGATTATCAAAGGAAAGTTTATTATTAAACATTATACCAAGTAATTTTCCATTATCAGATTTCAACATTGGGTAAAAATAGAAATAGATAACTTATGAAAATATTAAACTGTTATGGACCTAAAATTGAGCCTTGTGGAACACCAAATAAAATATTAGAATAAGATTATTTATTTTTACTCTCTGTTTTCTATAAATAAAACACGATTGAACGAGTTTACTTGGGTGTGTTGAGTATCGAATTATGGAGTCCACCTGGTCATATACACTTAAAATAAAATCTTCAGGAAAAGCAACTTCAATACAGAGTCGTTGAAGTGGCTATTAAATATATGAGCCACCGACGTTTGATCCGATATGATGGTGTCACTTTTAACTAATATGATTTTTTCATTTGACGAAGAAACTTGATGAAGATGATGAAATTTAATGAAAAACTTCCTTAAGGCAGAGTTTACTGTTTTCCAAAACATTTTATTATCAGTGATACTTTTTGTTGGAAGATTTTCGTGAAATAACTTTTTGATTTTTCGTAATAGGCTCACGCAAAAGTTTCTTTGACAATTATATGTAATTTTAAATGCATATTTTTCCAATTTGTAGCGATTTAAAAAACGAGATCTGGTCATAACGGTTTTATTTTATTCTTTGGTAATGAAAGGTACATGATTTTTTCCTACATATCTTTTTTTTGAGGCACGTGTTCATTTAATAACATTAATACGTTGCTTATAAAAGTATTTAAGTTATTGCTTAGGAGGTTTTTTCCCTTTATTTCTTTAATTAGGTGACATCGAAATGTTTTATTATCAAATTTTTTATAGTTTGGTTACGTGATTATCTTTCTGGGTTATTTTGGAAAATTTCATTACCGTTAAAATTATATCATGGAAATCAGATATTCGTATATCTATTACGGTAGAGTGGCAGAAACTTGAAGAATTATTTGTTAGAATAAAGTCAATTGTTTTTGAATTGATAAGGTTTTTAAAACATGCGGGTTTCTTTATCAGCGATTTTAACTTGTAAATGCAACAAAACTCTTCCATATGCTTGTTGCTTTTTTTTGGCGTTGAAGTCTTAAAAGGTCATATTTCCTTGAAAAGAAGTTTATATTGTTCCAATATTCTTGAGAAATTTATTTATACAAGAGTTTTTAGGATTATAGCAACATGCGATCTTTTTTTTTCCTAAGATTTATTTTAACAAAGAAACATTCATAGTTATCATCGTCACTTAATTTAATCAACATTTGTAATGAAATATCTATTCTTATCATCTTTAGAATATCTATTCTTATAATAATAATTCATACAAATATTCACACAAAATAAAAATTAAATTATGCTCGTCAAATCTTAAATATGGAAGTCTATTTATTGAAATAATAAGTGAAAAAAATAAAAACATAGTAGTTACTCAGCTAGCATTATGATACGGATACTGTGTGGGACCCGGCGCACAGTGAGTCAAAATCCATAAAAAACGGCAAAAAATCCCCCATAAAAAACTTTTGCTAGAAAATAAATAATTAGTTTATAATGTCACTAAATACCACTAAAAGACAATAAATAATTTTTTTTTTTAATAATTTTTAAGATTTCACCAATTTATAAGTCTTTTTCCGAGACTTATTTATTTTATCTTATTTATCGGAAAACTCGCTCAAAAAAGTCTCGCTTTAGTGTCACTCTTTTAAGGTTGATATAGGTAAAAACAGTTCAAAATTTAACTTGAAGTCATATAGTTAAGATGTTTGATAACTATTAACAACATTTTTAACAATAAATTTTCATTTTAGATTTTCATTACTGAGATCTCAAAAATATGTCATAAATTGATTTTTTTAAATTAGTTTAGTTCAAAAACTAAAAGATTCCACTAGATTCCATGGTAGTTTTAATATTTTCCCATTAATAGGTATATATGAAAGCAGAAAAAATAAAAATCATTTGCCACAACTTGCCCCAATTAAAATAAGACCTTTGAAATACTTCGTTTTTTTTGTTTGTTTGTTTTTTTCTGTTTTTAATTATAACTTGCGCATAAAGTAGCGAACAATAGTTCATTGCTTGCATTCATCACACAAATAATACATTTAGTTCCTATTACTAAAAAAACTCATGCTCAAGCAGATGGTGCTAATTATCAAACCTCAAAACCAAAATATGCAATATTTGATGTTATAGTGCATATTTTAAAATTCAAACTTGCGTGTAAAATAACTAACAATAGTTCATTGCTTACATTAAACATGAAAAGAATACATTTAGTCCCTATAATTCAAGAGTTAGGAATTAATCATGATAATTTACTCATAGCTCTTATACGTGAGTTTTGTAGACTGGAGGGTCTGTACTATGAAATTATTGACAAACCTAAAATGTTAAATCTAAAGAAAACTCTAAAATAATATTTAAATGTAAATTCCGATCAAAATTGCAGAAATATTCAAGAACCTTCTCTAGACTTTTGGAACAATAAATAAATTAAGTTCAACCCAGTTTGAATAAATAGTTTACAAACTTAAATATTAAATATTATCTTGTTTAAGGTTGCCAAATTGGCTGAACATTCTGCTGAAGCATTGGCATTAGCTTCAATTAAAAAAGCCACTAGAGATCCTACCAAAAAAGAACAAACTCTGAAAAAGTTAATATCACGGAGATAAATTTTCCGATAAAAATGAAAACCGAAGATGCCTTGAGCTTAAAAGTTCAGTGTGACCTTTCTGATGAGCAGTATCAAATTGTTAGAAATTCATCCATAATATATAATGCAGATATTTATCCCTCACTTCACGAAATTAAGCATGAGAGACACAAGTGTTATCTTGAGGGTTTAATTGTGACAGAAACATCTGTTTCAACTCCTCTACAGGGTATGTTTAATCATACTCTGAAAAGAATATTAACTTTTACGGAATGCCAAGACTCTATGAGAATGTTTGCAGAAATTGGGGGGAAGTTTAAAGGTGTACTTCACTTTAAAGGTGGCTTTGATGGTGCCTCCAGTCAAAGTGTCTATAAACAAAAATATTCTGATACAAATATTGGTGAGGCCCAAGTTAACGAGCAAAGTCTTTTCCAGACAGCTATTGCTCCACTTAAATTAACCATCACGAACAAAAATATATGGTTAAATAAGAAGCCTTCCAGTACACATTACTGTAGACCCTTACATCTCCAATATCAAAAAGAAACGGAAGAATTGATACGAAATGAGTATGAACTTTTAAAAGCAGAAATAGACTAGTCAAGTTTGAAGTAAAGTTAGAAGTAGAGGAAGGCAAACCGGATACGACAATCAAATTTAAGTTCAAACTAGATTTAACCATGTTTGATGGTAAAGTGGTTAATGCCCTCACTAACAATCTGTCCTCCCAATCATGTAATATTTGCGGATCTAAGCCCATTAAACTTAATAGCCCAGAATTGATCAGATCTAAACCAATTAATGAAAAAGTTTTATCTTTAGGCCTTTCTACTCATTGCTGGCTCAGATCTTTTGAATATATTTTACATTTAGGATATAAGTTAAACATTAAAAAATACTTTGCCAAATCCCCCGCTGAAAAAGCATCAGTGAAAAGTAGAAGAAAGAACATTCAACTGAGGTTTAGAGAGGAGCTAAGTCTTATAGTTGTTATGCCTAAACAGGGTTTTGGCAATACTAACGGTGGAAACACTGCCAGAAGGGCATTTGAAAATGCTGAAACTTTCGCTGATATAACGAGAGTGTCAGTAGATGTAATTATTAGATTGAGGACAATCCTAATATCAGTATGCTCCTGTTATGAGTTAAACTCAGAAAGTTTTTGCCAGTATTGCTATGAAACTACAGCTCTTATACTCAAAAACTATTGCTGGTATATGATTCCCCCAACTGTTCATAAACTCTTGGAATATGGTGTGCAGATATCTGAGGCATTAGAACTGCCAATTGGTTACTACTCTGAAGAGTCACAGGAGGCTCTAAATAAGGAAATTCGCAAAGCTAGACTAAAGCATACAGCCAAGATATCAAGAAAGAATGTTATGAAAAACCAGTACCAATACCTCTCAATTAGAAGTGATCCTGTAATATCAAACATTTGTTTCAAAAAATACAAGGTTGAAAATGGAAAAACACTTACCCCTGAAATTTTATCTTTGTTAATGCTGTAATAATGAAATAAAGCTTTTTTATAACTTTAGGTTTTCTTTTTTTGTTTTCTTGAAAGAAAAATTAGATGAGATAAATATTTATTTTGTATTTAATATACTTTAATATTATTATAATATTAAAAGATTTTTTGAATCCAATTTTTCTTTTTAATAAGTATATGTTTTGGTTTGAAGAATTTAATTTTTTTAAATTAAGTCTTTGCGCGCGTAAACGACTATAACACGTATACGCGTTTATACGTGCTAGAGTCTTATACGCGTGTACGACCCATAGGCACATGAAAAATTTACATTAAAAAATATGTGGCATTTTTTTTATATGGTATTTTGGATCAAGGAATGCGATTTATTTATTTAAATCATATTTTGCGCGCGTAAATAACACTTACACGCGTAAGCTTGCATTGTACGCGTCATAGGTACGCGTAAAAAATATTTTCAATAACAAATTTAAATTTTCTGACCCAAAATACGATAGTATTGATATATCACACTTTTATATATGATAGTTATATAATTTTTGCCGTTTTTTCACCTTTCTGACTCACTGTGCGACATAACGATCTCATACACGAATGTTTCGCTTCAAGAAACCATTAAAATTGCAGTCAATTTAATTTTTCTCCATTATAAAAACATTAAAATTACTAAAACTGATTTAAAAAAACTATTCTAATTTGTCTCTTTGGAAATATATTTTCTTTTTAAAGGACAAACCTATGATCAAATCTATGGTATAGCAATGGAATCTCCACTGCCACCTGTTTTTCCAATTTGTTCATAGTTTATTTTGAAAAAAAAAGGATCAAAAACTTCAATGATGTAAAACCAGTTTTCTATAAAAGATAAGTTGATGACATTTGTGCTGGTTTCCAGTCAGAAAATTACGTACACCTTTTTCTTAGATATATAAATTGTTGACATAATTTTATTTCTTTTACTATGAACAAGAAGTAAATTCAAATATATTTTTTTTAGACGTAACTCTACACAATACTAATTCTTTAGTTACCACTACCGCTTTTCATAAAAAAAACCTATTCTGGTCTCTACTCTACTAATTTTTATAGCTTCACTCCATTTTCGTACAGAGTTAGTCTGATCAAATGCTTAATCAATAGAACGTTTAAAACTATTAGTCTTAAACTTGGGTTTTACTTTGACATAAACGACCTCTTTGAAGTATTTCAAAGAAACATGTACCGATCTTGGCTCATTTATTATTATTTTTTTATTTATTTATTTCCTTTGCCATTTAATAAAATTTCCAATAAAAAAGATCGTACACGTATAATAAATGGCATGAGCGAGAAAAAGACGTATATTGTCTTTTCGCCACGCCCTGTTTACATTGTCGCCTTCAGTTTATGTAACGATTTAAAATTTACTGGTTGAAGATTATATAGTAAAACACAATATATTACAATTAGTAAATCCTATAATAATATATATATTTTTTTATTTAGTTGTTTATTTTTCTTTTTTATAAGAAGAAAATAAAAAACAAATCAAGACAGAAATAAGTGAGTAATGATGACTTTTTTCAGTTTAATTATTTTAGGAACTTCTTTTAAAAAAATTGGTACTTATTTAAAAGAATTTTAAGATCGAAAAAATTTTCTAATAGAAATCGTCTAGATTCTCCTTTGAATTGTTCTAGTGAGAAATTTAGAAGAGTTTTATTTATAATAATATTTTTCAAAAAACTTTTCTATATAAATGGTCAACGGTATTAAATTTGAAACGAACTGAGTTTTAAATAACATGTTAGAACAACAAACTTATTAGTTAAATACTTTGTGGTGTACTTATGAGTAATTTTGGTGAATTAAGAGTGAAATATATTAGGAGATAAACCATGTTTATCTTAAACATTAGAAGCATAACTTGGTATATGTTAAGTTTATAAACATTGAGTGCATTAAGTTCCATTATAAGAGATTTACCATTAACAATTCTGTTAACACCAAATATAATTCTAATTGCATGTTTTTGATTGCTATAGATTTGTTTCAGCTTCCTATAATTAGTATTTCCCCATGCAATATTGCAATCGGAAAGATAACTACAAATAAATGAAAAATATATAATTTTTTAAGACTCAATATTAAAAAATGGTTTAAATTTTTACAACATTGAGATATTTTTGGAGATTTAGTTTTCAACATATTTAATATGATATTTACATGATATATTTTCATCCATAATCACTCCTAGAAAGTTAATTCATAAAGAGATTGGGTAATTTTGAAGAAAGGTTCTTCAAAATCTCCCCTACTAGGTTTGTGGAATATTAATAAATTTCATTTCAAAAATATATAACTTTTATTTAAACAAGATTAATTCAAATCCTCCACCTCAAACAAAAAACCAAAGAGTTTTGTTTTGTTTTGTTTTGTTATAATTTTTGCCAATTTATAAAACAACATAAATAATAAAACAAATGGCTGGAGCAAGAAGAAGACATCAGTTTGTCTTATCACCGAGCTCCATTGTGACTTCATTAAACGTCGTTTTTTACAAAAAAATATATAAATTCGTGATAAATTCTTGTGATAAAATATATAAAAATGTGTAAAACTACGTTTCACAATTGATATAACTGTTTATATATAAATTCGTATTGTAAAATAAATTTAGAACAAGTATAAGTTAAAGCAAATAAATGAAATAAATTGTGCTAGTTTATATTATTTTATTAAAAAAAAAAAAGAAATTTTAAGTCCGTGAGTAGATAAAATAGGACAGTTCTGCCTCATTTTCATTTTCATCCATATTTTCAACCATATATTTAATTAAATATATGGTTCATTTTAATCCATAGTGTGTATAAATTGTATAACTAAGAAATAAATTTTTAAATCAATTTTTTAAATTTAAAAATCAGTTTTCAAATTAGTGCTAATTTTGTTTCTTGTCGTCGCGGAATTTTATTGTGTGACGTCATCGGTGCGCATGCGTCATTTTTTAAGCATAATAGTAGCATTGTCCTAACAATAAAGAATAGCTTCCATATTGTCCAACTTGTGCGTCACCAGAATTGAGTGTCACTACCATTCTTCTACCACTACCAACGCTATGCATACTTTCAGATGAATCAAAGTTTCTATAAAACGAAATTGTAGTTGTTGGACCAATTGTACTATTCGATTAATACAACAATCCTGATGATGTATTATTAAATGAGCTTACATTCGAGCCATTCCATGAAGAGAGATAAAAATCTTCTAAACCTGATGAAGCGTAGATTCATCGACTGTTAACATCATATCCAGAAAATGTAGTATATCCATTATTATTATAGGGTGTCCAAGGTTGAATGACAGAGTTAATATTGGTAGGAGCACCATATCCATCATAGATGCGAACTCTAGATTCCCACCAATTTCCAGATCCTCCAATGACATGTATTCTAATGTATTTCAAATACACTCCGTTTCCATTATCCATAGTATTCATTAGCATATATTCACTACCATAAGTTGTATTTAAATATCTAAATGTTGATGAGTACAACTTAAAGGAAGAAATGGATCAAGGTATTAGCGGATTAATACTAGTTAATGCTTGTTGCAACGATGAAGTTCTTGTGATAAAAGGTTGTAACCAAAAGGTCACTGAATTGCCTGTTTTATTGTATAATTGTATATACAAACTTGATGTAAAAGGAAGATCAAATATAAAATATCCTCCTAATGCACTAGTACTAAAAACATTACACCCTTTCAAAGAGTTTGCATAATAGGGTCCAGCAAGGCGTGCAATTATTAAATCACAAGCTAAAGCTGTATTATTAATATCTACACCATCTGTTATAATAGAATCATTACCTATGCAAAGTATATTATCAGCATATATTTTTAAAAATAAGTAACCTGGTACAGTATTAGGTGCAACAGTAGATCCTGTAAATGCAATCCACAGTTTTCTTAGAATTCCTGAACTACCACTATAGCTAAAAATAGTGTATGATCCTGGAGTTGCATAGAATGCTTCAGATTTTAATCCAAAGTATGTCAAACTTGTATTGGGAATGATATCTAAACTTTGATTTTGTATATCCCAACATAATGCTTTGTAACAGCATCTTGAGGTTGAGTAGGATCAGCTACATTGATGATTTTATTTGTATTTAAATTAATGTTAGCAATGGCAGGATTATAACCATCAGTTCTTAGATACATACTGCTAGAAGTTTGATTATTATCAACATAATGCTTTGTAGCTGCATCCTGTACATTAGTAGGATCAGCTACATTGATGAGTTTATGTGTATTTAAATTAATGTCAGCAGTCGCACTGTTAATTCCATCTATTTTTAGATAGGAACAGCTAGAAGTTTGATTATTATTAACATAATGCTTTGTAGCTGCATCCTGTGCATTAGTAAGCTAAATTGATTATTTTATGTGTATTGAGATCAACGTCTGAAGTCGCTTTATTGTCTATATTAATATTAAGATTTAAACTGCCACCTGATGTGCTACCAAAAGCAGATAATCCATTCATTGAACTACTACCGAATATATTAATACTCATTTTTATATACTCATTATTTTTATTTAATTTATTTTACATAAATCTGGATCCCGAAGGGATCTATATTATTTTTACCAAAGTGAATTGATGATGCTATGAAAATTATTTCCATCATTTAGTTTTTTCAAGACATAGAGACACAAATGTCCGCAATAGGAGGTATTTCCAAATTGAACTTGTTCAATGTTATAGTAAACAGGACTGTGTAAGTATTCAACGAGTTCAACTGGTGGTGGTATTCCATAAGAGTCGAAAATTCGTTTCTTATCTCCGTCTTTATACCAGCAAACCCGATGAAGTCCATTTAAACTTGAATCTCCAGTATTTAATATTCCACATTCTTTTTTTTGTGTATTTTTTGGTAATTCATCTCTTACAAATACATCTCTAAAATTTTTTATTTTTAATTTTTTTGCTGCTTTTATTAATTGAAAGTTTGTTAGCGGTTCATTTGGTAAAATCATTCCTTCAACATTGATTAGTTTTTCCATTTTTATTAATAGTTTTAGATTTTTTTATAGAAAAATTACTTACCTGTTTTTTATCTTATTTGAGACATGTCAACTTCGTTGTGCCTGCCTGCCTGCCTGTGCTTATTTATTTCCAATTAATCTGAAATGAAAAGTTGAGTTTTACTGTGTCAATACTATCACTTTCATTCCAATCAATCTGAAATGAAAAGTTGGGTTTAGGTCCTGAAGGGAGCAATGCTTCGCTAGGAGACTCAGCCACTTCGTTAATACTATCTTCTTTAAGAGTTAATTTATAATGACCATACGCCAATGTATGAACTCCATCTTCTAAAATAATTCTTTTGTCATCTTCTGCACTGAGTGCTATTTTATTTATTTCTTCATGTAAATGAGATCTTATGACATTCATTTTCTCATTTGATCTTTTCTATTCATAAGACAATCTTTATAATCTTCATGTGTTATATACTTTTTAACAACATTTTTCTTCCTCCTTTACATTTTTTTTTATCTTCTCGATGTCCTTTGTATGAATACAACTTTGATCTTAGACCTACAAACTCTTCAATTTGTGCTCCTCCAGCTTCATCTTTAAACTTTGCTAATTCTTTCTTATTTAGCCCTATTTTAAATCCATTTTGAGTAGCTGGATGATTTTTGTCAAATTACCTCGTATTGAATTTACTTTCAACATCATTAGAAATATCTGAATAAAAGTCTTTTGTTTTTATTTCATATGCTAAAGAATCTGTGTCTGTGAAAAATAGTTGCTTTATCTCTATATTTACTTTTGGTGTAATCATAATGAAATTCATACATCAATGTCTTACTCAAATCTAAAATACACATACCCAAATAAATGTGTTTGCTATATAATAATTTTGTTCTTTTCATATGTATTGCTTACAAGTTTTCATCAAATATAGTCCTATTCCTTATAGTTTGGTTTTGATGCTAGTTTAATAGCTTCTTCTCTTTTAGTGATTAATCTAACATCTACTCTGTTTTCAATGTTCTCCATTGTTTTTCCAAATACTTAATTATTCACGAGTTTAAAAAAGTCTTTTTCAAAGTCATTAGTAGCTTTAGTTCTCAAATTTGTATTGAACTCAATGTACTTACTTAACCATGCGCTCTCTTTAAACTTTATTCCTCTGTGAATTTTAGTCAATTTCAATCCTAGTCTTTCATACAATTTCAAGTTTTGATAGTGGATGATATAAGTTTTCTTGTTATTTAAATTAGGTACTAATTTTTTCACTTTGTCTATTTTTAATCTTTCAGGAGCTAGTGGATAATCATTATTTTATTTTTTATCTTAAGTTTAGTTTTTGCTCCTTAATATTACAAATTCGTAACCACATAATAAAGATTCGTTAACAGTGAATATATAAATAAAATTCACTTTAACACTGTAAAAAGAACGCGGAAAACTTGCAGAAGACCAAATGGTCTTATTATCAAGAACCGCTTTACATTGCCGTAAATATAAAAACATATTCATAAAATTTTTACATAAAATCATTAAATTATAATCGTATTAAAATGTCAGATAATATACAAATATATTTTTACAAAAATCGTTTTTTTTTTTTTTTTTTTTTGAAATAATGTTTACACATTTATTACTAATGCAATGTTGAAAATATATTTATATTAAATAAAAAAGAAAATATTTATAAATAAGTTTAAAAAGAATCACTAACTAAATTTTTATACTTTAAAGTACTCTTTTTAATAGTTTTTTTAAATCAATTTAAGTTTTTTAAATCAATATTATCTAAATTAGTTAGTAAAAACTTATTCCAGATATGAGGTGCACGATAAGTCATTTTGAATTGTTTAAGCTTATTTTTGCATGAAGGCTCTAACAGGGTATTATTTGTACGCAATAAATATTTGTACTCTAGTTTTTGTTTATAAAGACTATAGAAAATTGAAGGACTTTTTTGCATTTTGCTATTATACATAAGACTTAGAACATTATATACATTTAGTTCAAATAATGTTAATAAAGACATTTGTTCAAAAAGAGGTTTTGAGTGTTCTGTTTTATTTTTAAAATTGAACACACGTATAGCATGCTTCTGTTTACGATAAAGTGGTTCTAATTTCGTTTTATAGGTACTACCCCATGCTATATTTCCGTAGTTTAGGTAACTTTGAACAAAACTATAGTAGATTTGTTTGAGTAGTGGTTTTTTTAATAAATAACGTGACTGGTATATTATTCCTATGCTTTTGGATATTTTACTACCTATATAAGCGATATGTTTATTCCAATTTAGATTTTTGTCAATAAAAACATCCAAAAATTTCGTAACAGTATCCCTACCTATTTCTCTATTTTCAATAAACAATTTCGGAAAAAAAGATTGAACTTCTTTTTTTTAAAAAGAAGGATGAAATAAAGAAAACTCTGTTTTACTTGAGTTAATAGAGAGTTTGTTTGCCCTAAACCACTCTGAAATCTTTTCTAATTCATTGTTCATTTCTACGCACAGCTCGATATTATATTTTCCAGAGATAAAAAAGTTGCTATCGTCTTCAAACATTATAGTTGAAATTCTTTTTGAAGCCAAACAGAGATCGTTTACATAGATTAAGGAAAGCAAGGGCTCAAGTATTGAACCTTGAGATACACCACACTCTACTATAGACGGATTAGGGAGTTTATTGTCTCCGTAATATACATATTGCACACGTTTATCTAAATAGCTTTCTATCCACTTGTTGGATTTACCCCTTATACCGTACATATTAGGCTTTGATAATAATATTTTGTGGTCGACTGTTTCAAAAGCCTTCGAGAGATCTACAAAAACCTCCAAAGTAACTTCTCCGTTTGTAAAGGAGTTTTTTATTTCTTCAACCAAGTGAAGGATTGCGTGTTCAGTTGATGTATTTTTTCGAAAGCCGAACTGATTGGAATAAATAAGATTGTTTTCTTTAAAAAAAGTATATAACCTATTGTGCATAATTCTCTCAAGTATCTTAGAGAATGTTGAAAGTATTGATATTGGTCTAAAATTACCTATTTCACTTGCATCTCCTGATTTAAATATAGGTTTTACTTTAGCAGTTTTTAGTTTTTCAGGAAATATACCTTCCTTTAAAGAGTGTTTAAAAATTTTGAATAAAGGATTTTTAAGCTCATTGTAACAGTTAATTACTATGTTGCTATTGACATCGTCAATTCCAGTAGCCTTGTTTCTTTTAAGGCATTTAAAAGCCTCTTCAATTTCTAACATGGTTAGTTTTTCGTTATTTAGTTTATTTCTATTACAAATTAAATATTTATCAAAAGAATTATTTACACGAGGAATTTGAGATGCAAGTTTAGATCCTATATTAACAAAGAAGTTGTTAAACTCATTTGCAATGTCGTTTTCATTATCAATTGATTTGTGATTGATTTTTATTGTCTTAGGAAAGCATGATTTGCTAGTTTTTGGTTTTCCAATTATTTCATTTAATAATTGCATGTTTTTCTGGAATCTGTTTGACACTTTTTAAGAAGTTTGTTATAATAAGTAGCTTTAGCGGTTTTTTTAATCATTATGAGCATCATGTAAATGTTCAGGATATTCTAAATCTACTTCAAATATACAAGAAATAAATTTCCAATTTTTTAATTCTTCCTCACTCATCCATTGAAACCCATGTGTAGGAAGGGGTTTACTCATAGCCCATCCGTATAAATTATTAGCATCTAAATATTGTATATAAGTAGATTCTTTAATTTCATCATAGGTTTCCATATATTTATTGTTAGCAGTTCCTAGCCTGTTAGAAACCATTCTAATTCCACCTCTTATTCCTTGCTTTATTATTAAGATCATATCATAAACACTTAATAATTCTAATTCTATTTTTGTTTCTTTCAATGCAGCATCCCAAGCTAATCCTGGTGAAGTATAGTACTAAGCAGGATCTAATTTATATTTTTTCATACATACATCTCTAAAATTTTCAAAGATATCAGATAGTAATAATACATCTGAAACATTGTATAAATTATGATAATTTCTAATGGTTTTACAATTAAACTCTTTCCGTACAATTTGCGCATGTAAATAATCTTCATCACTAATATCTTCATCATTTAATCTTGAAAAGAAGAGTTCTTTCGATGGTAATTGCGTTTCATTTAATTTATCAATAGAATCAACCCATTCATAAGGATAAACACCTTTTCTTAATAATAAATCGAGCTCATTTCCTGATTAGTATTTTCCAATATTTTTACATTGCTCCTTTGTTAGATTCTTAGATAAGCTATCTAAACTAGAAGCCATAAATCTATAACTATAAACGAAACGGAGTTGTAGTTTAACTTCAATAAC
Organism: Hydra vulgaris; assembly: GCF_022113875.1. NCBI lineage: Eukaryota > Metazoa > Cnidaria > Hydrozoa > Anthoathecata > Hydridae > Hydra > Hydra vulgaris. The sequence continues at coordinate 5,431,105 of NC_061161.1, read as the reverse complement.
TTTATTATCTTTATTCGTATATTCACCAACTTTAAGTTCTTTAGAAAAGCTAATATACTTTTCTTCATTGTTAGGAATGCAATTTAATTTTCCTTTTGACAATTTCTTTATAAACAAGTGAGAATCATAACCAGATAAATTGTGAAATAGTAATGGAATGAATTTTAGAATTTTAAATTGTTAATTACAATCATTATGAGCAGCTCCTCTATATTTTCCAGTAATATGACAATGATCTGTTACTCTATCTTCTATTAATTCTTCCTCGGAAATGTGACATACTTTTGCATTATTAAAATAATTTTTGTCTTCGGTAGTAAACATCATCTTTTTTGGAAATTTTAAATAAGTGTTGTAAATTTTCTTAATATCTGCTTCTAACATATCAACAAATTTTTTTGCAACATCATTTTTTTCACTATTTGCAGTGAATGTGACTGGTTTACTTACTATACACTTTCATAAAAACATTTGATATAGTAACAGAATGAACTTGGTGTATGCTTTTGATATTGTTTTGTATAAGATTCATTCGGATTAGGTGTGCAAGTGTTGATTGGTTTTATAAAACTTTCAAAGTCAGCATAAACTACAAAAGATACTCTCATAGTTATTTGAAAATAGTTAAACTTTATCATTGTGTTTGGTTCAATAGTTAAACTTTATCATTGTGTTTTCAATAGTTTATTCAATAGTTAAACTTTATCATTGTGTTTGGTTATCATTGTGGTTGTGTGTGTGTTTGGCTTTGGAAGTTCAATTCGTACTGAATCATGAGTATCACAATTGTACTTTTTTGAGTAATTGTATTGTAATCACAATACAATTTATGCTTTGACAAAGATTCTTCAGTACTAAATGCTAACAAGCAATTTCTACAAAAGTGTTTTTTACCATCATGCTTAGATATTTGTGATGAAAGTAAGACTTGTTATTAGACAATAGTGATTAGTTTCATTATTTGAAATGAGTAACAAGTCTATTTGATATTGTCTGTTTTTATTATCAGATATTCTTAAAGGTTAAACTGAACTTTTATATCCAAATACATTAACACTTATATCTTGATTATTTTTCTCAAATAGTGTTATCTGATTTAATGACACTGGAAATTCTATTTTTTCCCAATTTAATTTCTCAGCTTGTTCTTTTGGATCTTTATCTACTCTTTCAGAATTTCTATCTTTCATATTAAAAATCTTGCAACACATCACTTAAAGCATTTGTTGTCTTCATTTTTAATATTAATGATTGCCCTTTTAGTTGCTAACTCTTTATTAAGAGGAATGTAAGATCTAGCCTTAATAGGACTATATTCAATGATATTAATCTCTATCTTCTCAACAGAAACAAATCTCCAACTTGATCCCATCTGTTGAAATGTGGACGAGGATTCTAAAATTTTTTTTTAGCAGTTTTTAGTTTTTCAGGAAATATACCTTCCTTTAAAGAGTGTTTAAAAATTTTGAATAAAGGTTTTTTATGCTCATTGTAACAGTCATTTAGGTCTGTTGATTCTAAAACAACTTCTGCTTTTGTTGAAAAAGTTGCAATAATTGTTATAGTTTCTCCTGTATTAAGATCAGTACGCTCCATTTCACATGAAAGAACGATATAGATCTTTGATCCTTTATTGCTATTCAGTATTTTCATGACATTATTTTTAGCTGATTTCAAAAAGGACAAAGCATCATAACTTTCAACACCTTTTGCTGAAGATTGCTCTGTCACATTTTAAATAGCTGAATGTGTCAATTTAAACTCTATTGGTTTTCTAGTTCCAAACCTTTTATATAAATTAGAAACTGTAGATTTTATTGATTCAAGTTTATCATTTGCAGTCTTTTTAATGGGTTCAGGAAAATAAGATTTAATCCAATCAGCAAATTAATTCAAATACTGAGATATTGCTAAAGTATTTTGTGTAATGTGCTCTGGAATCGGTTCGTCTAATATGTGTGATCTTTGTTCATTTTGAGATAGCGTAGCCAGGATCCTTTCGGGATTAGCGGAGCCTGGGTCCTTTCACGACCTAATGCTATTAAAAGATCTGCTTTTCTCATTCTATAATAGCACTTGATTTTTCGCTCTCTTGCAATTTTTCTCAATTCTGTTAATTTTATATTTTCCATATTTATATATACAAGAAAATTATTTATATCATTTTCAAGTTTTAATTTTTTCTTGTAAAGAAATTAAAATAAAAAAACTAAAAAAATATCTTTTCATATTTTTATAGATATAAAAAGTCTATAAAAATAATTTTTTTAAATAAATTATTCTACATTTTCTTTTTCATCATATTTAGATTTTAATAATTCTATTTTTATACCATTTTCAACTTTTCCATTACGCAAATATAAATATCTACATCCATGTTTTTCCTTTCTGATATAACTATATATAAAATTGTATATTTTAACTCCTCCTGTTTCTACATTAGTTTGTTTAATAGATGCTGGATTTGTTCTAATTTTTGTCAGCCTGTCATATTTAGGATCTCTTTCTTTTTTTTCTTTTATAGGATAAATTCTAGGTCTTCCTACAGGTCTTTTCTCTTTTTTTACTTTTTCTTTTTTAACTTTTTTTACTTTTTCAATCTTTGTTTTTTTGTTTTGTTAATGATATTTGATTGTATAGATTCTTTATCAATTAAATTATTATCCATAGCAATCATAACTAATGCAATGTGATCTTTAGATGTTTTATTTTATCACTCATTTTTATTATATAAAGAAAATTAATTTAAATTACTTTCAAATAATTTAAATTGTTATGTTTTTCTTGTATATTTTTTAAATTTATTATATTTTTAAATCTTTGCAAATCTTCTTTCTAATCTTCTTAATTCTAATCCTGTTTCTACTACTAGTTTCAAATCGTCTTCTAATCTTTTAAAATTTTTTCTATACATTCTAATGAAATCTGGAACCACTTATATTCAAAGTTAAATCTATCTCCATTAGACTTTAGTCTGCCTAATCTTTCTGATATGACAACAGCGAATGCTTCAGTTCCTACTGGAACATTTGCACTAAAGTATGCTATAATTTGAATATCTGATACTGAAGGTTTAATTCTTTCTGATTGTTTGCTTATTGTATCTATTCTTTCTTCCAACTCCTCGTAATTTTCTAATTCTTTTTTATAATTTTCTATTTTTTCTAATAATATTTTGATCTTGAATTAAATTAATTCTGATCTTGAATTAAATCTTTCTTCTAAATCTTCTAACACTTCTTCTTCAAATCTTAATTGATTCATTCTTTCTTCAGTTATTAAACATGATTTTTCTTCTAATCTTCTTTCTAATTTTCTTGATTCTAATCTTTTTTCATTAAATATTAAATATGATAGCAAATGTAAATCATCTTCTGATCCTGCTTCTACTAAATCTTCTAATATTTTTTCTCTTAATAATAATTCTAATCTTAATTTTTCTAACTTTAACTCTTCTACTAATTCTTCTATTCTATTTTTCAAGTCTTTTTTTTTTAATTTTAATTCTTCTATTCTATTTTTCAAGTCTTCTATTTTATATTCATAATATTCATATACATCTTCACGGAATTTATCTAATTTTATTTATAATTTTTTTATTTTTAATCTAAATTCTTCTAGTCTTTCTTTTTTAAATTAATTCTAATTTTAATTCTAATAATCTTAATTCTAATTTTAATTCTAATAATCTTTTGTAAGAATTTTTACATTCTTTTGTATCCAATTAGTTTTGAATTTCGTTTTCCATTTTTTTTTAAATATGCAAGAAATTTATTTAAGTCATTTTCAAAAAAAAATTTTTTCTATACATTCTAATGAAATCTGGAACCACTTATATTCAAAGTTAAATCTATCTCCATTAGACTTTAGTCTGCCTAATCTTTCTGATATGACAACAGCGAATGCTTCAGTTCCTACTGGAACATTTGCACTAAAGTATGCTATAATTTGAATATCTGATACTGAAGGTTTAATTCTTTCTGATTGTTTGCTTAAATCGAAAACCATAAGTGGATATAAATTTTTATAGTCTGAAGGTGTTATGTTACAATTTGAAATGATTTCATTTGTTCCATGAATATTTTCTTTAAAAGTAGATGCATCTCTATAAGCTCTTGAAAGTTGTTGATTCGGAAACGATAGTTCATAATCAGCTTCAGGAAATCTTACTTAATCATGACTTGTATATTTGACAAGTTACAATGATCGAATATTGAAGCATTTTGTGTTTCATCATTATTTCTATTTGTTTGAAATCCAACGATAATATATCTAGGTTTTTCATCACTTTTAACAACAAGTTTCCAAGTCATTTTAGATGTTTGTTGAGGAGTTGTAATTCCACACGATCTAGAATAAAAAGCTACTGGAATTGTTACTTTTTCTCTAATAACACTGTTAAGATTAAGTCTCTCTGTATCTGATTGTGTGATATAAGGCATCCATAATTATACTTTTGTAAGATTTACTTTTCCTGCAGCTGCTGCAGCAGATCTAAAAATAGCATTATTATCTTTGTAGAGTCAATGTGTGTTTAAATCCGTAAAGTACTTTAGTATAATCATTTCAAAATCCAAAAACATGCTTTAAAGGTATAATAAATGAAAATGTACCTTAATCATTAGGTTTCTGAATAATGTAAGATTGCCTTGTTGCAAATCCAACATCAGTAGTCAAATTTGTGTAAGTGTAATTACATCTGCATTAGCATAGGATGTACCATCTGCTTTTAAAAGTCTTCCTTTAACTTGTATATAAGCTTTAGATGGAAGAAAAAATGAATCTGTAATCTCAATATTAATTTTTATTGGTACTGTATCATTTATATTTGTAACACTTGGTGGAAAAATATTCTCCAAATTGAAATCTGGAAATACTTTCATCAAGAAAGGGTTGTTAAATTTAAACTTTATTAATCTGCCATTTTTATATATATAACATTTTTTTTAAATTCTTTTTTATTAATTTTTATTAATGAAAATTTTAGCAAAAATATTATACCATTTTTAATCTTCTTCTTCTCTTTACTAATTCTTCTAGTTTAATAGCATTTGAATGGCTTAGTTTTTTAGATGTTATTGCAGATCCCATCATCATTCTATTTATACTTGTTGTGACTTGATTAGATAGATTTTGAGCAAGATCATTAGCTCCAGATTCAACTAAATTTGAAACTTGTTTACTCTCAGGTTTAAGCTTTGATTTTTTAATCAATTTTTAAACATTTTTTAATGTTTCCTTTTTCTACTATAATATCTTTAGCAATAGAGATTACATTTGTAGCTAGTTCTTTACCTGCTACTTTTGCAGCATCTATTACAGTTTTTCCTAAATCACTGGCAATGGCTTTATTAGCTAAATTACGTGATATTTTAAGTGCATTATTAATCAATCTATTATTAAGTAAACCTCTAAAAGGACTAAATATACCACTTCCATCGACAAAATGCTTTTTAAAAACTCTTTTCTTCACAATTAACATTTTTATTTACTTACTATTTTTATATAATTTATTTCTAACAAATGCTAAAAATGCAAATTCTAAAAATGGATCCCTTATTTATCTCTAAAATGGTTAGTCAACATAGTCTTCATACCAGATAATGCTCTAACAAAATCTGAAGATTTTGCTCGATTATATACATTATTAATATCATCGAATATACCACTTCCACTTACAAAATGCTTTTTAAAAACTTTTTTCTCAACAATTAACATTTTTATTTACTTATTATTTTTATTTATACCGTAGTAATTTTTTTTAATTACCGAAGCTAATCTGGATCACTTCGTGATCTAACGGAGTCTGATCTCTAACGAGATCTAAAAATGTTCTGTATTGATTTATATTCTTTATTCTCCAGTACACCTTGACGTAATAATTCATCACAAATTGCAACAGCTTTATTTCTAACTCCAGTATTACCTGCTTCAAATGCTGCTATAGGAGTATAAAGCCTTTCAAATAATGCATCTTAACTGCGAGGAAGAACGATAACTCCTTTTCCAGATTTTCCAGTTATCTCTTCCCAAATGGGTTTTATTATCTCTTTATATTTTTCATTTCTAGATGATCTAGGTTTTCCTGGATATTTACTAGAAGAAATGGCATCTGTTTCTTTCAATATATTTTTATAATTTTTGAGATCATCTTCATTATATATATTTTTATCAGGACTAGATTTTGTCAACAATTCCCAAAGACCAGTAGTTCCAATATATATTTTTTATCATCAACAGTTATATCATCACCTTCAATAGTTATCTGTTTTTTTCCTATATACAATTTTCCATCTTTTAAGTGTATACCAAATGTAAAATCTACTGTCTTTTTATTACTATATGCTGATTTTAAATATTTTGTTGCTATAGTTCCTAATGAAATTATTTTACTATCGGGTTTCATATCAGATTTATTTTCAGGTATATCCATTATTGCAGGATAATTTGATAGAGTGATAGCTAAATCAGCTTTATTTTCTAATTTAGCTAGTTTTTCTTTTATTCCAGATTGACTATCAATAATAGGTTTGTATAAATTACCCAAGTCATACTGTAAGTCATCATATCCAAGCTTTTCATTTACTGTATCTTAATATATACTTTTTTCAATCTTTCGAGCTCTTTAAAAGCTTCATTCCTTTTTTTCGGATCTACAATATCTAAAAACGACATTTTTTATATACATAACATTTTCTTTTAATTTATTTCGCATAAATCATAAGTAGTAACGTGTTACCATGTTTTTTTAATATCATAAATTATGTTTTTTTACTATCATTAATCATGTTTTTTAATAATACAAATTATTTTAAACTATTTATTATTCCTATATTTTGATTCTTACCGAATCTTTTTTCTAACAATTCCATCGCCTCTTTCATAGCTTTCTCTCTAACCATATCTATTAATGACTCTTTAGTCTTTTCATCTATTTCGTTTTTAGATTTTGATCTGAACTGTTCTAGCATGTCTTGAAAATTTTCAAACTCTGTCATAATCATTTTAAACTCTGAGTCATCAATATGACCATCTATTAAAGCTTTGGAAATCTTTTCATTTATAGAATATAGTTTTGTATCAGCCATCACTTTAATGTTTTCATGCTTTTTTTCCTTCAAGTTTAATTTTTTAATAACTTGGGATCCTATTAACGACATTAAACCAATACCTAATGCAGCTCCTTCGCATGCAATAGCCACCGGAGTTGCTACAATGGTTGCTAAAAAACTGACTCCAACAGCTCCTAATGTCATAGTAGTAGCTAGCAATGAATTATCAATTGCTGAAATGATTCTTACAGTTCTATAACACTTTTAACTCAACATAGCTCTTCTTTCTCTTTCACATTCTATTTTACTTTGAATTTCACTTATCTTATCTAATCGATATCGCTGATCTATAGATAGTGGTGGTGCAGTTGGACTAACTCTAAACTAGCTAAGATCTGGATAAATACTTTTACATTCTTCATTTTTACATTTTTGTTATTATAGTCTCTATTATATTCCATTCTTTTTATAAAGAAAACATTTCTTTTAAATTATTTTATTATCATACAAGTTTTACTTTGATAAATCATGTTTACGAGTATTTAGTATTATCTAAAAATAAATCTCCTATACCTTTATTTACCAAAATTAAATATAGATTTATCACTGTCTTTATCTGTTTGAGATTCCACTTTTGGTTTAACATTTTTATTAGATTTAGCATCATCTTGATTACATAAATTATCAATAATTAAATCTCCTATACTTGATAATATAGATTTAACGGAGTCTTTATCTTCTTTAGATCTCCAAGGGATCAATGCTCTGCTAGATCCCGAAGGGACGAATGATTCTCTAGATTCTGAAGGGGTCAATGCTCTGCTAGGATTTTCATAAGAACTAGATGTATAACTGATTATATTTATAATTCCATTATAAGATAAAATATAGAATAAATAATTTTCTTTTCCTATTTTTTTTTGTCTTCTTTATCATTATTATATAAAGTTACTACAATATCATCAGTAGACTTTGCTACTACAGAATTTAGTAAGTTTAAATATGGCTTATATTTTTCTGCAAGTGCAAGTGATACATACCCTTCATCTATTTTAACTCCACACTTTAAAGAAATGTTATTATATGAATTTGATTTTACTAGAAAATCTTGCTGTGCAAATACTCTATATTTTTTACTATTAACATGAGTTGGAATATGATCTAAATTCTGATTATATATTAAATCTTTTTTTTTTTATTTTACTTTTTTCAATATTTAGATACATTTTATTCATTTTATAAAGATGCTTATTTATTTATATCATTTCACAACATAATAATACAATAATATAAAAAATTAAAATGATTTAAATAATTTTTCTTGTATATATAAAAAATGTCATATGTAGAGATTGAAAGTTTTGATGAGACAAAATTATGTGCTGATATACTTTTTGATTATTTTAAACCTGTTCATTATCAAAAAATGAGAATTGGTTATAATAAAACTTGCAGAGCACAAATAGTTAAAACACCAAAATTATTTTCATACGGAGTTTGTGAAAATAGAGATCCAAAAACGAAAAAACTGACTGGATATTCAATTCCACTTGTTTGTTTTAATGAAATGAAAGGAAAGACTGAAGAAGAAGAAAAATTTATAAATTGAGAAATTTTGTAGAGATGAAATAATAGAATAACAATTAAAAAATAAAGTGAAGAATTTTAATACTGAAACTTAAAAATTCTAAAATGTAATGAAAATAAACCTCCTGTCATTTTTGCAAAAATACCAACAGAAGGTAAAGATGTTACGAAGTCTGGATCGGTGGCAACCGATCTTAAGATGGAGACTGTACTTAGTTCTGCAGATGATGATGAAATTTCAAGGCATAATCTTATTAAAAAAAGATGTTATATTGTCGGTTGTTTAAGAATTGAAGGTGTTTATATCTACTCAACGATTCAATCTACACAAGTCAAATTATTAGATGCAGTTGTTTATGAAAAATAAAGTAAATAAATTAGATCCTGAAGGAATCCATACTTTGTAAGATGATTTATAATAATTTAAAATAATTATTATAAATATAAAATGCCATATTTTAAATCTAAATATGTTAATGCGCTATGCAAAGATAGATAATATATTCAGATCTGCAGATGATAATGAAATTTCAGGACATAATCTTCTTAAAAAAAGATGTTATATTAAAGGGTGTTTAAGAATTGAAGGTTTATATCGGCTCAACGATTCAATCTATACAAGTAAAATTAGAAGATGAAGTTATATATGAAAAATAAAGTAAATTATAAAATGATTTATAATAGCTTAAATAAGAGTTATTATAAATATAAATGATGGGTATTGAAGTACATAACAATAAAATCAAATATCACTACAATTCAATTTACAATAAATCAAATATCACTACAATTAAAAAAACTATTAAACTTGATGAAAATAACGAGTATGGAATGGCACTTACAAAATTCGAATATGTTAACTACATTATTTTTTTTTTATATTAAATAATATTGTAGATGGACAAAATATAAATGGTAAGAACACTACTGTAATGCATTCATTCTTACCAATGACTAAGGCTTCAGGTGTGAGTATTGTTGAAGAACCGAATCATAGAAGTTATTATCCATTAAAAACAAAAACACTTTCAGAAATGAAAGTTGAGGTTATTGATGATGACAATAATGCTATAGATTTTAGTAATGGAGTATTATTAACACAATTTCACCTCAGAGAAGTAAAGTATATCCCGAAGGGATCAATGCTCTGCTAGACTTCTCCATGCTTCGCTAAATTTTTATATTATTTTATGAATCTGTATGTATATGTATCTATATGTATTGGAGGAGTCACTTCAACAATAACAAGAAAGTTTTTACCAGCTATTCCACTTGATGGAAAAAAAGATGAAATGGCATTATTAAGCTTAGAAACATATTAATTACTTAAAACATCAATAAATTTACTTATATTATTTATGATGCAACTACTAAAAAACCATCGACAGCTAATCGTAATATTCCAGAAGGGGTCTGTGAACTTACTTCGAACAATGACTGGATGCAAAAAGAATTAGTTGCTTCTCAACTTTCTATGAATTCAATTACCTTTGTAGGAAATAAAACAACATTGAAAGTTACAATGACTATTGCAACAAATTTTGCAGTTGATTTTACAAATCCATCAGAAATCTTTTAGGTTTTCAAAGTAAATTATATACTGCAGGTGTTTATGAATCTGAAAAATGATTAGATATAAATCATATTAATACTATACATGTAAAAAATAGTATTATATTAGGATCTTATTTAGATAATTCACCTAGCAATATTATTTATACATTTTACCCCTCTGTAGCTCCTTGAGCTAAACTTGTAGAAAAACCAAATGTCCCCATTTACTTACCTATATCTCTAAGAGGAGATATTCGTGATATGGAGCCTTCGTTAATTGATCAAGATGAAATCTAATTGATGTGCAAGGAGAAAGAATAAAAATTTCATATAAGAGAACGAACTTCTAAATGTGAGCAAGAATCTATTCTAAAAGAACAATTAGCAGTTCAAAAATAACAAAGAGCAATTCTAGAAGATTTGATATATATTTATAAAAAAATATGCATATATAAAAAATGACAGATTATCAAAATATTAAAGTTAAAGTTTCAAAATATCAAAAGAATAAAATCAAGAAAGAACTTGAGAATGATTCAAAAAAAATTACTATAAAATTAACTTTTAAAAATCTAAATAATAAAAACGCTAAAAAAGTAATAGCTCTAACACATAAACAATTAGAAGAAGTAGTCAATGCATTTAAAAATAGAAAAGGTATAACACTTGAATTAAATGAAGAAAATCTCGTGCATAATTCTAAAGTGAAAGGTGGATTTCTTCCTTTACTAGGATTAGTTGGAAGTTTTTTAGCTTCAAAAATTGTCCCTGCTGTTGCAACAGGATTATTAACAGGAGTAGGTGTAGCTGCTGGAAGCACCGTAGTAAATAAAATTGCTAGTAGTGGTATTTTGAATGTGAAAGATGATGAAAGATCTATTAAAGCTAGAAAAGTAGGAAAAGGATTATTAATAAATGAATGGAAAAAAGGAAGATATTTAGGAAACGGGTATTTCTACTATTATGGAAAAGGAACTGGAAACGATAAACAATATGAAAAAGTTGGAAAAGGCTTAATATTAGGTAAAAATTCGCCAATTAAGAATATAGGTTGGATTCTATAGATCACGAAGTGATCCATGCTCTGCTAGATTTCTCCAGACTTTGTTAGATCCTGAAGTGATTAAGATATAAATATATATTTTATGTAAATATATATTTCATTTACTATTTAATACAGATAAAGGAAAATAAAAACGATCAAAACCATTTCTATATTTTCCATTTTTCACATCTGATGATAAATTAATAACAACAAATTTATGTGGTTTTGACCAAACTATTTTAAAAAAATTTTTAAACTCTTCTTTTGACATATCACTTGAAACATGATCATTATAAATATGATTTACATTTTTTGAATCTTGTTTAAACAAGCATATAAAATTTGCATTTTCTCTTATTGTTTTCCTTGGTAGCATAAAATAATTTTGCGCTAAATAGAAACAATCTACATTACTATGCCTTCCTCTTATATAATATTTTTCACACTTGTTTTGTTTTTTTAATTGTAAATCATCGAATATCATTAAATTATTGTTAGTAAGATCGAGATCTTCATGTTCTGGTACATCATCTGCTGTTTCACAAAACTGACGATCCATATCTATTTTATTTTTTAAATTTTTTGAATGAACTTCAATTACAAGATCAGGGCTGATATCCATCTTATCTATTATATCTTGTAACTTAAATATTTTAAGAATATCTTCTTTTGGTACTTTTTTTTCAAAAGAAGTTTTTAATATTTTGTATTCGGGTTGAAAAAAGAGATTTTCCAAAAACTTGTAAATTATTATAGTCTAACCAACCAGGTCTTAAAAGTAAATTTAATAACTAATTTGTTTTTCCACAACCTGACTTTCCTACAATAAGTCCTCTTATACTTCTTGGTAATAACTCATTATTATGACAATTATTTTTATTTACATTATACGACAAATCTAATACTTCCATTTTCGTATATAAATAATTTTTTATATCGTTTTCAGAGATTTTTAATTAAAATGTAATAAAAAAAAATAGTAAGTAAATAAAAATGTACTGCCTTAAATGTAAAAGTAAAACAGATACACTCAACTTACAGCATGTTGTAAGTAAAAACAATAGAAAGATGCTACGTGGAAATTGTGCTAATTGTGGTACAACAAAAACTCAGTTTACAAAAGTAACGAAGGGAGGTGATTTAGTAGAATCACTTAATTCATTTACAAAGAATAAAAAATTACCATGGGCAAAATTTCCAGGCGAAATGCATTTACCTAGTATGAATTTTGCAGGACCTGGTACTAATATAGACGAAAGATTAACTTATACTGATGCATATAAAGAATGGAGTAAACCTGTAGATCGAGTTGATAATGCAGCTTATATTTATGATCTCGTTTATAAGCATTTTCCAGATAAAGAACATAGAAATTTAGCTGATAAACAAATGATTGAATAAATGGATTCTATACAAGATCCAACAACACGTGAAAAATTAGAAAGAAAGATTATAAAACCTATCATATCTATAAAGCAAAGTTTGGATTAGGCGTCAAGTCAAAAAACTACCGGCGATCAACGAAAAAAGCAAAAAGCTGAAATGGACTGATGAACTTGCTAATGAACTTCATAAGCCTGTTATAAAACATTTCAGAAAAAGAAAAGTAATTGCAAATGGAATCGATGAAATATGGGCTGCTGATTTAGTTGACATGCAAGCTTTTTCTAAATTCAATGACGGTATAAAATACTTATTGATAGTGATAGATGTAATTTCACAGTATGGATGGATTGTTCTATTGAAGACTAAAACTGGAGTTGAAGTAGCTCATGCTTTCAGTAAAATATTTAAAGATAGAAAGTGTACAAAATTATGGGTAGATAAAGGCTTGGAAGAAGCATTAGGAGTGCAGCTCTATTCGACTGAAAATAAAGAAAAAAGCTGTGTAGTTGAACGTTGGAATAGAACAATGAAAGAAAAAATGTTCAAATACTTTTCTGCTAACTCTACTAGAAAATACTGAAATAATGAAATTTTAGATGAAATGAAAAATGAAAAATGAAAAATCAATACAACAACAAAAAGTATTCTTCAATTAAACACCAGCAATTAGACACCAGCAGAAGCAAGTGATAAAAAGAATGAGAATTTAGTTTGGTTAAATCTAAACAAAAATGTAATATCTAGACCAATTCAACCCAAGTTTTCAATAGGTGATAAAGTGAGAATAACTAAAAAGAAAGGAGCGTTTGAAAAAGGATACACACCTAGATGGACTGAAGAAGTATTTACAGTATCACAAGTTCAGTGCACAGATCCACCAACTTATAAAATAACTGATTATAATGGTGAAAAAATACAAGGTACTTTTTATGAACAAGAACTATAAAAAACGAATCAAGAAATATTTAGAATTGAAAAGGTTATTCGTAAACAAGGTAACGAATCGTTAGTAAAGTGGTATGGATATCCTGATACTTTTAACTCATGGGTTGATAATAAAAAATTAAAAAATCTGTAATAAAATCTCTAAATAATTATCTTGTATATAAAAAAAGATGCAAAACTCCAATGTAAATGTGAATATATGCGTATCAGCTACTTCTGGTCATGCTAATACAAATACCACTGTGACGACGACAACTTCACCTTATAACAACTTAAAATGACGCATGCGCACTGACAAGTCACGTGACCGAACAGAGCATGGGTCCTTTTAGGACCTATGACGTCACACAAGCAAATTCCGCGACGACAAGAAACAAAATTAGCACTAATTTGAAAACTGATTTTTAAATTTAAAAAATTTATTTAAAAATTTATTTCTTAGTTATACAATGCATACACACTATGAATTAAAATGAACCATATATTTAATTAAATATATGGTTGAAAATATGGTTGAAAAGAAAAATGAGGCAGAACTGTCTTTTTCTATCTACTTCCGTGGACAATAAAAAACGCTTTGATTCAGATTTAAACTGTTCAAGTGTATTTTTTTTATAGTATCAATCTGGGGAAAAAATTTCCTCAATTTTTTTTTTTTTCCATATATTTTTTACAACTACATAGCTTTAACAATATATACTTTTATTACAAATAGTTTTAACAATATATACTTCTATTACAAATACAGTCAAATGCTTTGAAAATAACTGAAATAATACTAAGATATATTTGATTTACAAAGTAATAAAATAATGTAAAATAGTTTTTCAATTTATATTTTGAAAAGAAAAAAAGTCTTAAAAAGGGAAAAATTAAACCTTTAGTTAAGTTGTCAAGGAAAACTCGCAGAAAACTGTGTAAAGTCTTATCATTGAGAACCCTTTTTTTAAACAATTTCATGAGATACTCATAAATATTTTATTCATTACTTATTACATTTTTCAATATAATTAGTCGTGATTTTAGGAAGGATAAGCATAACATAAACATAACATATATACATATTTATATATATATACACATACATACACACACATATATACATATATACATATACATATATATATATATATATATATATATATATATATATATATATATATATATATATATATATATATATATATATATATATACATATATATATATATATATATATATATATATATATATACATATATATATATATATATATATATATATATATATATATATATATATATATATATATATATATATATATATATATATATATATATATTAATACATATATACACACATACATACACACATATATATATACATACACACATACACATACACACACATACATAAATACACATACACATACATACATACACACATATTCTGATACACATACACACATATACACACATACATAAACATGCACATACACATACACATGTAAATATGTATATTCATACTTTTTTTTTTATTATTATTATTATTATTATTTTTTTTTTTTTTTTTTTTTTTTTTTTGTACATGATTTTGATATTTTAATTACTCATAAGTTATTAGAAAACTTCCATATAACTGATTGTATTTAAGACAAGTTTTTTAAGATAGGATTTTAAGGAATTTATATATTTCAGGAGAGATATTGAGGAATTTTTTGATAATTATTTGTTATACAAGTAAGGACCACAATATGCTATTGAGAGTTGAGACAGTTCTCTTTTTTTTAGGGGGTACTATATAGTTTCCAGTTGCTCTAGTGCTAAATTTGTTTATATTCGTTTTAAAAAAGTTATTCATAAATTGACTTGGAATAATAAGGCCTGCGGTGTTGGATTGAGTATGAATCTAACTTTAATGTAAGTTTTGGGATGACAATGTTTTTATATAAAAATCTAGTAGGGTATTTATGACTTATTTCTCTAAAATAGGGTTAAAATATTGGCGGAGTGTTCCATATTTTATTTTGTACATAAACTGTAAAACAAGATGTTTGTTAATTTTGTATTTATTCAACGCTCCAAGTTTGCATAAGAGAGGTTCACATGACACTTTTCTACTTACTCCGAAGACACCCTGAAGAAGAGGTGATTCAACTTAAGATTTCTAAACTCTTTTCTTCTAAAGATCCTTTTCCTTAAGAGTTCAAATTGTTCGTAGTGTATACATTTGTATGTGCAGGATGTAACTCTTGTTACATAGGCGAAACTACTCGCCATCTCAAGACCTGGATATCTGAACATTACAAGAAGGACAAAAAGTCTCACATCAATAAAAATCTCCATGCTAATGAAAATTGTTTGACGCAAATAAATGATAACTGTATTTCTGTGTTAGATTTGGCATCTAACAAATTTGAGCTAAAGCTTAAAAAAAATATGTTTATAGAATGGTATAGCATGAATAAACAGGATAACCCTGTACAAATGACACTTTTTGTTTAGCTGCTATTTTTTATACATAATAAAGTATGCATGTTCAAAATATAAATAAATTATCATATTTTATATATTTTTTGATTATACATACTTTATATTAATTATATAGTTTTTAAATATGCAATGCCATCATAATATTATTATTATAAAAAACAGAGTAAACAAGAATACTTAATATAAATTTAAAAAAAATTTCAGATATATAAAATTTTATAAATAAATTTTAATAATATAAAATTTATTCATAAAATTTAATTACAAAAAAGTTTTTTTAATTATAGAAAATTAAAAAAATTATTCAAGAACTTTTCAATATAATGATTTTATTGACCAAGAAATATTGAAGTAAAAATATTTTAAAAACATTGACAAATCAAATGATTTTTAAATTATATTTATAAAAAAGGGTTTAAAATATTATATTATAAGTGTTATGAGTATTTTATAATGATTAATTTTAAAGTTTGAACGGACCTTAAACTGTTTACCAAACGAAATTTTAACTTCGAGTATAATAGAACCGTTTCAATAATTGTTGTCAAATCTGCTCAACTTACCTCTATTAGACAAGGCGACGCATGAGTTAGATTATAAAAAGAATTATAAGGCTTGGGCAAAAATGGATAAGTATAATCAATAGTCAAATAAATGGGTAAAACATAAACACTTGTGACTCTATATAAATATTTTTTTTAAGTACCTATGAGAAAAACAGGAAAAATATTTTTTTTTTACTTTTTTGGGCCGAGTTCAAATAAGTATCCGTGTATATTACTGGGCCGCGGTCTAACAACCATTTTATGCGCATTTTATTACCATTCTAAATACCTATTTTTTATGCATTAGATGTTTTGCTATGTGTTGAGTAGTTATTTACATATTTTTGTTGCCCAACTTGCTCCATTGCTCAACTAGCGCCGCTTTACGCCACATTTTTAAAGATTTAAATTTTATGTTCGTTAATAGTTGATCTGTAATTATAAAACATTTTTCAAAATATTTTTTTTCAATATTATCTATTTAAGAAATTAAAAAAGTTTTTATACTAACTATAAAAACTTTTGTTTTAAATTCTATTTTGATTCTCAGAGAACGTTGCTACGGTTAAAATCGGGAAGCACTTTAAATACTCTATTATGCTTATAACTAAAATTAACTTATAATCATAAAGAAAATGTTCAATCAGGTTTGTCTTGACAAATGTTTGTTAATAGATGACTTTTGAGACTATCAAGTCTTTTAGTTAATACCTATAGGTATTAAAAATGGACCTATATAGGTCCATTTTGAATAGTTTAAATCTTATTCGGATTTAAAAAACTTTTGTTAACTCGTAAACGTTTATTGATATCCTTTTTTATTTTTGACTATATTTATATTGAGTAGTAATTTAAAAGTATTTTTTCTATTAATTTTTTCCTCATCTTTTTTTTTTTTTCTTTTTTTTTCTTTTCTATTTTTTCATTAAATCATTCATTTTACTTTATTAAGTTTAAATTAATTTAGATATCTTGTCTGTTTTCTTTCTTTTTATATATATATATATATATATATATATATATATATATATATATATATATATATATATATATATATATATATATATATATATATATATATATCTTTTTGAAACACAGAAAAGGATTTTTATTCCTAAAATCCTTGGTTTTAAATACCGTGTACTGAAACAATAACAATAATGAAAACTCGGTCAATTTTACAAGGTTTTTATAAAAGAAAAGCATTACCGATGAGACTAAGTTGGAAAGCTATTTTTAAAATAAACAAATCAATCAGAAGAAAACTATTTGCGGAAGTAAAAGAACGACGTTTAAACGGTGAGAATGTTTCGGTTCGTTACGATAAAATTATTTCTTTTAAAACTAATATTTTAAAAGACGTTCCAAACAAATAATCGAATTACGCATTCAAAAAAAGGAACCTTAACCTAATTTTAATAATCATGGCTTTTATGAACGATTTTGAATCCATTTCTTTTAATTTTTTTAAAGGAAACCACTTTTCCTCTGATAAAAACATAGACCCAGATAATAATTTTTATTACGATACTTTTACGGATTGTGCTTATTTTTATCCTAAAGAGCTTGAAGGTTTTCTTTTTCAGAATGCAATTAAAAAAAGTTCCAATCAAATTAGAATTCTCCACCTCAATATAAGAAGCTTAAATCGGAATTTTGAAAAACTTTTAAATTTATTAGAAGAAACAAAAAATCTATTTAATATCATTTGTTTAACTGAAACATGGGTTACATTAAACGATTTTGACAATAATTTTAATATTCCTCATTTTAAAATTATCTCACAAGAAAGAAAAACGAGTAAACGAGGTGGAGGGCTTCTAATTTATGTTCATGAAAGTATCTTTTATAATATGAGAAACGATTTAAGCGTCTCCGATGGCGATAAAGAAGTTTTAACAATTGAACTTTTACTCGAAAAAACAAAAACCTTTATACTAAGCTGTTGTTATCGACCACCTGACGGCGTGAGTGAAAACTTAAGCATGTTTTTACAACATATCGTGAATACCAGCGACGCAGAAAAAAAAAAAGAGCTTTGTAATTGGGGACTTTAATATGAATTGTTTTCTTTACAACGATGAGTATAAAGTTAAAAAATTTTATGACACAATTTTTGAAACAGGGTCTATACCCTTAATTAATCGCCCTACTAGGGTAACAATAAACTCGGCTACCCTAATAGATAATATCATTAGAACAGATATTTTTCATAAAGATATTCAAAAAGGTATTTTAAAAACTGATATATCCGATCATTTTCCTATATTCCTTATTATAAACTCAAATTTAGAAAAAAATATTAACACCCCTACAGTTGTAAGAAAACGTATCTTTAAACAAAAAAACTTTGAGCTATTTAAAGATTAACTATCTTTGCTCCATTGGAATCATATTGATTTTAATGACAATGCAAATAACATCTACGAAGCATTTTATAAAACATTGTTTTCCGTTTACGACGCTAATTTTTCAATTGTTGAAAAAATAATAAAAATTAACAAAAGCTCAAAAAGTCCCTGGATTACGAAGGGATCAAAAAAATCGTCAAAAATTAAACAGAAGTTGTATATTAAATATTTAAAAACAAAAACATCTGCTAGCGAAAAAATATACAAAAACTACAAATATCTATTTGAAAAAATACGTAAAAACTTAAAAAGAAATTACTACTTAGAACTAATTAATAAATTTAAAAACAATTTGAAACGCACATGGCAAATTATGAAAGAAATTACTGGAAAGCAAAAATTGTGCTTAGGTTTTCTGCCGCAAATGATTAAAGTTGATAACATAAGTTTATATGACCCAAGAGCCATATCCCATGAATTTAATAAATTTTTTATTGGGATAGGTCCTTCCTTATCAAATAGGATTTCAAATACGACGGCTTCTTTTAATGATTTTCTCGTACCTATGGATAATTGCATTTGCTCTGATGAGTTATCTTCAGAATTATCTTTTGAGGAATTTGAAGTAGCTTTGAATTCTGTAAAAAGAAACAAAGCAACAGGAGCAGATGAAATTAATGGAAACGTAATTATAGATTGTTTCGATATATTAAAACATATTCTTTTTAAAGTTTTTAGAGCTTCTATAAATCAAGGAATTTTTCCAGAACAATTAAAAGTTGCTAAAGTTACTCCTATCTTTAAAGAAGGTGACAGATCAAATATTAGCAACTATCGACCCATTTCTGTTCTTTCGGTATTTTCAAAAATTTTAGAAAGAATAATGTCTAATAGAATATACAAACATCTCAACAAAAATAACTTACTGTACAACAAACAATTTGGTTTTAAAAAAGATAACTCAACAAAGCATGCAATAATCCAGTTTGTGCATGAAATCTCAAAATCTTTTGAAAAATCACAGTGCTTGTTAGGTATCTTCATTGACCTATCAAAAGCTTTCGACACGGTAGATCATCACATTCTGCTTCAAAAACTTGAATATTATGAAATTAATGGTATTGCCTTAAAATGGTTTAGAAGCTATTTAACAAAAAGAAAACAATTTGTAATTAGTAACGACGGCTATCAAAATAATTGTCTTGATATCGTCTGCGGTGTTCCTCAGGGTTCAATCCTCGGGCCCCTACTTTTTTTGATATATATAAATGATCTGAATTAAGCTTCTAACCTTATAAGCATTATGTACGCAGATGATACCAATCTATTCCTCTCAAACAGTAGTATATACGAACTCTTTACTACTATGAATAAAGAATTAAAACATATATCAAACTGGTTTAAATGTAATAAGCTAACTTTAAATATTAATAAAACCAAATGGACTCTATTCCGTTCGCATGCAAAAAAAGCGATTTTTACCAATAAATTTGCCGCAACTTTTTATTGACCAAATTGAAATAAAAAATGATTCCGTTACAAAATTCTTAGGTGTTTATCTCGATGAAAACATCTCCTGGAATCAACATATTAATTATATATCTACTAAAATTTCAAAAAACATTGGGATTCTATATAAAGCTCGTAACTACCTAAAAAAAAATTGCTTAAAACAACTTTATTACTCTTTTATCCACAGTTACATAAATTATGCCAACACTGCTTGGGGGAGTACTTTAAAAAGTAAGTTAAAACTTCTTTATCGTCGTCAAAAGCATGCGATCCGCATAATTAACTATGCCGATCGTTTTACACACACAAAACCTCTTTTTACTGAAATGAGATTGTTAAATTTATTTGAACTCAATGTATTTAAAGTTTTATGTTTTGTATATCTATGGAGAAATAATCAATCCCCTACCGTTTTTAATAATACTTTCAAACTCAAACCTAACAACAAATACGACATGAGAAACATAAACTTTTTAAAAGAACTATTTTGTCACACAAAATTTAATCAATTTTGCATTGCTTATCGTGGACCCCACATATGGAATAATATAGTTTTGCAGAATTTTGATTTACCAACTTCTTTTTACCTTTTCAAGCTCAACCTAAAAAAATGTATTATTTCACTTGATAATATACTCAGATACTTCTAATATTTTGAAAATTGTTATACAACTTGAATTCAGTACTTTCTTTATTTTAATTTTTACTTCTTTTTTAGTATCTTATACTGGTATTTATTTTGCTTGTTTGTGCTTTATAAGGTTCTGATGACAAGATTTTGTGATCTTCTTTCAGATCCTAGCTTATGTTTCATTGTAAGCAGTTTATGTATGTGCGCATCTACGCATTTGTATGTGTATATATGCTTATATTTATATATGTATGTCCGTGTTTTTTACTATCTTAATTTAGTTGATAAATGTTGTAACACGAATTTAATTGTAACACGATATATATGGCATATATAATTGTACTTTGACATTTTAATGTAAGCAAAATTTGAAAAAAAATAAATAAATAAATAAATGCATAATAAATTTTTTTAATAGCGCAGTTGTTGCTCTTTTTAAAGCAAATTTTTTTTTTTAATAATTAATCTGATAGCTTGTGCTAAAACCAAAAACTCTTGTAAAAACTGTTTAGAGAGGTACACATCTATTTTACACAAAAAACAGATGTTGCGAAAACGCTACGAAAATGTTGATTACCGCGCAACATTCAATTTTGGTATTTGACTCCCAAATATTAGTGTTGAAAATTTTCAACATTAAATGTTTGCGTAATTTTTTACAAAACTTACTTTAGCGAGGACTGCGTTGTAAACCTTTTTTTTTAAAAAAAAGTTCTGCATTTTAAAGACTGCGCGCTTCATACTTCTATCAAATCTCAAAATTGAATTTTAATGAAAAGCATGAATTTAGTAATTGCGCGTACGAACAAGGAGTCATTCTATTCCATAAGTGTATCTGTAGGATTTTTGGTTTGTTTTTCGATAGTCTTTTTCAAAGTAAAAATGCTTAAGACTAAAATAAAAAGCAAAAAATAATTACAAAATTTAATAAAGGTTTTTTACTAAATTTAAAAAAAGTAATTGTTTTTAGTTCTTTTTTGCAACTTTTACGTCATTGCACCTTTTACGACACCTTTTCCGATCGAAAAATTCATGTGCATGAGATGCTCAAGCAGACCATAAACTGACTTTATTTCGTGTGGGTAAGTTAAATTAAATACATAAAAACACTTCAACAAACACTTCATCGCACTACAAAAACAAGCTGCATCATGAGGTTCGATGGCCCGATCATCCAACTTGATGTAATAAATCTTATCAAGACAAAAAACTACGGGTGGGAGGTTGTCTATACCTGCCCAAGCGTTTTTTGTAGAGAAGCAACCGCTTCAGGGACACTTATTTGTTCCTGTATGAATAAAAATTAATATAGATTTATAATTTATATTATAATATAGATTTATAATTTATATGATTGAGCTGTTTTTAGAAATAATCTAAACTTACCTCGTTCATATCCACAAACATCAGATTAGACACTACATCCCTCTCGACTCTAGGAGCTTTTATCGTATATTGATTCCACCACCGCAACGAGGCCTTTTAGGCCTCGTAGCGGTGGTGGAATCAATATTTATTTTGTTATTACAACTAAATGTTATTATATTTTGGTTTGTATAAATGTTTGATTATTATACTTTGGTTTGTATAAATGTTATGCTGATAGCATAATTTTTATGCAAAAGATGCTTATTTATTAAAAAAAACACAGTTGGTAATAAAGTTAGATATATCAAACTTTATAAAAAAAAATTCATTTTTTACGTAAAAAATGAAAGTTTTTTTATAAGGTTAGATATATCTAACTTTGACAATCACTTTTTTATTTATTATAATATATAAAACACTTTATTCTCAAGAACTGCAGTTTCATCCACTAAATAAAGAATTTTTATTTAATTATATATATATATATATATATATATATATATATATATATATATATATATATATATATATATATATATATATATATATATATATATATATATATATATATATATATATATATATATATATATATATATATATATATATATATATATATATATATAGGTACGCGGATATCGCGATTTACGGAACCGATTTTCATGCTAAAATTTTGGTTCTCGTTTTTTTAACTCTTTTTTTAGGCAGCGTGAGGCAGACGTAGTTTTGTGGAGTTTCTTTTTAGAAACAGATATACATATATCTACTATAGCATATTTATATGCGCAATTGCTCACTTTTTTTTCTAGCCTAAATTAAGTGAGATTTTTTAGAAAACGATGAGGGAAAACGAAGAATAATGAATGAAAAGGTTGTTGACCTATCCCAAACCCTTAGGCTATGTAGCAGCACTCTACTGCGAGTCAGGCTATTTGTCAGTCGTTGTATGTACTGAAGCCCCTGGCAGCAGGCTATTTCAGTAATTTAGCCCCCGGTACTGAAGCCCCCGGCAGCAGGCTATTTCAGATTGATCTTACATATGGTGCCTATAGACGGCTCTATCTTACCTTCACGTGGTGTCTATTGTTAAAAATGATTTATTTAGTTTCATTATTGGAATTTTAAATAATATCATTTGCTAAAAGCCAAGTCATAAATTTATATATTTTGTATTTTAAAACTTTTCAAAACATAAGTTTTAAAACTTTGGTTAATTTTTAGGGTGGATACTCAAACCTGCATCTTGTAATGTGGTAAGATTAGTAAAGTTATGTCTCTCTTTTTACACAATTTAAAGACATTTTTGAAATTTTTATTGACATTTTTTTAAAGTTTAAATAAGAAGAGGAGGGGGGGGGGGCGTTGGGTGTGGTACACACCCCTCCCCTCACTAACATGGTAAAATAATCTTGAATACTAATTTCTCTTTTTAAATAAACTCAGTTTAAAACCATTTTTTATATATCTTTTAACATTTTTTTTTAGGTTGGAGAAGACTGAAAGGAAGGGGGAGGGGCGTTGAGGGTGACATCGTCCCGCCCCTAATTTCAGTTTATCCACCACTGTATATGCTGTTATGCATATTTTATCAGAAAAATACTCTTTCGTGTGAAAAACTTGTATTTTTTAAGGTTATGATGGTGTTCCGATACCCCCTCTGGCCCTCTAGACACTCCTTTTATCTAAACAACTATATGAACTTGTAGACTACTCTTACATCTAACTTTTGATACCAAGGTATAGGCATTTGGATAAGATTTGACAAAGTTATAACAAAAAACCTTTTTTAATTGTTAATGTTTTGCATACCTAATAAATTTTGTACCCAGTTTCTTCAAGAAATCCATATATCGAAAATTTGCACTTAAAAACGTCATAGAATTTTTTTAAATTATTCGTTTTTAATAATTTTTTCACCATTAAAATACTTTATTGAAGGGCTTTCTAATGATATATAGCATTCTAGTATATGCTCAATTAATACGTACCTATTTAGATATATCTATATAGGTACCTATGTATCTTTATCTTAAAGCAACATGTGGCAATATTTGTGTTAAACAACAAAATTTGTTTAGTGAAAAGTATTTATATTTTTGACGAGACGACCTATATTGTGTACTAGTAATTTTTGACGAAATCAAATTTTCTTACTTATCCTTATGATTCAAGTCTGTTAGGAATACTTAGCATTAAATTTAGAAAAAGTTGAACATGTTGCAATTTTAAACGACAATTTTCTCCAGTGTATCTTGCTGCACTTGTTATAGTTTGTTGAAGTTTGTACATTGTTTATTTTAGTTCTTGATAACAAAAAGTGCTTTATTATTTATTATGTTGTGTCTCAAGTTTTTTTTTTTTAATAACGTTATTATATTAATATTGTTTGTAAAAATACATTACATAGATAATAATTTAAAAAAATGACTGATTATATAAATGACATCATCAAAATTGCTTTCGCTGAATTTAATTTTTTTTATCAAATTATATAGGGTGGTTCAAATTCTACAAGTGTTTTTATTGGCGCACTATGAAGTCAAAATTTTACTTAATTTGAACATTCAAATTAAATTATTTTCCGCGGACAAAATTAAATGATTTCAAAATTTGCATCACAGTGTACCTTGATGTGTACGCTAACTTTCCGTATAAGTGGCGTTCTTGGGACAGCTAGGTAGGCATTATAAGTATCCGTGCTAACTGTGTCCTCATTATTTATAAAGAAATAATAATAGTTTTTTTTGTGAAGTCAGAAAAAAAACGCAGTTCTCTTATACACAGATTTGTTATGAAATTCAAAAAAAAAATTCAATGTTTTAAAAAATAAAATCAATTTTAGGAGAGATAGTATGTGCGTACTCACTGTGTTTAATACCCTCTCTGCCCATTGTACGCATTCATACGCTTTCGGGAAAGCTCCCCTTTCCCCATACCTGTGTACGTACTTTATGGATGGGCCCTAATCCAAATGGACTATGGGGGTTCCTATTCAATATGGTATACAACGTAATGGGTGTTATCATACTTGACAATATTTTGTTTCCACTCATCCCACTATTTTCTTTCTACGCGGTTAGTATCTGTGTTATTATAACCCCACTCTCGATCTTATTTCACATCAAATTTTACAAAGCGAGACTTAAGTCTTGTTAAAGAATCTATTAAAAGAACTAGTTTAAAACTTATTGAAAAAAAAAACATTTTCAATAATTTTAAATTCGGTAAAGGTAAATTATAAAACGCTTTTAAATAACATTTGCCTATTTACATATCTAATATTACATTTATACATATCTAATATTACATTTATACAACCGTAGTTAATATCGGTAAAATATAAATATTCTATAAAAGTCCCAATTGCATTTTTTCTGCATTCATCTGTATTAAATAGTGACTATGCTAATTTGCGAGGTTTTCTTACTAAAAAGCAGTTTTCCGTATATGAAGTGACATATTACGCTGCAGGAACACATTTATCTAAATCGAGTTCACTTTAATTATCTGGAATGTTTCATTGTAAAATATCCTAAGCATATAAGGCCGAGTTTTTTTTTCATTTTTTTTTTCGGAAAAAAAACTATCATTCAACAAAATCCATAAAATAACTTTTGGTTAACTTCCGGAGAAAAAGAATTTACTTCGAATAACTAAAAATCCATTATTACACTCATCTATTTTCATTAATCACACAATATTCACGAAACTTTCTGTGTAATTCTTCTATTTTTAAATAAATAAAAATTTGTATAGCGTTCTAGGTTGTTTTTTCTTTCTAAAGAGTGTTTTTCAAACTTCTTTTAACGAGGAGGAGCGGCTTTCTGGTTTTGTCGCAATTGTTGGTAAAAATCAGATCTCGTGGACAAGTCTTTCATAATTTTGGCAGGAGAAAAATTGTTTGTCTCGCTATAGTAATTACTCACAACTAAATACAAAGATTACTTGTTTACCAAAAGGAAAAAGTGAAAAATATACGAAACCGTTATTTAACTTTTTAAAATCTGACGGCTAAAACATTTTAAACATAGATGTTTCAGGAAAAGCTGGAAACTTGATAGATAACAAAAATGTAAGAACTTCTTGTCTTCGACAATTCATTGGGAATTATAAGGTGATGAAGATACTTTAAGAGCTGATATGTAAATTGCTAAAAACGACTTACAGTAAATAAAAATCCCGATTCTTTAAACATCTGCTTTTTTAAACAATTAGGTCAGAATAATTTTTGAAAATCTTTGAATATCTGACATTGTGTCATATGGAAATACTTTAAGTACACAGGATTTTGAATAACTTGAAGATCCAATAACTGAATGATACTTGTAAAAGTTTATTAATAAATACCAACTGTTGAAATTCACATTAAACAAGCGGGAGCTTGCTTTTGTAGTTGATATCTAGTTTTTGTTGATACACAATTATTAAGTGTAATAAACCAAACAAAATTGCTTTTTTTTATTCCATGTCAATAAGTTATCAAAATATTGATGAGAAAAACTTTACATTTTAAGAGTTTATGTATTACGTACTTGATTGCTTTTTTTTATTTCATTTGAAGTTAACACTATTACATGTTACCCATTAATGTTAATGATGAATAACATTACGATGTTACGTATTTTGTACTTTTGTTAAAGTATTTAACCTAGTCTATTTTTTCTTTGAAACTATTTGTTATATAGTACTGTATTGACATTAATAATATTGCTACCTTCAAACGTTATTGTAACTCGTTACAATTGTTTGTTTTTAGTTATTCTTGTTTAGTATTATTTGATTTTCCTTATATTTTAACATTAGATTTAGGTTAAAACTTCAGTTTCAGTTTTACTGCAAATTTATCGAGAATTTCTTCAATGCTTTGATATAAAGATTACTTAACTTCCAGGTTGTCCTTTATAATAAAGGTTTGAATTTTTGATGAAAGTATGAAGTTAAGGTCGATAATGCACTTAATATATATATTTTTTTTATGGTGATTTTAGGTGCCCCAAGAAGTCCTTACGGTCTTATCACAGAGCACCGCGGAAGAGCATTTAATAGGAAGTTCACGCCTCCTTCCCAACCGATATCGCAAAACTTGCCCAGGGGTGGGGTTTGAAACACGGATCTTACGTTTCTATATCTGAATATCTGAATATCTGAATTGTTTTTAGCTAACTCTTCTGTAATGCATGGGAGAGCCATTTGACATGTGTGCAAGGTGCTTGTTGTTATCGCTAATTTATTCTTTTATTTAATTCACATAAACCATTTTAAAATATTTAAATAATATCAAAAACTGCAAAAAATTTATCCATAAATAAAGAAAATATAAATCTTACCAAATAAAACTTTAAATTAAAATAAAACTTTAAATTGTATATTACAATAAAAAACATTCTTTACAAAATCATTTTCAAATTGTGCTTCACATAAAATGTTAAAATAAACTTTTCAAAAATAAAATATATAAATTAAAGAACAAAAAATTAGTTAAACAAATTTTAGCCATAACGAACTTTTTTTTAATTTCACCATAAACAAAAAATGATTATTATTTAAATTATTCTTAATTAGTTGAATAACTTATTAACTTATAGTTATTTATATTAATTAATATAAACTATTTTTCATTAAAAAAAAAAAAAAAAAAAGTTAGAATTAAAATGTTTTTTTCAAAATTAGTCTATGCAAAATAAACCATTTAACATCCTCCTCAAACCATCTTCTGTTTAGAATTAAGAAAACGATAAATATAATAATACAATAAAATCTTAATAATATTAAAATTAGCAATAATAATTTCAATAATAAAAATTAAAAAAATATATATATATATCAATAACAATAATAACAATAATAATACTGGTAACAATAATAACATTAAAAATGTAATATACGAAATATAATTATAATATAACATAAAATTAAAAAAATAATTTACAAACAGACAAAACTTCATAACAAAGGTAGTTATAGAAATAATAAAGTTGTATATTATTGTTATAATTATGACAATAACAACACATACAATGTCTATTGACAAGGTTTAATCCGATATCATGATCAGGTTGCTGGTTTTATTTTACAAGGAGGAGGTAGGTTATGTAAAATAGGGGTGGCTAGAATATTTCATTTTTTAATAATTTTATAATTTATAATGTAAATAAATATTGGGTCCGAATATTTAAGTTTTTAATTTTAATGGCCCATTTAGGTTTTAAAAGTAATGGCCCATTTAGATTGAATATTGGGCAAATTGATTTTACTAATTCAAAATAAACTGCTTTGAAAAAATTATGATAAACTTATCTTTTTTCTCTTTTTTTTTCAAACGTTGAATAGTTTAGTAAAAGTGCAAAATCAGAAGTTTTGAAAAATGTTTCAAAATATAGTACTAGTCTAGTCTTAAAAAAAACTTATTTCGGTCGAAAGAAATTTAAAAGTAGAATGCTCTGAATTTTGATTGGTCTGCTGTTTCTAATGCAAGCTTTAATCAATTAATTTTTTTTATAATTAAATAAGCCTAAACCCCGAAACATCAATCTTATTAAACAAGACTACTGCACAGAGGTTACTGCACGGAGAAATAGATTATGCGGGAGAGTACTTAAAGAAGCATAGGCCTAAACGAGAATGATTATCTCTTCCATTTTGTGCATAACTTTAAAACAAACACATCAAAATTTATTTCAATACTTTTAGTCACTCATGATATACTGCAAAAAAGAACTGTATGCTCACAGGATTTACTTAAGTAAATTAAAAACAACCAATACCAACAAAATCTAGGGCCGTACCAAGGAGGGTGTAGGGGTGTCTAATCCCTAAAGGAAAGTTTTACTCAAAAATTAATTGGTAAGTTTGTTCACTAAAATCAGTAAATTTGGACGATTATTTAAAAGTCAAATGTGAGCCAACAAAGACCTTTTTTTTTAAAAAAAAGTTTTTATTCGGCAAAAAAAAAAAACAGATACGTCATTAGCCTTTCTTTAAAATCTCCTTGGGATGGCTCTGATAAAATCAAATATTATATAACGAGATATTAAAAGAGGAATTGAAAAAAAATACAGACCTATTATTCACTTGTGTTCATCTCATCTTTCATCGATCTGTAAAAAAGCCATAGAACTTGTAGCATCTCTCTTACATTTGACTAGCCGATTTGAATTGACGCAAAACTATTTACTTTTATTCTACTAAGTTATGGGTTTGAGGAAATGCTAAAAGATAAGTTAACACTTAGTCCGGAAGTCTTTGACATGACCCATTCAGGTTAGTTGAGAAAACGTCAACTGATAATTAGGTGGAAAGTTCGAGTAATAAAGAACTTGCTACCCCAGTACATGTCTCTTGTCTTAAAAAATATTTTGGTTTCAAAGAAAAATTCAGTACAGAGATAATTTTAGACACTGATGTCAACAACGAAGCCATAGAAACAACTAAAGGATTTACTTCAGAAGATAATAGCCAGAAACAAGTGAAAGCAAAACATTTGCAACTGAAGACGCAGAAACAGATAAAATAAATCTCCCGAAAACGCAATTGATAACACAGACATATTTAGAAAAGCAGTTAATAGAAGGAGAAGGAAAGGAAAAATCTAACACTTGGTTAAATCGCAAAGTTACCTGTCATCTCAAAACACGTGGAAAGCACGTGAAAAAATAAGCTGTCCAAGAGTGTCCTAGACAAGATATATAGTTGTCCAATTCGAAAAAACAAGCTCGACCAACAACGGAAAACAAGCACAACCTAGACAATCACAAGAAAGGAAATATTTAGAAGTTTAACTCTGTTACGAAAGAACTGTTACGAACAAACCATTCAAGCGGAACGCTTGGGTTATTTGAACCGTCAAAATGTTTGACATAAACGCTGGAAAACAAGATAACTTAAAAAATTTGTTTATAAACTAAAACACGTCTAGCATCTGCAGAAAATATATAAAAACGTGGATTAGAAGACGATGTAGACGATGTAGAGAATGCAGACGAGGTGGTAGATAAATTTGTAATTGGAGTTGTCGACGATCAAGTCTAGAGAAAGTTACTAGGCACTACAAGTCGGACAATCCTGGTTGTTGTCGATTGATAACACTCGTTTAGTTATACTGTAATAGTTATTTTGTAATAATTATATTTTATGATAATATAACAAGAGTTAGAGGTTTATATTGTTACGAATATTGTTTATGATATATAAACAGAAAGAAGATTAGATGCAGAGAGAGAGAGAGAGAGAGATATGGATAGTTAAAGTAGAGAGAGATATATGGATAATTAAAGAAAAGAGCAAAGAGAAAAAGAGAGAGGAGATATATGGATAGTTAACGTGTTACGAAGGTGGGTTACTCAAGCGGAACGCTTGACTAATTCAAGTTTATTGAACCATATAGACGTGTAGCATAGACGCTAGCGTACCAAAACAATTTGTTTATGAACCGAAACGCGTCTAGCGTTTAAACAAAACGTATAAAAACGTCAGTTAACAAACGTTCGTAGTTCTTGATCCAGTTCTTGATCCAGTTCTTGATCCAGTTCTTGATCCAGTTCTTGATCCAGTTCTTGATCCAGTTCTTGATCCAGTTCTTGATCCAGTTCTTGATCCAGTTCTTGATCCGGATTGATTGGGTTCTTGATTTGTGTTCTTGATTTGTGGTTCTTAGTTCTGAGTTCGTTGTCCGAGGTAAGTGGTTGAAAGAGTCGAAGAAGCGATTGAAGTTGTTGAGGAGCCGAAGATAATAAAAAGATACCAGAAGATATAGTAAAACAAGTTGTATTATATTTATACGGTTTTATATAATATATCGGGACAATTGAAACTAGTATTTATATTTGTTATAAGTTGATACGAAGTGTTGTTTGGATTATCAGTAACTCGTAACATTTATTTATGCGTATTATCTAAAGCGTAGTAACTAAAGGACCATACGTAACATTTGGAGGCACTGCCCGGATACGAGTGGATTCCATCTCTGCTCGGGCCGATCAATTAAAAACTGTGTAAGAAAACATTAACTTTTGTTTATTTTATTATTTGTTTTACTTGCATTCGAACGAAGATATTATTTTAAACTGTAATAACTTTGCTGTATATATATATATGACCCGTTTACGCTCGGGAAAAATATGTCCGTTTGTTGAACCAACACATCGTTTGATTGCTGGCAATAATTCTCATACCTCGCTTAACAACTCCGACTCCGCCGATTCCTTAGAGCTATCCGATACCAATCCGTTTAAAACACAGAATAGCCGTTCTCATGATTAGAAGAACAATATGTCGCTTGAGCAAATATTAGAAAGATTAACATTGAAGCCTACTCAAGAAATACATCCAAAAATATTTAAAGGTACAGAAACAGAAGATGTTACCGAATGGTTAGCCAGTTTTGGACGCATTGCCCAACATAACCAATGGACCGAGATGAGAAAACTACTTGCGTTCTCGTTATACTTGGAAGGTAGTGCGTTGGTTTATTACGAAACCCTTCCCGCGCACATTAGGAACGATTTTAATCAAATTCAAGAACATTTTCGTCAGTATTATAATAATGCAAACATCGCATGGAACCGTAAGATGGAGTTATTCGGCCTATTACAGGATGCTGATCTTGCTTCCTATATTACCACGCTAGATAAATTAAGTCAGCAGCTTGGGGTTGATGATGAGACTAAGCTGAATTTGTTTATCAAGGGACTGAAGCCACATTTAAGGAATGCTCTAAAACTCAAGCAACCGGTGGATTATCAGGCTGCAGTAGCTTTCGCAAAACTACAGGACACCGTTGGATCAGACTCGTCTGGAAGCCAAGTTAGATGCCCTACTAAATTCCCCTCAACATATTGCAGCTGCCACCTACCGAGAGCATCCTATCCTAAATCAGCGGATTGGTGAATTACAGACGGAAATTACCTCATTAAGGCGGAACAACAACCGTCCTAGCCAACATGAAAGATTCCGGCCAAACGGACGTAATCTCCGTACGTAATCTCCTTATTCTTATGGACACAGGTGCTAGGTGCAGTGTATTAGACGAAAGCATCTTCGAAAATTTTAGGAATCAAGTTAACAGACCACTTCCCTACTATGGTACCCTAAGAACCGCAAATGGAGCGCCACTTCATGTCCTTGGAAAAACCGCGTGCCCCATTAATATTGGAGGATATATATTTGAGCATGAAATGCTTATCGCTAAAAATTTGACTCATCCAGCGATTTTAGGCTACGACTTCATGAGCCAGTTTAACGTCAAATTGGACTGCGGGAATTATCGATTTACTTTCGAGGGAATGTTTGATATAGGAATGATAAGCAAAACCATCGACAACAAATTCTCCACTGGAATAATTGTGGATGATACACCAATCCGTCGTATACCGCAAATTGATAAGTTCGATGTCAAGTGGTTGCCTGCGCCTGAACCGTTGCTAAAAGTAAATCCGCTTATTAACCAACCCACGAATGCCCAGTTTGAGTGTAAAATACAAAGAGAAAATCTGACGCCGAAGTCCGATGCGCCACGTACACCGGATGAAGCTAAAGAGTTCCAGCCGCTACTCAGCAACCGCCGCCCATATCCTGCAGTCAGCATAGACTATCAAGATAGATTCAACAACACCAAACCTAATTCAAATCTCGTAGACCTTTCTATAACTCCGATATGCATAACAAAGGAAATAAAGGCTGTTCCCAAGTGTGAAACCATTCTCACTATAGCACACGCTTTAAAAACTAAAGGTGACTGTTTATTTATACCAGAGACAAATCTGTTCGAGGATCAAAATGTCCATGTTTTTCCAACCATAACCCATGGTGTATCTAATCAAGTCAAGCTGCATGTCGTTAACCTCTCATCGGATTATGTAACTATTGGTAAAAATAAAGTAATTGGGGTTGCAATTTCATTATACCAAAATCTCGGAAGAGTATAACGCTAGGTTGCCGGACGGCTTGATAGACTTGTTGGAATCAAAGACTAACGCCACTGCGTTGAATCAAGAAGAACGCCTCCAGCTGTTGACCTTACTAAAGTATAACCAAGATGTTTTTGGTCAAGGTTTGCACAACATTGGGCAAACTGATGTAATATAGCACTGTATTGACACGGGCAATGCTCAGCCGATTAAACAAAGACCTTACCGTCTTGCGGAAGCTCAGAGAAAATCACTGGACAAGCACGTTGAGGAGATGCTAGCAAATGATATCATTGAACCAAGTGTCAGTCCTTGGTCTAGTCCGGTAGTAATAGTACCGAAGAAATATGGGAATTTCACGGTGTGTATTGATTATAGGAAACTAAACAACGTAACAAAAAAGGATACCTATCCACTCCCACGAATAGATGAAAGTCTCGACATGCTACACGCGGCGAAATATTTTTCTTCACTAGATCTTCTCAGCGGATATTATCAGGTGCGGCTCGACGACGAATCTAAAGAGAAAACCGCATTTACATCGCATAAAGGATTGTATCAGTTTAAAGTTCTTCCCTTTGGTCTGTCGAATGCACCATCAACATTTCAACGAATGATGAACTACATACTCCGTGACCATTTATACAAACATTGCATGCTTTATTTAGGCGATATCTTGATATATTCAAAAACGTATAAAGAACACCTCGAACATATACTGATGGTAACTGAAGCCGTTAGACAAGCTAGTTTAAAATTAAACCTACTGAAATGCACTTTTTGCACAACTGAAGTGAAATTCTTAGGACATTATATTAATGACCCTGACCCTGACCAGACCCTGAAAAAATTAAAAATTTTTAAAAACACAATTAACAAATACAAATTTTCAAGCAATTTTCTCTTCCAATTCTCATTTATTTAAAGAAAATTAAGCTATTAAACTTTTATTTCTCCCATCTAAAAAAAGAACAAGTGACGCAAAAAAAATATATATTTTTTACAACTCTTATTCATTCAAAGTTTAATTGCGCGAAACTTTTCTTTCTCTTTTGTTCTACTCTTTTATAAAAAGAACGCCCGATGAAATAAAAACTTTTACTTTTTAATATATAATTATAGTTTGAGATAAAATTAAATTAGAAATAAATCAACAATGAGCAAAGCAACGAACAGATTAATCTGGAACTATTTTGATATTTATGAAAATAATCAAAATAAACAACATGACCAACAACAGTTATCAAATAAATAACACAATCTCGCATAATTTTAGAGGCATTTTATTTTTATTGCTTAGTCGTTCTAAATAATAAGTAAATTTAGTTCAAGTTAATAATTCAATATTTACAGTTGCAATATAATAAAGAAATGGTGTTTAATACTGAACTTTTTATTTAGTTATTTATTTTTTTGCCTACATTTGTTATAAAAAACTTTAGAACCCCCGTCATTAAAATAATTTGTTTTAAATATATTTCGACGTGATTATTCAAACTAATTTTTTTCGTTTGACTTTCCGAACTTCATGCGAAGCAAATTGAAACGAAATATCGTCTAACCAAATAAAAAAGCTGTTACTAATTTTATACGGGTAATTAATGTAAAACAATTTTTGAGATAATAAATATTCATAATTTATAAACGTTAAATATATGGCGCAATAACAATTTATAGCAACGAACCAGCATAAAATATTTAAGGATTTTAATATCTTTTTAAATATTAATAGTAGAAAAAAAAAAACTAAACAAATAATCAAAAAAATTTCGACTAAAAATAAATAAAAATATTTCCAGAGTTTCTTTTGTTAAAAGTCTACCGTGACGTCAAATACTAAAACTTTTATGAATTAAACGCGCTTCAAAGGAATTGCCAAAGTCTGTAGATTGCGACGCATAATTTGAAGACTCCGAGTAGTTGAAAAAAATGGAGAAGACGAGCTTCGGCAAAAACAACAACATTTGTTTTTCACGGTATGCATTCATTATTTATTTTTAATCAAAAAAATTTGGTTCAAACCTTTTTTTTTAACATTATCTTTAATATGAACACAACATGTGTTGGGAGTTTGGGATCCCTTTAAAAGAAGCAAAGAAAGTGTTGGCATTAGAGGGTAACCACTACTTAGATGAGAATGGTTTACTATTCCATCATGAATCAAAAACCTCAAGAAGCCTTACTCAGCTAGTTGTACCACAATCTTTAAGAAATGAGTTAATAACCTGGGCCCACGACGAACCATGTGGAGGACACTTCGGGGTGACAAAAACCTACGAGAAAATTAGGACTAATTACTATTGGATTGGTATGTATAACGACATACAAACCTAGGTAAAGTCATGTACCACTTGCGCTCAACGAAAACAAAACCCGACTACTAGCAAAGCACCTCTACTACCAATTCCTGTCGAAGGACCATGGGACGTCATTGCAGCCGATTGTTTGGGACCTTTCCCTCCTTCTTTAAAAGGAAACCGCTATATAGTTGTGTTTGGTTGCTTATTTACAAAGTATGTGGAGGCTTTTGCGGTCCCCACCATTGCAGCATCGTCTATTGCAAAGATATTTGTAGACAACATTGTGTTCAAGCATGGAGCACCAAGGCGATTTCTAACCGATAGAGGTAGTAATTTTACGAGCAAACTTGTAAAAGAAGTATGCGAAATATTAAATGTAAAGAAGTCTTTTACAACCGCTTATCACCCCCAAACTGACGGTTTTGTGGAACGCATTAATGGGATTTTGGCTCAAAGTCTTTCCATGTATGTTGCCTCTAACCAACGAGATTGGGATGTCCATCTTCCAGCTGCTGTATATGCATATAATACCAGTATATCTGCTAGTACTGGAGAAACTCCTTTTAGGTAACATATGGTAGAGATACTTTACTACCCCACGGCACTACACTGCTGCCGAGAAAAGACCCCACGGACAACACCGAGTTACTCATTCAACGACTCATATCCGACCTACGATTGTCACGTAAACTGGCAAAAGAAAATATTCAGAAGGCTCAAGCGAAGATGAAGTTACACTATGATCAAAAAGCTAAAGAATACCCGTTTCAAGTGGGACATAAAGTATGGATATATAAGCCAGCTGCAAAGAAAGGCTTAGCGAAAAAACTTACCAGCTTCTGGCACGGTCCATTTCGGCTAATTGAAAAGACGTCTCCCGTAACTTTCAAGGTGGAGAATATGAACTTACTACTCCTGTTCATGTGTCCCGTTTCAAGCAATGGTTTGGTTCAGAAGATAAACCCACAACAGATATAACATTGGACATCGAAGTTCTCAATGAAGCTAGAGAAACAAGCGATGAGTTTAGTTTTGAAGAAACTAACCAGAGGGTAAACAAACAAGCAACATTTTCAACCGTTAGAAATGAAACAGATGAAATACACGATTTGTCGGAAAACCAAACTGATGATACGGATATATTCACAATGGAAGAAATCGTTGATAAAAGGCTTAGAAAAGGTAAAACCCAATATTTAGTAAAGTGGAAGGATTACCCTTCAAGTCAAAATACATGGGAGCCGGAAGAACATATTTTTGATAAAAAAGTAATACAAAAATATCTAGAGAAGAAAAATAAGAGTTTACAAGTTTCCGCAATTACAATGGTATATCCGAAAAGTCCACAGTATAAAGAAAAGACCAAAAAAAAGATGTTATCAAATACATTTTTTCATAGAAATAAGTTATGGAATACAATGGTTCCTGTTGTTCTCTTATGCTCACTTCTTTTACCCACGCTAGTAAAAGGTATATATATTGGCGAAGTTTTTGACTGCACAAGAGTACAACCAATAGGAA
Source organism: Hydra vulgaris (assembly GCF_022113875.1). Lineage (NCBI taxonomy): Eukaryota > Metazoa > Cnidaria > Hydrozoa > Anthoathecata > Hydridae > Hydra > Hydra vulgaris. The sequence goes on along the minus strand of NC_061161.1, from coordinate 5,393,933 downwards.
TTTACCAGCTACCGACGATCACTTCTTGTACCCATAATATGCACTCCTCAAATGAATCCGTAAAATCATTCACAGCCAACGTCTATGCCTACCGTCCTCAAACGACAACAATACCTTTGTATCATTGCTTTGCTGAAAAAGTCACCCTTAAGTGTCACTCCAATTTCCTCAATCAAAAGGCTAAAGATGTTGAGTCCCAAAAACTAACGGTAAAAGCTGGAGAGTGTCTCACGGCTATGAAAACTAAAATATTGCCTTACGGAGCACTTCAAGAAGTTTGCCCAGGTACATGGAAAACTGTCATCTCGGACGAATTTCATTGTGCATGGATGCGAACAGAGACAACAGAGTATACACATTTCGTGATGAATAAGCATGATGGACAAGTTACAGGACGAGCTGTAGCACTAGAACAGTATATCACAAAATATTCTATGCGCAGGTGTGTTCCTGGTGAGTGGGCACAATCAATAATAGTATGGAGTTCAAATAACCACGATAAAGAAGTCATGAAGAAATTAGGCACATATCCTATTGAACGTATAGGAGATTTTGTTTTAATTAGAAGTCTAAAAGTTGGCGGCGCAGTCCAACTATCACAACAAGAAGGTCAGGTACTTACTCTAGACAATGGTATGCTTTTAAAAGATCCCACATTCCCAGAAGATATTTTCCAACAATACAAGTCCGCTGCAGCTAATTACTCTCAAAAGTTGGGAAATGTTTCAGCTACGGCTATACTAGAAGCGCATAATACCGTTGCCCTCATGACACAGAAGATGAGCATGATAAGTGCTTGGGAGCAAATGTGTTTTATACAGGCTGAAATTTCTCGCATTCACCGATGGAAGATTTTCCAATTTCCAACCTCATCGGCAGAATCGGTACATCAGGCTTTGGGTATGACTGTTGAGCCTGCTGGAGATGCTCTACTATTATCAAAATGTCAAAGCCACACTACGTACGCTATAAACTATGCCGGTAAGATAGGCAATTTCTGCTTTGAGCACTTCCCTATCACTTTGCCAAATTCAAATATCACTTATTTTCTAGAGGTTAGCGACAGAAAGTTAATAAGGATCAGTCCTCGAATCCCTTGTAAACTCAGACCAAAACACACCTACCTGCAAGATCCAAAACTAAACACTATGTATGAAGTAACCGCCTTTGGGCGAGTTAAAATTGTAAAGACCCAACTAGATCATGTTTTACATTCATCAACCAAACCAATTCCTCGCATTCGAAGTTATAGCAAAGATATTGTAATCGATAAGCCACAACGGCTCTCGCCATATACTGTTTTACAATTAATATCTAGTTCCCATACAACTCTTCAGACGCTCAAAACTATCAGCGACACCAACGGTGGAGATGTCTTGAATGGTATTGGCACAGCTTTAGGAAGTGCCTCACAAGCCACCGCAAGTGGAGGAAGCCAGATCATTAAAGCCTTTGGGGGTGCTATAAAGGATTCATTGAATGGAGTTTCAGACTTAGATGAGAAGCTAGTCCGGTCAATTGGAGACGCTTCCTCATCGGTGTTAACAGCCGCCGGTGGAGCTGTGAAAGATGTTGGAGAAGGTGCAGGATCCTTCTTTCAGAAATTCCTTGGTGGTATAAGCGGATCCATTCTGTGGGCAGCAATACTTTTAATAGTAATATATTTAATCTTGAACAAGCCTAATTTAAATTATTCCCTGCCTTGCTTAAGATGTTTTCAAATACCATTGGTTAATGAAACTGTAGTACAGCCACGCCAGGATCAGTCCACGACAATGTCTCCTAGAGTAAAAGGACGTCACCCACGTATTTGCTCAGCTTGTAAGGTAGTTCATAGGGAGTAAAAAGAATACCGGTGAACGGTAATGGCAGGAATTAAATCTTGTATAATTCCTGGATGGAGATGTGAGACGCCTCCAACCACCACGAGTTTTCTGAAAAATGCAATTTTTCTGTTTTTCTTGCGCTGTGTTGCTGTTTGCAACAATGCTGTTTAGCAAAAAATTTTTACGATAACTACAATGAACTTTTATAGAGCTGTTTGGAACAAACGATGAGCTTGATGTGCAATGATGCTGTTTTCAATAATTTTTATGATGCTGTTTTATTACGATGAATTTTTATGGTGCTGATGTGCAATGATGCTGTTTCGCATTGATTTTTATGATGCTGTTTTATTACGATGAGTTTTTATGTTGCTGATGTGCAATAATGCTGTTTCGCAATGATTTTTATGATGCTGTTTTATTACGATGAATTTTTAAATTGCTGATGCTGTCTTTGATGATTTTTATGATGCTATTCTATTACGATGAATTTTTAAGTTGCTGATGTGCAATGATGCTGTTTCGTTTTCCGAGCTGTTGATTTTCCTTAACGAGATATTGGCGATTACCCGTTTGCTACTCACTTGAGACTATACTATTGTTGCTGTTTTGATGACACTTTTAAGTCCGAGGACGGACTTTTCGTTCGTCGTGAGTAATGTTATAAAGGTGGATTACTCAAGCGGAACGCTTGACTAATTCAAGTTTATTGAACCATATAGACGTGTAGCATAGACGCTAGCGTACCAAAACAATTTGTTTATGAACCTAAACGCATCTAGCGTTTAAACAAAACGTATAAAAACGTCAGTTAACAAACGTTCGTAGTTCTTGATCCAGTTCTTGATCCAGTTCTTGATCCAGTTCTTGATCCAGTTCTTGATCCAGTTCTTGATCCAGTTCTTGATCTAGTTCTTGATCCAGTTCTTGATCCGGTTCTTGATTGGGTTCTTGATTTGTGTTCTTGATTTTCTGGTTCTTAGTTCTGAGTTCGTTGTCCGAGGTAAGTGGTTGAAAGAGTCGAAGAAGCGATTGAAGTTGTTGAGGAGCCGAAGATAATAAAAAGATACCAGAAGATATAGTAAAACAAGTTGTATTATATTTATACGGTTTTATATAATATATCGGGACAATTGAAACTAGTATTTATATTTGTTATAAGTTGATACGAAGTGTTGTTTGGATTATCAGTAACTCGTAACATTTATTTATGCGTATTATCTAAAGCGTAGTAACTAAAGGACCATACGTAACAAACGTAAAGAGAGAAGATATATGAATAGTTAAAGTAGAGGGAGATATATGGATATAGAGATATATGAACATTTGGATATGATTATGTAACCTTTTTTATATAAACTTTCAGAATATAATTACTACGTAACGTTAGCAATTTAATCGTCATTTACTTACCGCGTTACAATATTAGTACAAGTTACGACGGACTGTTATACACCTTACAACGCTTGGATACGGTTTAGTTATTGTTTATACATAAACACTTGTAACATACCTCGTAACAGAACAATATATTTTTATTATTGAATGTAATTATTCAATTGTATTTATTATTCAATAAAATTACTATTAGTTATAGGCCAGATAAATGTTCGAGTTTCCAAGCATATAGTTCCCTGACCACATATAAATGTTCGATCTGTAGTTATATTGACCATATTATTGACCAACTGACAAGTAACAAAGGACAAGACGTATTACAATACCAAGCCCAAGACGGCCCGGTTACAACTAAAACACCGTTACACTACTCTATTATTAAATAATGACTATGCAGACAACACCGAGATACATATTCAACATCTAATACGTTTGCCGCGTAACACTAGAAAAGAAAATATTCAGAAGACTCAGACAAAAATAAAATTACACACATATGCGGCGGATACAAAAGTTGTGGGAGAGGGGTAAGAGGAGGGTAAACCTTAACTCCTGTTACCCTCTTCCCCTCCTTCCCCTAAGAAATGTCAAACTTCAAAACATTATTGAAAAATTGATAAAAGAAATAACAATACAAAAAATTGTTCTGCAGCTAACTATTTAAATTATTTAAAAAAAAAAAAAAAAAACTAAAGCGATTTCGTAGCTTAAAGGGACTACCATCTCCCGAGACATGTTGCGTTCATATTAAAGAGAATGTTAAAAAAAACGTCTGAGCAAATTTTTTTGATTAAAACTAATTATTAAATGAAAAAACCAAGAAAAACAAATCTTGTTGTTTTAGTAGAATTTCGTCTTCTCTGTTTTCTCTGGTATTAGTAATGTTTTTCCTAATTATATGTATTTTGGAATTGCTTTGCACCCTTCCTGTTAGCGTTGTTTCGTGGCTTAGCTATGATGCGTGTACATAGAGATTAAATTTAAATGTCGAAAAGATTATTAACAGATTTCCATCTTCAAAAAATAGAAAGGCTCAACTTTATATTGTAGATTGTTAAATTTTTTAAAATTCTTTATTTAAAAAAACATATTATTTTGTCTTTTGTTACCCATTACATACAGGGCCTATAAGATTTACCTATAGGCAGACAAAACTGCTTGTGCACCATAATTTTAGCGAGCTCAATTTTAAAATGGAGTATCATGAAAAAAAGTTTTTTTATAATTGACCCACTGCCCTCCTATCTCATATACGCCCTTTGTTTGTTTTTGCCACCTTGCACTGCATAACCTGCGGAATTACATGAGAAAATTACTTGCGTTTTTATATTTAGTAGGTAGCGCTTTAGTCTACTATGAAACATTTACAGAGCCTATAAAAAATGACTTTAATCAGCTCCAAGAGCAGTTCCTTTGCATTAGGATAACGAAGTTATCATAATGCAAAGTCTCGAAGCCAAACTTGACACATTACTCAACTCCCCCAGACAACCAATTGCGGCTGTTACCCAACACGAAATCCCCAATGCAAATAAGCGAATTAAGGAATTACAAGCCGGAGTAGAATCACTAAAAGGAATTCAGCAAACATCCAAACGGGAATGAAAGATTTAGACCAACTATACGTAACTTTTGTACAAGCAACAGACAAGTAATTTAAAAATCAAAACTACGCTAACAAAATGGAACTTTATCCAGATGCGGAAGACCTGTGCTCTGAGATTTGGTGGCAAACTTATTACGACTCTTTATTACGATAGATTAAAAACGGCTAATAGAACTCCACTTCAAATTGTAGGACAGTTTGGTAGCAATATCAATATTGGAACCAACTCATTTAAGCATCAATTTATGGTTGGTAAATATTTGACACATCTGTTAATTTTGGGCTATGATTCTATGCAACGATACAACGTAGGTCTTGACTGTGGTCAACACTTGGTAGAATTCGGAAAAAAATTCAGTATCCCAATGATTAAAGAAACAGTTGAAGTTAAGTTCACTACTCAAATTAACGTTGAAAACTCCAATATTGAGGATGATATCAAAAAACAATGCAGTAATCGGTCTCCCGCATTTGATCCCCATTAACGCTGAGCTCCAACAATAGCAGTACTGCAGGTATTCATTTTGAAAATAAACATCTGACGAATCTACCAATTATGACTGCCAAATTACACCAGAAAAAGAAAGTCAACCAGAATAAGAAAATAAATCTAAGCTTAACCAAAAG
>NC_061161.1:5373476-5383476 GCF_022113875.1 Hydra vulgaris | reverse complement strand
TAATTATTATTGAATAAGGATACTTTCTGCTAATTTTGGTAGCAAATTAAAACGTTTACAAAAGTATTTAGAATAATCATATATGAAACAAAAGTCGTTTCTGTTAACTTCCAGATATGGAGCTAATTTTAAACATTTATATGTTTATAATTATGTTTAATTTAAATCGGTTACAAATTTTATATGGTCATGAACACTGAACTATTATAGAATGAAACTTAAAATTTATCGATAAATATAAGTCTAATTGAGAGAATAGTACAAATTTAGGGCAGAAGGAAAACAAAATTTTTTTTTTTTTGAACTCAGGCTCCATTTATCGCAATTTTATATATATACAGTAAGTTCCCGGTTATTCGAATCACCAAAGAGAACAAGAATTTACTTCGAATAACCAAAAGTTCGAATAACTGAAAATCTTTTTCAAAAGTGACGTCATTTGAAGCTACTGTCGAACTTTAACAGAAGTAGAGAGTAAAAAAGAAAAAAAACTTTAAATTGAAAATTTTGTATCTCCTAAAAAAACAAATTTAAAATAAAAAAAATCTTCCAATTTTCTGAAAAAATTGTCCATTTTCAATTGCTTTTTTGCTACTAAAAAATGTTCATTAAACATCTTTGATACTAGGCTTAGCGATTGTCGGATTTCGATGCCGTTATTTTCAAATAGCAACATTCAATTAATTCAAATGCACGTGCAATCTCTGATAAATTTGGCTTTTCGTGAGGCAAATCGTTTGACTCTTCATATCCTTATCTACCTCAACATAATCGTTGATTAATATGGAATCCAGAATTTCTCGAACTGTGATTGCAATTGCTTCGCTTGTACAAACATCAAAATATATGTTTAATTTATGTTGAACAGCAAAGTCATTGTCTTCAACACCATATGATTTAAATTTGTTGATCTTTTCTTCAAGCAAATCGAAAGGATCATCTTCTCCATTTATAATTGCAACCTGTGTTTCCTACAAGATGCCTGCTTTTCTAATACAATTTATCGCAGTGTTTGTTAATACAGCATCCCATGATTTGACCAACATGTCCGTAGCTTCAAGAATATTGATGTTCGGGGTCGTTTTACCAGCATCGATGTGTTTAATCTAACATTCGTGCTGTAAAAACTTTTACAACACGAATGTTAGATTAAACACTTCCTTGAGCCTTAAACATTGCGTCAAACCTTAATCAGTAAAGATTTTAAAGTCTATCAAGGATTTGTTTTGGGACTTGTACTGATAACAGTCCCTTACCGTGGGGGGTGGGGGGGTGGCGACATTGTTAGGTGCAATCAACCCTCCTTTTTATGCTAAGTCCTTTTTTTTAATTTGACGCAAAAAATTATTTCTAGACTCTTTTCGATGTCAAAATATTTAATCAAAATTTCAATGAAAAACATTTGATTTTTATGAATCATTCTCATGCAGTGCCGCCTCTCATAAAACAATTTTTACTTTATTGTTTCACAAACGTAAGGCGTCATTACAAGTCACTGCATTTTGAAACCTTTTGTAATCGAAAAATGAAAAGTATTCTACCCATAGTTTATACTGTAATTACAATTCTCTACTAATACTAATTCACTTTTAGAAGCAAAAGCTAGAGTTAACATGCCTAATCAAATTTGGAAAAGAGTAGCTGATAGAAAAAGGCTTCAAAATTCTGCAAAGAAATGGAAATCGTTTGCTGGATATTTTAAGTAAAAAAGTTATTTTGATATTCTTTTATAATAATTAGTTTGATTAGTTTGATATTAACTTTATATAGATATTAACTAAATACAGATATAGATATTATCTATACGTTAAATTATTTTATGATAATACTATTGTTATTATTTGTTTTTTATTGCAATATTTACGCAAGTTTTTTTTATTTTGGTTTAAGATCTGAAAGTCTATTATTAATTACTTACGTTTCAAGTGTTTTTTAATATCGACAGTTCTCAAAATGCAACCGATAAAACATTACCCGAAATAGAAGAAAAAGAGAAAGTCATTAAAGGTGATAATAATGTTAACAAAAGCTTGTCATGAAAAGTAGACTAAACAAATTTAAAAGAATGTGATTTTAAAGAGGAAGAAAAACGATATGATATTAACGAACTCTTACGTTTAAATCAAGAATTATTACAAAATGTTTACGAATAACTTTAACAGAAGATACATTTTCAACTTCCCAAAACATTAAAACATGGTTGCAAACACGCTTGTAAAGAAGAATATTTACAAAATGGGTTTGTCTACAGCAAAAGTGAAGACGCATTCTACGGCATATAGTGCACTTTATTTCTAAAGCAGGATAAAAAAAAATTTGGGGAGCTTTTGTTAAACGTGGATATAAGGATTGGCACAATGTTTTAGAGAAACAAAAACTACATATATGAAATAGATACCATAAAGAAGCTATCGAAGAATGGCATTGCTAATGCCATTGGCAATGGCTAATGCCATTAGTTGTCGTTTTGAAGATCCAAAACAAACCATTTCTTTATAAAGCGATAGCACTTTAAAAAATTGACAACAAATGTACCCGTACATTGTTAAAAAATTAGATAGAATAGTGCATTTGATGGGGAAACAAGGACTTGCATTTCGTGGAACTTATGAAAAGTGTATGGAAAACTCAGAACAAAAAGGTAAATCTAGAAATTTTATTTCACAATTGTAATAGCTCGCCATAACGCTGAACAATATGCACATATACAAACACCATCACACAAAGATATCAGCTACCTTGGCCCCAAGAGTCAAGACGAATTAATTAATATTATTGGAAAGAAATGTATACATGACCAGCTAATTAATGAAATCAAAGCAGAAAATTACCATTCAAATTCAGCAGATGAGGTAACAACTGCAAACCAACAAAATCTATCAGTATGTATGAGATACATAAACGGAGAAAAAGAAATCAGGAAAATATTTCTTGACTTTTAAATCTTGACAGGATAACAAGCAAACATATTGGGGAAAACTTGATGAAATTTTATAGCGAAAGTGGAGTTCTTAGTTGGAAATCTTAGTTCTTGTAGAGGCCAGTTTTACAATAGCGCACCAAACATACAATCTGTAAAAAAAGGTATTGCCAGCTATATTTTAAAAGGATCACCAAAAGCAATTGTAACTCATTGTAGCGCACATAATTTGAATTTATCAATTGCTGCAACATTAAAAATACAAATCATTGATAACATTTTGGAGGTATACAGAAATATATCCATTTATTTCAATATCTCTCCAAAAAAAGAGCGCTTTGCTGGAGCATGCTGCGGAGATCCGTTGTAAATCAACTGAAAGAAAAAGGATTTTTATAGGGATGCGCAAAACAAGATGGTCAGAAAGAGATGGCGTATATGAACACTTTTATTTAGCTATACCATTTATGGCAGAGGTTATTTTAGGAATACACTCAAACATAAAACAGTTCAATGTAGAGGTTAGTATGAATTGAGACGCACAAGGAAAAAGAGAGGCCAACTCACTCCTTAATGCACTCACTAAGTTTGAATTCATAATTGGTATTAAAACTTTGTACCGCTTATTACACCCGTTGTCGTATATAACAGAGAGGTTACAAGGGCGGACAATTAGTATTTTGTATGCATACAGTAACATTTAAGAAATAATCGACGATTTGAACCATTTACGGAAAAATGTTAAAAAAGATTTTAAAAATTTACCAACAAGCTACTCGTATGGCAAGCAAATTATTTGTAGAACCAACGATTTCTAGAAAAACTATGAGATAGGCCTACAGCAATAACCTAACTGCAGAAAGTTCCCATAAATAATATAAACGAGCCTTGATTATACCTTTTCTTGACACCATGGTTTCTGAAATCAAAATACGATTCCAAAAGACCAATTGCATTGCTGCTATGGTTTTATGCTTCGTCCCCTCGATATTTTACAGTGAAGTAACTGCTTTCCAGGAGTTAGTTGAAATGTATATAAATGACCTTCCAAACTCAGCAGCTGTAGATGAAGAACTTATGTTTTGGAATAGAAAATGGTCTGTTATTAAACCTGAAGATATGCCTAATACTCCAGCTAAAGCCATTAAAATCTGCAATAAAAACCAATATCCTAATCTTTTTGAGCTTCTAAAGATTGGATGTACACTACCCGAAACGTCTGCAGAATGTGAACGCAGCTTTTCAGCAATGCGAAGATTCAGAACATTTCTTGTGAAAAAAATATGTCATTTAACTTTTATTTTAAAATAATTTAAATTAGTCAAATTAATAGAAAAATTGATAGTAGGAATAACTATTTTATTCCATAAATATGGACCATGAAAAGAAACATTTATACTTATTTAGACAAAAGGGGCATCGAGATAATTATCAGTACGTAAATAAAATTTACTTTTGGGTTTTGGCACACAAAGAAAGTGGAATACACAAGGAGATAAGTTTTCTTTAGGTTGTAAAACCATCGGTTAAGTACCGTTGTATGTCGTTATATCTTTTGCGGAAGCTTTGTGATCTTGATCTAACTGAATAAAGTATCTAACTGAATAAAGTATTTTCTTGATCTAACTTAAATAACTTAAATCTTATTGAATAAAGTAAAATCTCTAGAAAAATGAATTCAGTCATTTGAATAACAACCTTTAGGTTCGAATCTCTTTGACCAAAAATTTTAATCCACACCATGTGGTCCAGGGTTCCCCACTCAACCATCTCAGATTTTGGTAAATATTTTTCAGCATGTATTTAAACATATTTCATGAGCATTGCCAAAAATTTAGGTCAAAATGTATACTATTATGGATTTTGTGGTACTTTTCGTAAGGCTTACCCAAATTTCAATATCAGTTAGTAATTAAAGATCGTATTTTCGGGAACTTATATTATTGCAATGAAAGAATAATATATCTTAAAAATGTGGATTCTTAGTAAATCGAAGGTGCAGATTGCAAATTATTTATTACAAATTTCATTTTTTAGATTTTAGTCAATGGTTCAACAATTAGTGTCACAAATTCCCATAAACCTTTATTGTTTTTTTGTAGAGTCATATTTCCAGAACAAAAGACTTTTCCGTCTTGTTGTTCTTTCGAAAGGTTCTGCGTACTAATATAATGATATAGATAAAAAATCAGTATTTTTAAAAATGCCAATGCTGAGTTGTTCTAAAACTATTATGGCGATAAATGTGAAAAATCCTAAAATAACATGTATTTGAACCCCTAAAACTTAATGTGGGCAAACTTTTTTTTTTTTTTTTTTTTTTAATTGCATCATTCGAAAGTTAGAGAGATTTTTATGATAGAGAGATTTTTTCCATGAAAACAAAAAGTTGGTTCAATATATAGTTTTTTTTTAATTTTATGATTTTGTACTAAACAAAGATTTACCATACTGCATTAAAAACAAAGTTTGTTCTTCCAAAAAACCAAAATATTTTGATATTCAATAAATATATTTTTAGTATTAGCTTAAGTTATTTCAGAAAAATAAACAAATCAATAAAATGTAAAGCGCAATGTTTAAAGTGGCGCAAAACTGCAAATAAGTTTTTTGACAAAATTCAATTTTAAGATTTTTTTGTAATTTTTCAACTTTAAGAAAAATTGATTAAAAGTAAAATGTTTAAAAGAAAAAAATGTAATTTTAACTAATGAACATTTTTAAATTTATATTATCATTTAAAATTACAAAGGCTCTGAACAAAAAGTGAATTTAAAGTATAAGTGATTTGTGACAACATTCATGGTTTAAACTTCTGCTAGTGGATGGTATAAGATAAAAATTAAATTTACGCAATTTATCGAGGAAATGCAAGTCGATTTTATGTCAATATTAAAAAAAGCAACATCCCAGTGGGCATTTCGACGTCGAACGAACGTCGAGCGACGTCGGATCTCGACGTCGGATCGACGTTGGGTTTACGTTGGAAATGGAAATGTTATTTGACGTCGGATAAACTGACATCGCGCGACGTCGGCATTCCGATGTAAATCCAACGTGTTTTTGAAAAACTAAAAACCGTTGCCTTAGGCAGGAATCGTACCTCGGTCTATTAGAAACTTAATCCTACGCGCTTACCACTTCACCAAGGGACATATTAATAAATGAGTTTATTTAGTAATTTATACTTGTAGCTATTTGGGAATTATTACTTTGATAAGAAATAATTTTGTTCAAATATTATATAAATATTAAAACGAATAGTTATATATTATAAAAAATGTATACTCGAAAATGTTAATAGTTAAAAAACTATGCCAGTGCATCATACAAAACATCATGATGTTTCATCAACCATTATTCAAACTTCTTTCCATTAATAAAAAACACGCTTAGTTCACATATTTATTGAAGAGCGCAATTGCACACATATTGTTGAGTTTGGATTAAATTTTCATCAGCGATGTCTTACGACGTTGTTCCGACGTCGTTTTAAGGACGTTGGATTGACGTTGGAAGACGTCAAAAGACATCGGAGTACGTTAATATTATGACGGTACCCGACGTCTTTTTATCGACGTTGGATCGATGTCAGTACTGCGACGTTTTTTGGACGTCTTTTATAAGATGTCGGAACAACGTCAAAATACATCGAAACGACGTCAGGGGATGTTGAGATAAAGACATCGCCCGACGTCATTTTACTGACATCGGAACAACGTCGGAATAGGTCTTTTGACATCGCTGATGAAAATCGTACGTAAATCCGACGTCGGATTGACATCGGGTGCCCACTGGGATATGAGGTGTTTTAAACGCATCTCTTCTGGGATATGTACAGTTAGTCGTAAATTAATAAATTTTTGTAGAATTACTTCCTTAACTATAGTAAGAATTTTGAAAAACATCAATGTAAATTTTCTTACATCGAAGTTTTAATTTTCTTTTTGTTCTTTTGATTTCCCTAACTAGAACGATTTTTTAATAAATTTTGAACAAATTGATTTGCGCACAAATTGGTGGACTTTAACAATGCCAAAAAAATTGTATGCGATCTTTCTTGTGTCAACGATATTGCAGAGCGAGGTATCAAGCTTATAGGAGACATCTAAGACAAATGTTTTGATCCAGAGAACAACTTGCTCAAGTTGTGGAAAAGCATCGAAACAGCTTTAAAGGAGTATATTATTCATAGAAATCAATTGAAATAAATTTTCTAATAATATTAAAAATTGAAATAAAATTCTTTTCAAGCAACGGTCATAAGGAAAATATTCTTAGAAGAAAAGAAGATATAACAAAAAAAATAGTAAATATTCCTCTATAAAATATGATAAACTTAGAGTTAGAGAAGATTTAAAAATGAAGCAAGTTCTTAATTACTTTTATATTTTTTCTTGATTTTTTTTTCTTTTTATAAAAAAAACCCTATTTATAAATGAAGATAATGTTAAACTTAATTCAGAGTCTAAATCATTGCAAAATAAAAATTGTATACTTCTAGATAAACATTCTGACTTGAATATTAATTTTTATAGTAATAACAAAGTACTTCAAAATATTATTACTTAATATTATGACCCCAAAGCTGAAAACATAATGCAAGGACTCAAATATGGAAATAGTACTTTAGATGTAAATTCATTTTCAAATTTGCATTAAAATTTAAGAAGCATTTCAAAAAATTTTTATCTATTTAAACAAATGTTATATTAATTTTTTTTTTTAATTATTAGTCTCAGCGAGGCATGGTGTACTGATGAATATATCAAGACAAATACAAATTTTTAACTACCAAATTATAAAGTGATTCATCAGCTTAGAGGATCTGGTGATAAAGGAGGGGATTTGTGTGTATTTATAAATAGTTCTTTATTAGACAAGCTAAAAAAAGATTTTGTGCTCAACCACTAATGATTGTAAATCACTATGTATGAAAATAATAAATAAAACCACAAAAAAACATTATCCTCCATGTTTTATACAAACCATCTTCCGGCTCCATAAAACAATTCAAAAATTGTATCAAATACATAATTTAAAATAAATTAAGCAAATATAAAAGCATTTATTTTGTAGGTGATTTTAACCTTGACCTGAACATGAGTTATTAAAATACAAATATAAATAATTTCGTTAACATAATATATCAGAAAGGCTTTATTCCACTAATTACCAAAAGAATAACCAGAGAAAGCGCAACAGTCGTAGGCCATCAATGAATTCAAATCAAAATTAAAAACAAATTATACCTTACTAAAGGTAGGAAAGAGTGGGGTGAGATGGAACAAAATTTTTATTTTGTATATAATATAAATACTTTATATTTTTCACAAAAACCATCCAAATTGGGTTAAAATTAAATTTTAGTTTGTTTTATAAAATTACCTGAAAATTTATATAAAAACTACTATTTAAAAAGTAACTACATAAAAATCATAATTTGCAACAAAAAAAAATTAATAAAAAAGATTAATAAATAAAGATTGATAAATAAAATTGGAGTATATACATCAACTTAGAGTGTATGCATCAACTTGGAGTGTATACATCAACTTGGAGTGTATACATCAACTTGGAGTGTATGCATCAACTGATTTAGTCATAGGTGGAGTCTACTTACTGGAGTACACGGATTGACCAAGTGTTTGGTTTGGACAAGCAGTCTACTAATTTAAAGAATTGACATTTTCATGTTTATAAAGTTCATCTGGTCTTCTTTTTAAATTTTTTAAATATATAAAGTATACTTATTAAGGGAAAAACTAAAGTTTATTATTATAACACTTTTTCTTATGAATAAATTAAATTTATTTTAAAAAAGCTTTCAATTTGTAAAAAAGGTTTCAAAATTCAAAATGGGAGGTTTTGAAACCCATTACTTAACCATTGAATTAAGTTCAACCAATGAACCATTCCTCAAAGCATAGACTTTTGAAAGCGACACTGTCCTATTTCACTCCGTATCGAGGTGAAATGGGACAACGGCTAGGGTGAAATGGGACAAATTTAGAAGCAAATAGTTTTGAGCATTGTTTTATTCTTCTCTTTATATAAATATCAAGGCAGAAAATATATTTATGTTTAAGTAAAATTAGATATCATTTCAAAAAGACGCTTGCTGCTTAAATTGAGTAAAAACTACATTGATGTCTCAGGGGGTAACTTTTTTGCTTTTTCTTATCTTTTCTTTATCTTTTTAACTTTATTCTTTTATATTCTGATAAACTAGTTCATTTCTTGTTGGTTTGTCCAAGTGAACAAGACCAAGAACATTTTCTTTTTGCACTTGTTTTCTTTGCCACCTTCTCGCCCAATTTTGGAAATGGCCTTATTTATTCTGCTGTCCAATGATATGCAGAAGTGTTGGTTTGCTGTTTCTTATCATTAATAACTTCAGATACATTTGATGATGATGTGAAGAGTGTTTTTGTTTGCAATCAAAAAATACTGCTTAAATTTTAAAACTCATTTGAAGAATCTGTTTGATCGGATATATTAGTTAAACTGACAGAAAACGTTTTTGGACCGGTTAAGAAATACTGCAGGACAAACTGGCTGATAAAGTAGAAACATTTGCAGGAATCAGCCGATCAGATACATAACAACATAAAATGTCTAAATCAATAAAAAACATATAAATTGTAAGTGAAAATATTAAATGCTTTAAAAAACATTTTGAATGTTTTGGGAAGTGAAGGCTACCGCATAACCAAATTCTAAATACTCATAAATGCAATATATTTTCGAGGATAATCGGATGCGCCTTTAAACATGAGTCAAACGCTGAACTGTTAAACTTAATGGCCTAAATACAGATCTGTCAAGTAGTTGGAGTTTGTGGGTACAACGGAGGGGGGGGGGCGCCACAACTAGTCAAAAGTACAACATTACTTTCCTCAGATTTATCCATTAATTCAATTGATTTATGACTTTTGCTATTGTCCATTGAATGATCCTTGCTAGGATGTCCATACTCTACAAAATGATCAAACCATTTCAAAAAATTTCTGTATTTATCCATCCAGTAGGATTAGCATCACCTTTGGTACCTCTTGATGTAAGTTTAAGGAAGTGGTT
>NC_061161.1:5286506-5372477 GCF_022113875.1 Hydra vulgaris | reverse complement strand
TATATATATATTATATAATCTATATATATATATACTATATATATATATATTATATAGTATATAAATAGTATCTATATATATATATATATCTATATATATATATATATACTATATATATATATATATATATATATATATATATATATATATATATATATATATATATATATATATATATATATATATATATATATATATATATATATATATATTATATATATATATATATATATATATATATATATATATATATATATATATATATATATATATATATATATATATATATATATATATAATGTATATAATATCCTTCTTGTATATTTATATATATCCTAGCCAGCAAGTCATAATGTGCCCCAAGTGGGCAACTTTATGGGGCCCAAATGGGTTGCCCACTTCTTGCCTAAGGAAAACTGTCGCTGGGCGTGAATTGCGGCCTAAGTGATCAGCCCATATGGGCTACCCATGCGAGACCCACATAAGTCCCACTTTTTTATTAAAATTTTTTATAATATTTTGAGTAATTATTTATTTATTTTAAAATTAGATATATATAATTTGATATGTCGCCATAAATACCATTCTCTTCTATAAAGCCATATTTAGGTCTGGCTTTATAGAAAAGAAACAGGAAATCAAGTATACAAAGAGAAAGGTAAACAGTAATAAACATTAAAAATATATTGTTAAATAGTAAGGTTTTAAATATTAAAAGTGATAGATTAAATTTTATTATATATAAAAATATATTAAATATTAAAAGTGATAAATGTAAATGAGTTATCCTAAACTTTAAATTTAGTTAAGATAACAACGCTTGATAATCCTCTTTATGACCTATCATTTTATCTACATTTTTGCTTGTGGGTTTACAAAAACTCAAATAGCGTATACACTTTCAAAAACATTTTTATACATAAAAAAAAGAAAATTTTCCGCCTTTAAAAACAGACTTTTGTAACTTTTTTGTTTAAGTTCTTTTTAATGTTTAAAAAAATAGTTTTTAAATACAATTTAAAACCTTTTTACTGCTTTTTTTTTAAATAAACATGCGGCTAAGTTGAGTTTAGCGATAACTTTTTTAAATGATTTTCCACGATTCATAATACCTCACTATCGTGCGATCGAATGGCATGTAAATTTAGAAAACAAGATGTAATTTAACGCTGTTTTAACTACATATATGGGCCCCCTAAATGGGCCCGATGTGGGCTAGCCCTTGAATAAAAAGTATGTTATATTCATAGACAAACCCAAATGGGGCCCGTTTTGAGCCCATATATAAAGCCCACATAGGGACAAACCTATATGGGGGCCCATATAGGACATGTTTGCTGGGATATTCTTCTTGTTTCTTTTTGTTTGTCTGTTTTAATTTTGTTTTAAAAAAGAAAAAATTAATAGATGAATTTAAATCTATAAAATGTTTGGAATCTTTTTAAATTCAAAATATCTTTTGCATATTTAAATATATATTATGAAGTTTATTGGATACGTATATTCATATGTACCGATTTGTAATTTATTTTTTCAAACTTTTTTATTTTTTATTATTTTCAAACTTTTTAGTTTTGTCAAAACTTAAAAATTATTTTTAAAACTTTTTGATTTTTTCTTTTTAATTTGTTTTTTTTACTTTGTTTTTTTAAACTTTTTTCAATTTCACTCTAATATATATTATTGGAAGTTGTAAAATTTTATTTTATTTTTTCTATTTTCACGAAGGGGCTTGATGATAAGACATTTTGTCTTCTACTTGCCCCAGTCAGCTTGCAATTGTATAAATTTATTTGAATGTATGGTTAACATTGTAAAATGTGTCAAATGACGAAATAAATACATTTAAAAAAATAAATATATTCTTTTTGACAATTTTTTAGATAAAGAAAAAATAAGTATTCGAAAATATTTTCAAAAATCAGTATATCTGTGACGTTTGCCAGCAAGGTCATACCAACCTATTATATGTAAGGTAATATAACATGGGCAGGTACCCGTAGATCCAATCTAGTAGCTATTGACATCAAACCTCACTAAACGTTTAGAAAATTAATATATTTCAAAGTTTGTTGCTCAAACTAAAATATAAACTTGGACTTGTCCCATCATATTTTCCAAAAGAATTTTTTTAATGCAATAGATATAGATAAGACCATGGACTTATAAGAGATCTCTTATACGTCCATGATATGACACTCTAGAAATAGAAAAGTTCAATGTTCGTGTACATTAAAATTTCCTATTTTTAGAGTGTCATATCTATTGCTTTATTATATCTTATCATATCTTTATTTAATTTATATAAAAAGTTATATCTATGACTTTTTATCAATATTAATATAAATTATATCTTTCATATCTAAATCTAATATTTATTATATCTAATGATACGATTTAAAAAAAGTAATAATAATAACTATCTCATACGGTGGTCCTTATTTTTACAACAACCTAATATCCAAAAAAACTACAATTACAAAATTAAAAGCCCTAATTCTCCAAAAATATTGAAAAAAATATATATTCGTTCTAAACATAAGCAATTTTACAATAATTAAAACAAAAACTAAAAAAACATAAAAATTAACTTCATAACAATGTAAATGATAGATTTTATTTGTAAAATACATGTCTTTAGTGCCGCCCCTCTCGGTGGTACTACATGTCTGTCAATATATTTACTAATACAAACCATGTAATTAAATATTTTATGTGTACCAAATAAAGTTTTTTTTAAATCTGTTTTTGATAATCTGATAGCTTATTGTATGCATTATATATAATGATAATTCTTTTAAAGCGTTACTTTTTTATCTTTTTTATTTGTGCGAAATTTAATATTTGTACCGAAAAAGTTCTAATTAAACATACGATAATTTATTTTATACATTGTAAACAAATCATTTTTTATTTACGATCACGTATAATAAGTTTTGATATAAAAACAAAACAAAACAAAAGTCTTGATCTGGCGGACGAAAAAATAACATAAAAAATTACGAACCGTGAAAATTTATATTTGATCTTTACATAGAATATATAAATTAATAAATTACTTTTAAGTTTCTCTCATAATACAAAGTTTTTATATTTTATTTATGGCATGGTTCTAAACCATGGTCCTAGAATACTTTGCAACAGAGTTGTTATCAAGGCCAAATACAGCAAGGCCGTTACTAGGCCAATGCCAAGACCAAGGCAAAGAGTTTTAAGGTCAAGGCCAAGATATAATATGGTAGAGCACAATTAAAATACTAATTTTTGATCAAAATATGAAAATATTTTTTTTTTAATTCATCTTATTCAAAATTTTATCCTCTTTCGTTTGATGTATGTATGAAACAGAATTTATTTTTGGAAATGTGATAAAAATCTATATTTGCAATATTATTTACCTTAGCAACGCCTTAGCAACCACAAACATACCTCCGTTTAATATAAGTTGAGCAAAACTTGCAAGCTAATTTATCATTTTGCTGTGTCTATCATGCTTTTGTTTGTTTATTTATCAACTTTGTTTATAAAAAAATTTGAATGTCAAGAGTTTTGTTGAAACACGATTCAAAGATTTATGTTGTTACCATTATATTAGACCCTATTGTTGTTAGTTTTGAATTAAAGATTTATTATTAATTATTAATAAATTATAAATAATAAATAAGAAAATGAACTTTAAAAAAACAAACAAACAAAAACAAAAAGCTGTTTTTGTAAACATTTTTCTAATAACAGATATTCCTAATCCTGAGAGACACAATATTTTTCCAATAATTGCATCAAAATGAATCATTTTGATGCATTTATGGGACTCCTAGTAAAACTTATAAACCAAATATATCTATTCCTCTATCAATCAAAAATCTCATTACACCCATTTTTATGGATTTACAGAAAAATGAATTACTGTTGAAATGTTTGCATGGTCAAACACAAAGTTCAAATGAAGCGCTCAACTCATTCATATGGTTTAAGGTACCTAAAATCACATATGTTAGTAAAGATGTTGTAGAAATGGGTGTAAACTCTATTTTTTATTTCAATGATGGTAACAATGGTATATTAAAAAGATTACAGCTTTTTGATATACAAAAAGCTGTAATCTAAAAATGTAATATAAAAATGATATACAATTGACAACAAGTTTAGCAGACAGTATATGAGTAAAACAAATGAAACGTAAGACTACTATTACGGTAAAGAAACAGAGAAAAAAACTAAGAGCAATATAAAAAAGAACTCAGCAAAAATCATAAAGCAAAGGAACCTCAAGACATACATATTTCAGAAAGATTTTATCATGATTTTGCTGTTTAAATGTGATTTTTTCTTTATTTTGTACTTATTTTTGTTTTTTCTGCAAGTAGAGTTTTTCATATTTTATCAAGATTTCAAAACATGATTTTTCATGATTGAATAAAGTTTTTGTTCTGACATTTTCAGGACATGTTCCTAACAACATTAGAATTCATTTAACAGATAGATTTTATTTAATATTGTTTAAAACTCGTTATTTTTAGTTTTAACTTCATTAAACTGCTTGTAAATCGTACAAATTCTAACTTATTTAAAAAAAAGGTCATATCTTTAGATATAAAAGGACTAATTAAAAATCTATCTGTTAAATGGAGTAAAATAATGTAATCAACAGATCTGGAAAGTTTGATTCATGGTTTTTAAATCTAACTCAAGATAGCGTGTTTTGAAAACCTCAGAATTAGGTCTTTATTTACACTGTTTTTTCGCCATTATGGATTTTTGGTAACGTTTTTAGAAATTTTTTTTTGGCAAAAGTATTTCATTTTTCTTAGTGAAGCATTTCTGCATATTTTTAATACTATTTTTAAAAATTTTTATGAAAAGTGTCTTTTTTGTGCTCTACCACCTTAAGAGTTTCAAGACTTACGCAAACATTTTCAAGATCAAACACTTCAATTTTTGCATTACGTTAAGACCAATTATTAACAAAACTGTAAGTAGCAAGTGCTGTGACAATAAAACCATATTTTGTAGAAATAGACCAAGGTTATGCGCAGAATTCGTCAAAATCAGTAAGAAAATATGTTGTTTTTTTTTAAGGTCAAGGCCAAAGCAATCAATGCCAAAGCCAAAATTTTCAAGGCCAAGACCAACAGTTTCAAGACTAGATTATAATTATTATGTTATTATTATTATTTTTTTTTTATTGTTTATTTTTGCCGTTTAATATACAGTTTCGAAGCATATAAATAAAAAAAAAATATTAACGAGGCAAGAAGAAGACTTATTTAGCCTTATCACCGAGCCCCATTCTCATGTATTTACAAAAACCGTAATATTTAAATATCTATAGTTAACAAATTGTTTATTAAAAAAAATATAAAAGTAAAATAGATAACAACTCGTTGTCATTTGAAGAAAAAATTTTAAAAATCAAAATTTAAGCAATAAGTAAGATCAAGTGAATAAGAAAAATTAAATAGGATATTTTCATTTGCTAAAAACTTAAAAATTTAAATTAAGATTTTAAAATAAAAAGTAAACAAATTAATATACACCATTTAACATAAATAAATATACTTCATAAAAATAACGTAAATAAATTAGCAATCGCCATAGAGGTAATACCATAATTATGGTAATGAAAAAAAAACTTTGATACACTCAGTGACATAATTTTTATATTAATTATTATTTTGTATTTGGGTTTTAATTAAAAAAACACATTTAAAATCGGATATAATAAAATCCATAAGAAAGAATGCCTGTTTTGATTCATTTTTAAACTGCTCTATATTTTATGTGTAATTACAATCTTGAGAAACATTTTCCACAAATAAAGTCCACGATAAAGAACTGAATGTGAAGTTAGTTTTAAATTATATTTTGGGACAACAAAGTTGTTACTTGAAAATTTCTTTGGATATTTATGAACTATTTTTTCAAAACAGGATTGTTAGATTTTAGGAGATAATCCTATATTTGTTATATACACGAACATTAAATCTTGGTGTAAGTTGATTTTATATATATTTAATGCTTCAATTTCTTTTTTTACAACTTTTTTTGCTAATTGACTTGCTTCTTTTTTGTTAGTGTCTGCGATTGAACTTAGGTATAATTTTCGTGTGCCGATTTTACGCTGATGATCATTTTGCTTGTAATTTCAATACTATGTGGCTGAAGATTATTTGATAGCATATGATCTTTGACAAAACTCTTGCAGTTATTAATTTTTCATTTATATTCTGTTCTAGTACTGTGGGATTTATACTAAAACCTCTCCCAAATGAGGCTTGTCCATGACTTAGTGTCAATAATATTTTAACAGCCAAACAAACTCTTTATATTTATTTAGGTTAAATTTTTTAAAATAGAAGTTGTCTAAGCTATCTCTTTTATAAATCTGCAAATTGATTTATAGCTTTATCAGAAAAGATTGGTGAAACATATTTCAAGCTAATCAAGTGGGTCAATAAAGATTTATACTTCTTCTCAGCATCTTCTTGAGTCATTGCTACCATTGCATTTGGGTTAAGAACCTGAGATTTGCGTACAATGATAGATCCTAGTGAAGTTCGGTCCATGAACTTTTCAGTCAATCAAACATACATGTTAGTGCAATTTTTGGGAAAACTTTGAATATCAGCAATGGTTATTATATCTTTCTTTCGTAAAACAGCCAGTCTTGTTTCAGCTGCAAACCCTAGTTTGATTTGATTTCCTTTAAGTAGATTATCTTTTTTATCAAAGTCAACTTCTTTTAGTTGGACTGAAATACAACTATTATCAATAACATCTTGTTTCATAAACAAGCTCAGTATGGTTCGAAACAGTCTTTCTAAGTCACTATACATAAATGGAATCATTGGTTTGTCAGTTTAGTATGCCAACAAATATGGCTCTAATATGCTTGCAACAAAGCTGAAAACTTCAAATTTTAAAATAATAAGTTTGTCTTTAACAGCCTTTTTTACATTTAAAAAGCTTTTTGATTTATGTTGTTTCGAAGATAGTAACTTTTCCCAAAACTCATTCAACTTACATATATTAGGCCAGATTTCAATGCTACGATCTGCAACAGATTTACTTTCAACCCATCTTGTTCCGTAAAAAAATAAAGGGTATTTTGTTGCACCTATGACTGTTTCATAATCTTGACGTCTACCTGGGCTATCATGAAGAATTTGCCAGCACCCTTTTAAAGTTTCTTTAACATTTCATGTTGTTGATTCGATAGCTGTTTTAAAAGCACCATGGATTACATGCAAAGAGCAACTTCCAATTTTTTTTTTCTTTATTTGCATTCTCTCCCAAAAAGGCTGCAAGCAACCACTATTAAGTTGGGAGTTACTAGGAAAAAAAAGAACAGAGTTATAGAGAAAGGAAACGGTTGACAGAAGACTTGAAAAGTTGAAGGTTGTATAAGTTAGGAAAACATGAAGATGGGAGAGAGTTCCAAAGGATTGAAGTGCGGGGAAAAAAACTAGATGAATAAAAGTTTTTAGAGCATGCAGGGACAGATACAGTTAACGAATAAGACTAAGCTGAATGACGAGTAAAACGAGAATGAATTTTAGTTGATGGAACTAGAGATGATAACTCCTTTGAGCAGTGACCATGATAGTACTTGTAGAAAAGAGAAAGAGATGCAACTTTACGAGGATGGGAAAGAGGCTCAAGGTTAGCAGATAGTCCAGGTTCAACAACATTTACAATGCGTTTTTGGACCTTGTCAAGAAGAGAAAAGTGAATCGTTAGAAAAACCAGCCCAAATCTGACAACAGTATTCCATACAGGGACGAACAGGAGATTTGTAGAGGTAGAGAATGGAATCAGATGTAAGGAAATGGCGAGCACGATAAAGAGAAGCAACCTTAGCAGAAGCTAATTTAGCAATTGATTGTATGTATGGTTTCCATGGAAGGTCAGTAGTAAGCGATAATTTAAGAAGACGTAAAAAGGAGGACTCAGTAAGAAGATTGCCCTTCATTAATATAGGAATGTTGACCATATTTAGTAGTTATTTGCAGTAAATAACTGGGTTTTGTTAGAGTTGAAATTCATAAGCCACTTTGAACCCCAATCTATTACTGAAGTGAGATCGGATTCAAGATGCTTGTTCTATGCGATCAAAAAGAGAAGACTTTTTTTCAAGACAGGAGTATAAGGTTGAGTCATCAGCAAAAAGAGCTACTTTAAATGAAAGGTTGTCAAAAAGATTGTTTATGTAGATAAGAAACAAAACAGGGCCCAGGATGGAACCTTCAAGAACCCCAGAAGTTACTGGAAATAAAGAAGAGTGTTTGCCTTCAAGGATGACTTTAATAAACCGGTTATAAAGAAATGATTTGATAATCTCAAAAACTTTCCCAGAAACACCATATGAAGCAAGCTTATGAAGAAGACCAGCATGCTAAACTTTGTCGAAAGCTTTAGATATGTCGAGAGCAAAATCTCTAGCCTCACTGCCTCCATCTAATGCATAATAAAATCTTTCAGTTACAGCAGTTAGCAAGTCGGCCGTAGAGCGAGAGGATCGAAAACCGTATTGATTGTCTGGAAGTAGTTTATTTGACTCAAAATGAGATGTTAGAAATTTGTTGATCTAAGACTCAAAAACCTTGCTAATAACAGAAAGAAGACTGATTGGACGATAATTGGAGGGGTCAGAATTTTTTCCAGAGTTTTTGAATATTGGAACCACAGATGCCATTTTCCAACAAGCAGGAAAACAAGACTCAGTCAAACACTTGTTCAATAGTTTAGAGAGAATTGAAGAAAGTTCTGGAGAATAATTCTGCAAGACTGTGACAGGAATGTTGTCTGGATCACAAGTTGTAGACGAGTTTAATTGAGATATGACTTTAGCAACAGAAGCCGGAGTGATTTGAATGTCTAACAATGGGTTAACCTGTTTGACTGGAATGGAAGGAAGAGAATGTCCATAAGATTCAAGAGTGGAATTAGAAGAAAAGTTCTTTACAAATTACAAGTTCTGCCTTATCCTTGGGAGAGGTAATAAGATCAGTCCCATGAATGAGAGATGGAATGTTAGATCTACCCTTGATAATAGTGCTGTTGATGATTTTCCAAAAGTTTTTTAGAGCCTAACTTCTGTGATAAGATGCGAGATTTAGTGAACTGAGAATAATGGAGCTAAGCATCAATAAGCACCTTTTTACATCAATTTCTTGCAAAAATAAATAGCCGTTTGTTCTCAAGAGAGTTGTTCTTTTAAAAAAGATGAAAAAAATGATTCCGATTGGATATAGCAGCCGCACAAAAAAGAGAAAACCATGGAGTAGAATGAGGCTTGACTTAAAACCGACGAGAAGGAATAAAAGCTTCCATTCCAGCCTGAATCCAGGAGGTTACATAGGAGGCGCATTTATCAGCTGAGAGAGAAAAAACATCAGCCCAAGGACCATCACGAAGAAAATCATGAAAAGAATCTTAGTCCGCTTTAGGGTAGTAGTAGATGGTGCGATGATAAGATGAGTCCAAAAAAGAAGTACAAGAAGAAAGATTTATAGAGATCATTGCATGGTCAGAACCACCTAAGGGAGAAACTGAACATAAGCTAGGGTCAGAGACAAGACATAAGTCAACGAGTGAAGGTAAATGATAAGAGTTGTCAGGAAAACGAGTCACAAAGTTAACTATCTGAGTAAGAGATTGATAAACGCAGAAGTTAAAGGCTTTAGTGCCAGCAAGATTAGTGGTGTTAGAGCCAAGTCATTTAGTGTGATAGGCATTAAAATCACCACCAACAACAATATTGGTAGAGAGGTAAAGAGAGAGGGCATGGTCAATTTGATCAGAGATAACATCTAAAAGAGTGCAATCATGGGAAGAAGGAGTACGATAAAGAACTAAGAGAAAGGTGATAGAGTGAAGAGGTGCTAGGCGAAAGCACATAAAAGAATGGTCAAAGGATTCGAACCTGATTTCACGACAAATTGAGGAATTAATGCGTATGTATACCCCTAAACCTAGCATGTGACTATTGGAGTCTTTACAAATCAAAGGATAGTACCCATCAACACTGACATCTGAAGAAGGAATTGCAGAATTTGTTTCACTGAGTGCAAGCAAGTCTGGTGAATTTTACAGGAGGTAAGACTCAACTGACGGAAAGTTGCTTCGCAGACCGCGAATATTTGTAAAAGATATATTAAAATATTTAGGTGATAGGGATGGTTTTTTAGGTTTAAAATTTTTGGTTACTTTGGTCATGATTTGGGTTTAATGAGAACTTGACTCATTCATAGATAGAACACAGCCTCCTAATCAATGAGCTATGCAGTTGTTTCAGTCCTGTTAATTAACCCTAAGCCGTGACATAGGGCTCCTTATGTGGCTTTGACAATGCACACCAAAAGTATTAACAGGGACACCATCATTGCGCAACATGGCACTGTTATTACTCTGATATTTTGCAGCTGCTGATAGAATCAGCCTCTCTGAGAGCTACCACAGAGTTCGGGAAGCCTTACTACCAGCCGGCCTCAGAACCATTAAACTGAGTTTTAGAGTTGTACCCTCATATGGAGGCAACAGGAACAGTTGCATAGCCATTATCAAGGAGACATAAACGAAATTCTATGAGTAGAGTCAAGAAGATCCAGCATTCATCATCCTAGGCAGGAGGCAATGTAACACAGGTTACATCTACGCCAGCCTAATAGATGAAGAAGGGGTTCGAGGCAGGTTAGCAGAATTTTTCTGCTTACTCCTATAGTCTTTGCCTAGGAGGCCTTCTACAAGTCAGTAGCTGGATGCAGTTAACATCCGCCCAAGATGAGTATTTTTATCGAGACACCATCTCTAGCCTTTACTCAACCAAGAGCCCCTAGGCAGGGAATGTTTAGCTGGATACAGTTAACATCTGCCCAAGATGAGTGTTTTTATCGAGACACCATCTCTAGTCTTTACTCAACCAAGAGCCCCAATGCTGGGGAATTTTTAGTCGGAGTTTATTTCTCCTAGCCTTTTCCTAAGAAGAGCACAATCTGCAAGGCAGCAGGGTTTGTGGCTGGTGGTACTAGGTTACGTGATACCAGTAGCAAGATTGATCTTGATTATCCTGACCTGACCTGGAGTAGTTAAAAGGAGTTACTTCCCGCAACAGTACTTTGAGAAAACCAGGCATGACATTTTAAAAGTGCATTAGAAAAAACACCGCATCTAACAAAATAGGTCTAAGGTGACTGTAGGTTTTGTAATTGGAGTAAGTAGATAGTTACTGAGCTCACGCTGCATCAGAGAATAAACAGAACACAAACAAAAATAAATCAACTAACGGGTGAGTCAACACCGCGCTAGAGGTTCAGACAGAACACAAACATACATAAAAAACATAAAGTAACTTACGAGTGAGCGAACACCGCGCCAGAGATTCAGACAGAACACAAACATACATAAAAAAAACATAAAAAACATAAAGTAACT
Organism: Hydra vulgaris; assembly: GCF_022113875.1. Classification (NCBI taxonomy): domain Eukaryota; kingdom Metazoa; phylum Cnidaria; class Hydrozoa; order Anthoathecata; family Hydridae; genus Hydra; species Hydra vulgaris. Next base: position 5,361,044 of record NC_061161.1, on the reverse strand, counting down.
TACGGGTGAGCGAACACCGAGCTAGAGGTTCTGACAGAACACAAACATACATATAGAGTAGATTACAGGTGAGCTAATACAGTAACTAAGGCACCTCCAACGTATAAGTTGTGACATCTCGTTACAAAGTATAAGTTGTGTCTACTAAGTATAACTCGTTACAACGAGTTATAACTAAGTATAAATTATGTTTACTAAGTATAACTCGTTACAACAAAGTTACTAAGTATAACTCGTTACAGCGTATAAGTTGTGGCATCTCAGTAACTAAGGCACCTCCAATTTATAATTTGTGGCATCTCGTTGTCCTTTCTGTGTTTATTTAAATCATCTAGAACTATCAGATTCGTAGAGGGTCCATCTATGGAAACTTGATACATTTTACTTGAATCAAATCTTGCTAAGTTTTCGTTGAAATGTGTAAGAAGGTCAGAAGCTTTAACTTTGAAATGATAATGTCCAATATCTCACTTTAACTTTGCCATTGTCGTCCCAATACCGAACAAGTAGATCTATCTGAAAAGTTTGGGTTATGTCGTTTAAACTCTCATTAAAAAATAGAATGTAACAATCAGACTTTGTGGCTAGTCCATGGTTAACAATCTATGATACTTTTAAGGTGCTCATAGTGAAATCTTCTGCTACCTTGCTATCAGGAAACATCTTTTTAAAAGTGTCGTTTATATTTGCACATGAGTTATTAGAGTAGCAGCTCATTGTAGATTTCAGGGCCCATATGATCTCAGCATTAGTTGAGAACAATAATTTAATTAAAGAGACAATAGTTGCTTGTTTTTTGGTAAAAAAAATGTGGATATTTTTTTTCACTTCCAAGTAGTTCAGCATGCAACTCTATTCCATTAATAAAGAAACAACTAACAGGCTTTGTAGCAGACTGATGCTTCTTACCTAAAACAAGATAAATAAATAATTAAACATTTAAGTTTAAAAAATGTCTAATCTTTTTTATCCATTTGTTTAGCTTGCAAAGTTTGAAATAACAATATAAGCAACCAACCAACAAGGAAAACAACTGCAACAGGTTGCAATCAGAAGTTGATTACAATGTGTTTGAAACTGATAATAAAATATAAAATAATGAATCAATCAAGCAACATTTCTTACTATACATTTCTTATTTATACTATACTATAGTATAGGAGCTATAGATGGCAAACATATAGTTATGCAGGCTCAGGCTCTTTCTACTTTAACTATAAAAAATCGCATTTTATTGTTTTGATGGCTGTTTGCAATGCAAACTATGAATTCTCTAATTGTATAGGCTATACAATTAGAGAAGATCCATTTCCTTTCAAACTCATTTGCTATAGTCGGACTTATTCGAAACATACCAGTTAGATCTATTTGCAAAGTGCCTCCAAAAATGTATCTCAAAGTGACCATTAATCGTTCACTAGCTCCAAATGTTTCACGCCTGAGGGAAGATTTTGTTATCACCGGTGCGATTAGACTTAAATATTGCTCATACTTTGTAGGTATCATTCTAAAAAACTTAAAAAAATATTCGTGATCAAAAATTTGCATATTTTTTATAAATAAACTGAATTCTCCTTTTAATTTTCTCTCTCTAAATAATTTTCTAACCCACATCCGCTTTTTATACTTTTGTCTTCTTTTGATTTTTAAATAATATATATATTATTTAAAAATCAAAAGAAGACAAAAGTATATATATACTATATAGTAATAACAGCTGACCAACATTGTGAGGCGTTTAACAACGAAATAAATGAATGGATCAAAGAAGGTATACTCATCAAATATGACGATAAAATTAAGGGAAAACCTAAAGGTCTACTACCGTTAATGTGTGTCATTCAAGTTAATGAAAAGAAGATAAGACCTGTGCTTGATTATCGTGAGCTTAACACGTATGTAAAAGCCTCTACAAGGGATGCTGATGTCATCAATGATGCAATGAGGGAGTGGAGACTCATGAGTAAAAACAGCAATGACTCGGTAGTGGATCTAAGAAGAGCATATTTACAAATTCATGTGCATAAAAGGCATTGGCCTTACCAGACGGTCATCTATAAAAATCAGCGATATGCACTTACACGTTTGGGCTTTGGTTTAAGTTTGGCACCAGTGATGATGAGCTCAATATTGCGGTATGTTCTCCAACAAGATTCTGCACTGGCAAAAACAACAAAAGGATACGTTGATGACACCCTAGCAACCAATGGAAATGGAAGAAAGCTGGTGATACATATGAAGAAATGGGGTCTTCATGCAAAAGCACCTGAATATTTTGGAAAAAACCCAGTTCGTGCACTAGATTTAGAAGTCACAGTAAATCGATTAACAAAGGAGATGTTTTGGAAGAGAGCACGCGAGCTTCCTATTTTAAATCTGTGCTCACAAAGAGGGATATATTCTCATTATGTGGTAATCTGATTGCCAATCTACCAGTTGCTGGATGGTTGAGACCGGCATGCAGCTATATAAAAAGATGTACAAACGAAGCAGGTTGGGATGAACCTATTACGAATATGATGCAGGAAGTTGTAGATAAAATCGTAAAGTGCGATCCGGCAAAAGGTGTATGGAATGTTAAACCAAATGCATCTCTGACTGTATGGTGCGATGTAAGTTCGCTGGCAAAAGGAGTTGTGATAATGCAAGGTGACAGAAAGATAAAAGATGCGGCATGGCTCCGACCAAAGTCTGATGCAATGCATATCAATGTGGCCGAATTAGATGCATGTATTGAAGGTCTAAATATGGCATTGAAATGGAATCCAAGTGATGTCTCCATTAAAACTGATTTTCATAGTGTATTTAGTTGGTTAAATTCTGAATTGACTCGTGACAAACCTGTGAAATATGCTAAGCAATGCGAAATGTTAATTCGACGAAGACTTCAAATATTTGAAAAATTGGTCGAGGATTATGTCATAAATGTAACTGTTACATGGGTACCAACAACTAAAAATATTGCAGATGAACTCACAAGATTGCCAACAAAATGGATAAAAAACAAAGTTGCCACACAAGAATGTAATACCATTTATAAGTATGATAAACAGCAGATTCGAAAAATTCATTCACTAGCACACATGGGAGTTTCCAAGAGTATGGAGTTATGTATGCGCGCTGGTATCCACGTTACCAGAGACACAGTGAAACAGGTTGTCGCTGAATGCGATGAATGTAACTCGATTTACCCTAATGTGATGTTGTGGGATAAAGGAAATCTTGCTGTTAGCAAAGTATGGGAAAGAGTAGCCTGCGATGTTACTCATGTTGATTCATCGCTTTATCTCACTTGCATTGATTGCGGCCCAAGCAGATATACGTTATGGACACCATTAAGCAACGAAAATGCAACTATGGTTGTTCAAGCGTTAGAAACAATACGGTCAACACTTGGACCTTCTTCTGAAGTTCTTCTAGATAACTCTAAGTCACTTAGATCTCAGCTTATGCAAACTATGGCTGCGAAATGGGAAATAAGGCTCATCTATCGAGCTATTGAAAAACCATCGGGAAATGGAGTAGGTGAAGAGTTCATCGGACGGTAAAAAGAACAAATGCAAGAGTAAAATGTGGTATTCCCATGTCAGTATTTTTAATCAATAACGTTCCATCAAAACACGGCACACCTTTTGAAATATTTTGCCAACATCACAAACGAGTTCGAAAAGAAGAAGATACAACAGATGATTATGATTCAACACTATTTAAACTTCCCGAAACGAGCTCAAAACACATTGTCAATGATGACCCAAATCTTCAAATAATTCCTCCGGATAATGGTAAAAATGACAATAGTACGGGCAGCGATCAAAACTATTCAACAGATGGTGAGACAGAGTCACAGCCTGTTCAATTCACTCGCTATGGAAGGAGAGTACTTCCTAATCGGAAGTACAACGATTACGTATGAGCTCTTGTTGAGCTAAGGGGGATGTTGTGTGTCATTAATAATTAGCGTGCTAATTATTGACAAAAGTCACAAGTTGTGATTTTCTTTTATTATAACGTTTTTTATTAATTATCGACAAGAGTCACAAGTTGTATTATATGCTATATAAAGCGAACAACTTTTTTTTGTAAATGTCAACTTTGTATATAAGTAAAAGAAAACGTTAAGAACAAAAAATAGATTTTAAATGTGTCGAACAACAGTTATTTTTTATAAACACAAATTATTGCCATTATCTTTGAATTATTGCTCTGAGATATTTTTAAAAACTTCAATGTTTTTTTTTTTTGATTTCTACTAAATAACTAAAAGTTAAGTTAAGTTTTAAATTTATATTCATTTATTTCGAAAAAATTATTTAAATTTGCAAAACTTCAATATTTTTGATTACATTTTACAGTATGATAATAAGAGTACTTGAAGTGAAATCCGTTCTATTTTAAAAACATGTAAAGAAAAACAATGCCTTTTTTACTGTGTTTTTTCTGAAATGAAATATTTTAAATTGCAGAGTTTTTTTTTCTAAATGTAAATTATTTTTACAATTTTTATACAGATAATCTTCTTGGTGGCGTCTGATTTCAAAAGCTATCAACCCGGGTTAATTTCTGGGTAGCTGGTCATAGGCTAACTCAAACTTTCATCCCTTAGGGTTCAATAAATGAGGGGGCTCCCAAATTGTGTTGTGCCTATGGTCTGTGTTGTTCTAGATCGGGCCCTGGGTGCAAGCATGCTCCAACGTTATGCACTTCTTTATAATAAATGAATTTAACAAAAATGAATAAACTGCCGGGCGATGGATCAAGGAGTTTTTGTGTGGCTTCCACCTACCCTACCCCCCCCCCCCCCCAATCTGTCATTAGGGCCTCAAAATCTTAAAAACCTATAATTATGCACAGTCAATTACAAGCGTGTTATGTTTATGAACCCATGTTCAAAAAGTTCATAAGAAATTTTAGACATTTTAAAATGGCTGCGGATCTTAGCTACATAATCTTTTTTACTTAAAAGAGTAATATAGTAACTTATATAGTAACTTTTTTAAATTTTGGTTTTATAAAAATTAATGCTGCAGCTTATTTATTAAATTCTTAATGAATGGAGCATTTGGACTAAAAGTTGTTTGTAGTATTCAAACCTAGCACCCAATTTTTTTATAAATGAAATAACATCAGTTAAACTGTATTAAACCAACAATATATTTTTTTAAAGTCAAATAGATTGTAATAGTAAAAAGCAAATGTCTTTTAATATAAATTTTATTTCTCAAACATACTACAAACACTCTAATATGATATATTATATATAGTTATAGTTTATGAACCAATAACTTTTTATGAATCTAAAAACATCTAAATAATAATAAATATTAATAATCTAAAAACAAGACATTTAAAATAGTTTACTTTCCAGAATATCACTCTAATTCTAATATACTTTTCTTTCTATCCAAAATTATCAAATTGTGTGCTCTTGTTCATCTATTAAATTGTTTATTTGTCTGAAATCACACGCAAGTTACCCTACCTCTTTCAATCTGTGATTTCTTTACTTCTATAAAAAATTCTCAATATTATATTAATAATATAATTACTGTTCGTAAAATGTTACGCTCATTGTGGCTTATTATTATTGCTTTTGGTATGATTATATGTAATATAAATATCAACATTGTTTTACTTCTATTTATATCACTATTACTTATTGTTATTGTTTAATATTAAATTTAATATTTATCAATATTATTACTATTATTATTGTTATTATTATATTAATATAAATATAATTGTTAACATTATTACCTCGTTATGATTGTTTTAATATTGTTATTGCTATTACTATATAATTGGTTTTTACTTAAGATTAGTATTAGTACTATTTCTAAATACCCATGTGTATGTTTCATAAATACACATATATGACATATATGTGTGTTTTTTCTTTTAAGCAATTGCAAGTTTCTTAATACATGCAAAGTAAAGTAAGTAAAGAAAACAATACTTTTCAATTAGTAATTTTAGTATTATTAATTAATTTTATTTTTTACTTTTTTATCCTTATTTTAATTGATCTAAGTATAGAATTTTATTTTATTAACCTGGGTAAAAAACTTTTCAGTTGAGAGAGTTGATAGAGTTGCAGCATTTTTAGAGAAATATCAATATTTCCCTAATGTGCTATTAGCAGGTTTTTTTTTTCATTTGTGATTTCATATATTTATTGGACAAAATGTAATAATGTTTCAAAATCACGAAGTCTCTTTTAAGTGAGAAGGTATTTTTAAAACTGCCATGTCTTTTAATGGGTCATTCTATAAGTTTTCTCTGCTTTATAAAGTTGTATGCTTTTTTATTATTATTATTTAATTCAGATATTTGGCGACATAGCTCATGTATTAAAGTCATGTATCTCATGTCACAGTTGACTCAGCAAGAATAAAGATATTGGTACACTTTTGCATTATGAAATACACAAGTTGGCAGTTCCTCTCCCACTGCCACCCAAATGCAGGTAAGTATGCATGCATACACAAGCCTCAAAATTAGTAAAACTAAAATAAGTAATAAATGTTCGACCTTAAACTGTTTTAGGTTGGCATCAGATTACAATCGGCAAACATAAAGCCATTTTTACAAAGGTTTTACTATGAAAGATAAAAACAAGGTCAGCAAAAAATTGCCAACCTCAGGCATTTGCTTGTTATATTTTTGCTTGGTTAGGGTTGGAGTTAGGTACAATAATGTACTGAAATCAATTAATAATTAAATAAGGAATGTGTTTTTAGATACTCAAGTTAAACACTTAATAAAGAACTTGCTGCAATTACTTTCAAAAGATTTAAACTAGACATATTGTTTTAAAAAAAGATGTAAGTTTGTGAGATTTTTTGAAAACACTTAAATATATATATATATATATATATATATATATATATATATATATATATATATATATATATATATATATATATATATATATATATATATATATATATATATATATATATATATATATATATATATATATATATATATATATATATATATATATATATATATATATATATAAATTTTGAGTTTGTCAAATTTATTTTCAAATTTAAAAAATCCTTATCTGTACGTAACAGACGATGGAGACGAAGTGATTATTATGTGTGGCAAAGGATTTTATGACGTTTTTCATTTTCTGACTTCGTGATGAAACTTATTGGAATACACTTGTCATGGACATGGAGAAGTATTGCCGCTACAAGCATGAACAATAATAAAACATTCCGAAGAACAGTTTGTTATTTCAACGATTAGGTTTGTTGTTTAAATGTATAAATGTTTTTTGAATATTCTTATATCATCCTAATTTCAAAATAATGTTTCATTTTTTCCATAGAAAAGGTACTTTTGTAATATTCTTTTATAGTTCAGGGGAAATATTATTGAAATAAAAAAATAGAATCTTATTTTGAATAAAAATAACATTGAAACAAGTTAAAAATGTTTTTTTTTTAAGGAATATAAATTCTTGAAACAAGAAAAAAATAAATGATTTTAAGAATATAAGTTCTTGAAATAAGAAAAAAAAATCTTATTTTAAGAATATAAATTCTTGAAACAAGAAAAAAAGTTCTTATATTAAGAATAAAAATTTTTAAAGCAAGAAAAAAAATTTTTATATTAAAAATAAAAATTCTTGAAACAAGAAAAAAAGTTCTTATTTTAAGAATAAAAATTCTTAAAACAAAAAAAAGTATTCTTTCGTGGCGGACAAGTCATTTTTTTCTTGTTTTAAGGTGGTCCTATACTAATAAAATCAAAATTTTAAAAATGCACTCATATTTTATGATTTTCATATAAGAAATAGTATTTTATATTTAAAGGACAGTAAAGGAAAAAAAAATTATAAAATTTTTTTTGTGGTCAAAATTTGGGGTCCATTGACCCTAAATATAGACTACGCTCTGCGATAAACAGCCTGTAAACTAATAATGTATTGATCATGAAATTTTCACAGCTTTTTAATATCAGATGATTACACTCACCCTGCCAAAATCAAATAATTTAACAAACTATTGAAGCTTTTGTAAGAAAACCGGTTTAAGGTCTAACAAAGAAGCCCCAAACAAGCTTAGACCTTATTTGTAGAACCAGTTAACTAACATTAATTCGTTTGGTAAGGTTAATGTGCATATATATATATATATATAATAAACAACTCTAAAAATTTCAATACAATCACACAAACCAATATCAAGATCGTAGCGTGTAAAAAACTCATATATTGAGAAAAACAATAATAAAGATTTTTAATGAAAAAATAAAAAAAATTAATATATAAAAAGGTCGAAAAACAAAACAACTTGAACATTATTAAAAACACAGAAAAAAAAAAGTCAAAGTTTCTTTTTGTCTATAGATTTGATAAAACAATATACAATTCCAGAAACTTCCATAAATCTAGCAGAACCTTCGTGATTACTTAAACAATCATGGGTTTTTCATTAAGTTCTGGATTGCTATCTTTTTTTGATCCCCATGATGTACAGGCATTGCATATTTTTGAAAGAACTGGATAGTCAACATATTTCCCTGAGTCACTAGCAATAATAGTAACAACACCATTAAGTGAGGAATTACCCCTTTTTTGCCATATTCCATCACAGGAAACAACAACATCAGCTATTATATTAATATCAAAATCATTTGGTTGGATATCGTTGTTAAGATATCGAAATTCATTTGCTGCATTTTTCATTTTTACATCAGCTACACTTTGGTATATGATATGAATTTTATCTTGAATGTCATTAAATGCTTTTATGTTCATTGGAGAAGGTAAGTTCATTAACCACAAATTCCTATCTCTCTCATTGCAACAATAGATCTATAACTTATTTTAAATAGTGACATTCCTGGACCTTGCTTTTCAATCTCTTTGCAAGAATAAAAAGACTGTTTCCAATTGCACAAAATTGCTTAATTGCTCAATTGCTCAAGAAATGTTTAAAAACACTGCCAAGCCTTTCTTTTTTAATGAATCAGTTGAGATTTTAATTGAACTGTTATGGAATTGAAAGTAACAATTGATTTAAAAGTAACAATTGATTTAAAAATGTCTGTGTCAATAAGTATAAAGCATGAAAGCAATTTATTTAAATCATTAATTTTTGCATTACTACTTTTATTGCTATGTGATAACTTTTTCAAGATGTTGATGTCAAAATTTTTGATTGAGTTGAGTTAGTGATTTCCGATTGAGAAGTTAAATTAATGCTGATTGTTGATGCTGAATAAAATTGATTTCCTCTAAAATATATATTTTTTTGATAATCCTGTTTCTTTCTTAAATTTAAATCACATTTAATTTTTCTCATAACAAAAATAAGCACGAGGCAAATAAAGTATAACACGAGGCTGATAGTTTTTCTATAAGTAATATATGTAAACATAGAATTTGTATTTAAAAATTTTGGCTTATTTAGAAAAATAAACATGAAACAGCTACTGGCACCAACGTCAAAAGCTTATAGTAAATGGCACAACACTCTGAAAAACCTATTTTCTAATGTAAACAACCCGTTGCACCTATGTAGGACTTTTTTTGCTTAAAACAAGAATTTTGTACGTAACGTAAATGTTCATCTAAGATTACGCCTAGAAAATTTACTGATTTTTCTCTTTTAATGTTAGTGTTATTGACTATTAGATTTGGCAACTTGATGAGAATATATTTGATTTATTCACTTTGTGGAACAAAATAAATTTGATTTTATCGACATTTAGATAAAGCTTATCACTAATAAAGCACTCATTAACTTTCGATAAATGTTTGTTTGTTGTTTCAAATAGTGTACCAATATCTCTGTGGGAATAAAAAAGATTGGAATCATTTGCAAAAAGAATACAATTTAATAGGTCTGTTGCTAAATTTAAATCATTAATGTACACTAGGATTAAGGGATTAAAAATAAGTGATTAAAAAGTCTATTGAACATTATTCTCTCAAGTAATTTTGAAAAACAAGGTAAAATAGATATAGGCCTATAATTAGAGGTATTTGAGTAATCTCCAGACTTAAAAAAACAGTGATCCTAAAATAGAGCCCTAGGGAACCTCAGAAGTTTTAGCAGACGGGAATGTTTGTTTTTATTCATACTCTATCAAATGTTTTCTATCGGTCAAAGAACTTTTGAACCAAAGTAAATTGTTATTTTTTACTCCATAGTGTTCAATTTTTTTTATAAGTTTATTATTAACGGTATCGAAAGCTTTTGACAGATCAATGAAAACTCCTAAGGTAAAGTAGTTATTACTGAATGCATTTAATTTTTGATTGACTAGTATAACCACTGCATGTTCCGTTGAATTTGTTTTTTTGAAACCAAATTGTTTTGAATACAAATATCGTTTTCTGATAAGTGATTAAAAAGCCTATTAAGCATTATTCTCTCAAATAATTTTGAAAAACAAGGTAAAATAGATATAGGCCTATAATTAGAGATATTTGAGCAATCATCGGACTTAAATATTGGCGTGATTCGTGCAATTTTTAGCTTTTCAGGGACAATACCTGTTTTAAATGAAAGATTAAATATGTGAAATAAAGAGGGTTCTACTATACTATTTACTGATTTTACAATATTAACGTTAATTTCATCAAATCCAGCACTTTTGTAATAACAGGAATTAGTACAACTAGCTTAAATTTATATGCAGTAATTAGCGGCTATCATCTAATAAAAAAGCTGTTTCTTTCTTTCTTTCTTAAAATAATATCATCAACCATGAATAAATCTGTGGCGCGATGAACAAATTTTGACGCTAAAATAAACAAATTAGTTTTTAAATTAAAAAAAATAAGTTAGCTAAAACTACAATCCATTTATATTTAAAAAACAATGCATAGAAATGTTTAGTTTGACTTTATTTAAAGATGCCATTTTTGTGTAATATAAGCATACTAAAATTACCCAGTGTTTTTCATTGAAATTATTGTTTTTTGAATAAAAACAAAACATAGTAAAAAATTTTAATATTTTAACAACTTGAATTTTTATTGTAATATGACCACTTTTATCATATTGTAATATGAACACTTTTGCTACTTTTTTAAAACCTCTGTGTTTTTAAGAATATATTTTGGGTGCTAAATATCTAAGTGAATCATAAGTAAGAATCACCAAAAGTTATTTATTGGCAAAAATTTAGGATCCAATATAATTATTTTCAAAAATATTCCAATTTTCACTTAAAGTGCTCATATTCCCTAATCTACCCTATGCCAAGTAATAAAATTATGGAACTCTAGAAAAAAATCGGTTAATTTTGGTACTTTGTTCCGTTAAAAAACTAAAACGGTTTATAAATATTTTATTGTATTATTGATGGTATATGAAACTGTAACCATTATTATTGTGGTTATAACCATTGTTATTGATGGTGAAAAATTTCATAGAAACTACTGTAAATGATTTATCAACTTTCAACATAATTAGAGCTATAATGGGCAATTTACATAAAATAACATTTGTTTTACAATAAACTAAAAGAAATTTCAAAAATTGATAATAAAGAGCAAAAATAATATCAAAATAAATATCTTCAAAAGAGAATGTATAATAGCAATAACAATAATAATATTTAAAAAGAGATTTTTTCAAGTTGAAGTATTTATGCATCTAAAAACAATTTGGTTTGTTGCTGAAATGTTCCAAAAAAATCTTTTGAACATTTCTATTTTTTAGCAACAAATTTAGAAAATTTTTTCCTTAAAAAAGTTTCACTATATTTTATTTAGTAAGAACCTTACTAAATAAAATATACTGAACTAGCCATAAACTCGTTCTTGAAACAATTATTAAAACAATAATTGAAAATGAAATATAATAGAAACCTGTGCTTTATTTTAAACATAAAGAATAAAACTTAGTGCATTTTAAGTTTATAGACATTTAAGACGTTTAGTTCCCTCCAAAGTCTTCTTGGAACACCTAAATTACAAAAAAAAAAAAAAAAAAAAAAAGCGAGTTCTGGGCAAATTTCGCGCCGTCGGTTAAGGAGGAGACGTGAAGTTCCAATTTAAATGTTCTTCAGCGGTGCTCTTAGGCTGTTAGGTCTTCTTGGAGTAGCTAAAACCAAAATATAAAGATATACAAATATAAAAATCATAAACATAAAGTTCGAAATATACAAAGTAATTAAAAATGTAGTTGCATACAACTCCAAGACATGATTAAAATAAATACCAAATATAACAATATAATAACGTGTACGTAAAAAAAATCTGAGAAATGTATCTCTATATTCTTCCAATTAAAATATAAAATACAATAAATAAAAATAATTCAGCTAATTTTTCGTGGCAGTGTTTAGATGTTTCACTATAAGTTTATTTACTACATTTCAAAATAATATTTGTCTATAAAAACGGTGAAAACGAAATTTGTGTAAGATTTATAAAAAGAATTACTTGTTTGCAGTTATAGGAAGCTCGCAGAAGTCTTGTCATCAAGTACTTTTTTCTAAACGTGTAATACACATAAAAAATCAGTTGCATACGTGGTATATATGTATGTGTTACATATATAGGGGAACCTGTTGTACCTTCGACCACGTTGTACCTTTGGTCACTCTTCTCTGTCAGCTTACTATTATTATTTTAAAAAAACGTGAAGTGCCATTTGAAATAATAGTCCATGAAGACTCTTCTTACCGTAAAACATCATACTTGGAATAGATGGTATTGATCCACAAGTAGTTATAAGTTTTAGCTCTTAAAAAGTAAATATTTGTGTTAACCTTATTCTGATTTTAAAACTTTGATAAATTGTTGTTTAATTCATCTACAACATTATAAACATTACCCAACATCATTTTCTTCTTATGGAAAAATTTGGATGGTTATGTCTGACCGTAAATGGGGACTAAGTTCAACATTTGTTTTTTCAAAGAGGACTTTGATTGTCTTTGATGATACATTATAGTTTTAAAGATATTAGAGGCATTTGGAAGATCGTTTATATAAATAAGAAACAAAAAAGGAGCAAAAATTTAATTTGGGGGTACACTACACTTTGTTTTGAGTAAATATGAATTGCTTTTTCTATCTATAAAACACACTGTTGTCTGTTATTTAGGTAGTTTTTAAACCAATTTAAAGCTTGATTTTATTATACAATAGTTTTTCTTTTTTGTCAGTAAAATCTCATGGTTGACGGCGTCAAAATTTGACGCATTTAATGCCTTTGACAATTCAATAAAGCATGATCAGTTAAGCGTAGCTTTTGAAAACCTTATTGACCTTTATTGATAATTTTGTTAGCTTTTAAATATTCATTTAATTTATTAGAAGTTCTAGAAGTCTTGAGAATACCGAAAGGACTGAGGTTGGTCTGTAATACTTTAAAAAATTTCTCCTGATTTATATATTGGTATAATTTATATATATGATTTATATATTGGTATAATTTTAGAGATTTTTAGTTTATCAGGTAAACCTGGTTACCTGTTACCTGTTGTAACTAATGAATTACGTACTTGGTAAATTAGATTACATATCTCCTGAAAAACATCTGACACTACTTCGCAAGAGATGTCATCGATCCCTGGGGGCTTGATTTTAAGTAATTTTATGGCTATTTCAAGTTTGTGTTGATTTATTTTATTAAAATTTTATTACCAGTGTAAGCCTGTTAATTAAAATTTAAATGTATTATTTGGGCATTAAATTTTTTGATGCAAGATCAGCACCTATGTTGGCAAAGTAGTTGTTAAATTTATTGGAAATATCTCGCTTGTTGTTTGATTTACTTTAGTTAACTATTATTCTAGTAGGCATTTTGTCAAAATTAGATTTACTTTTACCAACTATTTCCTTCATAATGCCCCATGTCTTTTTAAGTCTCCATTAAATTTTTGTATTTGATTAGAATATTATAAAAACTTACGTTTTATTTTTTATTTTTTCCAATAGGTTTTTGTATTGATTGTAGAGGGATAGGTTTGCTTCGCTTCTATTTTTTAAGTATTTTACGTATTTATAGTATATTATATACGTATATTATATTTATAGTTTTTGTTTTTTTTTGAGGATTTTCTTATTTCTTTTGTTATCCATGGACAACTTAAATATGTTGTTTTTATTTCTTTTTCTTGAATTAGAAAACTTTTATTATATTGTAGGATAAATAAATTTATAAACTTAATATATGCAGAGTTTGTGTTTCCTAGGTTAGATTCTTGGTAGACTTTTTGTCAATTTGTTGCCGATAGCAAGACCTTAAATTTTGAGTAGACGTTTCATTGATAATTCTTTTATTGCAAAATATTTTTGAATTAATAATTTATTGGAGTTTTGTGACAAAGAGAAGTATATTGGAAAGTGATCTGAAATAACTGTTTTTATTATTCCTGATTTTAGAGAAGTATCTTGTATTGAGTATGTTAATATATGCAGCCGTGGCGCAGTGGTAGCACACTTGCCTCAGAAACGTAAGATCTGTGGTTCAAACCCCACCTCTGGGCAAGTTTTGCGACATCGGTTGGGAAAGAGGCGTGAACTTCCTATTAAGTGCTCTTCCGCGGTGCTCTGTGATAAGACCGTAAGGACTTCTTGGGGCACCTAAAATCAACAAAAAAAAAAAAAAAAAAAAAAAAAAAAAAATATTATCAAAAGCAGTAATAGATTTGGAAGGTACCATGGTTGGTTTGTTGATAATGGGAAATATATTAAGTTGAAACATGTGAGACTAATTTTTATACATTTATTTTTTAGGATTATTGTTTTAGAAACATTTTTCATAATAACCTTCCATAGTACCATTCCTTAGTAACATTCCATAGAACATTCCATGGTAGCAATCTATGGTAACATTCCATGTTATTCAAGTGTTTTTATATAATTTTTTCTTCTAATAATTCGCATAATAAATATGTTGTAGTTTTTCTTTTGTTGTTGTTTTGTTTTATTTAAATAGAATTTATAATTTTTGTATATTGTTTTATAAGTATTCATTTTTAAGACTTTATTATACAATATTTGTTTCGTTTTTGTGGATTTTTGTTTCTTGACACATTCTCGTTTTTAGTTAGATTTTAGACGCGATAAAAGCATTTTATGTATTAATGACAATTTTTTTTTCAGGAAACGCTTTTCGTTACGTTTGCAAAACTGCCTAAGAAATAAATTGTATGCATTATTAAACTTTCGCAATTGCAACATAAAATCCCAATCATCGTTCTAATTAAAAAATTTTTTTGCGAGAACTTTTCATTGATTAGGCGTCTGTAGTTTTATTTTTTAGAAGGATATACGTTTAGAGTTATGCTTTAAAAAAGTAGGAAAATTATGCAAATAGTGGTTTATGATTAATTTAGCGGAATTACGTTATTTTGAAAATAAGATTTTAAGAAATGTTTGATTTTTTTGTTTGTTAAAAACTATTGTTTAGGTCCTCCACAATGTAAACATGGTTCCACGTTTTATTCACTTTTTTCAAAAATGCTTTGAAAATATTTCTAAACATAAAATATTTCTAAAAATTATCAGATGGTTTTCTATAGACAGTATGATTTTATGTGATATAAACTTTTTTTTTTAGTTTTGTTAACCAATTTAATGCGTAAAGACTTACAATCTGTTTCGCTCGCGAAAAGATCATCACGTTAAACAATTCTAATTCAATTTGGGATAAAAATACTCACGCCTCCACGCGTTAAGGTTTTTCTCGGTTGATAAAATGATGTTTAGTATTTTGTTAAAGTTGAGATTTTATTCTATCAATTTTGTACCAGGTTTGTGTGTTATAAATTGTTTTAAAGGCGTGTTTAAATTCATCTAAATTTGTAAACATAAGTTTTAATAAATATTTAAAATTAAAAAATTTATTATTACTTTGTTAAACAATCACACAATCGCACTTTGTGTAGGATTTTACTATTTTTTTTAGTATTACACTTTGCTAATAAAAAAATGAAATTGACACTCGCTTTTAGTAAAGAATAATTAAATAATCGAGAATAGAAGAAGACAAGTTTACTCTTATCACCATTTCTTTTAAATAACCAGCGTTACAAAGTTCATTATTTTCATCATAAAAATTAGTAGAACCGATTCTTATATTTATTATAGAATCTGTAATCGTTTGGGAATATATCAATTGCACAAAACTAAAAATTTGAATAAAATAAGAAAAAAAAAAAAAAAAGAAAAAAAAAAAATTATCCTGAACAAATAATCTTAACAGAATTAATTCACACGAGATTACCTCATATTACCCTACTCTTTTTGTTGCTTTATTTTCTCTCTCACTCCGTTTTTTAAATGTATACTGTCTGCACAAAAATAATGACATTTTAAATTTAATAAGTTGGTTTGTTGTTGTCGTACTTTGTAGCCTATTGTATACATTTATACCATTTAAATAGCCTTTTCGGCATCACTAACTGTATAAGCTACTTTTCCTGCTTGACTGGCTTAAAATTTACTACAGCCCTCTCCTAATTTTTTAATCCTTTATATTTATCGCATTCAATGAATTCAGGTTTCTTCACCTGAACTTTATATTTATCGCATTCAATGAGCAGTTCTCAATGAATGGGACAAATTCCATGGTCCAATAAAACTCTCTTTTTACCAATACTCACATGGTAACCAATTTTTTTGTTTTTGTTTATCATAGTATGATAGTTAACAGTTATAAAACTATTTTCAAAGTAATTTTTAAACAAACTTATCAACTTAAAAAAATGCATTTTACAAAAACTGTCCAATTCATTAAGGTTCTCCCCTATAAATATATATATATTTTTGTTCTTATAACAATATTTTCTAGTTTGTCGTAGTAAATAAAATATATGACCATGAAAACTCGATAAAGAACGTAAAGCTCCTGTCACCGAAAATTTTACCAAATCCGACCAACGTACCGTACCAATACCGTGAACCGTTTAACAATACAATAATAATATGACCTAATATCTCAACAACAAAATAATAACTGTTTAAGAACACAATACAAATAAATATATAAGTACTTTAAAGATAACAACACCGTTTAACATTATACCGTTTAACAACACAATAGAAAATACAATAAACTAGGGGAGAGTGACCTAGAAAACGGGACCCTTTTCAAAAAATGATAGAATCAGCTAGCTGTAAACAACCAAAAACTACAAACAGTTTTTTTACACCTATTGTAAATTATAGTAGATTTTTGTAATTTTTTGAAACACGAATGCAATATTACGCATTAGTATTTGAAATTTAGTTTGAAATGTTATTGATTGATAAGCGAAATAGATTAATACCGCTTTAAAAGTTTATTAACCGCTATATACATATATTTCCGTGCAGAAAAAAATGATAAAGACAACTAATTAACACAATTTTCAAAATTTAATTTAAATTTCTATTTTTTGTAGCCAAAAAATAAATAAACCATCTATATAAAAGGAACAATACTAATAACAAAAAGAAAGAGTAAACAAGAAAAAGAGGTTCTATATACACCATTTCATAATTTGCAATAAATACAATAAAACTGGAATATAGAAAAATAAAATGATAAAATTAGAAAAAAACCTTGTGCATTATTTACACTAAAAAAAATCATGAAACATATATATATTTTTTGAAAGCACCGCCCCCATTAAAAGTTTATTTTACAGAACGATTTTTAACGTTAAAAAAAACAAGAGCCTAATTTTAGAAATGTGAAGAACGAAAATTTTTCTAAAAAAATTTTATTTAAAAAAAAACAACTGTAAAAAATGATTTTACTACTATTTTACTAAGGGTTGAAATTTGCGCGCTGCGAGTCCATTCTACTAGGGGTTGAAATTTGCGCGCTGCGAGTCCATTCTACCAGATTGTAATCGAGCTATCAGATTAAAAAAATCTTCATCTGGCACAGTAGGTCCGCGAGGCGTAACGGGAAATTCACAGCGTTGATCGTCGATACGTGCAGCCTTATTTAAAAATTAAAAAATATCAGCTTTATTATCTTTTAAATTTAACTTTAATGTTGAATAAAGATATAAAAATTTAATAATTCAATAAACCGGAACTATTTACCTGACAACGCATTAGCATTTCAAGAAAGTTCTCATCAGGTATTCCATTAAATTTTACAACAAGTTTTTCTTTAGCTAAAACAACAACCGCGCATTATATGCCACTTGGCTTATAATAACATACACACCCAGATATATATATATATATATATATATATATATATATATATATATATATATATATATATATATATATATATATATATATATATATATATATATATATATATATATATATATATATATATATATATATATATATATATATATATATATATATATATAATGAAAAAACCGTAACAAACCGTTTTCTGATAGACCAGGTAAATCAGGAAGTGAATTTCTTTGTAATTCCGTACGATCTCCAAAATTACTCATGCTATCGCTAAGAGCTTTATGAACTAATGGTTTAGTCACAAATTCTGACCTATTTTTAGGAAAATCACAACGTTGATCATCCAGTCTTGAACTTTGTGATTTATACAAAAGATCAAAGAAGTCTTCGCCCGGGCCATCTGCTTTTGACCCATTAAGCTAAAACCAAACAGGAAGCATTAAAAAGTATTTGAAAAGCGTTAAAAAGATAAAAACAAATAAATACTCACCTTAGTGACTTTATAATTCTTCAAACGCACGTGTTTTGATTCAGTAGATATCTGGAAATAGAAAAATTTCATAGTTGCGTTTAACTTGGCAGATCTGCTTAAAGCCAACTGCCAGTTGAAAATAAAGTAAAAATTTAAAAAATTTACTTAAAAACTTAACTTTAACTGAAATATATTATTAATACTTTCCGTCAGATCTCTTTCAATAATTAAAAATTCATTAAAAAATAACAATTCAATTATTTTACAAAACAATTTTATTTAAAATTTTTTGTGTTATTCAACGTCATTTGCGTAGTGTATATATATGCGTAGTTTCCTAATCACAAAACTTACCTCGCTCTTTTTCTCATCTGTAAACATAAAAAATGCAAATAAAAATCAGATAAGATGTATTGTATGAAGTATACACATTTTTGTATGATTTTGTATCGTACAAAAACCGAAAATAATCAAATAAGAAAAACAAAAACATGAACCTACTGTGATTAAATAATTGTTGTACTTCGTTCGAAGTCAATGGAGTGGAAAGTGGCCGACTAAAAATAATTAAGTTAAGGATGAAAACAAAATTGAAAAGATCAAAACAGCACAAACCGCAACATTAACTGTTTGTTGTTGTGTTGTTGCATACATCATTGCATACATGATTTCAACAACATAAAATAACAACACTTACAAATCAATGATCCTGAAGCAAGTTTTTTGTATTTTTGTAACCTATTATCTAACTCAACTTATCATTCGCTCGTGTTTTATTTCTCTATTTTATATTATAATTTACTTTTTTATACATAATTTTTATTAAAATAAGTTTTACATTTTAATAAAAAATAGGTATAAAAAAACATATAAATGCATTATTGAATAAACATTTTGACAAACTTTATTTCAACCATTAAAATATAAAAAAAAAATTTTATTTCATATTAATAAATAAAACTATAAACAAATTATTAATGACATTGAAAAAAATTTCATATCAATTATCAAAACTAAAAACAAATTGTTAATGACCTGAAACAATCTAAAAATACAAATATAAATAGTAACTTCTACAAATTGTAGCATAACTAATTTTTTAATATATCCTTAATAGTAGTAGTTTCTAATGGTAGTGGTAATACATAAAACTTTTGTTGGTTTCTAATGGTAGTAGTAACACATGAAACTCTGAGTAGAAATATTCTACTATAAATTTAGCAATTTAGCTATTTCCCGGTATTGCAGGTAATAGTAACATATATATACTATATAGTCTAGTGAAAATACTTCGTTAACTCCATTTTATCACTACCTATCAAAAGATAATTTAAAATGTAAGCAATATAAAATGTAAAAACTTGTCACACACTTTTATATGATACATAATTTGTGTAGTAATTTAAGTGGCTGATAATTTTGTGGTGACATAATTGACACCTAAATTTTACCTCTACTGAACCATAATACTAATTATGAGCTTGACTATTAAACTTTAAACAGAAAACATGCTTGTTTATAACAAGTTTTGGATGTATATTACTTTTTCTTTAAATTCTAACCCAACTTCCATTCATTAAAAATATATTTATTAGAACCTCTATGAAAAAATCAACTTTTTCTGGGATAGATTATTTAAAATTATTTTAGAATAACTTGTGTTTTAATCATTTTTTATTGAAGTATGAAAAATTATTTTACCTTTTATTTATTATTTTTTATTTTTTGTTTATACATATTTTCAATGTAATCACATAAATTTTTTGTTTAAACATATTTTTCAATGTAATCACATATTTTTATTTATCAACACATGTGTTTGTTTGTTAGAAGCTTTATTTTCTATTTTGATGCTGATGATGAAGATAATGAATGTTGATGATGATGATAATAATCATCATTAAAATTATCACCATGATCATCATGATCATTTTTATGATGATGATGATAATGATGATGATGATGATGATGATGATGATGATGATGATGATGATGATGATGATGATAATGACCATATTGATCATCATGATCATCACCAACAACAAAACTATTATGCATTTTTTGTTTTAAACAAAAAAATTACTATTAAGCAATTTGTTTATAAATGCAACTTTATAAATATATTGAAGTATTTAAATATTTTTGTGCAACATTTTCTTTGGAATAAAATTTTACTACTTTAATAGTTACAAGTTTCATTTAACCAATACTGTTGCTAAGCTACTGAAACGATAATATTAACCAATACCGTTAAAAGCTACTGAAACAATATTGTTTTATTTAACTAATACTGTTGTTTGGTTACTGAAACAATTATATTACCCAATACTGTTAAAAGCTACTGAAGCAATATTGTTTCATTTAACCAAAACTGTTGGTTGGTTACTGAAACAATAATATTACCCAATACTGTTGAAAGCTACTGAAACAATAATATTGTTTCAGTAACCAATACACACTTTATATGACCAACAAAAAATGGCATTTTTAATGGACATAATTAAGAAAAGCAAAAAAAAGTTACTAATTTACTTAGTATTCATAAAAAATTTCAGAGAATTTGCAGAAAAAAATAGTTACATTAAATTAGCAGGAAAAAATTACAAATATACAAAAAGCATCTTAAAAAATACAAAAAGCATCTTAAAAATATTAAAATTGCCAATAATTTTGTAATTAGAATATAGTTATAAGAATTTAAGATAAATTTAATTGTAAATGAAACAACTTATTTGTAATATTTATTCAGATAATTTATAAATAAATGCGCATTTTAGAAATAAATTTTAAACAAATAAAACAAATTATTTGATTTAAAATGTAATATTAAACAATTTGATTTAGTTAAACAAATCAAATTGATTTAAAGGATTTAGGTAAGTCATGGAATTAAAGACATAGTCTTTAATTCCATGACTTACCTAAATAGTAACATAATTTGGTTAAACAATATGATTTAGGTATATGTTGCAAAAAATATATATAGTTTATTTTATAGTTTATATTGTAAAATAAATAAGTAAAATGAAACCTTCTGCTGCTTTTGCCAAGTAAAGTTTTTAAGTCAACAATATTCATTTCAGCTGTAAGTTCGCCAGTACGATCTCCAACCTTAACATGTTTAAATTATTTAAAAAAAAGAGGAGACAGGGAAGGGAAAGTTTATCAAAGTTCTTAAAAAAGTATAATAATTAAAAAAAAAATCAAAATATTTTTATTGTTCATTTTACATGGATATTTAATGACATATTTTAATCATCAGTTGTCATTGATGCTGAATTTATTTTAAAGACTTGAAAGTTGTATAAAAATTTATGCTAAACATGTAAAAATTATTTAAAAAAATGAAAAACTGTAAATGCAACAACAATGCTCAATTATATAACAATTTTGCTCAATATTATCAAAATAAAGCAAATACTAGTCAACCTACAAAGAAACCAAAACTAAAACTAAAAATTATTTTAATGTTTTTTCACCTTGCTTTATTTAAAGTATTTTTCAGCCATTTTGAATTTATTTTTTATTTTTGATTTAATGTTAAAATTTATTTCGGTAAAATTTTTGCTTGTGTTTTTTTGGTCTTGCGAGAGTCCTTAGCCTTAAGAATTCAAAGAAAAAAAGAATCCCTTTTATCAGTCAATCAAATAATTTCTCTTTCATCAGTATATCTTCACTTTAACTCACTTTGCACTATCATTGCATAAACAATCTTTTTAATGATAATTGGAACTCATGCCATGTTTACACTGACTAAGGTTTTGATTGGGACAGACAATATCAATGTATGAATAATATTTATTTTGTTAAAATAAAAATATAATTATTATAAATAAATATTCTTTTTATTCCTATTATCATATTTAACTATGACATTATAGTTGAAGCAATTTTTACAATGCACTGTTTTGCAGGATTTCAGTTACTACTACTAGAAGAATTCACAATCTTTTCCTATCTCCTTTCTATCTATCTACCTGGCTATCCTAACTACATCCTCTTTTCTCCCATCTCCTACCTTATCCACAATTAAATTACCAGCTTTTATTTCAGGAATTTCCATCTTTTATTTAAACTAACTTTCACCACAGCACTAGAACACCACAACACAGCACAGCACCACAGCACTAGAACTTTACCTTCCCAAACCCCTAAATTTTATTTGTATTATCAAACTACAATTAATATTAAATAATTATTGTAAAACAAATTAATGTAAAGAAACGAAAAAAAATATCTTACAAACCCCTTTATCAAATTAGAAAAAAAAAATACTGTCTATAGTTTAACTTTATTTACTAACTAAATTTTTTTTTTTTTTTTTTTTTTTTAATTATCTTCGCTTCCAACAAGGTTGCAAGCAACCACTTATTAGTGTTGGAAATTACTGGAAGAGAAAAGATGAAGATTGTAGAGCAAGTTAACGATTGACAGACGACTTAAAATATTGCAAATTATATGAATCAGGAAAGCAAGAGGAAGGAAGCGAATTCCAAAGAATTGATGTTCGAGGAAAAAAACTAGACGAATAAGAGTTTTTGGAGCACTTAGGAACAATAACAGAAAAAGGATGAGACTTAATTGAATGACAAGTAACACGAGAATAAATTTTAGTAGATGGCACAAGAGACGCTAGCTCTTTAGAGCAGTGCCCATTATAGTATTTGTAGAAAAGAGAAAGAGAAGCAACATTACAACGATGTGACAGAGGATGAAGATTGGCTGCAAGAGCAGGTCCAACTATGTTTACAATGCGTTTTTGCACCTTGTCTAAAAGAGAAAGGGCATCATTAGAAGATCCGCCCCAGATATGGCAACAGTATTCCATACAAGGCTGGATTTGAGATTTAGAGAGATAGAGAATAGAATCCAGAGTAGGAAAGTGACGAGCTCGATAAAGAGAAGCAACTTTAGCAGATGCTAATTTTGCAACAGATTTGATATAAGGTTTCCAAGAAAGATCAGAAGTAAGAGTTAATCCTAGAAGATGAAGGGTAGGAGACTCATCGAGTACATTACCGTTCATAAATATAGGAAGGTCTAAATTATTGCGATAACGATTGGCCGAAAAAAATTGAGTTTTATCTCAATTAAAGTTCACCAGCCACTGCGAGCCCTATGCTGTAGCAGAAGTGAGATCTTTTTCGAGCTCAGATGCCCCCTGCAAGCAATCAGAGGGAGTTGGCTTCTTATCGTGACAAGAATAAATGGTAGTATCATCAGCGAACAATGCCACCTTAGATGTGAGAATATCTGGAAGATCGTTAATGTAAATTAAAAAGAGTAAAGGGCCAAGGATTGAACCTTGGGGAACCCCTGAGGTTACAGAATAAGAAGAAGAGTGCTGTCCATCAAGGACAACTTTTATACTACAATTGGAAAGAAAGGATTCAATAATCTTAAAGATGTTTCCAGATACACCATAAGAAGAAAGCTTATGGAGGAGACCAGCATGCCAAACTTTATCAAACGGTTTAGAAATGTCAAGAGCAATGGCCTTAACCTCTCCACCTTTATCTAATGCGCGATAAAACCTATTGGTTATTACTGATAGCAAATCAGCCGTAAAACGAGAAGATCGAAATCCATACTGATGATCAGAAATCCATACTGATGATCAGAAAGTAGGTTATGAGATTCGAGATGAGAGATTAAGTGTTTGTTAATTAAAGATTCAAAAACCTTGCATATGATAGGAAGAAGACTAATGGGACGGTAGTTAGATGAGTCAGATCGCTCTCCAGAATTTTTTAAAATAGGGATAACAGATGCTGCTTTCCAGCAGGCTAGAAAACAAGACTCTGATTAGCACTTGTTGAATAGTTTTGAAAAGATAGACGACAGCTCAGGAGAACACTTCTGCAAGACTATAACAGGTATGTTGTCCGGGCCACAAGCTGTAGAAGAGTCTAAGCGGGAAATCACTTTAGATACAGAAGCTGGAGTGATACAAATGTCGAGCAATGGATCAACCTGTTTGACGGGTATATCAGGTAAAACGCAACTAGTGGCATCAAAAGATGATATTGATGAAAAGTTCATGGCAAACAATTCAGCTTTGTCTTTAGGTGAGGTGACAAAGTCTGAACGATAGGGGGATTCTAATGGTGAAGAAGAATGAGATAATAGTTTTAGAGAGACCAAACCATGATCAGACGCACCTAAGGGTGAGTGTGAAGAAACTGAGCACTGACTAGGATCAGAAACAAGACATAAGTCGAGTAGAGAAGGTAAATGATTTGGGTCGTCTGGAAAGCGAGTTGGAAAGTTGACTATTTGAGTTAGGGATTGAGAAAGACAAAAGTTGTGGGCCTTAATGCCTGCAGAGTCACTGACACTAGAGCCAAGCCATTCAGTGTGATGAACATTAAAGTCACCGACAACAACAATATTGGCTGATGGATAAAGAATGAGGGCTTGGTCAATATAATCAGAAATAACATCAAGAAGAGTGCAGTCTTGGGATGAGGGAGAGCGATATAGAACAAAGAGAAAGGTGATAGAGTGAAGTGGTGCTAAACGAAAGCACATAAAAAAGTAGTCTGTGGATTCAAACCTAGTTTCCCGACAAATGGGTGAATTCTTACGAATGTAAATGCCCAGGTCAAGCATGTGACTATTGGAGTCTTTACGAACTAAAGGAAGATAACCATCAACACTAAGATCACAAGATGAGACAGCTGAACTCAAATTAGTCTCACAAAGAGCAAGCAAGTCTGGTGAACTTTGCAAGAGATAAGACTCAACAGAAGAAAAGTTACTTCGAAGACCACGAATATTGGTGAATGATAGGTTTAGCGAACTTGGTGATGACAGTGGTTTTTTGTGTTTTATAGTTTTTGTTACTTTATTCATTTTTAAATTTGTTAAAGAACTTGACTTGAAACATTGATAGTACTCAGTACACTGTTCTATAGCTCAAGCAATTGCCTCATTTCCACTAATAAACCCTAAGCCGTAACAAAGGGCTCCAATGTGGCCTTGGCAATGCACACCAAAAGTACAAACAGGGACACCATCCATGCGCAACATGGCACTGTTAGTACTCAGATATTTTTCAGCTGTTGATGGAATCAGCCTCTCTGAGAGCTACCACAGAGTTCGGGAAACCTGACTACCAGCCGGCCTCAGAACCATAAAACTGAGTTTTAGAGCTGTACCCTCATTTGGAGATAATAGAATGAGTTGCCTAGTCATAAAAACAGAGACACAAGCAAAACCCATGAATCGAGTCAAGAAGATCCAGCGTTCAACATCCTAAACTGGAAACAATGTATTAAAAATACATCTGCGCCAGCCTAATAGATGACGAAGGGGTGCGAGGCTGGTCAACAGATAGAATCTGTTTAACCCTTAAGTCTTTGCCTAGGAGGCCTTCTACAAGACAGCAGCCGGATGCATGTAACATCTGCCCAAGACGAGTATTTTTATCGAGACACCATCTCTAGCCTTCACTCAACCAAGAGCCCCAAGGCAGGGGGTGTTTTATGTCGGAGTTTGCATCTCCTAGCCTTTGCCTAAAAAGGCATATCCTACAAGGCAGCAGGACATGAAGCAGATTGTACTGGGTTACATGTTACCAGTAGCAGGATAAACCTGACCTGACAAGGTCTTAAAAATAGTTTTTTAAATATTAAAAAAAAAAAACTTTTTAAATATTTAAAAAAAAAAAAAAAAACTTAAAAATAGTTTTTTAAATATTTAAAAAACTATTGTCATACTGGAAATATTTAAACAGTTTTTACTATTTGTCTATTGTTTCAATAATTATTATGTTGCCAAGTAAGTTGCTAACTAAGTTGTTAAGTAAGTTGCTAACTAAGTTGCTAAGTAAGTAAAGTGTAAAGTAAAAACTTTTAAATTTTGCTGTACTGAATTTGCTAATACTTTATTTTTGTCACAGAAACTTTGATAAAACAGTTTGATAAAAAAGAAAATTGATAATAAACAATAGAAACAACAAGTAATAATTAATAATAAACAGTAATAAAATTAATAATAACTTATGTAAACAAGCAACAAAACAGGTAGCTAAGAAAAAAAGAACCATAGAAAAAATTAAAACTTTAATTGGACTATACCAAGACTTAAAAGGTTTTACGTTGTATAAGTCAGGAAAACATAAAAATGGGAGTAAGTTCCATAGGGTAAGTGACCGGGGTTGATATTTGAATGAGGCCAGGGCTGGGTTTGATAAAATATAGCCAAGGGTAGGGCTGGGTTTGTGACCAGGGCTGCATAAACATTAATACATCCTAAAGTATATTTTTTTAATTCAAAATTTATGTTAAATTTTGAATATAATAGCATATATAAAAATCATTATGATTCATACTATATGTAAGGCACTCTCTTCAAGTTTTCTTACTTCTATCACTACCATTTTTTACTGAAGCTGCTATCTCTTTACATGCTGATACCTAAATCACTTTAATTTTTTCTAACAAACGTTGTTTCATACAACATTTTTTCTAATCTGTCTAAGATTATGCATCCTTTTCTTATCTTGCTAGAGTCACACCACACATCCGTCTGATCATCTTCTCTTTCGGAAAATATAAATACTCAAGTTTATATAACAATGAAAGGATATTGTATGCCAGATAGTAAACATATATGCTTATTCCATAGTATGTATGCATAAAGCGCATTTTGGGAGCTTTTATTCCTTCTCTTCAATTTTAAGTTGAGCCTCTATTCCACATTTTTCACCATCTTGAGCAGTTGTTTTATTAAACATTAATCTTTTTTTTCTGCTTTTTTACAAGAACATCTTTCATAAGAACAAAAATCCTTTTATAATTGCAAAAAGCCAATGTAAAAAAGTCCTGTCTGATGTTAAGCTCTGTTATTCTCAGTTTACTAAATCTTGTATCTTAACACCAATGTTAGGTTCTAGAGACTTTGGTTAGTCTTCAACAATGTCTTTAACTAAAGAAAGTCTAACATTTAATCTTTAATTCATGGGTCTGATCATTTTACTTCTCGCCAATATAAAGCAGAGTTATTTGCAATAACTCTTGAATATAATGGCCATACTCTTCCTGACAGATAAACAGATTAACCCATTGTTAAACATTCAAATCACTCTGGCTACCAATGCTAATGTTAATTCTCAATTAAACACTCCTACAGTTTTTGCTTCAGACAAGACTTACATCAGTCTTAAAAAAGTGCTCTTCATTTTTTGCTAAACTTTTAAAAAATGATAAATAAGTGATTCCAATTTTTCAAGTCCTAGAAAACACATTGACCTCTACAACTATCCTAAGATTAGTACTCACTATGTTATTAGTCTTTTGTTTTGAGGTTATTAAATTATTTCATTCTAACTGCATTACTAAAGTTATTCTTAAAGGCCTACTCTTCTTTATGTCACTTTAAGGGTACCACAAAGTTCTATCTTTGCTTCTGTATTGTTTCTTATCTACAATAACAATCTTCATAAAATCCAAAATGGCTCTATTTGCTGATGATTTTAAAACTTTTGGCTTCTTGTCTTAAAAAAAATCTTTAACTATTTAATTAGTCAGAACAACCAAATTTTAATTGCTTAGAACAAGCAGTCGATTCAACAAGTTGCATCCTTTTACAGTATCTGTCCCTTTATGCATCATACACCATATAAAGAAAGCTTATGGAAAAGACCACTGTGCCAAAAAACCAAAAACTTTATATATGTTAAGAGCAGTTGCACTTGTTTCGCCATCTTCATCTAATGCACAAATCTTTTAGTTAGAGTAGTTAGCCATTGAACAAAAAAAAATCCATATAAATTGTCATTGAGTTATCAGACTCAAGAAATATGTTGATTATTTGACCTTGCTATTGACCTTGCTATTTATAAAGATCGGAAAATAGTGAAAAGGCTTAGTGTTCTTTAAAGATTAAATAGTTTAGAGAGATTTAAAGAACGTTCTGGAGATACTTTTGTATAACTATGACAGGAATGTTGTCAGGACTACAAACCGTAAAAGATTTGAATTCAGCAACAGAAGCCAGAGTGATTTAAGATTTAGAGATTTTTGGAGAGATTTGTATGTCTAACAATGGGTCAACTTTCTTAATTGAAATGGCAAAAAGGATTTAAAAATGGTTTCTCAATCAATAGGTAAGTTGATGTATGGGTATATGTCAAGCTTGTGATTATAGGAGTGTTTGTGATTTAAAGGTTAGTAGCCATCAATACTAAGATCCAAAAAAGAAACATCTAATTTCAAATTAGTCTCACAATAGCAAGTGTTTATAGTGAATTTAGAAGAGGTAAAATTCAACTGATGGAAAGTTACATGGAAGACCAGGAATATTTGTAAAAGAATTTATGAATGTATACAAATGTAAAAGTATTGAATGGTTAGGTTGTAACACTGTAGCAACACGGTACTGTTAATACTAATGATTAACAGTTGATGAATAAACCTCTTTGAGAGCTACCAAAATGTTTCAGAAACCTTACTATCAGCTGGCTTCACAACCATTAAATGAGTTTTAGAACTGTAAGTAATAAAGAGATTTATTGTGCTTGTCACTTTCTTACTCTTCTATTCTTTATCTTTATATATCTCTAATCCATCCTTGTATGAAATATTGTAGCCATATTTAAAACGGATCTTTGAATAATATCCTTTCTCTTTTATATAAGGTGTAAAAATGCATTGTAAACACAGTTAAACCTGCTCTTGCAGCCAATATCCAAACATTAAATCGTCGTAGTGTTGCTTTTTTTTCTCTTTTCTATAAATACTATAAAGAGCGCTGCTCTAAAGAGTTAGTGTCTTTTTGTGCTAAAATTCTACTAAAATTCATTCTCATAGTTACTCGTCATTCTATTAAATTATAAAAATTCATTTTGTCAATTATCATTCAATCAAGTTTCATCATTTTATTGTAACTGCTCCTAAGTGCTCGGAAAATTTCGACCCTCACAGTTGGGTCGGTATATATATATATATATATATATATATATATATATATATATATATATATATATATATATATATATATATATATATATATATATATATATATATATATATATATATATATATATATATATATATATATATATATATATATATATATATATATATATATATATATATATATATATATATATATATATATATATATATATATATATATATATCATATATATATATATATATATATATATATATATATATATATATATATATATATATATATATATATATATATATATATATATATATATATATATATATATATATATATATATATATATATATATATATATATATATATATATATATATATATACAACCCTTATACCACGTAGTGGTTTGTGAATATTAAAATTATATATATACACATTAAAAACAATTTGATTGCTATAAACATTATGCATTATTATTATTGAAGTTTTCCCTGAATTCATCGCAATACATATTCATTAAGAAGATTTAAGTATAATAAATATAACCTTTACAAACAAACAAATATCACAAAATAAATATTAACCTCTTTAGAGACTTCTAAGTGTTTTTTGGCAAATGACAAAGCAACTTTATGATTTTCCATACATGTATGTGCATTTCCAAGACTCCAATATGCTCGTCCCTCACCAACTCTTATTAAGAAAAAAAAAAAATTTAAGATTTTATTTATAAGATATAAAACTGTCATTAAGAAATCTTTAAGATTTTATGGTTGCAAGTTTGTGGAGGTAAATTCCACCTGAAAATTACATTTTCAGGTGGAATTTACCTCCACAAAGCCAAGAAGGCCACTACAGATGAGGAGGCTACTTGTGGTTATAACCCTCTCTCAACTCTATTACTCTGAAACACGAACCTTGACAAACATAGCTGCTGCGCAGGGAAACAAGTTGAGCGCAGTACTACCAGGGGTGTGGTGGGAATCGAACTTGGAAGCTCTCGCTAATAAAGCAAGTGCTCTACCACTACACCACTACCGCATTTTAAATACTGATTTATTATCTAAAACCTAGGACACTTGCAACTTAAATGTACTTGTGCAAACTGTAGAAAAATTTAGAGGCCAATTCTTTTCAGAAAAGTTAACAGAAGATTCTTCATGCACATTTACAATATATGTATGTAATTTGTTTGAAATTAAAAAACACTAACATTTAAAAAAAAACTCTTTGAGTCTTGTTGCTAAGCAACACTTTTTGGAATACATAAGTTTCTAAATAGTAAAAATATTATTGAATGTTCTGACCGTTGGCCTGATAAATAAAACATAATCACAATTGGTTAAAATAAAGGTCCTCTATCTACTCAAAGTCTAATTTTCCACCATAGCAACCTAATAATAGCCTAGCCTTGATTTAAATGCATAATTTAAATGTGAAGCAATTCATTTTGTACATAAAAAACCAACACAAATGAAACAAAAGTTGTTTCTGTAACAATTTTCCCTGTAAAACAGTTTTTGGTCAGCATAAAAACAAAAAATATCAAAATATTTTTTACTAATGAATATTCATTTATGTAAAAATATTTAAAATTACAGAAAATTCCATGATCTTAAATATATAAATATATCAAATGTTGTGATTGTGCAAAATATAAATATGAAATAATGATAATAGAACTTTAATACAGATTACACACATATGCAATACACACATATTACGCACATAT
The DNA here is from genome assembly GCF_022113875.1 of Hydra vulgaris. NCBI lineage: Eukaryota > Metazoa > Cnidaria > Hydrozoa > Anthoathecata > Hydridae > Hydra > Hydra vulgaris. The sequence goes on along the minus strand of NC_061161.1, from coordinate 5,329,789 downwards.
CACACAGATTACACACATATGCAATACACACATATTACACAGATGACACACATATGCAATACACACATATTACACACATATTACACACATATGCAATACACACATATTACACACATATTACACAGATTACACACATATGCAATACACACACTTGAATTTTTTTTAAATTATAATTAGCTGAAAACAAAAAAAAAATAATAGAAAAATGTAAATAAACATACTTACTGGGAAAGTAAATTAATTATACTCACAGACAAACTTTTAAAAATTATGCAGTTTTAAAACAAGTAGTTGTTTGTTTTAAAACAAGTAGGTTCACATTATGTTTTTAAACAAAAACTCAACTTTCAATAAAGTAAAGATATTTTACAGATTTTTTATATTTTTAGACTTTCTTTGTTTTCATAGAGTGCAACTAGATTGAGAAAGCATAAATTTAATTACACAAACTATTTCTAATTTCTAAATGTAAAAATATGCAGACTAATAATAATTTTTAGTTTCTACATGTAACCACTCTATCAAATTTGTATCAACCTTCCCTCTCATCAGCATTTGATCTATTAAAGACTTTATTGAAACATTTAAACTAGGGCCCTGCGAATCACCTTTTTTGGTATTGAATCAAATCTGAATCAAATCAGGGGTTGATTGACAAATTAGGTCGAATCTCAAATCAAATCAGCATTTTGAGGATATTTATGTTTTAGTTAAAATTTCCTCAAAAATGCTTGTGATTTAATTCGATTTGCCAATCTAGAAATTTGGTTAATAGTAGCCTGGAAACAAAAATACCCTTATAAGCTCACTTTATCTGCCTATATGTGTGGGCAATAAGTTAATAAATTATTTAGTTTCACTATCTTACACTAAGTTTATCTAAACTTTTTCAATTTCATCTAATTATATTTTAGTGTTTAAAAGGTATGACCACATGTTACACATAGATTGTGAAACTAGGCAGTTCATAAAATGTGTAATACTTTACTCATTTTGTGAATCGAATTATAACATTGCACAATTCACAGTGTTCAATTGCTTGCACATTATACAAAATTATTTTTTTAATTTTTTTTGATTTACTATCAACAAGGCTGCAAGCAACCACTATTAAGTTGGGAGTTACTAGAAAAAAAAAGAATTGAGTTATAAAGCAAGCAAACTGTTGACAGAAGACATAAAAATTAGTAGGTTGTATGGATCAGGAAAACATGAAAATGGGAGAGAGTTCCAAAGTGTTGAAGTGCGGGGAAAAGCTAGATGAATAAATAAACCTTAAGGTACCCCAAAGGTTATCGTTAACAAAGAGTGTTGGCCTTCGAGGATGACTTTAAAAAAGCCGATAGAAAGAAATTATTTAATAATCTCAAAAACTTTCCCAGATACACCTTATGAAACAAGCTTATGGAGAAGGCCAACATAACAAACTTTGTTGAAAGTCTTATGTATTTCAAGAGCAATCGTCCTAGCCTCTCTGCCTCCATCTAATGCACAATAAAATTTTTCAGTCACAGCAGTTAGCAAGTCAGCTGCATGTAATTTGATTCAAGATGGGATGTGAGAAATTTGTTGATCAAAGACTCAAAGACCTTGCTAATAACAAAAGACTGATTGGACAACAATTGTTCTTAAGAGTTTTTGAAGATTGAAACAACAGATTTTCTAACAGGCAGGAAAATAAAACTCAGTCAAGCACTTACTAAATACTTTAGAGAGAATTGAAAAGAGTTCTGGAGAACACTTTTTGTAAGACTATGACCACAAGCCGTAGAAGAGTTTAATTAAGATATCACTTTAGCAATGGAGGCTAGAGTGATTTGAATGTCTAAAAATAGGATATTCTGTTTAATTGGAATGAAAGGAAGAGAATGGCCATAAGATTCATAAGTCAAATTTGAAGAAAAGTTATTTGTTAATATTTCTGCTATATCCTCGGGAGAGGTAATAAGATCAGTCCCATAAATGAGATATGGAATGTTAGACCTACTAATTTATGACGTTATTGAAGATTTTCTAGAAGTCTCTAGAGCCTAACTTCTGAGATAACAAAATCACAAAAAAAAGTCAGCTTTAGGGTAGTAGTAAGCTGTGCGATGGTAAAGTGAGTTCGAAAAGAAATTATGAGACAAAAGATTTAAAGAGATCATTGCATGGTCAGAACCACCTGAGGGAGAGAAAGTAGAAATTGAACACAAACTAGGATCAGAAACAAGACATAAATCAAGTAGTAAAGGTAAATGATTAGGGTTGTCAGGAAAACGAGTCACAAAGTTAACTATCTGAGTAAGAGATTGAGAAATGCAGAAGGCTTTAGTGCCAGCAGAGCCTAAGGTGCTCACCCTCAAAGTCCTGGCCAAGAGGGTAGACAGTAGATGGGTACAGTATCTCTAGCCTTTACTCAACCAAGAGCCTTAAGGCAGGGGATTTTTCAAGTCAAAATTTGTTTCTCTTAGCCTTTGACTAAAAAGCACTTACAAGGCAGCAGGGCATAGTGCAAGTAGTACTGGGTTACAGAATACCAGTAGCAGGGTGATCATGATCCTGAACCTGACCTAACCTGGAATTATTAAATGGAACTACTTAATGGAAACAATACTTTGAAACATCAGGCGTGATATTTTGGAAATGCATTAGGAAAAATATTTAAAAATAAACTAGAAATTAAGGTGAGCATAGGTTTATAGTTGGAGTAACTAGTTAGTTAATGAGATTAAACTGCATCAAAACAGATTTAAAAATTTAAACAGAATATTTAAACAGAAATTTAATACACATAAAATAATATACGAGTGAGTAAAGCCAGAGGTTCAGACAGAACACAAACATACTTTTAAACATAAACAGACATAACACAAACATACAATAATAAACATTAAGTAACTAACTAGTGAATAAACGATGCACCAGAAGTTCAGACAGAACACAAACATACAGATAGCGACTTACAGGTGAGTCAACACTATGGCAGAGATTTAGACAGAACACAAATATATATTCTATTTGTGGCACATTTCATAAAATGGTACATTTCATTAAATCCGAGTTGTGCTTTTTAAAACTTCTCAAAATTTAAACTACATTTAATTTACAAATTTATTATTGTTATATCAGTTATATATCAGTTTAGTGAAAAACTTTGTTTTTCGCTAAACTGATTTCGTAAGTTACAGTAATATAAGCATCTATGAGTTTAATAATATTACTAATACTATTATTTATTATTAGTATTTTTTTAGTTTATGTTTTATATAAAATACTTTGTTTTTAGCATTTAAAATGAGTGAACAGAACACATTTGAGGCTCTGTTTAACATAATATCGGAATGTAAAGCATTAAGGAGTTTTAAAAATTTTGACAGATTAAAGAAAAGTCATGAAAGGAAAGAAGTATCTTAAAATTTCAAAATTTTAAAAACTTTTTACTATGTAAAACTTTAAGTTTAGGTGGTATGAAAAAAGTAATAAAGTAAAAGGGATATTGCAACAAAAGAAAATGTTTTTGAAATAATTTGAAATATATATTTGTCCACTGGACACAAATGTAAAAAGAAAACTCACAAATAAATAATGGAAACATATTCAAATGTTTCAAGACAGCTTATTAATGAGTTCATTAAGTGATGTGAAAGATGTACCACAAATAAAAAAGGAAAGAAACTGCAAGTGGACTAGATATAAAACCTATAACAGTTGATGATTTAAACTAAAAGAGGTAAATGGAACATGTGGACTTTCAAAGTTTAACTGATAATAAATATAAAGTTAACTTAGTTTTACAAAAGATATACAAAACAATAGATTTAAAATTAAAGATATACAAAATAGAGATTTTAAATTAAAATTAGAAAATATGTATATATATATATATATATATATATATATATATATATATATATATATATATATATATATATGTATATATGTATTTATATATATATATATATATATATATATATATATATATATATATATATATATATATATATATATATATATATATATATATATATATATATATATATATATATATATATATATATATAGTAGGACAATGACCGCCAACATTTGTTATGACTTAACAGAAACAAACATTGTCATAGCTTAACATAACTCCTATTTGTGCCAAACAAATTGAATCACATTTTTTTATTGCACACATAGTTGCTGCCCTTGGCTCATTTTTTTTTCATATGTAATCTAGATTTTTAAACAATTAAGTTACTAATTCAAATTGTTTGTTACATTTTGATAGAACATATATCATAGATATCATTTGTGATAAAACATATGTCCTAGTCAATAATAATAGCCTTGATAAATAATTTACCATCTTCCATCAAAGTCCAATTCAAAATATAAAAACAGTTATATGTTTTGTTTAAATGAATGAAAAAAAATTTTTATGACCCAAAAATTTAGGAAATGTGCTTAAAATTTAAAAATGACACACTATGACATATTGAAAAGTTTGTTAAATGAAAATGTGCATCAATGAAGATTATGATTTAAACAATATAAAGAACTTACAAATTATTTTACATGTTTTATGCATTTTAAGGTGTTGATTCTAATATTTTTCTCAACACTATTTACAATATATACTCATATACTGTATATAAATCATATATATATGTGTATATCAAGGGCTACTTTATTATATTCTATATTTCTATATATATATAATCTATTCAGGGGCTATTTTTTTTAAGTTCGCCAGAGTTATAGAGTTGGAGAGGGTTATAACTACAAATAAGTAGTCTCGTCTTCTGTAGTGGCCTTCTCAGCTTTGCACAGTGGGCCAAACAGCTGGTCCACTGAATGTCCTCATTCATACCAGAATTTGCAGAATGATTTGGACTTGTATCAATTGTCAAAAAAAATTAAATGATATCCATAATCAGTTAATGGTGTCTGTTGAATTGACAATTTAGGAGTTTTTTCTTGAGAGTCTAGTATGTATCAACCTTAATATTTTGTTATTACCTTTTAACCTTGAATCAACAAGATTTTTCAAACCACTTTCCTCATTAATAAAAGTTTGCTCCCAAGAATGATCAATCAGTTTGTGAAGCAATTGTGTTATACTGATCCATGGTCCAGGTAAATTTATTTTTGTAACAGGTGGAAACTCGTTAAATACGAATTTTTGCAATCATTTAAAAGAAAAAAAACTGCAACTACCAAAGCTTACTGCTAGGCAAAGAAAGGTATCCTTAACAATTAAATTAAAAATAAAAAAATTTATAAGAAGCCTAGATTTCATATTGAGTACTAATGCAACTTAGTGAACATTAAACTAATATTAAATTAGTTGATGTTTTCGTCTCAAAATTAGCTAAATTTTAAACAAATTATGTTATATTATTTTTTATTATTTAGTAATTATAAATATCTTGCATTTTTATATTGTTATAAAACATCTATGTAATACTAACAACAAAAAAACATACGGAAATATACATTCTACTAATATATAAGGATATATATATATATATTTTAATTTTATTTAATTTCTATTTTTATTTATACATATTTAAATTTGTTATTTTATTATAAAAATATATATTTTATATTGATTTTTGTTATTTTTATTTATTATATATTATATTTCATTTTTATTTTCATCTATTTACAAAAATAATAAATTACAGTAATATAACCATATTTAAACTTTGCGGTAACACTTAACCTAAGCCTGACCTTGATTCTTACTCAAACTAAACCCTCAGTCGATGTAGCAGCAGTCCAATGCAAGTCAGGCTATTTAATAGTTGATGTATGTACTTTTCATTCTCTATAAAAGTTACTTACAGGGAATTTTTTTTTTTAAAAAAAAAATTAAAATATATATATATATATATATATATATATATATATATATATATATATATATATATATATATATATATATATATATATATATATATATATATATATATATATATATATATATATATATATATAGATACATATATATACATATATATTCATATATATACACATACACATATTTTTCATTTTACTGTTAAAGTCACGCAACTACAATTGATTGACTCACATATTTTTTATATGTACAGTTAACATTATTATTATATACACCTATAGTATCACTTACAGGGACAGATTTTACATAAAAACAAACACATACAAGGACATTAGCATTATTGGGGGCATTTTAGTGTACCCGCTAAATTTTGTCCTCGTAAGAATTTTTTTTTTTTCATTTTTTTTTTTTTTTAAATTTCCTGTAAGCAACTTTTATAGAGAACAAAAAGTACATACATCAACTATTGAATAGCCTGACTCGCACTGGAGTGCTGCTACATCAACTGAGGGTTTGGTTTGGGTAAGAATAAAGGTCAGGCTTAGGGTTAGAGTTACGGCAAAGTTTAAATATGGTTATATTACTGTAATTTATTATTTTTGTAAATAGATGAAAATAAAAATGAAACATAATATATAATAAATAAGAATAACAAAAATCAATATAAAATATATTTTTATAATAAAATAACAAATTTAAATATATATAAATAAAAATAGAAATTAAATAAAATAGTATATATATATATATATATATATATATTTATATATATATATATATATATATATATATATATATATATATATATATATATATATATATATATATATATATATATATATATATATATATATATATATATATATATATATATATATATATATATATATATAATAAAAATAGTATAATAAAAGTAAAAAAAGCATAACCTAAAATTAAAATACCTATCATTTAATTCTTGTGCAAATTGCAAATGCAAAAGATGGTATTCAATTGCTAATTCATATTTTTTCAGAAGTGTGTATGTATTTCCTAAGCTGTAACAAGCCTAAAAATATACATGTATAAAATTATATAAAAGAATAAATACAGATGCTATTAAACTAATATATACTTATATATATACACAGTACTGGAAGTGAGGCAGGATATGGCGGGATGCCATCCCGTCATCTTTTTATAAAATATAAATCATTCTGCCACCTTTTTATAAATCTCCATATATAACAATGATTAGGATGGTATTTAATTTATTGAATACCATCCTAATCAGTTACTTTTTTTTCTCCACTTTGAGCACTGTATATACATATACATATAAATACTTGTATATATACACATACACCTATATAATTTTATATACATACACATACATACATATATATTTATATATACATTTATATACATACAAATGGTAAAAACATTTTTCAAATTATGTAAGACTTTTTTCCGTACTATTTAAAACTTAACAAAAAATATTACAAAAAGAACAATTGGCACTACAAAGATTTCTTTACTTTACATTTACATAATATACATTCTACTAATATATAAGGATATATATATATATATTTTAATTTTATTTAATTTCTATTTTTATTTATACATATTTAAATTTGTTATTTTATTATAAAAATATATATTTTATATTGATTTTTGTTATCTTTATTTATTATATATTATATTTCATTTTTATTTTCATCTATTTACAAAAATAATAAATTACAGTAATATAACCATATTTAAACTTTGCGGTAACACTAAACCTAAGCCTGACCTTGATTCTTACTCAAACTAAACCCTCAGTCGATGTAGCAGCAGTCCAATGCAAGTCAGGCTATTTAATAGTTGATGTATGTACTTTTCATTCTCTATAAAAGTTACTTACAGGGAATTTTTTTTTTTAAAAAAAAAATTAAAAAAAAAAAAAATTCTAAATTTAGCGGGTACACTAAAATGACCCCAATAATGCTAATGTCCTTGTATGTGTTTGTTTTTGTGTAAAATCTGTCCCCATAAGTGATACTATAGGTGTAAATAATAATAATGTTAACTGTACATATAAAAAATATATATATAAATATATATAAATAAATATATATATATACATACATATATATATATATATATGTATATATATGTATATATATGTATATATATATATATATATATATATATATATATATATATATATATATATATATATATATATATATATATTAATATATATATTAATATATATATTAATATATATATATATATATATATATATATATATATATATATATATATATATATATATATATATATATATATATATATATATATATATATATATATATATATATATATATATATATATATATATATAAATATATATATATATTAATTGGCTAAAATTAGTTGAGTCTGGTCAAAGAGGGTGAACTTATTGCTGAAAATGCCACTTAATTTAGGTTACATGGAAAACAAGGTAAAATAAAAGCTTCAAATTTTAGGTCTAACTTCTGCTATTCAGTATAGCGGTTTGTATTAAAAAGTTTCATAAGGTGTTGATAATTATATACCCATTCAAAAAATATATAAAAATTTATCAGTGGTAACTTGCTAAGGAAATTAAACTTGTTTTTTCAATATTAAATATTTAACTTGCGTTACATCACTTATGTTACTAAGCAATTATTATTGTGATTTTTTTAAACCTATTAATAAGAGTTAGAGTTATATAACAAAAGAATTGCAAAAATATTGAACTCATTCATTAAAAATAATTAACAAAGGATATTATAAAAACCTGGTAACATTTATGAAAGTTATCGAATAACAGTTTCTGACCAAGAGCAACTTAAAAAAATTATTTTAGTATGACAACTTTATCAATACTTATTTAAGTCATTTAAATAAGAAAATCTTTGGTTTGTCAAAGTTTTAACTTACACTTCTTACATTTATGCGTATTGCCTTATTTTTATTAGGTTGAATTTTTAAAATGTTGCAAAGTATTTACATTTAAATCTTTTAAAATATTTTTGACATAAAAACTGCTATCACAGTTAAGGAAGAAGAAGGGTATATGTGATCGCTTGTGATAGGAGGGAAGGGGTTGAAAATTGACAAATATTGGGTGATGTGCTTCATGGATGAACCCCCACACAAATGATTTGTATTACTAAAACAAAAATAAAAAAGGTTTTAACTGATTTTTTTTTATATTAGGAGAATAGCAAATGAATCTTTTTTTAAATGTGTAATTAAAATTATTTATATAATTCCTTTTTTTATTTATTTATTTACATTCATATGTCAACTAAAACAAGAATACTTAAACAAATAAAAAACAATAATATAAATAATTTTAACTAACATTAAAAAAATGTAAAAGATTTTTTTTCTAAATTCTCCTAACATAAAGAGTTTCAGTTAAAATCTTGTCAAACAAAAGCGAGAAAATAATAATTACTTAAGGATGTAACTCACTTTGTAAACAAAAACTAAACTGAAAAAGCGCCAAAACTTTAGAAAATGCATGTAGTTTTAATTTACATAACACAAATTTAAAATAAAAATTTGCTTTAACAAAGCATTGTTATTCACACTTAAAATGTAAAAACGTAACATTGAATATTCTTTTGCATATATTATTAAACAAGTAAATTTAAAAATCAATTTTTAAAATCCAATGCTTTTATGTTATTAAAACAAAAATTTTGCAAAAAATTTTTATCTGATATTATTGTTTTATTTTATTAATACTCGGTTGTATGCGTGTGTAAAAAAACAAAATAGTTCAGAAAGATGCGGGTCATGAACCATAGACATTCCATTTATGAACTCAGTGCCTAATCCAAATGTGCTAAACAAACGTATAAGTATGAAAACAATCAATATACTTATTTTTAAAATTTTTTTTTTTTTCCATATAAAAAATAAACTTAATTAAAATTAACTAAAATAATTGAATTTTATTGAATTACAAAACTAATAATTGAATATTGTATTGTCATCAAGCAAGAGTATGTATGCAAAATTTGAAGAAAATCTATCATCAGGAAGTGGCACAAAAATTGATTGCAAGATTTGATGCTCACAGACAAACAAACAGAGACGATGAGTTAATGAAAGCATTGGTAAAAACTTAAGTTTTTTAACTAAGTTTAAGAAAAAACAAAACTTCATCATGTTTTTGTTAACTTACGTTCATTGAAAATTGCAAAAGTTCTTTCGTTATTTTCTTGAAATAATTCATTGTTAAAATAACATTTTTATAATGATACTTTTTCTATCATGCAACAATAAGAAAAACCGACTTTAACTAATTTTAGTACTAAAGGTATTTTAATATTTTTATAATAATAAAATTAATATTTTATACTATATACTATTTTATAATATATATATACATCTATATATATATATATATATATATATATATATATATATATATATATATATATATATATATATATATATATATATATATATATATATATATATATATATATATATATACATCTATATATATATATACATCTATATATATATATATATATATATATATATATATATATATATATGTGTATATATATATATATATATATATATATATATATATATATATATATATATACATCTATATATATATATATATATATATATATATATATATATATATATATATATATATATATATATATATATATATATATATATCCAACAAGGCTGCTAGCAACCACTATTAGTGTTGGAAGTTACTGGAAAAGACAAGATAGAGTTTATAAAGCAAGATAATTATTGACAGAAAACTTAAAAGTTTGCAAATTTTATGAATCAGGAGAACAAGATGAAGGAATTATATGTATATACATACATACATACATGAAAAGTATTTGTTTTTATTTAATTTTTGAAAAAGGTCACTTACCGCAATCTTTGATTACACATTGGCTCACATATCAGTGAATTTTTTTTCTTCAAAAGCGTATCAATCTGGGTCTCAAAAGAACCAGAATTTCATAGAGATTTCAGAAATAATAATGGCTTTAAAATAAAAATGAATTGCTTAAATTTTATATACAAAAAACAACAATTGAAAAAAAAAAATTAAAACAGTTTTTTTTGATGACATTTTGTTTGCAATATTTTTTAAAAAAAATGTTTTAGTATATTTAGTAAAATCACTATAAAATTCTGGTTCTTTTGAGACCCAGGTGGATATACCTTTGAGGAAAAAAATTCACTGATATATGGAAGCCAATGTGCAATATAGGGTCATGGTGGGTGACCTTTTTCAAAAATTAAATAAAACCAATCACTTTTTAGTTACTTTGAAAACAAAGTTCATCTGTTTTTTATATTGGAAACTATAATTTCAGAATCTCTGGTTTTTTTTGTCTCGGTTCTCGGTCCATACGGGACAATATTTTTCTGAGACGAGATCTCATTTGGAACCGAGATTAAACTTTGATAAAACTGAGATTTTTTTAAAAATGTAAAAACTATGAAAATAAACTGAAAACATCATGTGTTTTACAGTTTTTTATCATTATTATATTAATGAACCAAAAGTTTTCTACATTTATCAAATTAATGTTGGCTCTTGAAAAAAACTTTTCAAAAGACTTAAGTCATTTAAAGTTGCAACTGTCATTCTCTCCCGTTTCTTACTACCGCGATTGCTTGAAATAGAAAAATTTTGCTCATATCGAATCGATGTTGGCTTTATTAATTTCAATGCATTTTCTAACATGCATAACTTTTCTAATTTGAATCCAGTCGTAATGAAGCTGTCAGATTCATCAGCAGTCCACACCTCCTATTTATCTTTTTTTATATGATTATATTTTTGAATAGCATTTCTTATTAGTTTCGATTTTAAATTGTTTTTTTTTTTTTCATTTATGACTTTTTTTTCTAATCTCTCCAATTTCGCATTTAAATCTTGTATAAGTAAACTTTTATCTCAGTTGTGCAAACTGATTCAGATACTTCATTGTTACTTCAATCAAAATATTTTCCACAACTTCTCCACTTTCTATACCACTTCTTCTGTTGTTTTTTTTTGGTATTGAAAAATGCTTGAGTGAATTTTTTCACTTATGTTTTACTCTAACATATTTAAAGACTGTAAGAATTGTATTATATTTGACTTTTTTTTTACCCATCTTATCTGGTTTTTTCCCATTGGTCAGCATCAAAGTTTAACATTAAAAAAAAAATTGATTGAATATAATGTATTTGAATGGATTCTAAATTAACTCATTTTTAGGATTAATTACATAAAACTGTATTTTCTTATGCTTACTTCACATAAAAAGCATGTGTTTGTAGGTATCCAGTTAAGTCATTTCTCATACTCCTACATATATTTTATACAAATTTAGTAGTAGTCTTTAATCACAGTTGCCATTTTTGGCAAAAAGATGGGGTCTAAAATCATAAAAATCGAACAACCAATCAAAAACGATCACACATATGTCCGCTCTCTGAGAATATAGGCTCTCTACTTATTGTGATATAAAAAAGTGTTTTTCTCTCACTAACAAATACAAAAAAGCAACTGGTTTAGAATGAAGTTTGTAGAAGAACTTATTTAAGGCATAGACTAGTAGCTAATAAACTGCACAAGTCTTTAGTAAATATCATTATTTAAAATAACATTTATATTTCATATCAATATATTAAAGAACCCTATCAAAATCAATAATAAATTATTTTAGTTGACTTTTGTTAGCTGATATAGACTAAAAATAATAAAGCCTCAAATTCTCTCTGCATTGTATGAAAGTACAACACGTGATCTTTTTTGCATGTTTCTTTGCCGAAATCACTCGGAAGTTTGTATCTGGAAAACTCTTTGAATCAAACTTTTGAAAGTGAATAGTTTCTCCTGCCTGTTTGCTGTAAATTCCCAGTCCGTCATTTGGACATCATTTCTAAAAAACTGCTTCACATGACAAAATAATATATGCCATTTGCTACTCTCTGTTTTGATCTCCAAAGTAATAAAAATATCAAAAAAATCATATAATTCTTTTTTAAAATCCATACTGAGTATCTTGCTAAAACAGGAGTAAGCCACACTATCAAAAACATCGCAAAATCCCCTAAGATCTTCAAGAAGAGCATCTCTAAGCATATTTGTTAATCTCATCAATTTCTTACACTGGTTTCCTTCAAACTCTCCACCATGAAGTTTTTGTCTGACAAGGGAATTCCTTTCTAGCAAGATTTCCCATTTTTCTTATCCCCATCTTGTTGATAGGTTATTCCACAATAGATTAATTGTTCCTGTATAGAGATAAAGTTCAGGTATATTGTATACTTTCATAATTTCAGTTTCATTATCTCTCGGTGGAAGTGGCTGATTCTTGCAATTATAAAACTATTTCAGCGATGAGTCAGAATTACATCCTAGTTTCCAAGCAAGATTTTGCACTCTAATTGATCCAAAGGTTCGTTTATCTCGTCTAGAGTAAAGCCAATCTACATAATTAGTACTCTTATTACAGAAGTGACAAGGATATTTTCAATAGTTTCAAATCAGTGCAAATTTTAAACTGAATATTTCTAAAGTTTTAATTAATTTTTAATTTTTAAACTTTTAATATATATAAGTATATAAGTATAATACTAATAGTAATAAGTATAATTTTTTTTTCTTTCATAATTCTCCTAAATACGAAAAATTCTCCTGGGACTAATCCTAAGAGTAATGTCAACGGACTTTTTTGGAATTTCTTTTTTCAGGTTCAGATAAATGTACTTGGAATAATTTGATCTCTTGGTGATATTATCACTTAAGTAACTTGCCACATCAATAGTACCAATTCCAAGCTTAAATAAACCTCTATCGCCATCAACAAATACTTTCATCTTAATATTAAAAGTGTCATGTTTCTTTTTTCCAATTATTTTAAACCTATTGATTTTCTTCTATTGATTTTCGACCGTGCTTGTTTAATTATTTTTAAATTATTTAATTATTTAATTTTAAAAACACTGTTAATTAATGAAACATGCTTTTCAAATTTTGTGAAATACCTTTTTGTTATCACTATAATCATACCTTGCTAGAAAAACTTAATTTGGGCGTGTGCACTTTTTTAAAACATAAACACTGTTGTAGCAAGGTGTAGCGAGTCAAATCATTAGGATCAGTGACTTGGATTTGTTGTTGGGCATTGGATTCTCTTTTCTTTCTAGGTGGGTCGTTAAGCTTTAAAGCAAAGTTTGAAGTTGTTCAATGCTTTAAGGAGGCGAGAAGATGTAACTTTAGGATCATTGGGAGTCTGTTTGACTGTCTGATGAGCTTCAGGTGCAATATCCACAACATCATCACTGTCATCATTACTGGATGGAGTGAAAAAATGTTTAAGCCAGAGTCTTTTTGCTTCTTTAATAATTTCTATATTTGATAAGAGTAAGACACTTTCAGCTCCTCAAGAACTCCTGGATTGTTGAAAAATTTGAGCAGACTAACAGTTAAGATCAGACGTCTTTTAAAAATCTTTATTTTAATTTCTTCAATCAAACGAGCACAAATAAAACTTTTCTTTAATCGCAATTCCTCTAAAAAAAATTCTAATGCGCCTTGTGCAATGTTCCAGTCAGCATCATCGCCACTCATGGCATTCATAGCCATTTTACATGGTTGAAAAGTTGCTACTAATTCAGGAATGCTTGTCTCTAAATAATCAGGCCAATCATGCCCAAATGATTTAAGAGTTTTTTTATACCTGGGATCATGTCTTTGAAAGCTTTCAACATTTTCAATGCACTGTTCCATCAAGTTCTGACATCAAGAATTAGCAATTTGAATTTGATTCCAAGAGTTTGAGCATTTTCTTTAAGCTCTTTGATTAATTTATGCTTGTCTTTGAATTCTTTTACAATAGTTTAAACATCTTCGAGAGTTTTAGCACTAGGCAATGCAGGATCGTACTTAAATGCTTCCTCATCTTCCACATTTTCTTCATCATTCGCCTTGGTTGGTATTAATGAATGCTAAAGCAGATCTGACAGTGTTTGAGGTCAACAATATTGCTGTCCTCATTTTTATGTTGTCATCGTGATATTTTCTTTAAATTTGATTTAATTGCTCAAAATAAACTTATAATAAAAGAAGAACAACTCTTAAATTTTTATGAAAAAATAATTTAAAATGATTTTATTATTCACTCTCAATAATCAGTTAGCATAGCATAGTGGATGTCATGATGTTTCATGAAGGCCACAATCAAGGTCTAATTTGTGAACTAGGAACTTTAATATTGTAAAATGTTTTGTTTCTTATTGAAGTGTTGGTTGTTTTAGATTTATTTAACAATATTAGGGAGGCACTGGAATGTAAATGTTGAATTCTGTCCAGAACCGGATTAGCTGTAACTGTTAATAAATTTTCTATCAGAATTCCGGCTGAAGCAAGAATTAAATTTTGTGTAACTTTTTACCTTCAAGATTGAAATTAAAAGCCTGCAAGCATTGCAGCTATATAATATATATTTATAACCTAAAACATTTATATATAACCTATTTAATTAATTTGATTCTTGTTTCATTTAAATCTATTATGTTGTATTTATTTGTTTCTTATAATTTTATTTATTGAAAGTTTTAACCTTTGATAAAAAAATGACCTTAAAATCACAAAATCCGGCCGGAACAAAATTCTGGTACATCCCTTAATAACATATATTTATTTTTAACTATTATTTTTTTTAGAATAAAAATTTGATGCACTACCATTCTACACTGTTTTTTGCTGCCAAATTTATTCAAAGTTCACTAAGCAATAATTTATACAAATGGTTCTTCCCCTTTTCAACCTCCTCTGCTATTTACCCAGCACAAATAAAGTTTTCAAAATTTCAAATTTTCCAAATTTTTTTTTAAAAAACCTATTGCCTCTTACAGCTGTTTTTTAACATTTCAAAATTATTATTAGTTGTGTCGATTTTCTTCTGCGGTGTACATATATTTAAAAAAAAAATTTAAACTTGATTTAAATTAATAAAATAATTTTAGGTAGGTAATTCAATTTTTCAGTACTTAACTTTCTGTTCAAATCTGTTAACAATTTACTTTGTTATTTAATTGTCAAATTTATTTAGACCAACAACATCAAACACATTAACTAATGACTTGGTTAAACTCAAATAATTTTTTAAAAAACTTTTTAATCACCCACTTTAATATCTTGTGTTGTAAGTAACAGTATACACTCATAATTATAAAGTTAAATACAGCTTGAAATAAGTAACAGGACTAACAAAAACATGACAACTTATTTATCATCATTTATTAATGTTAATTATATAATGTTGAAATTTAATGAATTATGTTTAACAGAACTTTTTCTGGAACACCAGTCAAAAGGTATGGAGTCACACCTGGGGGTACAACACTAATACATACATGTATGTAAATGACAGAACAATTTAATGATATCACAATACTTTTTTTAACAAAAATGTTTTTAAAAATTAATAAAACTTTAAACATTCTTTCATTAACATTTCCAGTAACATCATATATATATATATATATATATATATATATATATATATATATATATATATATATATATATATATATATATATATATATATATATATATATATATATATATATATATATATATATATATATACATATATATATATATATATATATATAAATATATATATATATATATATATATATATATATATATATATATATATATATATATATATATATATATATATATATATATATATAAAGATAGCATTTAAAACATTAACTCACAAAAAGATTTTCTTTTGTAGAAAAGATTAATCATAAAAAATTCACAATTATAAACCTATATATATATATATATATACATACACACACACAAATATATAAAAACAAGACAAACTAAGAATTTAATTCTATTACAGCAACAAGAAAAATCAACCTGGGCTTGAATAGCTTTGTCTTGAAGTTCAATTGCTAATTCTTTTGTTTTTCTGGAAAAAATATTTTTTGTAGAAAAGTGTTTTATGTTTTATAAAAAAAAATTAACTATATTATAGAAAATATATTAAAAAAAATATAATACATTTGTTTATGTTTTAAAATATTAGAAAAAACAAATATTAGACTTGACACAGTTCTACTACCCTGTAGGTATTTAATGCCCTAATAAAATGAAGTCAAAAACCCATCTTATCTTCATTTAAAAAAAAAGTCTTTAATCAACATATATAAAGATAGCATTTAAAACATTAACTCACAAAAAGATTTTCTTTTGTAGAAAAGATTAATCATAAAAAATTCACAATTATAAACCAGGCATTAGCAACACTCTGTGAGCAAAAAATATAGTTGTTAATAACATTAATATAAGGAATGGAAGACCTGCATCTGCTTGTCTCAGAAGATTGGTTTTACATAATTGTTGTTTTTTTAAGAATTAAAGTGCAGATGCTTCAAAAAAAATATTTCTAAATTTATAATTATCTTAGTTAATAAATTTTTTTATTAATAAAGTTAATTAGCTTTATTATAATAACTTTCAATATAAGCAAAAAAAAAATTTAAAGAAAGCATGTTTGCTCAGATATATCAACAAATTGCAGATATAAATTTATAAGCAAAGCTGTCACAGATATAAATTTATCAGCTGAGAGCTAAATGCTAAAAACTGGATGCTGGAAAAAAGTCTAAAAGATGGAATATGAAAAAAAAATTAAAAATGAAAAAAAGAAGAAAAAGTATGAACGCTGGAATAAAAAAATCCTTGACAGCTGGAAGCTGTAAAAAAAAAACCTTGAGAGCTGGAAGCTGGAAAAACAAAAAATTCCTGAATGCTGTAAGCTGTAAAAAAAAATCCATGAATGTTGTGAGTCAGAAAAAAAAATGCCTAAAAGCATTGTGGGGGAAAAAACAAAAAACTAAAAAAAAAAAGCTGGAATAAAAAAAAAAACTGAGATATGGAAGCTTGAAAAAAAAATCTCTGAAAGCTGGAAGCTGAAAAAAAATACCTAATAGCTGAAAGCTAAAAAAATAAAAAATAAAAACCTGAAAAAAAAACCTTGAAAGAAGGAAGCTAATTAAAAAATATAATAACTATTTATCAAGAATAGAAAAGAAATACTTAATGAAAGATCATAACAAGTTCATAAGTTATAAAGTTTTTAAAATGCTTTTGCATATGCTCTGTAAAAAAAAGTTTATAAGGTGCATTCAAACTAAATGCAATAAACCAGGTCCAAAACAAGGAAAAAATTATCAAGAGATTATTTTGGAAAAACTTCTCTGTTGAAAACCCTGATCTGTCTAAAATGTTATGTTCTAATTTCAGAAAAAATAGTTTAGAGGATTCAAAAAGATTTTTATTCACTGCTTGACCTAAGTAGAAAGGTAAGTTTTATAAAAAAATAAGTCAATAAAAATTATATTTTTCATTATTATTTGTCTGCTTATAAACAATTTTTTGTTTGAAATAAAAAAATAACTTCTTATTACTTTTAGGTTTTAATATTTGAGGTGGGAAATGCGAGTGTTTTATTTGTGTTAATGGTACTGAAATAGTAACTCTTCCACCAATGGTATCATGTGAAAAGTTTTACCAACCACAATCAACAATTTAGTAACTCATAACCCCAAAATAAAAATAAAAACATTTGGCACTATAAAGCTTGTTGTTTCTATTGGAGTAGTTGAACCAAAAACACCTTACTTTTTATGCTACAGAGCAAACTTCATACAAGGTTTAGATTGTCTATTACAACTTATTATAATAAAATATTATTTTATGCATTTTTTATTTTTATTAATTTGAAAGTTGATAATTTAAAATAAATCATCATTCTTGAATTTGAAGTTGTTTTTTTATTATTTAATGTGTTGAAATAACTATTTCTGGTGTGATATGCAATAATGTTGATGTGTATGTTGCAACAGTTTTATGACATATTTAGATTGAGGTAGATAAGGGCAAGGCTATATAAAAGTTACCTTACTAATTACATTAAACAGCCAGAGCTGGAATTCACATTTGAGTGAAAAAAAAAGAGTGAAATAATCTGATTAGTATGGATGTAAAGATTTCAAGCATACTAGTGTTCGCAAAACTTTTTGGCGGTATTACCATCTATTGATGAAAATTATGCAAACATAAAAATGTTGTTGGATGAATTAAAACTTAATTCTTTAGATCTCTATTTCAGAAGAGGTTTTTAGGTTCTTATCTTAGAAGATATTAGGTTCTCATAATGGTTGGAAAGCAACCAGCAGCTTTAAAGCATTCTTGTCCATTTTGTGAAACAGAATCACCAAATTTGCTGAGAACTGAGTCATATTCTCTAACCTCTCTATGCAAATTGTATAAAAAATGGATGGTTGGTGGAAGAAACATTGCAAAAGCTAAAAATTTTAGAAACATTGTTAAACCTTTTTTATTTATTGGAAATGCATCAAAGAAGATTATGGAAATAGTCAATATACCAGGCTTACATATTTTGTTAGGCATAATAGAAAAATTTCTCAAACTAATTGAAAAAAACTTCTTTGAGGACACTAGTCAAAAGTTTCATTTTGTAATTAGTTATTTATCTACAATTAATATTGCCAGAGCATCTTATTAAGGTAAACACAGTTTAGAAGGAAATGAATCTTGATTGCTTTCAAAACTTGATTGCTTTCAAAACTATCTGTATGTGCATAATATTATTGATGGAAAATATATGAAAGCTTTGATAGACTTTAGCAATGTTATTCATGTTTTGGGAAAACATTCTTAACTACTCTGATTATTTCTACAAAGTTTCAGAGATCTTGGTTCAAACATTTCTATGAGAGTTCATATAGAGGAGCATTATGTTGAAGAGTTTATTGTTATGAAAGGAGGAATCTTAGGTAAGTTCGTATTTAGAAAAATTAATGATAACTTTTTAAATTTTTATATATAAAAATAATTTTTACATATAAGTATTTTGAATTAAGGTTTAGGGTATTGGACTGAGTAAACATTAGAACCAGTTCATCAAACAATTTTTAGAAATACACAAAGTAGGACAACACAAGGCATTTAGTTAAAGGGTTATATATAAATAAAAAGTATTTACTTTGTAACTTTAGTTAAATGTAGTGTTTTTCTAAAAAAAACTATTTTATTTAAAATTATTTCATTAAAATACTAAAGATGATCCTCTTCAATAAAAAAGAAAGCCAACTTTAAAAAAGTGATAAATTAGTCTATGTTATAACTAGAAAACCCAAATTATTAGAAGTTATTTCTAAATACGATCCTCAATGTGTCAATCCATTAGGTCAAACAACTAAAAAATTATATGCAACCTCTAGTTAAAAAAAGTCTTATAGCTTAGTTTTCTCTAAAAGCTACCAAAAAAAAATTAAATTTTGATAGTTTTGGAATGTGCACATAGACTACTTTCAAAAACAAACAAAAAAATTTCATGGGACATAATTTAAGGTCTTTGGTCACCTTAAGGGTACCCAGGAGCTGGAAACAAAAAAAAAGGCCTGAAGCTCGAAAAAAATCCCTGATAACTGGAAAAAAAAGCCTAAATGCTAGAAACTGTTTAAAAAAAAGAAAAAATAAAAAGCTGGAAGCTAGAAGGAGGAAAGAATAATGCTCAAAGATTAATAAAAAAAACCTTGAAAGCTGAAAAAAAACATACCTGAACGCTAGACTAAAAACCCAGAAAGATCAAATTTGGAAAAAAAAAACCCTGAGAGCTGGAAGCTAGTAACAAACAAAAAAATCTCTGAAAAAATAATATCGGGAATCTGGAAAAAAAAGTTGAATCCTGGAAGAAAAAAATAGGCCTAAAAGCTGGAATCTGGAAAAAAAAAACCTGAACGATAGAAGCTGAAAAAAAAAAAGCCTGAAAACTGGAAACTAGATAAAGAAAAAAAAAACCTGAGCCTAAAAAAAAGCCTGAAAAAAAAAAAAAAAGCTTGAAACTGGAAGCTCGAAAAAAAAGCCTGAAAGATAACAAAGTAATAATCTAACTTTTTAAGAGTGTTGCGGAAAAAATGGTAAGGTTTGCAAATTAAAAGGATCTACAGCTTTTCTTTGGTTAAAGGTGATCAAATAAGTATAAATTATAAGAAAATTACAAGTAAAAAACAATTGAAATGTTGAAATAAAATTTATACTGTTCTCTGAAAAGTCAAATTTTGTTTGAAATTTTCTTACTTGTAATATTCTACAGCTATTTCAAATTCTCCAAGAAAAACATGAGCATTACCAAGGTTACTAAATGCACGTCTTTCTGCAGCCTTATCGTTAAACTCTCTAGCCACTAGCAGTCTCTAGAGTATAAGTTTTAACACAATCAGATGATAATTAAAAAGTATGTAAAAAATAACAGCAATAAAAATATGAAAATAAAGAAAAAATAATTAGATAGTAACGAAAAATCGAACCTTTAAAAAAAAATAAAAATAAAAACATTCCAAATATCAGTACAACAAATATCAGTATAACTTTTAAATTTACATACAGAGGCGATTTTAGGGTGGGGGTGTGTGGGAGGGTTGATGGTGCTCTACCCCCGTGTTGGCACCAAAAAACACATTCAAGATTTTTTTTAAAGAGACCCATATATGCAGGATTTCACCAAATATGCTTGATTTGAAGGCCCACATTTATATATATTTAATTACATATGTATATATATTTAAATATACAAATATATAACCTATATACACATATATATATATATATATATATATATATATATATATATATATATATATATATATATATATATATATCAATAAAAACTGACCTTATCCAGTTAAATCAGCATACTTAAGCAATAAGTTATATTTGGATTTCCTTAGTATTAAAAATGACACTGTGCTGCAACAAGCACATTTTATTATGCTGCGGTAAGCACTTTTTGTTTTTTCATTCCAAAAAATATACAAATTTCACCGCGGTTAAAAAAATTTACCATCCCCGCTATTTTTTTTTATTATTCAATATTTTGTAATTACGTCAGAACAAAACAAGAACATCAAAAATTTATTACATCCTCAATATTTTATGCTTATCTACTACTAATTCCATAGGTTACTTGAGATAATACATAAGCTGTTGTCATGCTATTTAAATTATGATGGTACTTGATGAAGTTGCTTAAGATGATACAATTTAGACGCTAAAGATGAGATACAGCTTTTTATTAAGAAAAGTGCGTTTTTTAAAGTTATTCTCCGCAGAGCTTTATTTTGGTATTTCAAGAGCAAAAGTTTTTTTCAAAAAAAAATACCATTAACTTTTTTAGAGATTAGAAAAATTTATTGTTTTTTTTTTATGGTTGAGATAATTACTTTTCACTTAAGTATAGTTCTTGAAGATACAATTTTATTTAATTTTTTTTTTTGTGATTATTTTTTTGTTATTTTGAGTTTAAGTTCCATTAAAAAAAGCTCATCTTAGGAAACTGGTTCCTAAGATAAAATGATTGGGTGTGTTGAAGAAAACGCTTTTGGTATAAAGATTTTTTTTTAATGAATTATTTATTTATATTCTTTGAGAGGAAAGGTAAAATTATCATTATTCTTAAAAAAATATATTTCTTTTTGTTATCTTTTGGGAGCAAAACATTACACTGAAAACATACACAACCTTCTCCTATACAAGAAATGATGTATTTTATGTTTTATAAACAAAGTTTTTGAAAGAAAGCTTTTTCTTCAAAATCAGTTAATTTTTTTACATTGTTTTTTGTTTTGTTTGAATCAGCATTTTTTCTAGTGAGTTTCCAAAGTAAACAAAATAATGCCAGCTATATTTTAGTAATAAGGCTAAATAACTGTAACATTATTTAGTTGTATTATTAAAATATTTAGATATATATAACTATTTTAATAACTATGTATTTAAAGATTAATAGATTATAATTACTTGTAAATTTTTGCTCACGAAAAAAAATGTGTGCTATATGGAACACCCTGAGCCGTGAGAAGTGATGAAAAATTATTTATAAAGTACAAGAGAAAGTGTTTATTAGTGTTACAAAAACAACGGTACAACCAATTTTTTTTTTGTACGTGCCCCAAGAAGTCCTTGCAGTCTTATCAACTTGAAATTCAAATCGAATATATATACAAATTTTAAGGTTTTCCATTACATGTCAAATCTTGAAAGACTTTACAACTTTTTGATGAACTTTGTTAAAAAAAAACGGTTACTAAAGTTTATAATGTTAAATATTAGTTTCAACGTATTTGCGATCACTGAAATGAATGAATCTGGAATACTTTCAAATAGAAACAAAATGCTTTATTTAATTATTCGTATATATAGAAAAAATATTTAACCTTTTAAAAAGCAGTATTACCACTGTTCTCCTAATTGACCACCAGGTTGAAACTCTCCCCACTCTCAATTTTTTTGAATTTAATCAATCATATGCAATAGTAAACACAATTTATGTTACCAAAAAAATCTGAACTAGGAGCTGAGTATGTAAATTTTGAAAATTAAAATATATATATATATATATATATATATATATATATATATATATATATATATATATATATATATATATATATATATATATATATATATATATATATATATATATATAGATAGATAGATATGTGTTTATATATTTAGGTCAATAGAAGTACTATTAGACGAGCCTCTTCACTGCTAAGTATCCATACAAATGTTGAAACAGAGCCAAATGTTTCAAAAGCAACTGAGAAATTCTGTGGGGTTTGCTACTTAAATCTTGGTATCAATAATAAATACTATGGTATTATAATTTAAATAAAGTTCATTGAAAGGTATTTTTTCTTTACTTTTTTATCTATTGAATCAAACTGTAATGTTTGATTTAATAGTTTTATTGTTTTATTTCCAATTCAATTTTCAGTCATTAAAAAATAGTTATAAAATTCTCATTGTTAATTTTAGGCAGAGGAGTTTTTCACGATTGCTGCAAAAGTAAAGCTGTAAGCAATATTATAAATATGAGTCGCTTGGAGAAAAAAATGCAGAACAAATAGCATCTGGATTGTTAAAACGTAAAATGGAACGTGAAAACATTGCAAGTGGAGAGCAGTTCATGTTGCCTACGGACGGAAACCTTCTATCAGTTACAGTTGGAGTGAATAAAATGAAGTCCAAAAGAAATAAATTAAACCAGATTTCATTCCAAACCATTATGTAGCTATCAAATGTATTAGAACTTTCTAAAAACAAAACAAAAAAATTTATGTTCTACTTTTACGGAGGAGTGTAACTGATGTTGTATAATCAAGCATTGATTTTAAAATGAACGAACTGCAGGAAACTCTAGATACTTTATATGAATGCAAAACAGAGGAACTTGTTGATGGAGAACAGACAGTTTTTAGAGATATAGTTTATGTCAAAAATACAACAGAACTTATTCAATTTATAACTGAAAGAAGAGGCACCGATAATCTTAATGCAATGGTAAGAACTTCTATAGATGGCAGTCAAAACTTTTAAATGTTTTTGATCTAAAAAATCACTATTTCTCATCGGAAATATAATTCAGAGGATAATGGCAAAAATCTCCAAAAACTATTGGCTCCTCTAAAACTTGAAGAAGTGAATTTTAGTCTCGCATTTTGCAATTGTGCAAAACGCGAGACTAAAATTCAATCAAGTGTGCAAAAAGTATTTTTGGACTGTCAAGTCACTCTGGCAAATATGCCTGTTTGTATTGTGAAGGGGAATGCACATTAGAAACAAGAAAATTTAGAAATTTAGGCTCCATAGACTTGTATTATGATCAATATGTATGTGATGGCAGAAAAAGATTAAAAATACAGGAATACAAAAATGTTATAAATCCTCGTTTAATTTACTTACAAGAAGATCAAGAAACTTTTCTTGAACACATATGCAACCACCTGAGCTCCACATTATGATGGAAGTTGTACATAAACTTTGTACTTTGCTTTTGTGTGTTTGGCCAGCTTTTGAAAATTGGTTGAAAAAACATTACATACTAATGAGAGGGTATCACGGTGTAGGCTTCGACGGAAATAATGCTAATAGATTTTTGTCCCTGTTAGACGTTTTAGAGAGAGATGTCACCATTACTGCAGCAATTAATATTTTACCAATAATTGATTGTTTGCATAAATTTTCATTAATAAAATCAGCAATGTTTGGTTTGGAATTGAGTACAGATATTTCTGTTAAAATTGAAGACTTCAAAAGTTCATTTTTTAGTCTTCAACTGTATACCAAAGATATTATTGACTACAATTTAACAGTATCATGGAAAATACATATTTTTGTGTGTCATATTCTCCCTTTTGTAGAACACAATAATACCAGCTTAGGTAACTATGCAGAATAATGCGGTGAAGCTGTTCATCACAAATTTAAAAAAACTTGGGTGAATTATAAAAGAACTAATGGACATAAAAATTATGTCGAAAAGCTGAATTCTGCTGTAGTGAATTTCAATTTAAACAAGCAATAGTGAAAATATCAGATGTGTTTTAAATGCATTTATTTTGTTGTTTTATTATATAATAGATTAATTTATTGGGTTTACTTAAATACCATAATGGCTGACTTAATTTAAATTTTTGAAGAAAAAAAGCAAAAAATGATGTTTTGATTATTAAAATTTACATAGTTAGAACTTAGTTCAGATTTTTTTGGCAATATAAATTGTGTTTACTATTGCATATAATTGATTTAATTCAAAAAAATTGGGAGAGTTTCAACCTGGCAGTCTCATAATAATCATTGGCTAACTTAAATAATTTTATCTATATGACGACTGATATAATAAGCGATTTAAGTGACGTAACGATCAATTATTTTTTCCAATATCAACTTTGTTTTGAGGCAAAAGTTACGAACG
Organism: Hydra vulgaris; assembly: GCF_022113875.1. Taxonomy (NCBI): domain Eukaryota; kingdom Metazoa; phylum Cnidaria; class Hydrozoa; order Anthoathecata; family Hydridae; genus Hydra; species Hydra vulgaris. The sequence continues at coordinate 5,304,100 of NC_061161.1, read as the reverse complement.
GCTGCATTTTATTATGCAAAATAATAATATATATGCGCTTGAAGTCCAACAGTTCAAGTAAGAGATTTATTAAAGAATTTAACTTGTGGAATAAAAAATAAAGCTAATAAATATCATTTGTGAATCATTTTCAGAATATAGTAAAGGGTATAAAAATTCAAAAAAAAGACCCTTCAATGATAAATAGCAATAGGCCCAAGCGGGACTCCCGCATAGCCTCTGGGGCCAGCACGCAACTGATGACTACAACTTTTCTTGGTACTTGGGGATCACTTTTAAAAAATTAAAAATTATCAATTAAAAAATTAAAATTTAAATATGATTTACCTCTTCATGAAACTGAACAGCCTTTTCAAAATTACCAAGAAGATAATGAGTATTTCCAAGATTCCCAAAAGCACGACCTTCAGCAGCTCGATCACCTAGACTACTTACTATAGCCAGATTAGCTCTAGATTAAAAAATATACAAAGCTCAATAACTTTAAGTTTAGTTTTATATTAAAGAGTTTGTAATTATAAATTCATTATGATAAACTATTTTCATATATTGTGATGATATAACGTGATGATGATATAATGGGATAATGGGAGGATTGCTATTATATTATTTTAATGATGATCATGATGATCATGATGAAGACGATGATGATCATGATCATGATCATGATGATGGTCATGATGATGATGATAATGATGACAATATTGATTTATTGTATTGATGTAATATGAGAAAGTTCTAATTTGATGATGCTAATCATCAATCTAATTTAGTGATTGTTATTATCTGGATCCAGGGTGACAAAAACTCAGGTTTTTTTAATTAATAATTTATAAAAAGAAATTTTCAAATATTTTTAGAAAATATTTTTTAACATAATTTAAAATTATAATAATTTAAAAAATTATTTTCACATTAAATCTATATGTATTGGTTTAATTTTATTTATTTTTTTTTCTATGCATTGGCCTAGTTCATAAAGGTTACGGAGTTAAAGAGTTGAAAGAGGGTTGTGACCACAATAAGGTAGCCTCCTCAACTGTAGTGGCCTTCTCTGACTTGGGAACTGAGTAACAAAAAAGATAAAAAAAATTGAAATCTATATAAATATTTGAATAAAAATTGCAATAATAGGCAGTGTGAATAAAAAAAAGTAATTGCTCACAAGCAATGGGTTTGAGTAAAATTAAAAGCTAAAAACCAAATGCTCATAGCAAAAGCAATTGCTAAAAAATATGTGAACTAAGTTTTGCTTTTACTCATAAGCAATTTTACTATTACTATTTTGTGATTTGAATTTTGTTTTACTATTACTATTTTAAAATTACTAATTTTACTATTTTGTGATGATAAAAAAATACTAAGAATTTGATGACATGTTGGAAGCTTCATCTCTGAAATATTTGGAGAAATGAACCCCACAAGAAAAATGTCAGTACTTATTGTTTCCTCAATTAAAGTGAGCTAACATTCCTTTTGTTTTCTCAATTAAAGTAAGCTAACATTCCTTTTGTTTTTTCAATTAAAGTAAGCTAACATTCCTTTTGTTTTCTCAATTAAAGTAAGCTAACATTCCTTTTGTTTTCTCAATTAAAGTAAGCTAACATTCCATTTATTTTCTCAAAAGCTAACATTCCTAACATTGCTTCTGCCTAGGAGTAAATGCTTTATGCTGCTACCAATAAAAATTAGTTGTTTTTATTTTTTCATTTAAAAATGGCTGCTTTTAGAATAAATTAAACAATAATAATAAATAAAATGAAAATAATGATAACAAATGCAAAGATGAAATAATGAATGAAAAGGTTGCTGACCCATACCAAACTCTCAGTCGATGTAGCAGCACTCCACTGCTAGTCAGGCTATTTGTCAGTCGATGTATGTACTGAAGCCCCCGGCAGCAGGCTATTTGACGTTAGGTGAGTATGACATCATCATGCTTAACTAACTCAGCAGTATAAGATATATACATATATATATATATATATATATATATATATATATATATATATATATATATATATATATATATATATATATTTTTTTTTTGTTATATATATATATATATATATATTATAAAAAGCAACTATTATAGGTGCTCAAAAAAATTGAAGCAATTGCTTGCCATTTTAAATTTTGAAAAGTTGAAGCTTTTTTATTCACGCCTTTTTCTCTTATATGAGCGATTGCTCAGAGTAAAAGCTTTCGTGTACAAAAAAAGCAATTGCTAAAAATTTGTATTCACATAATTGCAGCAATTACTCTAAAAACTTAGTAAAAGACAGAATTTAGAGTAAAAGCAATTGCTCAATTTTATTCACTTGGTTTAATATATTCCCTGGTTTAATATATTCACCTGGTTTAATATATTTCCAAATAATGTTTCAAACCTACTCTGATAGCTGTTATTGTTGGTTATAATAATAATTTCATTAACAATAGTTAATGATTAATTTAGTTAATATTATAATAGTTAATGTTAGTGTTGGTTATAATAAATCATAAAATTATAAAATATCTTTAAAAAAACGCAATAAAATGCAGATTACGCAGGTTTTATTGTTATTTTTATTTTTTTAACCAGGTTTTATTAAGTTTTATTGGGCAGATTTTATTGGTCGGATTTTTTAATCCCATCTCTGACTGGATCATTCTGTTTTTAAAGTTTCAAAACAAAATTCTGAGACTTTGAAAAAAGAATTATAAATTACTCACTGTTTTATATACATTTTTTTGAAAATGTGTAAACATTTTCAAATGAAGAAAAATGAAGTCAAACAGTGTAATGTAAATTACACTGTTTGACTTCATTTTTCTACTTTTGCCTGATAATTATTGAATGCAGCCAATGTAAATAAATAATAAGTAAAATGAAAAATATATAATAAACAAATACACAAAACAGAAATCACTACTAAAGATATTGTTCAATTTTCTCCATCACATTGCAAATCAAGCAATTATATCAAATTTGAAATATGTTATTAAAAGCAAAAGAAGCAAAAATTTACTTCAAATCAAATAACAAATTTTTCATTTTCTTTAAAAAAAGTTTTATATTAATTTTGATTTTTTTTTTTTAATTTATTGTTCAGTTAGTAACTAAATGACAGTTTTAAATATTAAACAAGTCAAGGTATGTAATTACTTTTTAATCCATTTAATTGTACTAAAGAAAGAATGAACTAGCTAAATAATTTTTTTTAATTTAACTTTATAGTTAGGTTTCCAAAATAAATTCATATCCAAATCATTAAGAACCAATATGGAAGTCATGTGACCAGCTAGCCATTTAAAAAACCAGCTAGCCATTTAAACCAGCTGACCAGCTGCCATTTAAACCAGCTGACCAGCTGCCATTTAAACCAGCAACCATTTAAACCAGCAAACCAGCTGCCATTTAAACCAGCAAACCAGCTGACCAGCTGCCATTTAAACCATTTAAAAAACGAGCAGCCATTTGAACCAGCTGACCATTGACCAGCTAGCTATTTAAAAAACATGGTAGACAATTTACAAAAAATAAACAAAAGTTGTAAAAATAAATATATTTACTCATAAAATTCTATAGCTCTTTCCAAAGCTTGCTGAACATCTATGGGATAATCTCCAGGATCACGATTTCTGATTCTTCCTAAATGTTTACCTTTTGCATGATAAATGTTTCCAAGATTATACAATGCTCTACCTTCACTAACCTAATAAATTTAATTTTAGTATACAACAACATAGTAATAACAATATTTCTAAATGTGTAATAAAGATAAATACATGTATATGCTTTATTACAGATTCATAATAATTGATGAAACAAAGCATAAAATATTTAATGAAGTAAGAAATTTAATAAAACAAGACATAAAATAAATGTCGAAAAAAAAAAAAAAATTTAATTCACAAAAAAATGAATAACAATATGCTTTAAAAAGTTTTTTAAATGTTTAATTTTTGGTTATCACTGGAACAAAAAGTCTGTGTTCACTTTTTACAATAGTAATTTATTTTTAAGAAAAAAAAACATTTCTTAAACCAAAATCTTTTTGTTACCTTTCAAAAGAATTTATTCATGACGTATGGTTTGTTAATAAGATTTAAGAAGATTCAACTTTTAATTTGGTAACTAGATATGCCAAATAAAAATCTTTTAGATGTATCATGTGGGAATTTTCTTATGGCCGTGCAACTCAACTTAAAGGGACTACCAAGTCCCAAGACATGTTGTGTTCATATTAAAGAGAATGTTAAAAAAAAACGTCTGAGCATATTTTTTTTGATTAAAACTAATTAATAAATGTATACCAAGAAAAACAAATCTTGTTGTTTTAGTCAAAGCTCGTCTTCTCCGTTTTCTCTGGTATTTTGAGTATGTAAAATAAACGCAATTTTCCAGGCGCATTATACAGACTTGATAATTTATTCAAGCGCGTTTAATTCATAGGAGTTTTAGTGCTTGACGTCATAGATTTTTGTTTGTTTGTTTAAAACACCAATTGTTATTTTTTACATACAATTTCCAAATCATATTCATTTTTATTATATTTTAAAGTTGTAAAATGTGTTTGTAAAACAAAATTAAAAACAAAATAAAATTAAAAACAAAATAAAATTAAAAGCACAAATAAAATTAAAAACAAAATAGTATTTTATTTGCGCAACTTTTTTTAAATAATCGTCTAGACCACGTGTATTTTGATTTCTTTTGTTATAAGTTTTTCTTTCAAAATATTAGATAAAACAATTTTTAACATCCAATATATATTATGGCGGGGGCTTAAAAATTAAAAAATTAATATATATTAATTTTTATTTTACAGACATACATGGAAACATAATTAACTTGAATGTTCTTAAAACATCTTGCGGAAGAATAAAAAGAATATTCGCGAACACTAAAAACCCGCCAAATTTGCTAACAAACTAATTCTATTGGTTAAAAAAATACGCTGACTAAGGGAAATAAAGTTTTAGAGTATTCTGTTGAAATGTTTTAGGAATTGTATTATTTAGGATTTGTTGCGTTTTGAGATATCTAGCATAAATTTTTTTAAGAATATATTATCAAATGAACTATTACTTTAATATTATGGCTCATTCTTGGAGCCACATCTGTAAAGCCGTAAAACTTTTAAACTATTATCATTTGTTTACAAAAATGTTTTATAATATATATTTTTTAAATTGTCAAAATTTTGAAAGTTAATTACAAATTATATATTTTATTAGTATACTCTTAATTTTTATATCTTTTCTTAGTGCTTGGTTTAATCAATTGTTCGTTAGATTTGTAAAAAACTAACGAACAATTAATAAAATAAACTTTTAATAAAATAAGTAACTATAGTTAGCTATTTAAGTAAAATTTAATAGTAAATTTTTTAAAGAATTTCTAGAATGATTCCAATGATGTCATGCTCTAAAACTTCTATGAATTAAACGCGCTTGAATAAATTATCAAGTCTGTATAATGCGCCTGGAAAATTGCGTTTATTTTACATACTCAAAATACCAGAGAAAACGGAGAAGACGAGCTTTGACTAAAACAACAAGATTTGTTTTTCTTGGTATACATTTATTAATTAGTTTTAATCAAAAAAAATATGCTCAGACGTTTTTTTTTAACATTCTCTTTAATATGAACACAACATGTCTTGGGACTTGGTAGTCCCTTTAAAAACTTTCAAAACTTTATCAATTTTTCTCATCACAAAATAGACTTTGATTTAAATGCTGAATGAGTATTTTTTGCTACCAGCTATGACAAATCTTTCTGTGATGGTATTTTTGCGACTGTTAAAATAGTAGTTTGTCAAAAAAGTTTAAAACAAGTATCTAATGGGCAGATTTTAGATGTTAAATATAAAATAAACAGATTTGAATGTTGATCTATTTTTTGTGTAAATTCAAAATAACAGGCATTTGTTTTAAGTTACTTTCAATGGAACTGACAAGAACAGTTCCAAAACAACAACGATCATCATTTTAATCCTATTAGTTCAAATACAATAAGTTATAGAAAAAAAATGTGAATACATTAAATTATTCCAAAAAACAAAAATAAGGAAGAGATTTCATTTAACATTAAAAAAATTAGACTATACTGCATGGTTTTATAATGAATTCGGTGCATAGAGATTGTAGAAGATGCAAGTGAACTTGATATTAAAGATTGCAAAAAAAAATTAATTTGAAATGTAAAAGTGACAAAAATTTTGTGTGTAGATGATTTCATATGTCTGCCAATGATCTGCTTGTTTTCTTAGATTAAATTTAAGTTACCTAAACTCAACGTAAGTAAAATTAGACTTGAATTCTTTTAGAAAAATGCTCTTTAATTGCAAAAAATATAAAGAACAATACAACATAAGTTTAAAGTATCAAGAAGTTCATAAAATTATCTTTCAAATCAAGTTTAACCTTACATGTACAATAAACAACTTTATCTAGTAACGTAAGTTTGACTAAGAGCAATTATCTTTGATATAGCAGACTAAGAGCTATATTCTCTGATCTAGCAGACATTCTGTGGAATGACCCATCATTATGATGGAACAACAATCATCATCATTTTATACTTTTTAGTTTAAACACAACAAGTTGAAAAAAAAATGTAGATACATGAAATTATTATAAAAAACAAAAATAATAAAAAGATTTTATTTAACATTAAAAAAATGAACTATACTGCATGTTTTCTTTGATGAATTTGATGGATAGGGATTGCTGAAGATGTAAGTGAACTTAATATTAAAGTCAGATTCATGCATCCGCATACATAATATTTTGGCTAATGAGTAAAAATAAGTTCTGTGTCTTTAAATCCAATGTTATATGCATAATTTCTACACCCACAACAATATCAGGTCATACATACAACATATCTGATTTTAATTAAAATAATATAAACAGAATTTGTAAAATAATATAAACAGATTTATTTGTCAGGTTAGGTTTATCCTGCTACTGGAAACATGCACAATCTGCTTCATGTCCTGCTGCCTTGAAGGATACGCCTTTTTAGGCAAAAGGCTAGAAGATACCAACTCCTTCATAAAATATCCCATGCCTTGGGGCTCTTGGTTGAGTAAAGGCTAGAGATGGTGTCACAATAAAAATACTCATTTTGGGCAGATGTTAAATGCATTAAGCTGCTGTCTTGTAGAAGGCCTCCTAGGCAAAGACTTAAGTGGTAAACAGATTTGTTGACCAGCCTCACACTCCTACTTCATCTATTAGGCTGGCGCAGATGTATTTTTAATACATTAATTCCAGTTTAGGATGTTGAATACTGGATCTCCTTGACTCGAGGCATATTATTTGCTTGCCTCTCCTTTTTTATGACTAGGCAACTCATTCTATTATCTCCAAATGAGGGTACAGCTCTAAAACTCAGTTTTATGGTTCTGAGGCTGGCTGGAAATCAGGTTTCCCCAACTCTGTGGTTACTCTCAGAGAAGCTGATTTCACCAACAGCTAAATAAAATCAAAGTACTAACAGTGCCATGTTGCGCAAAGATGGTGTCCCTATTAGCATTTTTGGTGTGCATTGCCAAGGCCACATTAAAGCACTTTGTTATGGCTTAGGGTTTAATAATAGTATGGAGGCAATTGCTTGGGCTTTTAAACAGTGTACTGAGTACTATCTGTTTCGAGTCAAGTTTTTTAACAAATTTAAAAATGAATAAAGTAACAAAAACTATAAAACACAAAAAACCACTGTCATCACCAAATTCGATAAACCTATCATTCACTAATATTCGTGGTCTTCGAAATAACTTTTCTTCTGTTGTATCTTATCTCTTTCAAAGTTTACCAGACCTAATTGCTCTTTGTGAGATTAATTTGAGTTCAGCTGTCTCATCTTGTGATCTTAGTGCTAATGGTTATCTTCCTTTAATTACTAAAGACTCCAATAGTTACATGCTTGGCCTGGGCATTTACATTCATAAAAACTCACCCATTCATCGGGAAACTAGGTTTGAATCCACAGATTACTCTTTTATGTCAGTTTCTCCACACTCACCCTTAGGTGCTGCTGATCATGGTTTGGTCTCTCTAAAACTACTATCTCAATCTTCTTTATCATCAGAATCCCCCTATCATCGTAAATCTTACAACTAGCCTAAAGCTGACTGGGACTCTTTCTGTGATATTCTTTGTGATGGCCCTTGGGTAGAAATCTTTTGTCTTCCTGTTGACAAATTTGCTTCTTACATAACTTCTTGGATTCAGGCTGGCATGGAATCCTTTATTCTCTCTCAACGACTCCAGGTTAAGCCTCACTCTTCTCCATGGTTTTCCTTACATTGTGCTGCTGCAATTGCCAATCAAAACCATTACTTCTATATCTATCAGCAAAACAATTCTCCAGAAAACAGTTGTCTGTTTATTACTACTAGAAATCATTGTAAAAAGGTTTTGTCTAACGCCAAAGAACGCTATTCTCAGATCATGAAATCTCATATTTCATCACAAAATTTAGGCTATTGTGACTTCTGGAGAATCTTTAATAGTATCAATAACAAGGGCAATTCTGTAATTCCACCTCTTTTGTACGATTCAGACTTTGTCAACTCACCTAAAGACAAAGCTGAATTGTTTGCTAAGAACTTTTCATCAATACCATCTCTTGATTCCACTAGTTGCGCTCTACCTGATATAGCCGTCAACCAGGTTGATCCATTGCTCGAAATCCATATCACTCCAGCTTCTGTATCTGAAGTGATTTCCTGCTTAGACTCTTCTACAGCTTGCGGCCCGGACAACATACCTGTTATAATCTTGCAGAAGTGTTCTCTGGAGCTGTTATCTATCCTTACAAAACTATTCAACAAGTGCTAATCAGAGTCTTGTTTTTCAGCCTGCTGGAAAGCAGCATCTGTTATCCCTATTTTTAAAAACTCTGGAGAGTGACCTAATTTATCTAACTACCGTCCTATTTGTCTTCTTCCAATCATAAGCAAGGTTTTGGAATCTTCAATTAATAAACAATCTTTTATCTTGAATCTTACTTTCTGATCATCAATATGGATTTCGATCTTCTCATTCTACGGCTGATTTGCTAACAGTAATAACCGATAGATTTTATCATGCATTAGATAAAGGTGGAGAGGTTAAGGCCATCGCTCTTGACATTTCTAAAGCGCTTGATAAGGTTTGGCATGCTGGCCTTCTCCATAAGCTTTCTTCTTAAGGTGTATCTAGAAACATCTTTAAGATTATTGAATCCTTCCTTTCCAATCATAGTATAAAAGTTATCCTTGATGGACAACACTCTTCTTCTTATTCTGTAACTTCCAGGGTTCCTCAAAATTCAATCTTTAGCCCTACACTCTTTTTAATTTACATTAATGATCTTCCAGATATTATCACATCTAAGGTGACATTGTTTGCTGATGATTCTTGTCAAAATAAGAAGCCAACACTCTCTGATAGTTTGGAGGGGGCATTTGAGCTTGAAAAGGATCTCACTTCTGCTATAGCATGGGCTGGTGAACTTTAATTCAGATAAAACTCAATTTTTTTCAGCCAATCGTTATCACAATAATTTAGACCTTCCTATATTTATGAACAGTAATGTACTCGATGAGTCATCTACCCTTTATCTTCTAGGATTAATTCTTACTACTGATCTTTCTTGGAAACCATATATCAAATCTGTTGCAAAATTAGCATCTGCTAAAGTTTCATCTCTTTATCGAGCTCGACACTTTCTTACTCTGGATTCTATTTTCTATTTCTATAAATCTCAAATCCGGCTTTGTATGGAATACTGTTGCCATATCTGGGGCGGATCTTCTAATGACGTCCTTTCTTTTTTAGACAAGGTGCAAAAATGCATTGTAAACATAGTTGGACCTGCTCTTGCAGCCAACCTTCAACCATTATCACATTGTTATAATGTTGCTTCTCTTTCTCTCTTCTACAAATACTAAAATGGGCACTGCTTTAAAGTGCTAGCGTCTCACTGCTTTAAAGTGCTAGCCATCTACTAAAATTCATTCTTGTGTTACTCATCATTCAATTAAATCTCATCCTTTTTCTGTTACTGTTCCTAAGTGCTTTAACAACTCTTATTCATCTAGTTTTTTTCTTTGAAGATCAGTTCTTTGAAATTTGCTTCCTTCATCTTGCTTTCCTGATTTATATAATTTGCAATCTTTTAAGTTGTCTGTCAATCATTATCTTGCTCTACAATTTTCATATTTTCTCTTCCAGTAACTTCCAATACTAATTAGTAGTTACAAAAAATAAACAAAAAAATAAACATTTAAAATAATGTTATTGTAACTTTATTTACATTTTTTTTGTGGTAATTATTTTTTCTTTTTTTCTTTTTTTTTCTTGATGGAAGTAAAGATAAAAAAAAAAGGTTACAAAAAATAAATAAAAAAATAAACATTTAAAATAATTTTATTGTAACTTTATTTACATTTTTTTTGTGGTGATTATTTGTTTGTTTTTTTCTTTTTTTTCTTTTTTTTTCTTCAAGCAATAAAATGTCAATGTCTTAATTCTATTAGAAAATACTTTCTGAAGTGATGAGATTAAGCTTTTAAAGAAGGTTATCAAAAATCTCAACAGACTTGAATGATATGAAGCACATTTGATTGCCTCCTGTCGAATAACTTATGGTTTTCAATCAGGTTTTTTCAAAAGTGGACAATAAAAAGAGAGATCTTTTACAAAAAACCAAGAACCACTTTCACAAAAATTAAAAGAAGCAGCTGACAGTATTCAGTATTGCTATCAATACTTTAATTCAACAAATAAGAGACAGGTTTCTTTATTGTTTTTTCAAGAACTACAGGCTTGGTCGGGAAGCGCGTTCAATAATTGACTACGGAAATATTATTTAATTGCAAAAAACTGGCCAGACTTTTTAGTCGTTTTGAGATCATTTCAAAAACAAACAAAAAAGCACAATAAGATTAACTGGACTGATGAGAGACAGTTAAAAAAAAAAAATAGCTTTTAACGCAAAAAAACTTTAAGCAAAATAAATGTATTAGAGCAATTTTTTTGAAACGTCGCTTTTTTATAATTTTTTTTATAAAATTAAGCAACATTTTTTATATAAAGTAACAACTATAAAGAAACAAATGTTCTTCGATTTATATATAATTTATATATAAATCGAAGTATATATAATTTTTATTTATATACTTATGTCTTATTTCCAGTGCTGGATTGAGGAGGTGGGGTGGGGTAGTAGGGCTATAGCCCCGGGACTCACAATGTTAAGGGGAAGAGTCAAGAGGACCATTCGGTATTTTTTTCAGTCATTTTTATGCTGTGGCACCTAAAAAAGGCTGCCAAAATAGTGCAGCCTCCGGCCCTGAAAAATCCAACAAGATTCAACCAGATGATTTATTTATAAAAAAGTTTTTTGAATAACTGTTTTATGCTTCACGTAGTTTAAAGAGTTTAACATATTTGAAATAATTCTTCTTAGTAAGATGAACAAATAAAATAATTAAATCATTGAGTTGTACTGTAGTTCACTGTAGAAATTCAATTAGCTAGATAGAAATTAACAAAAAACGTTTAATTACTTTGTGAGGAGGAAGCGGAACTGCTTCACAATACCGCTGATAATGTTTAGTGAGTGGGCTTTATAATTTTAATTAGTATTTAAAACAGAAAAAAGTAACTTTAAGTATAACAAGTTTGTAAGAATGGCTGAAGCAAAAATAATTAAAGTTAGTAAACCAATTTCTAAGAAATTAAAAACTTTTCTTTCTTGGGAAAAAGATTCAGTTATCGGGTACACTGAGGAAAATGGATTAGAGGTTAATATTATTTGTATTAACTTTGACGATTATTAATAATTTCATTGAAAATGCAGTTATTATTGAAAGTATTTTTGTTTACAAAATCAATAGCACAAATTGCTTTTAAGATTACATTTGAATAAAATACACATACATAAAATTACATAGATAAAAATACATTACATACATAAAAATACATTACATACATAAAAATACATTACATACATAAAAATACATTACATGCATAAAAATACATTACATACATGAAAAATGCATAAAAAATACATCCCTTATATATAAAAAATATGAATATACTAATAAAATCTATAATATTTTTACAAAACGTTGACAAGTTAAAAAATATAAATTTAAAACATTTATTATTGTAAACAAATAATGTTAGTTAAAACATTTATCGCTTTGTAGATGTGGCTCCAAGAATTTAAATAATAGTTCGTTTGATAGTATCTTTTTAAAATAATTTATGCTAGAAATCTCAACAAAAACGTAACAATATTCAAATTATACAATTTTTAAAAATAATTCAACAAAATACTCAGGACATTCAGTTAGTATTTTTTGAATACTCTAGAAATTTCAGTTAGTATTAGTAATAGTAACAGTAATAGAATTAGTTGCTTGTAGATTTGGAGGGTTTTTGTGTTCGCGAATATTCTTTTTTTATTTTTCCGTACTAAGATGTTTGAGAACATTCAAGTTTATATACGTTTCCATGTAAGTCCGTAAAACAAAATATTTTAAAATTTACAATAAAATAAACTTATTATTATGCAGACAAACAAGGAAACATACAAAACCCTAAATGTTCTCAAAACGACTAAAAAATCTGGCCAGTTTTTTGCAACTAAATATTATTTCCGTGGTCAGTTATCGATTACGATCGCACCTGCTTCCTAACCAAGCCTAGAACTATAAACATTTTTACATTCAACATTTTTTACAGGAATTTAAGGTGGCAGCCTCCATTTTAGATCCAATAAACAACAGTTGGATTAATGAGGTATTTCTTGAGACTATCATGTGTAGAGTTTTTTTTTTTTGTTTGTTTATTTTAGGCGCTCCAAGAAGACTTAACGGTCTTGTCACAGAGCATCGTAGAAGTGCATTTAACCAGGAAGTTCACGCCTCCTTCCTTACTGTGAGGCGATAATATGTCCAGAGCTCGTTTCGAACCTAGATCTCCTACTAATAAAGCAAGCGCTCGATCCACAGCACCATGGCCACACAACGCCACTGCGACAAGGCCACATATAAATCAAAGTTGCAAAAAACAAAAATAAACAAACCTGAGATGTATAAATGACACAAAAAATTTTTGTGAATTATTTTTATATGAAACAGGGTGTCTGACAATATTCAAAGGTGGATTTCCATGATTTTTATCTGATTATTCCCTGATATAGATATAATATTAAGTTACCTTTACTCAACTGCAGCAAAATTAGACTTACATTCTTTTAGAAAAATACCCTTTAATTGCAAAAATATAAACATACACGTTTAAAGTATGAAGAGAAGTTCATAAAATTATCTTCCAAATAAAACTTTACATTATGTGTACAATAAACAATTTACATAGGTTTGACTAAGAGCTATTATCCCTAATTTTTCAATGATTTTTCTAAAGCCTAACTCAAGTTACCCTGATTTTTTTTGCAGATATCTAAACTCCCTGACTTGCACTCAGTGGAATGACCCTACCTGATCTGGCACTCAGTGGAATGACCCATTATTTTAACAATTTTTTTTTCTAGGCAGCTATGAGGCCTTCATTAAATACATAGACTTTCTATCTGGGTAGAGCATACATAAGAGTGTCATTGCATCAAGTAATGATGTCAGTAAATCAACTAAGAATATGGGATGGGGCAACAACTGTTTTTTTTATCGTTCTAGATTTTTTTCTTTAAAATTCTTTCTAAAAAAATTAGACTTAGGTCAGGATTGTCATCATCTAGTTTGTTGTTTTCTGTTATCTTAAAATTTAATAATCTTTGAGGGATTGGAAAACTCAAGCAAATATTTTTTTTTTAATTTTAAAAAAATTTTGAAAGCAATAACAATTGCTTACTAAAAATTTATTTCAAAGAAAAAGCATTAAAGACAAACTTTAACAATTTAAAAATTTAAACAATTTAAAATTAAAAACAACAAAAAAAAATTTATCAATTAAAAGTTATTTAAATTAAATTGAAATATTTGTATTTATATACATATTTCCTAAATTTTAGCAACTAGCCCTGGTTTCAACTTAGACATCTGAAATATGATACATACAATATGAGGGATAATTATCCAAATAAAACTTTAAAAAAAAAACTTTGACAAATATTTTGAGGAAAAAATGTTTAAATAAAAAATTAATGAATATTATGAAAGAATATTATGAATATTATGAAATTTAATCATGAATTCAATAAACTAAAAAAATATTACAATAATTAAATTAATGATGCATTCAAACATAAATTTTTTTAACGTTTAATAAGTATCCAAACAAAATTTTGAATATTAAACATTTCTCCAAGTAATTTTTTTTTTTTTGTTGAAACGTTTAAACATTCTGTACTTTTTAATCAGATCACTAATGTATTTATATTGTCTTGTGCAATGTTTATATGTATGATGTTTATATTTTCATGTATTTTTATTATACTGTCATACATGTCCAAGGGCTATTCTAGACCGCTTTTGACAGCGTCAACCATAATTGGGCGCCACCCAAATTAAAAAGTAAGGACCTTTTTTTTTTTTTTTTTTTTACAACAAATATTGTAATTTTTGCAAAAAAACAGTTTTCCGCTTTATTTTTCTGAGGGGAAGGGACCATTGCTCAAATTATATTCCTAGAATAGCCCCTGATGTCATTATAATGTCATATTCTTGTGTGTAAAAGTTTAGTTTTTTTGTATATTATAAATTATTTTTTTACAATAAATGTTTGTATTGTATAAAAATACGCGCAGTAGGCTGTTATATTTTGTCAGTACTGACAAAACATATACTGCTTGTAACTTCCCCTGCCAGTACTTATATATTTAATTGTTGTTTGAAAACTAATATTAACTATTAATTTTATAGACTTTTAATATTATATAATTACTTTATTATTGTAATAATTGTTGCTTAATTTATTAATATTATTGCTATTATTATTGTTAATATTATTGTTAATATCATTGCTATTGGTATTTAAAATTTATGTTTTCTATTTGTTTTATACTTATAAAACAAATACTAATCTATTAATTTCAACATTTTTTTTTTAATTTCTGCTTTGCAAGAGTTTCTTTTATTGCTGCTGTTTTTATTTGTTTACTTAATTTTTAACTTTTTTTTGTTATTATTGGTGTCGTTTTTGTTTTAGTTTTTAAATTTATCTTATTTTTTACAAGTTTAGTTTTTGTTGAGTTTTTGTTGGCTGTGTTTGTTTGCTGTTTTTGTTTGCTGTTTTTGTTATTATTATTTGGTCTTACAAGCAAGGTCTGTTAGCGAAGTAAGGCAAAATTTTTTTTTTTTTTTTTCAAGAAAAATTGATGTTGTTCATTCAAGAATTGATATTGTTCATAAAATTTGTTTGTTGTTGGTTGTTTTTATTTTTCTAATTTTTCTAGATTTCTTTTTTTTAGAAGAAGTTAGAACTGAAATGACTGGTAAGTTAGCTTTTTTAGTACAATCTTTCTTTTTTAGTAAAGTGTTTTAGTTTTGCTTTAGTCTTTAAGAACATTATAAGCAAGTATTGTTTTATTTTTTAGAGCAATTCAAAGGAGCTGAAGGCCTTTTTAGTAAGTTCACTTTATTTTATTATTTATAGATTAAGATGGTTGTTTGTAGAAAGATTAATAAAAATAAAATTTTATTTATGTATTTAACATAAAAACTTAAATAAAATAAGACTGTTATTTGTGGACATGTAAGTTTATATACATAAATCTGCGTTTATTTCAATATATTTTATATTTCTCTATATCTATATTTACAATTTTTCTTAGAAAAAATAACAAGGAAAAGCCAAAGTAATAAACAATCTTCTGGAAGTTGTCAAAAGAATAATGAAATTTTTAATTTTGTTCTTAAATGGTTTCATCTTTTTCATTACTTTAGATAGATATATACTGACTTCATTTTTTTTAACAATGTTGTGCATTGTTGTCTGCATTCTTTGTTACATAAAAATTAATTGATACTAATAAATGTAATTGCATTTGATATATATATATATTTTTTGATATATTCCTTTAAATAATTTTTATTTTTTTATTTTGCTTTTTTTAAGTAGTTTTAAATAAAATTGTGTTATAGATTAATCCAATATCAACTTTTTAAAATATATTAGAATTTATAATGCCTGTTTATATTTGGCTTTATTTACTGATAATGTTGCTTAAGCAAATTGAGAAGCATGCAATATGATGCCTTACTTGAAGATGTAAGCAAACTTGGTAACAATCATAACGTTAGACCAGAGTGCGTTATAATTTTCTATTTACTTAGGAAGTCTTAAAAAAACTATGAAAATGCTATGGCTATAATTAAAAATTAAAAAGTTAAAGTAATAAAAAGAACTGGTACCAAATCTTTTTATTAATTTTGCATGCAACCCAATATAGTGGTGTATGGTAAAAAAATGTACACAAATTTATTTTCAAATGTGGTTAATTAATAGTTTATAATAAGTATGTTTTCATAAAGAATTTATGAAAACATACTTATTATAAACTATTTTAGAATAAAGTAAATATTAATAGTTTATAAAATATAATATTTAAAGTTTATATATGTATATATTTTTTCTTTTTTTTTAATGTTTTAAAAGCATTGTTACTTAGCATGTAAAGTTGCCAGTGATGAGATGTTACTAAGTTGTGTTACTTGACACAATATAGTGCCGGGTGGTCTTAATTTCTGTTAATTATTTTTTACTCAGGACACTTGGGAACTGACTAAGTATAAATCTTACTATAATCAATATCAAAATATAGATACTAAGCTACATATCTTCTTTTTTTTTTTAAAGTTATTAATTTTAACTTCTTGAATCAATCAGATAAGTGCAAATATTTATATTTTAATTAAAATTCAACCTTATGTATACCTACTTATTATTATACTCAACTTTCTCATTACTTTCAGATATTCTACGATATCACAACTGAAAAGTTTTTATGACTGTAATTAATTAGACTATTATCAGATTCAGGCCTTTGCGTAAGAGGCGTGCGATTGCACGCTTTATATGACTATGCATATAGTTATTTGTTTTAACAACGTGACCCCAACGTGCTCTTTACAAATTTTGATAAATAGCGTGTTTAAAAAATGCGCTAAAAAAAACAAAGCAAATGTAATTGCAATTTTTAATTTAAATAATTATATAACTACAATTAAACTGCCACAAAATTTCCTGAGTGCTTTAATGCAACTTAATAAAAGCAATCGTTGAAAAAAATATTCAGAGTTACTTTAATTTGTGAATATGCTCAAAAGCTTTTACACATTTTATGTGAATTACACAAGAATATAAAATAACTTAATTTAGTTATGTAAACATGTATTTTGTTGATTAGTGAAAAAGTTTCTAAAGCATTTTGTAATGTTCATACTATTAACTTTGATAATTAAACTTACGATTTTTTTTTAATATTTTTTTTTTTTTCAATTTTGCTAGGAATGAATGAGTTTAAATCTTTTAATAATAATTTTCAAATTTGTTACGCGAAGCACTTATTAATAAAGTTGTAATGCTCAAATTAAAATTAAATTAAAATGCTTTTGGCATTTTATTTTATTTATATCGCAGGC
>NC_061161.1:5136506-5276506 GCF_022113875.1 Hydra vulgaris | reverse complement strand
ATTTTGAATTTGTGTTGTCGCAGACATGGACCCTCCTCCAATGCATTTCCACAATCGTTAGCAACCCAATTTATTTTATCGTGACCATGCTGAATTTTATATTGTTGAATCAGATCTCCACGTAGTCTACGTTCTTCCAGTGACGTTAATTGCATAATATTCAACCTAGCCTCATATGATAATTTCCTAATTGTAATATGGTAAATCTATAAAAAAATAATATAAAAAATTATATTTTAAATATGGTAAATCAATTCTATTATAAAAACATTTATAGCTGTTACAGCACAACATCATCTGTTATTGTGCTCTACAATTGATTTGATCGATTGTCAGTGTATTACTATTACTATTTTATTATTATTACTATTATTATAACTATTATTATTGCTATTATTATTATTATTATTATTATTATTATTATTATATAAATTACCAGATAACTATGACGCCAAGCTGATCGGGCTTCGATTTTTGCATAGATAATCCTTAAGACATTAACGATTCGTTGATGTAAAAATTTAAACACAAAGGGCTTGGTATGGATATGGGCTAATTAATATCAAAGTTGGATATACTCCTTTAAAACTTGTCGATGAATGTAAATTTAGTAATAAATATTGTGTATGCAAGTTACTATATATATACATATGGAAATATTTAAAATATAAATGCAATATATAAAAAAAGTTAGGTTGGACAAAAAATCCTTAAATTTTTAGCAAGTTCCTGTCGTTAGAAATAAAAGTAATTTAGCAAAATATTTAGTAATAAAAAGCCTTTTAGTTAAGTGGCCTTTTTTTAATATTGATATTATTTGTAATTTTCTTGAAATATATAAAAGAAGAGAATGTAAATAAAAATAGAAAGTATTAATAAAACCTCCGTCTTTAAAAAAGTACAAACAAATATGTTTTTAGAAAACAAGAATATTCTCTGTTTTTTTTAAGAAAAAAAATTATTTTGATTTTTAAATGTTCAAAATAAGTAGTTGTATTTATTTGAATTACAATAAGCCAAAATGAGCTTTGCGAGTTTTTTTGCTTCCAAAAAGTTCGATAACTGCATCAAAGTATAATTTACTTGTAAGAAGCAATTTATAAAGTTAATCATTGACACGTTGAACGTAAAACATTTTTACATTCAACACATTTACTCCCAAGTTTTTTAAATATTTATTAATAATTTGCGAGGTTAGAATTATTTTGGTCCAAATCTCCACATTTTTGAGTTTTGAGATAAAATTATTTAAAAAATAAAAATTTTAGGAGACGGCAAAAGATTTTTGTTACTTATGTTTTCTCCGAAACTTTTTTGATTTTAACTTTTTTGATTTTAACTTTTTTGATTTTAACTTTAGGTCTTAATATATTAGAAAAGAATTATTTTGAGGTACATGACACAATCAATAACTCGATTTTTTCAAAAAGTGGAGATAGAACAAAATAATTCTAACCTCCCGCATTGTCTGACGTTTTTAATGTATTTTCGAGTAATTTCGAATAAAGTTTTTAAAAAATTTTCACGTTTGTAAAAATATAAAAAAAAAAAAAAAAAGCAAAAGCTTGCATGAATAAATATTAAAACGTATTCTAATCTTTCACCAAAATAAATTATAGTAATTCGAACTTAATGTAAAAAGTCAGTCAAAAAAAAACAACTCAAAACTCGATAAGTTTTATTCGGTTAAATTTGCTCAAAACAAATCTTACAAAAAAAAAAAGAGAATGTTATTAGTCCAAGGGTTCATCACCTGGTTTCTACTGATGTAATTGACACATTTCCACTGATTGACACAAAAGGGCTCAATAAGTGCAAATAAAAAAAAGAAAATTTTACAATCTGTAATCATCACCAATTTCATTTAAAAAAAAATTGAAACTCTTTTTTGTTTATTTTCTCACTTAGATAAGTGAGGAAATGAACAAAAAACGTATTTAAAAAAAAAAATAATAATAAAAATAAAATGTTTTAAATGCACTTTTTTTAATTAACTATTAATTTATATTTTAAGCACTTTTTTGGCAATAAGTTTACATTTATTTAAAATTTAATTCTAGTTGTTTCTTAATAATAAGAGGTCATCAACTAAAGTCAAAAACTACTTTTTAAATTTAAAACCTTCACATCTAAAGTTATAGCTCTGGCTTGCAGAACTGTGTGATGGTTTTTAAAACTTTAAACTAGGTGCTCGCGAGTATGATGCACTCCAATGAACGCAAGTATTTTTCAATGTTTTTGATATATGATCGAGTTTCGGCAGTCAGATTTAGCTTCTTTAAGTTTTGCGTAGCACTCTATAAACCAGGAATATGTTCTGCAAAAGGTTTAACACTGTCAATCCTAGCTGACTAACGTGTATTTGACATGCTATGCAAGGAGCATCAAACATTTTCTTATAAAATTTGTCATCTTTGCGGGCTAGAGCTGAACATGTTATAACTCTTATGCGCGACATCGAAGAAGTTTATAACCTCTGCACAGCACTCTGTGGCATAGACATAGATTTAAGCTATGACAAGCACATGGAGATTAAATTGACAATGGGCTCTCTTTAATAATGTCTAGTTGAGCTCCCTTATACTCGTCACTCAAGTTGTCATAACCTTGACTGCGACAATCTACCTTTGTACATTGTGTTTTTTAATAACACTGCAAATTAATTTAGCAATTGCTTTTCCCATTTTCTGATTAAAATCAACAAACTCTAGAAATCGATCTTGAACTTCGTAGAAAATATTTTCTTTTTTTAAATAAACATAACGCAATATAAATACAGTTTATTCCATATGTGCTGAATTAGGGGTTGCATCAACAAGTGTTGAATAATATCTTGCTGCTTCTCGTTTACTTAGAAAAACGTTTAATACTTTTTGGCACAACACTTTATAAACTTTCATTTTGAATTTCAGGTGAAATTTTCATTTTGAATTTCAGGTGAAACTTTCATTTTTTCATTTTTCATTTTCAGAAATTTTTCATTTCAGGTGAAACTTTCATTTTAAATTTCAGGTGAAAAGTAATTTATTTGTTGTATTCTCTTCAATTTCTGCGACTTCATAACTTTGTTCAGATGTTCTCTAAAGATAGAATCATAATCTCATCAATTCTAAAATGCCCAAAAAAATGTCGTTTGCTACAACGCCAACTAAATCACTTGTTTTTCTTAATTCCAAAACTCGTTTGGCTAGAAACAGTGTGACATCTAAAATTGGTGAAGTCCCTGTTTCCAATGTGATGCCTAATTTTTAATGTTGTGCATAAGCATAATATTGACAATGGAACCAGAGTCAATACTGTTTTCCGATTGCCGCCATTTTCCACCATTTGCATTTAGTAAAACAATATTTATAGTTGCTGCTGTTTTGATGCTCAGGAATTTTATCGTGCAATTTTTTCCATTTTCTTTAAAAACAATACCCAAATATAGTGATTAAGCGTGAGTCCACAAGTCTAAAACTTGTTGTCGTTATTGCTAAAATTAGCTTCTACATTATTATATTGATTTTCTAAATCTTTCACTTTTGAAGACCTTGAAAATCCATAACTTTGAAATAGAGGTTATTTTGCCTTTTTTGAGCTTTAGATTTGTGATGGTAGTTCATTTTTTATTTGAATACTTAATAAGACTTTATATTTATTAGCATTAACTATCATTTCAGTAAATAAAACAGTTTGTATATGATCGATATGTATCGATATATTGCATATATCGATGTATTAAAAAGCAATATATGCAACAAGTTTTTTTAAACATTAGCGTAGCGAGGGAAGATTATCAAGTAAATGGCTCCGGGCGCGAAGGCTTCAATGGGCTCAAAAAAAATTGAGGAGCAAAAATATATATATATATATATATATATATATATATATATATATATATATATATATATATATATATATATATATAAATAATATATATATATATATATATATATATATAATATATATATATATATATATATAATATATATATATATATATATATATATATATTATATATATATATATATAAATATATATATATATATATATATATATATATATATATATATATATATATATTAATATATATATATATATATATATATATAAAACATTGCCACTTTAAATATTGAGCTTCACATATTGCTGATTTTGTTAATGAGAATTTATCCTGGCTTCCTCAAATAAGATATATTCAATCTAAGATGATGTATCAAGTTTATTCGTTTATAAAAAGGTCTCAAAATAATATATTTTGGATTAATTCATTGCTTTATTAGCTATGCAAATATATCATGGACAAGTAATCAACTATCAAAACTTAAAAAAAAAATTGTAGATTAAAAAAACATGCGTGCAGAATTATTTACTCAAAGGTAAGTGTGAACTCGCTAAACCTATAATGAATGATATGAAAATGATGGGTAATTATGAAATAAATATCTATCAGCATTTAATATTTATGTATCAATTCAACAATTATCTCTCTCCTGAAAATTTTAACAATGAAAACTATTATCAAAGAACAAATATAAGTAACACATAGAAACTGCCTCAAAACTCTAATAAATATATTGAGTATAGCATTGCATATCTATCAAAAAAGATTTAAATTTAAGTTTTAAATCAAAAAAGAAATCAAAGTTTGAGATTCATTTTGAGCTTGAGTAACTCTATAGTTATTTAATTCGATTTTTTATTTTTATTTGGTTAACTGATAAGCGCAGCAGTTTATGCCCGTTAGGGTTATTAATATAATATCTATATTTTATTGAAAGTATATATAGGGCTCTAGAAAAAGATTGCGATGACGTATTGTTATCTTCATCTTCTTTAACCCTCTTGCAATTTTTTATTTTATAAAGATCATTGTAATAAGAAAAGTTTGTATTTTATATTTTATATACAAAAACGGTGCTTGTTGACAAGATTTTACTGTCTTATTTATTTTTGTTAAACAACATAATAAATGAAATACAAATAAACAAAGTGTAGATTTAAAATAGATCTTGTTTTATTTTCAATTCTAACTTTTGTCTTCTATTAATTCTGTTCTGTTTTTTTAGTGATAAATGTAATTTATACTTATTAATTTAATAAGAGAAATTTGTCCGTAGAATAAAAAAATACTTAATTAGTTTTACACGGCAAGTTAATTTACGGACCTAAATAATCGCTTTTAAAATATCAAAGACTTAGTAGACCTAACTTAGTTCATAAAAATTAGATGGTATTAGTTTTATGGTCTTAAGAAAAATCTCTCTAAAATGGTTTTCATTGTTTCTAAAAGTGTAAAATAAGCTTTTTCCAATAATGCAATTAAAAAAACAAAAAATTTGTCCACATTAATTTTTTAGGGTTTCAAATACATGTTATTTAAGGTATTTTACTTGTGTCGCCATATTGGTTTCATAATTTCTCAACATTTGGTAATTTTTAAAAAGCTGATATTTTATCCATATTATATTAATACCACATTATATTTTTACGTAGAACCTTTAGAAAAAATAACAATACTGAAAAATTTTTTGTTATGGAGGTATGACCCTACAAAAAAACAATAAAATTTTATGGTGTTGAATGTTTTTTTTTTTTTTTATCATAATAATTCTTTACAATAATTTATAATGTACATAAAAGAATAATGGAAGGACTTCTAGAAGATCATATAGATCTTATCACGAAACCCTGTACAATTTATATTTCAACAATATATAAATAAATTAAATAATATAAATTTACAATTTCCGTTGTCAAGTTATATGGATTACAGTAAAGTTAACAAAATTAAAATAAAAATGAAAAATATATAATTGTTAGAAATAAATAAAGATGTTTTCTAGAGAAAAAATAATTTCTTTTAATTTTTGTTCGAAATAATTAAGTCAAATTAATAGAAAAATCTATATTAGGTATAACTATTTTGTTCCATAGATATGGACCGCGATAAGAAATACAAAAATGAGTATACTTATTCTGACAAAAAGGCGTATTAAGATAATTATCAGAACGTTAATATAATTTTTCCAATTTTCAATGTATGTGGTAGCGAAGTAGCATTACTTTTTATTTTCCCTGTGATTTCTTTTATTATTTGCCATACGCGTTTTGAATTTCGTTTGAAATACGCGTTTTGAATTACGTTTCATACGCGTTTTGAATTACGTTTGTATTTGTTAAATAAGTCAGAATAGTTTGTTTGTTTTTTGGCGTTTTTTCGAAGATTTTCGAATAGGTTTTTGTAGGTTTCGTAATTTATTTTGTTTTTTTCGGATTTAGATTTTAAGTACTTAAAGTATAGTTTTTTGCTTGATTTTTGAAGATTTTTTAAGACCTTTAGAAATCCAAGGAGATAATATGTCTTTTGTTTTTAGAATTATTTCACAAAAGGGAAAATTTACATCATAGACTTCATAGAATGTTTTTAAAAAAGTACTGCATATTATGTTTATATCTGAATTGATATGGTTCCAGTCTATTAATCAATAACCATATCAAATTGATATGGTTCCAGTCTATTAATGAAAGTTGTTTTTTAAAGGAGATTAAATTTTTTTTTGTTGTATATTCATTTTTTTTTCCATTGCTTAATCGTTTAGAATCTATGCTTGTAGAAAAAAATACAGGAAAATGGTCGAAGACTTTGTTTTTAATTTTTCCCTTTTTCAGTGATTTGTTAAAAAATCAGTAGTTTAAAATATTGTCAATTAATGGCGATAAGGAGTTTGTAATTCTAGTCGGTCGGTTGATTATCGGTATTGCCCCCATTTCGAACAAGTTGTTATAGAAAGTTTGAATATTTTCATTTTTGTAATAATCAAAGCAGTTTGGGTTAAAATCTCCAATTAGATAATTTCTTTTCTTTTCTAGGTTAGTTTTTTCTAAAATATTTTTTGTAAAAAATTGCAAAAGTTTTCAGTTTTGCCAGTTGGTGGCCTGTAGCAACAGCTTATTAACAGGTTTTTTAATTTCTTATTCATCAGTTCGATTGTTAAAATCTCATTATTTTCATCAAAAACACTTATATCGCGTCGAAGTTTATACAATAGATTATTTTTTTACAAAAAAAAGAACTCTTCCACGCCTATTATTGTTTCGCTCTAAAATAATCAGATTAAAACCAGGTCGTTGGAGGTTTGAATTATTTTCAAAATCAGAAAGTGAGCACCATGTTTCAGTTAAACATATTAAGTTAAAAGCCTTATCAGTTTTACAAATAATATTTAAGAAGTTTTCATAATTCTTTTTTACGCTTCTAATGTTTATATGGATTACATTCAAATTCTTTTTTACGCTTCTAATGTTTATATGGATTACATTCAAATTCTTTTTTACGCTTCTAATGTTTATATGGATTACATTCAAATTCTTTTTTACGCTTCTAATGTTTATATGGATTACATTCAAATTCTTTTTTACGCTTCTAATGTTTATATGGATTACATTCAAATTCTTTTTTACGCTTCTAATGTTTATATGGATTACATTCAAATTCTTTTTTACGCTTCTAATGTTTATATGGATTACATTCAAATTCTTTTTTACGCTTCTAATGTTTATATGGATTACATTCAAATTCTTTTTTACGCTTCTAATGTTTATATGGATTACATTCAAATTCTTTTTTACGCTTCTAATGTTTATATGGATTACATTCAAACTATCATTATTACTCTCATTAAATTTTAAAATTTTTTTGATTTCATTTGGGTATAAATAAGTGCATTCAAATTCAGGTGTGTTAATTTTGTTAAAATAATTTAAATCTGGATCAGTGCTTTTATTGAAGTTGTAATTATTAATTTGAAAAAAGTTCATTTTAGTATTAACAGCTCAAAAAAGCATGTATAAACATTTAAAAATCACGTGAATTTAGTTTGTTGTAGACAACTTTAGCATTCTTACCCTCAGACCTTGATTCTTTTGCCTCTATAAACAGCTTTTCTCTTATCTCGATTGTCCGTTCGCTGAAGTCTTCGTTTATAAAGATTTGTTGATTCTACAATTTTAGTTTAATGTAGTTTTATAATAAGGGATCTGTTTTTATGTTTTTCTTTTTTACTCTATGTGCTCTATGTTTTAAACCAAGCTTAGACTTAATAAGTTCTTGTATTTTGTTTTCACTGTCTTTCTAACTTTCATTATCACTTTCTTTTATGTAAATCTTAAATTGTTTCTCCTACTCCGATCTTCGAGTTCGAGTTTATCTTCGAGTTCCGATCTTTGAGTTCGAGTTTATCTTCGAGTTCGAGTTTATCTTCGAGTTCCGATCTTTGAGTTCGAGTTTATCTTCGAGTTCCGATCTTCGAGTTCGAGTTTATCTTCGAGTTCCGATCTTCGAGTTCGAGTTAATCTTCGAGTTCCGATCTTCGAGTTCGAGTTTATCTTCAAGTTCCGATCTTCGAGTTCGAGTTTATCTTCGAGTTCCGTTCTTCGAGTTTATCTTTTATAAAATCATCGTTTTCTACTATCATTTTCTTGGCGACATGAACTTTCTGCTTTTTTGATTTCAGCTAAATCTATAAGGATGTTTTCATATTTATCTCTTATAAACTCAACGGATTTCTTCAATTCAATTTTTTGTTGTCTTCTTGCACTAGGCATAGTTTGTTTTCTAATCTTTCAATTTTTTCACTGAAAAGTTTAATAATCGTGTTTTCATGCACTTCAAGAAATTCTTTAATTTGTGTCATATTTAAATTTTTAGACATTTTCAGAAAATTTTAATAAACCTTTACAGCAAAGAAAAAGTGCGTCCGTTCACCTTGATGTTGAGACGCTATTTTTTGAACTATAGACTAAACTCTATGCATGGTATAAATGTTGTACTAAAAATTAGCAATCTGCACCTTTGATTTACAAAGAATCCATACTTTTAAGATACACTATCCTTTCATTGCAATAAATTTTATGGTGTTGAATTTGTGACGCTAATTGTTGAACTGTAGACTAAATTCTAGGCCTGGTATAAAAGTTATATTAAATAATTTGCAATATGCACCTTTGGTTTACTAAGAAACGTTTTTAAGATATTTTACTCTTCCATTGCAAAAATAAAAGACCCCTAAAATACGATTATAGCTAAAGACTGATATTTAAATTTGGGTAAGCCTTACAAAAAATACCATAAAATCTGAAAAAACAAACATTTTGAAACTTTTGCGATATTTATGAAATATATTTAACTACATACTGACAAAATTTATCAAAGTCTGAGATGGTCGATTGATAATAATATAGTTTCAATATAACATCATTTTTTAATTTTTTTTAACTGGTAGTTCTTGTTGACGCTACGAAAACTTGATTAGTCTATCCACTATAACCCAGGGCATTTTTGTCTCAGATAGCATGAGAAACCTATTCACTATAACCCAGGGTAACAATGACATAAGTAATCTCTCCACTATAACCTGGGATATTTTTGTCTCAGATAGAACCAGCAATGCAATTAAAGAGCATAGCTCATATAATTTACGCTTAAAAAAATGCTACAGTTTTAAAATTACCTCAAAATAGTAAAATATTTTACTGCAATAATCTGAAAAAATGTTTTAAATTAATAATGGTGATCAATTTCTTGCATTGTCAAAGGCGCCTTTTTGTATTTCAGCCACTTCTTGTATTTATAAAAGCAAATTATTTAAAAAAAAAAAAAACTATCTATTAAATTTATCTAGTAAATTTTTTGTGCGACAACAGATTGTAATAAAATAACAACAATCAATACTACAATAGTTAGTCAGTTGTTAATCATGTTGAATAGCTCATAAAGTAGATTATGTTATTTTGAGCATCTTAAGTAAAATTCGAATACTTCCAAAAATAATTATAATGGATCCACAATTTTTACGAAAAAACAATTTTTAGGGATTACATCTCATGGTACACTTAGATATTTGGCACCCAAAATATTTTTTTTAAGACACAGAGGTTTTAAATAGCGAAGGTTCTCAAATTACTTAGACCACATGATAATATTATCCAGACCACTTTATAGCATGAGCACTTCAAAATAACTCAAAAAAACAATATTATTTAAGAAAAGAAATGCAAACCTGACAATTAACACTATTTAGGGAAATATAAGGATTCGTTTTTAACAAAACTTACCATTAGAAGATCAAATTTTAGGCCGCATTTTACAAAAACAATACTACTTTGTTTACGTCAAAAATTTAATTCTGTTTTTTTAATTTTATCAACTCATCAAATAAAATTAGTGTATAAATATAAAGTTAAATGTAAAAGGGTGTCAATCAAGCTGTTAGCATGGTTTTAAATTTCAAATCAAATAAAGGACTATCAAATAACAGATTTAATTTAGAAACAAATTTTCTATTAATTTTTTGTTTATTTAACTAGTTCCAGAGAAGCAAAGAAAAATTGGATTACAGTTAATTGGAACATAGTTGTTTAAGTGTGCATGTTCTTATCACATTTTTTATAAAATTATTGTATTTAAACAAGTATTTATCTATTTAAGTAAATTAAACCATACACACTAACACACACACACACACTAACATTGTTCAGCACAGCTCAATGTAAATTGCTCTTTAAATACACTTTAAACCTCTCTAAAATTTTCATTAAACTTTAATTTTTTATTAAAACATTTTAAAAATTACATTTTTATACTTCAATCTACATCTTTTTTAAAAACATCTTCAGACGTTTTTAAAAAGGTAAGTGCAGATGTCTTAAAAAAGTTAGGTACATCATCAGAGCATAGGCGCATTGTCAGATCTGATGATGCACCTAGGCTCTGATGATGCACCTAAGCTCTTGTTTAAGAACCATTTTTTTAATTATGATTTATTGTTAAATTGTTAATTATATTTATTGTTTATTATCAAACTTTTTATGTAGTAGCTAGAAAGAACAAATATTTAACACTAAATTTTTCCAAAAAATAATTTTTATTCATTATATTTGTAAAAAACACGATTTAAATTTTTTCATAGTCAAAAAAATATATAATGTGTAGCTTACAACTAACTTAACTTAATTTTAAAAAAATAAAAAAAATTTATAAGTTTTAAAAAGTTCAAAACTTCTATGGATAGAGTGGAAGCATTAACTATTTCATCCGAAGTTTTCAATTAAAATACCATTAATTAATATACCATATTTAACAGGACTTTAATTTCCCAATTTACCGACTTGAGATAAATAGTGCAAGTACCATTTTGTTGACTGAATCTAAAAAAGGTTCTAACTTGCCGACTGAAGGTACAAAAAATTCAATTGTACCAAATGATGGTATAAAAATTTATTGGATAAGGCTTTAACTTTTGGTATATGAATTAAGATTAAACAACCTCCTCTATTTACCTCAAGTCATTGTTTTAATCCTCGTGTTGAATTAAAATATCTAAGAAGTTTATCAAAAATTTTTTTTTTTTTTTATTCAATCATAATATATACAAAAAAACTCCCGCTAAATCCTAGTTGACAATAAATAAGTTGAGTTACCTTAGTTGGCAATTCAAAATGAATTTCATTTAAAAATGATATTTTATACATCATTTTTAGACTTTAGTTTTCGCTATCAATAATAAGAAATGGTTTAAAACCGTTTTACATATAGAATTTACCTAATAAATATCTATTTTCACTTTAGTAAGTAAGATTGTGCAGAAATTAAATAAAAGAGCAGTAAGAACAGATGATTGAAATACATTTAAATTCGGTTTGAAAAAAAGTATAATCAGTAGGGTTTGTCGATTTGATGACTAAAACCCAAAATTTTTTAAAAAAGATATTTTATAGTGAAATTATGGTATAATTTCATAAATGAAATGGAGTAATACTTTTAAAAATTAATTAAATTAGGCGGTTGCTACATTTTTTTGGGTTTTTTTGTATTTAATTTGCTAATATTTTAAAAATCGTTAAAACAATGACGTATTTTGTTTAAAACGTATTTTATTTTTAAAAATTTAACTTTAAGTGGAAGAAATTTATATCGGACCTATTAGGAAATATTTTCAAAACTTATACGCTTAGCTTAATAAAAATAAAATTACTTGGATTATTGAAAAATTATATTTTAATAAAAATAATGGCATCAAAAATCACAAGAAATTTATCAGCTACTCACTTAAGTAGATATGTTGGAAAAAACCCCTTTTATTATCTGAGCTCCCAACTGCGAGGGACATTTTAAGATATGGATTATTTTTAAGAGACACCAGTGACCTTAATAAAAGAAACTGTCGATAAACTAGTTAATGATATTACTCTTGCTTTATATGCTCAATGGAAAAATTGCAAGTTTTTACATCCAATAATAATAAAAGAATGTAGTAATAAAGCTAAATTGAAGTATTTGTGGGAAATTGCAGTTAAAGTTAGCCTTGGAATCTAAGGCTAACTTTAACTGCAGTTTCCCACAATTCAGTTTAGCTTTAATACTACATTCTTTTGTAGTATTGTAGTATTATTTGTAAGTTTGTCAATTTTTGAAAAAAAACTATCCAAGTTAGATTTTATTCCAAAAATTGACAAACTTGTTGATATTTTATCCTGTAAATGTTTAATAATGTTATGTTCAGAGTATGGTTGTGATCAAGGCTATAAAAAGCAGGTATTAAATGTATGTGTGTACGCGAAATGTATGTGTGTACGCGAAATGTATGTGTGTACGCGAAAAACAAAATTCCTGTTATAGAACTCAGCTTTATCAAGTCACAGAGAGCCAAAATTGGAAGTTTTGCCCATTACTATATTGGTGGAGTTGACAGAATAGAATCAAAAAAAATAAAACAAGTTGTAAGGAGAAAAGAGGAGTATCGGCAGCAATTAGAAATGAGAGTTAAAAAAATTGTAAAAGAAGAAAAACTCAACCAAATAATTTCAGAAGATTATAATTGCCTTGCACAGATTAATCAAGTAATAATAAAATATATTTGTTAGTAAATAATTCTAATATAACTATTTTTAAAGAAATTAAATGTTGATAAGGTGATTTATAAAAATATCTCAATATCTTTTTTTTACTTTTTTAGTTTTTTCATAAACCATTAACTTAATGATAATAACACAAAGTTTAAGTCTTGTATTAATTTTTGGTAACCCTACAGCTACACGGCCTAAAATAATTTTATTTTTCCGCTTGTCAGTAGAGGCTTTACAAACAATAGGAATATAATTGAAATAATAAAAGAAAAAAGACTGCTGCCCCATGGCAAACCCTCAGTCGATATAGCAGCACTTCCTTGTCGCAGCAGGCTATAAGATAGTCGATGTAGCAGCACTCCGTTGCGAGTCAGGCTATAAGATAGTCGATACACCAAAAACTCCTGGCGCAACAAGTGCAAAAATATAGTTATTTTAGGCCGCGTAACTGTAGCTTTACCTAATTTTTTTAGATTGAAAAAACAAACAAAGTTGACTCAGAATCAAACATTTCTGGAGAACTAGAACCTTCCAATAATATTGTAATTTTTATAACAGAATGGACATAACAAACATTACACATTACGTATGAGGCATCACACTAGCTAACGAGAAACCGCAGAAATAGCAGCATTTATAGATGCAAAAATTATAACAAAGAATGATACATCGATGACTATTGATCACAGCAAGGTTAAAAGGGCGCAAGAGAAGTTAGCAATTGAATTAGATAATAAGTTTAATAAAGATCTTGAAAATAATTTCCTGTATTTTTTTTGATGGCAGGAAAGATAATACAAAAGTATTTCGGAATTTGATGGTAGGTATTTCCCTGGTCTTCTTAAGGAAGAAAATTATTCTGTCGTTACTGAACCAAGTGATAAATATCTATTTCATTTTGTTCCTGATAAAACTGATCACAGAAAACATGTTGAGGTAATTGCAGACCACTTGGTTAACTGGTTGGTGCAAAGAAATTTAGGAACACAAATTAAAGCTATAGGAGGAGACTGTACAAATGTAAAAACAGTTGGAAAGGTGGTGTGATGCAATGGATGGAAATAAAATTGAAAAAGAGATTAGTGTGGATTGTGTGCGATCTTTACACAAACGAGTTAGGGTTACGACATTTAATTATAAGTTTAAACGGTCAAACAAAATGTGGAAATAAGTGGTCAGGACTACTGGGAAAATGTTAAAAACAGCAACAAGTCTTGAAATTAATCCCAGATTTACAAAAATTGATGTTGGGCCTGCATTAATTGTTCAAAGTCCTGAAGTAATAAAGAGTTTAAGTTCTAATCAGAGCTATGCTTACAGAATAACATAAGCAATAAGGTCTGGTGATTTACCTCAGCAGTTAGCAATGCTAGAGGTAGGACTTGTTTGCCATAGTAGGTGGCTCACAACAGCATTAAGATTTTGCTGTATATGGGTTTCTCAGCATGGCCTATATGGCACCAACCTTCAAAATCTTACATGGATTGTCGAATTTATTGTAGGTGCTTATATTCCAAACTGGTTTAACATAAAAGTTAAATCATGTTGGGTTGAGGGACCAAGAGACGTTTTATACCAATTAGAACTCCTCAGAAGCCAGAGGAAACCAGTTTTTGATATTGTAATGCCCACAATTAAAAGATCAGTTTGGTATGCACATTCAGAAGCTGTTTTACAAGCTATGATATGCAGGAAATTATTCTTAAGCTTCGTGAAAAAAATCACGAGCAAACTAATACTTGTGTTTATAACCATAGACATCGAAGAACACCGGATATTAACATTGATGCTAAAGATCTTCTTAGTTTGATAGACTGGAGCTATAATATAACAGAACCACCTTTGACATGCAATTTTATATCTTCCGATAATAAAGATTTAGTTAATAACCCAATGGTTATTCCCCATTGGAGTTCACATACACAATCAGTTGAGAAGTGTGTACAGCTTATCACAGAAGCTGCAGGACATGTCCACACATCAGAAAGAAGAGAAGCTTACATAAGAGCCCAATTCATTAGCAGAGAGTTGATGTCTGCTAATAGGAGCAAGAAAGACATGATGGAACTTCTAAGCTTTATTTAAATAATATAGTGATTTTTTAATTATTATTTTTTGTTAAACATAAAAAGTATAACATTCTGTTGTTGTTTTAATATTCAACCTATACTAGCAGTAAGCAACCCGTAATACGCGTTGTTAGTAAATAAAATTAAAAAAAAAAACCGCGTATAGAAAAGCCTAGAAACTACTTTAAAATAGAAAAGCCTAGAAAATGACGTAACTCGACTAATATTAAATTAGCGTATTCATATTATCAGATGTTTTATAATATTATATTTAATAAACACTTAATATTTAATAGATTACTTATTATTTTAATAGAATAGTAGTGTTTTTTTTTTAAATAATATTAATTGTCATAACAATTTTTATTTTTATAGCCAAAATATGTGCCTAAAATTTATTTTATGAAAAGCTCGTGTTATAAGAATTACAAAAATCATTGGGCTTTCTAACAATAGGGTGCCAAACCGCCTCAAGTGTAAAAAGTGTTATTTTTTTTAATAAAATCTTAATATTTTTTAAATATAACTTTTTTGAAATCAATTTTTTTTAAATGACACACCCAAATAATCAGATATAGATGCGACTACATTATCCGTTACTGGTTTTATTTATGGGTTAATGCAGGTCTTTTATCTGTTTTCTGAACAATTTTACTAAATATTTATTTTGTTAGAAACTACAATGAATATAAATAAAAACAAACAAAGAAAGTGAACAAAATTGGAAAGTCGCGTATGTAATGGCATACTTGATGATGACTTTTAAAAAAAAAAAACGTATGTATGTATGTATGTATACATACCATATCATATATGGTATAAAACATTAGTATGGACAGTAGTATGCCTCATCGTCAAGAGACTATCCTCCTCTAGGTTCCAGATTATATAAAATGTCTTATTTTTGCATTTTTTGTTTTTAAGCTATTTTTTCACTTTTCAAAACTTTTTACGTAGAATTTTTTACAGTTAAGAAAAATTTTTTAGTAAGAAGGGGCCTCCCACCCTAAATAAAAAAATGGATACGGGCTTCTATGAGTATCATTTTTTTGCAGGTACAAAAAATGTTTTACATCTGTATTTTTTACAAGTGAAAAAACTATTTTACGTCTGAGTTAACTTAACAACTCCTTTAAAAGTACGAAGAGAAAACGACAGAGCCAGAACGACAGCTTGTTCAACGACAGATATATTTCACTCCTCTTGACGCTGAGTGCGTACAATAGATGTTGAAATTTTTTCTTCCGCTTGTTTAGATTAAGCTAGAGCTTTTTTAACAACTTAGAGAGAGTGTATTGACCAAATAAAATTTTCTCCAGCAGGTATAGACGCTCGAGAAGGACTTGATTATTGACGAGATCTTGAAGAGCATCTTTCCAAAAATAACTATTATGCATTGCAAGTTCTCCGATCTAATGGCAAAGAAAACGGTGGTATCAATCTAATCGCTTAAATTGGATGTAGGTTGGCTTTTTTCTTGTTTTTTTAATTTTTTGTACTTGTCTGCTTATTTAAATATGTCCGCTTGTCGCTCGTCGCAAAGTTGCAACATCTTTGCTTGTTCTGCTGGATTGTCAACTCGTTTAGTCACGCGGAGACAAATCCTTTGTGGGAAGAGACTTGCGAAGACTTACTCGTACCAAGACTCACTATTAACAGATAAACTTTGTGATACTGGTTTTAGCAGGCCTAGGTCTCCAGTAACCGTGAGGCTCATCTTATTAGAACTTTCTGAAATGAGTTTGTCTATCCAGCCAATTTGGTGGATAAATAAAGTTCTTCGAAATGTATATAGGTTTTATTTTCAAGGTTATAAGCTTTTTATAGTTTCTACCTTCTTCAGTTTTAACTTCCCAATATACGTTAAAATAAATCCTTTCAAAGCCCCATCCAACGGGGATCCCAAAGTTATAACTCTAAAAAAACGCAACCTATCAGAATTTAATAAGAATAATCTTTCCAATAAACTAAAGCAAGAGACGTGGAATCAAATTTTTAATTGTGATAATACAAATAAAGCATTTAATATTTTCTTAAACACATTTCTTGACATTTATAATGAAACGTGCCCGTATGAATTCAAAATAACTAAAAAAAAACAATATTGAATCCTTGGATTGATAAAACTCTTATAAAATGTTCAAAAAATAAACAAAAACTTTACAATAAATTTTTAAAAAACAGAACTGAAATTAATGAAAAAAGTTACAAAAAATATAAACGCTTTTACGAAAATCTTCTCAAGAAAGCTAAAAAAACATATTATAGTAAAGAAATTACAAAAATCAAATTCGATATGAAAAAAACATGGGATTTAATTAACGATAAAATGGGAAGAAAGAAAATAAATACGGCTATACTACCTCAAAGAGTAAATATCAATAAAACTGATATCTATTGTCCATTACAAATCTCGAATGAGTTAAATAAATATTTTACAAACATTGGCCCTAACCTTGCTAAAAAAATCATAACAACACCAAATACTTTTCAAAAATACCTTAAATCTTTAAATGGCGCGATGATGCAAGATCGCGAATTTTCTCATGAAGAGTATGAAATTGCTTTTTCTTTTTTAAAAAAGAATAAATCACCTGGTTTCGATGATGTTTCTAGTAATATATTTTTCAAACAAAAAGTACATCTCAAAACCTTTGTTCCATATTATAAAACTTTCAATAAAAGATGGATTTTTTCCTGAAGCATTTAAGTTGGCAAAAGTATGTCCAATTTACAAAAATAATTATCAATCTGAAATTTCTATTTATAGACCTGTATCAGTATCTGAAATTTCTGTATCAGTATCTGAAATTTCTGTATCAGTATCTGAAATTTCTATTTATAGACCTGTATCAATCTGAAATCTCTAATTATAGACCTGTATCAGTACTTTCTGTATTTTCAAAAATATTTGAACGGGTAATTTATAATAGAATCTATAACCATTTTAATGAAAATAATTTATTTTATACAAAACAGTTTGGTTTTAGGAAAAAACATTCAACTGAACACGCAATAATTGAAATAGTAGACCAAATTACTAAAGGATTTGAAAATAATAGCTTCACTTTAGGATTATTTATTGACCTATCAAAAGCATTTGATACGGTTGACCTAATTCTTTTGGAAAAAATAAAACACTATGGAGTGATAAATAAAACCTATGATTGGTTAAAAAGCTACCTCACTGAGAGAAAACAATAAGTTATTAGTAAGGAATCAGGTCAACTTAATATTTTGTGTGGAGTTTCGCAAGGGTCAATTCTTGGTCCATTGCTTTTCTTGATTTATGTAAATGATTTTAAAAATGCATTAGCTAAGCTTAACTCAATAATGTTTGCTGACGACACAAATCTCTTTCTTTCAAACTGTGACATTAATCAACTGTATTCTGACATGAACTCTGAACTAATGAATGTACATAAATGGTTTAAGGCAAATAAACTTTCACTCAATGTAGATAAAACAAAATATACTTTATTTCATAAAAAATCACAAGATGAAAAACTTCCTTTAAAATTACCTGATTTGATTTTAAATGATGTACTAATTAGTAAAAATGATTCAATAAAATTCTTGGGAACTCTTATTGATGAAAATTTATCATGGCTTCCCCATATTAATTATATTCAATCAAAAATTAGTAAAACAATTGGTCTAATGTACCGTATTTGTCCATATGTAACATCAGAACGTCTGAAATTAGTATATTTTGGCCTAATACATTGTTTCATATACTATGCCAATATCACATGGGCTTGTACTCAACCAATAAAACTTAAAAAAATATTTTCTTAACAAAAACATGCATGCAGACTTATATATAAAAAAAAATAAATGAACATGCAAAACCATTAATGGAAGACATGAAAATGGTGAATATATATGAAATCAACATTTACCAACACCTAATTTTTATGTATAAATGTAACAACAGCTTGATTCCAAAAAACGTTAATGATAAATTTACAATAAATGTAAACAAAAAATATTCTCTTAGAATAATCCAATGGATTACTTATAAATTACCAAGAATTAGTAGTAAGTATTCTGAATATGGAATATCAAACCGTGGACCAAAACTATGGAACACTTTTCAAAAACCAAAAAATTTAAATACTGTAAAATCATTAAATTTCTTTAAGTTTATAATAAAAAATGAAATTTTTAAATTAGATAAATAGTTTTCTTGATTTTTCGAAATGAAAAACGAGTTCCATTATTCTTAGTTTTTTTACTTGTTGATTGGCTCTTATTTTGATACTTAACAGAGTTGCCAATATATATGAATATTGATAAAACTATATGATGTTATTGACTTTCTTGATTTAATGGTAATATTTATGCAAGCTTTAACCTTTTTATTATATTGGAGATACTATTTTTTTTAACTTGTAAAGCTCATCTAGGGGCTCTATGAAAACTTTAGTCATCCGTATCTTCTTTGAGCCCCTGCCTGTTTATTATAAATTTTTTTTGTATGTAAACGTTTCTTTGTAATTTCTTATTATATAAACAGCAAATATATATTAAATAAAAAAAAAAAAAAAAAAAAAAAAAACTGCAAGACGTTTTCTTTTCCAGTAGTCTCTTTGTTTGAAAGAATAGTTGACTTTCGCATACTGGGATTGGAATGGGTTGAAATACTAGAGAAGTTTGATCTAAAGTTATTGATTTCAATTCTGGTTAAGCTTTTTTTGTTATTTTTAATGCACCTACTACATCCCACCAAAAAGCCACTCAGCAAACTTAAATCACACATATTTTAGAGCCGAGGCTGCCCTATCCTTATGCTTAGTAGGAACGTAGACTGGATCAGTTCTGACTTCTATAGCAATAACAGACATATACAGACGTCTTTTCATTTCTTCTAGAACAAGAAGATTAACGGACAAGTTAACTTCAGTTAAATCGTTTACATCTTGTTTAACGACAATATAGCGTGGTCTAAATTTTTTTTTATGCAGCTTCCGTTTGATCTGGCTTCGTTTTTTGTTAAAAAGTGCTTTTGATTCCGCCCCTTATTGCAAAGTCCATAAATTATATTGGCTATATCTTTTCTTTCTTTATTGGAACACCCTTGGTTGAGGTAAAAATTGTGGAAAATAGCTGGACCATTTGTTTCAACTAGCTTGCACGCTGTGGTGACTCCAATTATGTTGAGATCAGTGTTACAGCTCCTTGCGTAACTTACAGTTTTTCTAGAAACGTAATCAAAACTCTTGGGAAAAAATATTGGATTAAGCTACTTTACATTAATTTAATAGAATGCAAACTGTTCTATCTCAGAGTCAGTATAAGGACGAGTTATGTTATACAATTTTTTAATTTTTTTTTATTTCAGCATGAAAGCTCAAGTGTTTTCATGTGTTTTAAACTTTACAAAAAGAAGACAGCGCAGTATAATACAATATACGCAGTATAAAACAATATATATACGCAGTATAATATATATATATATACGTAATATATATATATATATATATATATATATATATATATATATATATATATATATATATATATATATATATATATATATATATATACGCAGTATAATACAGTATATATATATATATATATATATATATATATATAATATATATATATATATACGCAGTATAATATAGTATATATATATATATATATATATATATATATATATATATATATATATATATATATATTATATATATTTATATATATATATATATATATATATATATATATATATATATATATATATATATATATATATATATATATATTCGATTAAAAAATATTGGATTAAGCTACTTTACATTAATTTAATAGAATGCAAACTGTTCTATCTCAGAGTCAGTATAAGGACGAGTTATGTTATACAATTTTTTAATTTTTTTTTATTTCAGCATGAAAGCTCAAGTGTTTTCATGTGTTTTAAACTTTACAAAAAGAAGACAGCGCAGTATAATACAATATACGCAGTATAATACAATATATATACGCAGTATAATATATATATATATATACGTAATATATATATATATATATATATATATATATATATATATATATATATATATATATATATATATATATATATATATATATATATATATATATATACGCAGTATAATACAGTATATATATATATATATATATATATATATATACGCAGTATAATATAGTATATATATATATATATATATATATATATATATATATATATATATATATATATATATTATATATATTTATATATATATATATATATATATATATATATATATATATATATATATATATATATATATATATATATATATATATATATATATATATATATATATATATTCGATACATAAGTTATTAGTATTACGTATCGAGTTCTCTACATAATACTAATGGTTCTACTAATTTTTGATTGCATATATTTTATGTGTGGGAGCCATGATAAATGATCATCCACAATAACTCCTAAAAACTTTATAGTACCTTTTTTTTTAATTTATTTATAATTTATAATAAGTTTTGGCAGTTTTAGAGGAAGGTTTTCTTTTTGTGTTTTTTTATGAAACAAGGTATATTGTGTGTTTTCAACATTAAGAGAAAGTTTATTTGACCTGAACCAATCATTTACTTTTTTTAATTCAATGTTTATGTCAGCATAAAGTTGAATAGTATTGCAGTTAGATAAAAATAGATTTGTATAGTCTGCAAACATTTAGTTTTAATGCATTTTGTTAAAATCATTAACATAAAATAAAAATTAGAGCGGTCCTAGGATCGATCCTTCAGGATCTCCACACTGAATATTCAGCATTCCAGATTTCTTGTTTTGAACATATTGTTTTCTATTAGATAGATAACTTTTTATCCAATGATATAATTTATTGCATACTCCGTACCATTTTAGTTTTTCTAATAGAATAGAGTGATCAGCGGTGTCGAATGCCTTAGATAAATCTATGAATACTCCGAGAGTAAACTTTTCAAAAACGATGAGTTATTTAATCATTTTCAAAACGATTAGTTATTTGGCGGACTAATTCAAGAATGGCATGCTCCGTTGAGTGTTTTTTTTGAAATTCGAATTATTTTGGATTAAAAAATTTATTTTTTGTAAAATAATCAAATATTTTATTATAAACTACACCTTCGAAGATTTTTTGAGAAAACAGAAAGTACCGATATGGGTCTATATTTTGATACGTCGGCGCGATCATTATTTTTATAAATTGGGTATACTCTCCCAAGTTTGAGTATATCAGGAAATACTCCTTGATCTAAAGATAGGTGTACTATGTGGAACAAAGGTTTTGTAATGGTTTTTTTATATATATAAGGATATTACTAGGAATTTCATCAAACCCTAAAGATTTTTTTTTTTAAGAAAAATAAGCTGCGTCAATTTCAAGAAAAGTTAAGTCTATCACTGTTATACATTGTTTCATCTGTTTATTTTTTTAAATATGTCTAAATGATGTAGAAGTTGGTATAATTTTGTTTGCGAGACTAATCCCAACATTTGTAAAGTATTTATTAAACTCGTTAGATATTTTATAAGTACTCGTTATATATATATATATATATATATATATATATATATATATATATATATATATATATATATATATATATATATATATATATATATATATATATATATATATATTTCTTTGTTGGAATAAATCTTAAGAATAAAAAATGGTCGGCTGTTGCTATAACCCTAAAAACTCTTTAATAAATAAATTTTTTTTAAATATTGAAAAAAAATTTAAACATCTTTTTAAGAAAATATGAACATTTTATTATAATGGAGACTTCAACGCCAAAATAAAAAAACAAGTATATGGAAGATTTTTGTTGTATTTACAAGATAAAATCGCTTATAAATAAATACACTTGTTATAAAAATCTAATCAATCCAAAAACAATTGACTTTATTCTAACTAATAACTCTTCAAGTTTCTGCCACTCCACTGTAATAGGTATACGAATATCTGATTTCCATTTAATATTAGCGCTAATGGAATGTAATTATCCAAAACAACCCAGAAAGATAGTCACTTACCGAAACTATAAAAAAGTTAGATAAAAAATTTTGATGTCACCTATTTAAAGAAATAAAGGAAAAAAACCTCCTAAGCAATTATTTTAATACTTTTATAAGCATTATATTAATGATATTGAATGAACACACGTCTCATAAAAACACCTTTTATAAGTCTATATATATAAATATATATAGACTAAGAAAATTTGCTGTAATAGTCCAGTTCTATCAACACAAAACACATTAACAATAGCGCATAGCATAATATTTGAAGCACACATTACTATGTCTCTCCAAAATAATTAAAAAAGAAAAGATTATATAAAGGCTAGACAACTTAACGTAGTAGACAACGTAATAACGTATAACACCACAACTTAATTAGATATTTTATCAACTAAAATACTTGAAAAAGATTTTATTTATTACAATTTGAACAATTATATCATAAAATAGCAAGCAGCTCATAAAATATTTTATATACATGGTCATTATCAATTGTGGTATTAATAAAACTTATATAATTACTTTTTTTTAACTAAAAAGTAATTATATAAGTTTTATTGATGCTCCGTGTAATAATTCTCTTTTAACTCTCAACTAAAAGTAAACAAAATTATTTTTACCTTTATTATGTAAAGTTCCAGCTTCTCTTTAACTGTCGACTAATGATTAATAGAGTAAATTTCATATCATTAAATTTACAAAATTAAAACCATGTTTCAACAGTAAGCAAACTAATCAAGTGATAACAAAGGCAACTAAAAAAAAAATAACATAATTATTTGAATTTATAAAAAAATTTAAAATCATTTAAATTTAAAACTATTTGATTTAAATTGTTTTAAAGTGTTTAAAATAAAATCAAACAAACACACATTAACATGGCTTGACACTGAATTCTAGCAAGAAAGTTTTCTGCTCGCTGAGCAGCATTTCTTATATTTCAACAACTTTTTTTTTTATATTTATTTTAGGTGCTCCAAGAAGTCCTTAAGGTCTTATCACAGAGCACCGCGGATAAGCATTTAATAGGAAGTTCACGCCTCCTTATTGATGTAAATAAATTTTTTTGATAAACAACTTTTATCAAAAATAAAAATTTATTTAAAATTTATTTAAAAATAAATTTTAAATAAATTTTTATTTTTGATAAAAGTTGTTTATCAAAAATAAAAATAAAAATTTAATTACATCAATAAATTGTAACTTAACAAAGAATCTAGACATCAATACATAATCTAAAAGTGTAAAAAATATATAAAATAAGTTACATGAGATAATGTAACATGTTACATGAGATAATGTAACATGATTTCTAATCAATATAGCAAGTTCAGGGTTGTGAACCAATTGATTATGCCAACCAGCATCACCCCTTGGAAAAAATAGAGAACAAACCATAGGCTCTAATTTGGCAGACATACTTGATATAACTTTAAGAAGATGACCTCTTGGGAAAATAACAACTTCCCTGGAAGCAGGTGGAATACCATCTCCACCAACAAATACAACTGCAACTTCATTATGTGAAGGGAGATTATATTGACGTCTATCTTGCCTTTTTTTTTTCTCGCCATTTCGGTTCAAAGTATTTGCTGCTTGCTGAGCAGCATATCTAGCATTTAGTAGATTATTAATTTTATCTCACCTGAGCCTTTTTCATTTCTGCAACAACTAACTTGCCTAATAACATTTCCATTTTTTAAACTAATATCTGCTTCTAGTATCACTCATATAAACTTCACTTTTAATTGAAAGTATTAACAAAACAATTTTAAAGAGTCTTGAAAATTGTGATCTTTTTTATATAATTTTTTTTTATACTCTAAATAGCAGACAAATAATTTTTAAATATAAGAAACATTTAAAATAAATTATAAAATAATCTTATAACGTAAAAAAAAACAAAAAAAAAAAACATTTCAGCAAAAAGATGTTTAAACAAAAAATTAACTTCTAAATTTTTTATATAGA
This sequence comes from Hydra vulgaris, assembly GCF_022113875.1. Taxonomy (NCBI): domain Eukaryota; kingdom Metazoa; phylum Cnidaria; class Hydrozoa; order Anthoathecata; family Hydridae; genus Hydra; species Hydra vulgaris. The sequence continues at coordinate 5,251,534 of NC_061161.1, read as the reverse complement.
TTTTAAAAAATTAATCTAAATAAATAAGCAAATAATTCTAATTCTAATAATAAAAATACTGCTAATATAGAAAAATTAAAAAAAAAAACAAAAAAACATTGTAAACCCTTTTTAGCAAACTTCAATTTTATTTCTTTTGAAAAAAATTATTAGTAAACATTAGAAAAAATTATTAGTAAACATTTTTGAAAAATTCACAAAACAGTATTTTGTTCTTCTATACCACATAAATACATCATTTGATAAATCTTAAATGAAAAAATTTAACAAATAAGTAAATAAATAAGAAAAACATTACATACAAAAAACGGAAATCATTGTACCTGATAGAGAAAAGCTGTTGTGATTTACCAGAGTAATAGTAGTAGGCTTTTAGTGAATATATATAATACAAAGTAGTAGGCTTTTAGTGAATGATTAAAAGCAGTGAGGTCTAATAATGAAATTACCTATTTATCATTTTTAACAATAGTCAACATGTGAAGGTAAGCCAAATGTATATCAATTCAAAAGATTACAAAAAAACAACAACATCACAACAACAATAGCATTCACCAAAAGTTAAATAACATGCATATAACATAACTTAAGAAACATAACATTCATATATTATATATGTTATATATTATATATTCATATATTATATATGTTATATATGTTATATATTATATAACAGAACATAAGAAACAACATTATGCAAAATGTTATTACATGACTTGGCTGGCAAGGTTGAAAAATCTTGCTCTACAGGTTTACCAAGTCACAACACTTTGAAAACACGGAAACAACATAATATAAAAATATGTACTAACTATAAACACAATATATATATATATATATATATATATATATATATATATATATATATATATATATATATATATATATATATATATATATATAAATATATATATATATATATATATATATATATATATATATATATATATATATATATATGTATATATATATATATATATATATACATATATATATATATATACATACATATATATATATATATATATATATATATATATATATATATATATATATATATATATATATTTAACTTTATATAAACATATTTAAATACATTCATAAAACAATTATATAACACATATTGACACTAGGGCTGTACCGGATTTAATTTTTTCAAATCCGGCCGGAGCCGGATTTGCCGGATTTCTACTGACAGATCCGGCCGGAATCGGAGCCGGAGCCGGGTTTCAAAAGAAAACTACAGGAGCCAAAATCCTGTACATCCCTACTTGGTGTTGAGCATGGTCAACAATGTGGACTATTTAGAATAACAAGTGACTGCTTTTTTCTGTTAAACTTCATTTTTGTTATTTAAAAAGTTTTATAGCAATTTCTATATATAAATTAATAGAAATTGTAAAGAAATTCTATAGGCCATATGTTTTAAAAGTTTATAGTAATTCTATTGAACTTTTTTTTCGGGATTTTGTCACTCCGCCACTGTAGTGGATCATTGTGTCTATTTATTTCTGGTTCTTTCGGATATTTCCTTAGCTGAGTTTCAATGCCTTTTAGTAATTGTTGTTTATGTGCCCTGCCACCAGCGGACGTAGACTGAATAATTTTATCAATAAATTGCCAGAGTAATGATGATGATGATGTAAAAAAATTATTAAGCCCGGCTTATTTTGATGGATTTTCTTCACTTTTGTCAATCTTCTGTTCAGCATGCTCAGATTGACTTCAATCTTGTTTTTTCAGCTCTCAGTGTTGCCTCTAATGAGGAGAATTTAGTTTTAAATTGTGAGACCAGCCTCGTCAGTATATAAAAAGGTTTCTCTTTTCAATGCTTTTAAAACGCTCATCCAATCACTTGATTAGGGTTGACATCATAGTCTTTATACCTGCATCATTGTAGAATATCGTGTGTCTTCGCTTCAGAATTTTTTGTTGCGTTGTTGTTTGAAATTAGACTAAGCTTGTTAAATTATAAAGAAATGTAAATACAAATACCAAAACAAATTGAAACCACGAAATTAAACTTTTTGACAGTTGTTTTCTTTAAAGGTACAAAGCCTAAAAAATGTTCTTTGATACTAAACTCCTTTTTCAATGAATCAACTTTAACAAAACGAATAATTATTGTCATTTGCTCAACATGGCTACAGTCAGGAGTACCATCGAGAACTATTGAAAAATATTTCATTGCATTTGCTGTTTGTATGATTTCTTTCTTAATAGCATTTCCTAACAGTTGAATAAGTTCATTTTGTATATCTTTGCCAAGATAGTGTGTATGAAGCTCTTTATTTGATATCTTTCGTAGATGTTCGTTCATTAATGGATCAAAAATGGCTAAGTATTGCACAAATTTTAAAAAATTCCCGTTATTGGCACTGTACAATGTTTCATTTGTACCGCAAAAAGCTAGATTCTGTTCACCCAAAACTCTCACTAATGCTATTAAAAGCTTTAGTATTTGCTGCCAATACTTTTCTTCATTCTTCATCTTGCGCAAAATTTCTGCATCTATTGTACTATCCCTCTGTAATCGCTGATATAGTTCTTTCCACTTTTGATTGTTCTGCAAATGTTCAGGAGTTTTCTCGTGGGAAGAAAGAATTGCCGCCATGTTTTTCCAGTCACTTGAACCTGTATGAGTTAGTGATGATATGCTAATTGATTTCATACTGAACAGTTTGCAACAGAAACAAAACACTGAGTCTTTTAATACTGAATACAAGAGCCAGCTGCGACATAATTCTTCTCCATTAGGAAGTTTTCTTAAGTAGTGAAATACTGAAAACTTTCGATTGTTCTTATCATTTGGGAAACTGATATCTTTTATTTGCTGAGGTCCACGTTCTACAATGATTGCACGTGTATTATGATTAATTAGTAGAGGCCAAAGTGCTGGATCCTGTGGAATAACATTATCCGTTTTTTCTTCACTTGCTTGCTGTACATGTTCCTCGAGAGAATTATTCAATTGGCCATTATCTGCATGGGAAACGGAAACTGTTGAGTAAGAAAGTGTTTCACTCATCATCACATTATCATTATCAACAACATTAGATATTTCTTCAGCTTCCATATCAGTGGGAATCTGTTCACCATTACTATCCTCTTTAGTAGAGTCTTGTCGGCATATAAACTTTAGCAATGAACCCTTCTGTTTTTCTTGTTCCCTCTGCTGTTCAACTTTTCGTTTACGATATTGAGCTCCTGAAGGCTTCTTTCTCTCAGCCATATCTGAAATGTAACAAGAAAATAATAAAATAAATGAATGTTGCGATGTTTAACTAATACATTAATAGGTCTTCTGTGATTGGCTTCAAGAATAAATTATATATAGCTAGCTATAGTTTCCAACAGGTCTGAACAGCTCTGTAAGGTTTTAACAGGTTATCATTAAACTGTATTATACAAAAAACAACTTGGCAAAGTTATACGTCCTGCTAGTATTTTTTGTGTTTTTTTAAACGGAAATGGAAGTTAGCTATATGAATGAGATTTCAATGTGTAATTAGCTGGTGCAGATCAAGACATATTGTAGAAGCGACTCAACAAAAAATTTAACCTGCAAGATGCATTGTGTTTAAATAATTCAAATTTTATTTTGTATAACAAAGTTATACGTATGGTGAAGTATAATAATAATATAATACGTAATATATAATAGCCCTAGATTTAAGCTAGTTATTATATATTCATATAAAAAATATTTTACTTTTCTTAATAAGTGTCTAAAACTTAATTTAAATGTATAATAGTATATAGAATGCCACTATTCATCTATATGTATATATATATATATATATATATAATATTGTCAGTATAAATTATATAAAGAATATAGTCGACTAACTATTGAAAGTTGTTATGAAAATCACTTTGATTGTAAAGACGCCGCCATATTTGTTATGATTTAGATTGCGTTCGGTAAAATGTACGTACATATTGCTCAATGAGCAAAAGCGTTGTTTTTTGTTAGCATATAAAAAAACTTATCAATTTTTAGGCGCCCCTAAACTTTGGCGCTCTAGGCGATTGCCTAGTTCGCCTATAGGATGCACCGGCCCTGCTCTTATCTGTATAAAAATCAGCAAAAAATGGAGACATGGCCTGGGTCAATTGAATTACCCTAAATTTGTATTTATGGAGACACGGAATTACTCTAAAACTGTATTTATATGGAAATTATATAATCTATCAAATATATTTTTACCAAGTATATCAAATATAACTTAAAATAAAGATTCACTTAACAAACAACACGAGAAACTAAAACTAGATTATATTTTATAACATTGTAATAATAATATTTTAAGTATTTTAAATAAATCTATTTTAAATAACTTTTATCATATCATTATATATATATATATATATATATATATATATATATATATATATATATATATATATATATATATATATATATATATATATATATATATATATAAATATATATATATATATATATATATATATACATATATAAATATAAATATATATATATATATATATATATATATATATATATATATATATATATATATATATATATATATATATATATATCTTTTCATCATTTATTGACAACATCAAAATGTAGATACGAAATAAAATGTCATTTGTTCTGTCGACAGGGCGGACAATGTATAATACTAAAGACCTTTGTCTTTAGTAATTTTTTTCAATTTAAGGCAATTTGGATGAAACCATTGATCCCAACGATCACAACTGACTATATGACCACCATTCTTTGTAGTTTTGCAAATGCAAAACACTCTTTCCTCTTGATCTAGTTGAAGAGTTTTATCTGTGAATTTATGTGATGTCGTTCATCAGTTTTATCTGTGATTTCTAACTTCTTTGTTATTAGTTCTGGTACGATCACATGCTTTAAAAACTTTTTACTATATACAATCATCTCATTAATAAAATCAAGATCCTGTTCAATTCGAAAAAATAAAAAATTAATTGGAGTCTAGAAAATAAAATCACAATAACACACTTCCAATATGAATATTTGAAGTTGTACCTGACTAAAGTATGGATGGGTTCTTTCTAATTTAAAGCTGCTATTGTATTTTTTTACATTAAAACTACAAGTCCAAATTTTTAACTTCAAAATCATTGTGAATCGTGATCACTGAAAGACAAAGTGATTCACTTATTTATAAGTCATCAGAGCAGACATTTACATACTCAGCCAAAGCAAATTCTCCTTTTTCTCTTCCCCATAATAATGAAGATGCATTGTTTTGGAAAAGGTTTTGTTTTGTAAGTTTTTTAACTAAAGATTTTGGTGAATTTTGAACACATGATTCAAAACATCATTAAAAACAGAGCCAGTTATTCGACCATATCTCTGCTCATGCCAAGAAATGGGCAATCACTGATTCCTAGTAATTTCTTCGAAGTATTCCTTTTGTTGAGCGGTAATTGATATTGTAATGGTAAATTATATTGTCGTCTTGATACGTTTCAAGTTTATTTTAAAAGTTTTTGAAAAAGTAAAAAAACTTTTTAGAATGTTGCAATACTACTATTATTGAAAGAAATAATTATGTAGCAAAAATAATAATAATAATAATAATAATAATAATAATAGCAATAATAGCAATAATAATAATAATAATAATAATAATAATAATAATAATAATAATAATAATAATAATAGCAATAATAATAGCAATAATAACAACAAAAATAATAACAACAACAATAATAACATTACAATAATATTCATTATGAATAAATTATGATATAAAATATAGTAATAATAACAACAACTATAGAAACATATCAGTTTATAATAATAAATTTAATAACTGATATTAAAATTAGTAATATATCACGATAGAAATGAGAAAAATTAAAAGATGAATAGAAGCACTGCGTTATAAATAATAAGTTGTAAAAAGGTAAAAGATTTATAAAGAGTATTTTTCTAAAAAATGGTTAAAGAGAGCAGTTTTAAATTTTGAGAATGATTTAAGAGATTTTAATTGGGAAAGGAGATTGTTCCAGGTTTGTATGCTTTTATGTTGTATGGATTCGTAGCCGTAATGAACAGTTTGGTATTTAGGTACAGATAATTTAAAGCTGAGAGCAGATCGTAGAATATATTTACAGTTTTCCCTATAACTAAAAAAGTTGATAAATGTAAGAGGTAAGTTATTATGATTTTAGTTCCAAACAAATAGACAATTTGATAGCTGAATAAGGTCACACAATTTAAGGACTTTAGATAAAAAATAGAGTATGCTACAGTTCGAATTAGTATGTTGAAAGTAAATTAATTTTAGAGCTTTGTTTTGGAGATAAGTTAGTCTTAAAAAAGCAAGCTGCTTAGATTGTCCCCAAACTTAGCAAGCATATCTGAGATGAGAGTGAAAAATAGCATGATATAAATTAAGCAAAGTTTCATGGTTAACAAAATGACGAATTTTAGCTAAAATACCATTCGATCTGCTTAATTTCAATGCTAAGTCTTGAAGATGCGATGCAAAAGATAAATTAGAGTCTATTTTGATTCCAAGATATTTAATTGAGTTAACTGGATTTATTTTTTGGCCACTTAATCTGAAATTTAGTTGCTTATTCATTTCTGTTTTAGCAGATTTAAATATAATAATTTCCGTTTTTTTAGAGTTAAGAGATAATTTATTGGAGCGGAGCCATTGAACAACATTAGCTAGATCGTGATTCATATTTTTGTTAAGTTTTTTAAGTGATTTATTAATTAGGAGTAAGTTGGTGTCATCCGCGAAGTGATAAGCAGTAGAAAATTTAAGAGAAACATTTAAATCATTGATAAAAATAAGAAAAAGTAATTGACCTAAAACCGAGCCTTGCGGAACACCATTAAAAGATTTAACTAGTCCTGAGTTGATACCATTAATTGAAACAAATTGTGTTCTATTACAAAGATAAGAGGAAAACCAGAGAAAAGGAATACCTCTTATACCGTAGTGTTTCAATTTTTCTAAGAGGATTGTGTGCTCAACTGTATCAAATGCTTTTCTTATGTCAATAAACACTCCACACGCAAAGTGTTTGTTATCGATTGCTTGTCTAATTTTCTCTGTTATTTCTATTAATGAATGAGCTGTTAAGGGTTTGTTGCGAAAACCATACTGGTGTTTGTAAATAAATTTATGTTTTTCCAAAAAATGCTCGAGTCTTTGGAACATTGCTTTTTCAAATCGTTTACTTAAGTTAGAAAGAAGTGAAATAGGTCGATAATTGGAGTAGTCTAGATAAGAACCCATTTTGTGTATAGGAATTACTTTGGCTACCTTAAAAGCTTCTGGAAAAATACCATTTTTGAAAGAATTATTCATCAAAGTACATAGAGGTTTGAAGATTATGTGAGATACCAGCTTTAGTAAAAATGTTGGCAGACTATTGAGACCAAGGCTTTTATTATTTTTAAGAGTATCTTTTATGAGATTCGCCACCTCATTTTCAGTCACGGGCTCAATGAAAAAAGAATTAATACTAGGTATTTTAAGAAAGTTGCCAAAAGCACATTTAGAGGGAACAGTATTTTTAAGTAGTTTGTCTTGAATAGTTGTAAAATAATTATTAAATATATTAGCAACACTGGTATGATCTGAGATGACATTTTCATTGATTTTGAGGTTAATAGACTTAGTAGAAGTAGATGGTTTAATATTTATGATTTCCTTAATTCCTTTCCAGGTATTCTTTACATTATTGATGTTGTTATTGAAAAAAGATGCGTAGTACAATTTTATAGAATACCTTAACAAATTACTAATTTTATTTCTGTATAACTTAAATTTAGTAAATAATATACTTTTTGTATTCACATTTTTTGATCTAGTAAATTTTTTATAGAGTATGTTTTTATTAGAAATTGATTTAAGAATACCAGAAGTTATCCAGGGTTTAGATTGAAGTTTAATTTGTTTTTTTGTTAGTTCTTTGTAAGGAGCATATCGGTCTAATATTTTTTCGAATGTTTTAAGAAAAAAAATTATAGATTCGTTTATGGTATTATCGTCTTTTATGAGAAGCTCCCAGTTACCCAGCAAGGACAAGACGTATTCAATACGTATTATTTTTATATTATTCACATCTTTTCTAGAGTAGACGATAAAAATACGCATAAAAAACGAATTTTCAAGATGAGTTTTAGCTGAATATAAAACTTATCTTTAAGAGACGTATTAAATACGTATTATTTCTATATATGAAAGATATCTTTCGCAAACAAATATAATACGTGTTTAAAACGTCTTTAAAAGACTAAAGTCATCATTAAAAAATGTTTTAAATACTTTTTTTTGAAGTTTTTATTTGAGACCACAAAGGCATGCGAAAAAAATGTGTATTCTGAACGTCTTTTGAAGACGACCTTTAGTCGAATATATTTGAATAAAGATAAATACTAATTGTAAAAAATAAATGTTGTTATTCAGCTATTGCTTCTTATTTATTGACTCGATTTATAGACAGCTTTTTGTACATCTTTACGTTCTTGGTTGTTACTCTATTCTCCAGTTAAGTTATTCTCTAAACACAACATTATTAACCAATCACCTTACACTTTCATCCTCCAATCAATTAAGATATTTTTTGACCAATAGCGTTATTATTTACTAAGGCTTCGCTTGAGGGATATTTTGATTAACCGCAATTTTACGTCATACAACATCTGTGTATAATATCACAATTTACATGCGCTCTTTAAACTGCTCATTGGCATTGCGCAAAATATCCTTCAAGACTTATTCTTATTCAATATCAAATTATGGTAAGTCTTTTATCTTAATTGTTTTTTATTTTGTTGTGTGTTTGTTTGCCTTCAATTTGTACTTGAGTATTTAGGAATAATTTTACTTGAGTATTTAGGAATAATTTAACTTATAAGTTTTTTGTATTCTAATGTTACTTCTTGCGCAACGTGTTTTAATAATTTTCTAAAAAGTATATCAGCGTAATTTGTTTAAAATGGATCAAGTTAGGGTATTTGGCTGAGCAGTAGTATGTCCTCTCAAATGTTGCAACATAAGAAGGCTTTGACGCAGACGTAGAGGTGGGTTTTATTTGCTTGTTTTGAGGATGTTACCCCGACGGGAGTTTCTAGAAATGAGCATTAAAACATTCGAAACGTCAAATACCAGAGTATTATCTTTATAAGGATCAATACAATGTCCACTTCCTGACGAGAATCTGGTATTATACTACATAATTTTGAATTTTATTTTAACGCTGATGTATTTTTATTTTCTTTCTTTAAACAATCATGCGCGCGTTTCCACTTTATATTAAATGTTTGTTTTTGTTGTTTGTTGTAATACTTCTGCTTTAAAGTTGTACTTTTTATCTAAAGAATTGAGTAATTGTGTTATATTAGGTTAATTGTGTATCACATTATGCTTACCACAACGATAGCAATTGTTAATAGTTGTTTTGATTTTTGTTAAATGTTTTTGATTGTTTATCTGATAAATTCAGATAGGTTTACTTAGATATTCTTTTGTTTTTATCTGTGGCTGAAGGTATTCGGGTTGCATGTAAATAAACAGAATTATTGTATTTGTTGATCTTTGAGTATATAAATTAAATTTAAAACGAATATTTTTATTATAAGGTTGCATGCTTTTAAGGTATTTTTGCACGTTTGCATGCGTCTAAGGCATTTACGTCTAAATATGTTCCACTAGTGACTATACTCACTTATTCTAGTTGCGAACCTGATATGTAAAGAGAACATGATAAGACTAGACTGAGCGAGACTAAGAACCATTATTTACGAACACACAGATTCAAAGCAATAAAAACACTAAATGACACATAAAACTTTAACGTTTAGAACAATACAAACACAAAACACAATAACTTACAGAACACTGCAACAACACGTACTTAAATCTAACATGACCACCACTTACTTAACTCAAACTTAATTACTGAATAGTACCCTTCTTTTAAACAACAACTCTTAATTCTGGACATCTGTCCAAATATTATAATTTATCTTGCACTTCCTTGCACTTATATAAAATATTTCTTGCTTCTCTTAAGACTATTACGGCCTGATGGTTCCATATAAGTGGTGGAACTTTAATAGCTTCCACTGCGAAACAATAACAAAATCACTACTTACTTTTTATGCGTTCTGATTGATTTGTTTTAAAACAATTTGTTGCAGCTTTTTTTTAAATTACATTTTTTTATACAATAACAGTCAAAATAAGCGGTAAACAAAAATGAATTTAACAACATTCAGATCTCACCTTCAGATCTTACCTTTAATATTTTTTCGATTTTAGATTATTTTCCGTAAACCTGATGGCGAATATGAACATTAAAGGGAGTAAACGTAAAGGCAGAGAAAACAAAATATCGTTTGAAAACCTTAAGTTAAAGGACGTTATGTTTGGTGAGATACAATTTATATTGTACATAGTCATTTTTTTCAAAAATGATAAATGCGACACTTAAGTGTCGTATTCAACTATATATATATTAAGCTGACGATATTTTTAATTTTAAATATTTTTGCTTAACTTATTTTAGAAGCGTTACAAGACAGGTATACCGTTAGTGAAAAAGAATTATTTAGAGTTGTCGGGAATAAACTAAAGAATGCACCAGGAAGATTGAACCATTCCATTGATATCTAACATTTATATTATATTATATGTATATAGTTTATGTTATAGTATATAGTTACTTTTTTTAAATAAATAAACAATAATATTATACAATTCAAAATGTTTTAATGTTCTTTTAAGCTTGGTTTCCAATAGTTGTAGAAATGTTGTACAACAGTTCTGTAACAACTTTGTTTTATAATGGAAACGTTGTCTAGCATAGTTGCACAAATTAACGTCGGTTGTACAACACAATTTTTGTGGTAAAACAATGGCTGCGAAGATAGAAATTAATCTATTTCCGCAATAATTATACAACGGTAGATAATACAACAATCTACTCTTCATTTTGCGAACATGTATTACAGATTTGACATCTATAAATAAACAGATTTGCATTTAATACAGAAATTATAGAAACCTAATAATTTTAAATACGTCTTATATACGTCTATTATCAACGCATTTTATTTATCTAATTAATACGAATTATAGATTTGCATTTAATACTTAAATTATAGATATCTGAGACGTATTTTAAATACGTATATTATACGTCTATTACCAACGCATTGTAATCATCTAATTAATACGTATTATAGATTTGCATTTAAGAATTAGAATATACGTATCGAAGAGTAGGACAAAGACGTATTTTATATGTATAATATACGTATTTTTCCTTGCTGGGTAATATCGGAAATTTCTTGGATAAAAGAATCAGAATCAAATTTTTTAAAGCTTCTTTTAAACATTTTTACTTTTTTTTTAATGGGTGGGTTATTAGGAATACAGACGAATTGTGCAATGTGGTCAGAGATTGAAATTGTAAGATTACCAGAGATTATATCAGTAGGAAATGAATTCATGAAGATGTTATCAATAAGGGTTTTAGTTTTTGCAGTTACACGTGTTGGAAGAATTATGGTTGGAAATAAGGAATGAGAGCACAAAGATTCAAAATAATTAGAAATGACTTGTGATTCTCTATAGTTCAATAAATCTATGTTGAAATCGCCCATTAGTACAATATTTTTTGCTTCATGACTTAACTTTTCAAGGAGAGGATTAAAATAGATAGATAAAAATTCAGTGATGTTTAAAGAGGGATGCCGATATATACATCCAAAAATGGTATTACTTTTAAGTGGATATATAACTTCAACAAATATAGACTCTAGAAATTTGGTGGCATAAATTTGGAGATCACTGCGAACTATGTAATTAAGATTTGAATTTAGGTAAAGAAGTGCACCACCTTTTTTTGATTCTGTTGGACAGTGCTCAATGTTATATCCTTGTATGGTAATGTCAGTTATATTAGAATCATTTGCATATAAGTTAGACTCAGTAATTCCTATTTCCATGGGAGGAGTATTAATGGTACCAACAAAGCTGGAGAGATCATTTATGTGAAATGGAAGAGAAGAAATATTTAGATGAATATAAATTTCTGTACCAGGATTAATAGATTTGTTTAGTTCATTAACGTCAAGGTATTTGCATTTAGTTGTTGGATTAAAAACATTGTTCATGGTTTTAAAGTTTTTGAGATAATCAGGGGGTTCATGAAATTTTATTTTATTAGAAGGATTCTTGCAGGAAAGAGTTGATTTAAGTTCCAGATCGGAGAGTACGCTAAATGGCATATTGTTTGATATGCAGCTAGGGGAAAACCATTCAGAAGAGTCATTGGAAAGCATATTGTAAGCATGTTTGTCAACTGGAATACATTTTGCATGAATCCAAAAGGAGCAACAATTGCATTGGATGGCTCTGTGATTATCTTTTATTTTTTTATTGCAAAACTTGCAATGGTGACAAATTTTCATGATATAGATGGTAAAGCCGTTTATAGAACAGAAAATATAGAAAATTAAAAGAGAAAATGATCAAACAATAAACAGTAAATGGATAAATAGCAACAGTAATCAGTAGTAGTACGTAGTTAATTATTATCGAAATTATAAATAAAGAGTATAGATTTATAATATTAATTAATAACTAAGATAAAATAAAAAACAATAGATAAAACTAAAATAATATAAATCCATAATAAATAAATGTATAAGAATATATAATAATGATAAAGTTTTAACAATGATCAAAAAATATAATAAAATTATATATAGTAAAATAGTTTAAATATAATAAAATATATAACAAACTTCCTAAATTGATAATCTAATGATAAATAAATAAATGATATGTGATTATTGAGCAAACATTTAACTTTACAAACAACGTAATCGTTTCAATATTTAACTAACAAACATAATATTTTAAACTTTATGTTAAAAATGGAAATAACAATGAAGAGCATTGAAAAAATGATTTCATCAAAACTTGAAGAACATAAAAAAAGCATACTTAAAGAAACAGAACGTTTGCTAAAGGAGCAGGAAAAAACTTTCACCTCAATAATGAGTGCAAACCTTAAAATTATAACCGATAGGTTAGACGTTATAGAAAAAGACAATAACAACAATAAAAGGAAAATATCGAATTTTGAAAAAGATATCAATGACATTAAAGACAGCCTTAATTTTCAAGAAGATAAAATATCAGAAAAATTATCACACATAAAAAAATACTATGACAATGAAGTAAATATATTAAACAAAAAAACAGTAGATTTGGAAAATCGATCGAGACGAAACAACTTAAGAATAGACGGACTACACGAAACACCAGGAGAGAATTGGGATGATTGCGAAAAAGCAGTAAAAGTAATGATTAAAAAACAACTTAAAATAACAAGTGAAGTGGTGATTGAACGAGCTCATCGTATCGGTCAACACAAGCATAACAAACCAAGAACAATAGTCTTAAAACTCTTAAATTTTCAGGACAAAAACAAAATTCTCAACGCAGTAAAGCACCTTAAAGGAACCGGCCTATACGTTAATGAAGACTTCGCTCCAGAAACAACTGAACTCCGAAGAAAGCTTTGCGAAGAAGTAAAAAAAACTACGCAGCGAAGGTAAATACTAGGGTTCATTATCGAAATTGCAATTTTCGAAAATTTTCGATTAAAACGTTATCGAAATACTTCTTTTTTTTCGAAATCTAAAAAAACTTTCGATAATAATCGAACTAGTCATATTAATTTCGAAAAAAAAAAGTAATTTAGAAATGTGAAATTAATTTCGAAATAAAAAGGTGGATTACGAAATAGGAAATTAATTTCGAAAGGAAATAAAGAATTTCGAAATGTGAAATTAATTTCGAAATAAAAAGGTGGATTTCGAAATAGGAAAATAATTTCGAAAGGAAAAAAAGAATTTCGAAATGTGAAATTAATTTCGAAATAAAAAGCTGGATTTCGAAAAAGGAAATTTATTTCGAAAGGAAAAAAAGAATTTCGAAATGTGAAATTAATTTCGAAAAAAAAAATGTATTTCGAAAAGTGATATTAATTTCGAAAGAAAAAAAAGAGTTATGAAAAGTCAAATTAACTTCGAAAAAAAAAAGTGTATTTTGAAAAGTCAAATTAATTTCGAAAGAAAAAAAAGAGTTTCGAAGTGTGCAATTAATATCGAATTATTCTAAGGAGATGTTCTTAGAATTGCTCTTAGAAGAATTTTATTTTTAATAATGTTTTTTTAAAAACTTTTCCATATAAATGGTCCACAGTATTGAATTTGAAATGAATTGAGTTTTAAATAAGATCTTGGAATTACAAAATTATCAGATGGGTATTAATGAGATATTTCTGCAAAGTAAGAGTGAAATATATAAGGAGATAACGCATGTTTTGATTTAAACGTAAAAAGCATAACTTGGTACATATTAAGTTTATAAATAAAAAAACTATGAATAGGGGAAGTCAGGGTACAGTGGATTGAGGGGCACAGTGAATAAGAAGCATTTTTTCAAAGATTATGATTTTGTTCATCACGATGATGTAATAAGTTTATGTGCGCATATATCACCCATCTTTATTTATAGGTGTTACCACATAACTTTTGACTCTCGGTTTTAGGTAGGTAATTTATGTTTTTAGCTAACTAAAGTAAATGCTCTTACCATCTTTATGTTTGTTGTGGAGATCATGGTTAAAATCATTTTATAAGTTAAAGTTTTATATTCGGAATACTGATCTTTATGGTTTATTTTAGTAGTTTTGCTTTTCCTTTAATAAAACTCATGCCCCAAGAAATTAAACTTGAACCTATTTTTTTATAGTGGGGCACAATGAATCGGGGTACCGTGAAACGGTTAATTCACTGTGATAAAAATGTTTATAAAAATTAAAAATTCACTTTAAAAAATTTCTTGTGTTGTTGGTTAAATAAGTTTTATTAAATAAATTTTTTTTTGTGATTTTAGATGGTTGAATAAGTTTTGTTATCAATAAAATTTATTCTTTATTTTGTCAATCAGAAAAAATTTAAATTATTATATATTAGTTACCAAAAGTGCACCAAAAGTATAGTGTACAATGTATTTACACCCTCATTCTCAAAATTATTTGGCTACGCCCCCATTAACTACCACTAAATTGCAAATGAGTTAATTGTTTCACTGTACCCCAGTACTGGGGTACAGTGAATCACTTAACAAAACTCACTTTAAACCTTTCTGTGAGCTGTTAGATAATATATATTTAGATTTTAGTTATTTCTTATCATGAAGGACATATTCTCAATCCTTTAGACTTGACAAACATAAAATATATATTTTAACTTTCACTCAAATTAAAAAAGAAAGAAATTCGACCCACTTTGCCCCACTCTCCCTAAATGAAAAATATATAATTTTCAAAGACTCCGTATTAAGAAAATTATATATTTTTTATGCTAAATAAAGTTAAGGTTTAACTATATATAGCATTAAAGTATTTTTGGATATTTTAATTTCAATAGATTTAATATGATATTTCCATGATATATTTTCATCTATAATCACTCCTAGAAAGTTAAAAAAAGACTCTCTTCTAATCACTTTTTTGTTCATAAAGATTTTCCTCAAGTTAGGGAAAGATAAAACAATCCAATTTATAATTAGTTGTTTGGACAACAAGATTTCTTAAAAAAGGGCAATATCATAACAGTAAATGCTACTGCTACAAGCTATGAAATTAGTCCTCTTTAGTTACAAATTCTAAACCATTCAATAACGGGGAAAGATTATTTAAATTTACGAATCATTTACACACACACCTTCCTAAATGCATTTTTTGTGCATTTAGTCGGCAAAAATAACCCTTTTAAAGAAGTCGGCAAATGTTAACCTTTTAGACAGGTCAGTCGTCGAACTTCAAAAAACAAGGACCTAATTTTTTACTCAACAAAAATTTTAATGACACCCCACCACGTCACACCTACTTGCACCTGCCCTGATGGCAGCTCAATCATTGGATATTGGTGTTTTTTCCAGAATTGAAAAGAATGTAGCAGAAAACATATTGTCATTAATTAAGCTGTTTGTAAAAAAGTTCATCAGATAAAAAAAAAAGAATACAAGTGCTTTAAATTACTAAGATTTATAAAATACACTTTTACTAAATAATTTTTTTTATTTTAATAAAGAAATGTTTTTGATTACTTGTTTTCTTTAATAAAAACTAACTGCTTCAATAAGCTTGGCGCAAGCCTGTTCCGTAGCTCCGTATCTATTAAACCGGTTGAACTAAATAAGCATTCTGATGGCACGGATGTCGCTGGAACTGAAAATGTTATCCGTGCAATTTGTGTCAAAACCGGGAACAATTTTTGATTAGCTTGGAAAAATTCAATGGCACTATTTTCGTAGCTATGAAAGTATTGCAGACTGTAATCATTTATTTCTTTTTCAAGTTTATCATTGCTCTCAATTAAATTACAACAAGATTTATCTGTTACTAGTTCAATTAAGTTGATTGACTTTCGTCTTTTGTTGTTAACTAAAGTAATATTATTTGCAATAGGTGACGTTGACAATTGCTGAAATGTTTTTATGGTATTGTCAGCTGAGCTGTTTGACGAGTTCAAAGTGTTATTTAAACAATTTGTTTCAATTGTTATATCGATTTCTTCGGTTTCTTTTAGATGCATTTCATAAAATGTTTTTATAAACATTTTTGCCTTTGAAATGCATTCATATCTATAGATATCATTTTTGATAAACTCGAATTTACGAAATTTGAAATCAAGAAAAGTAGCTGCTAAAAAAAAATCATTAGCAAAAATGTATTTAAAACGTCCTTTTAGAGACCTTAATAATTCCTTTTGAAAAGTCTTAACTAGTTCTGTAAAAATAGGTTGCGATTCAAGTATTTCATTAGTAGAGAATACAGTGTTGGAAACAGGAATGTTACTGTAACATATTTCTTTCCGCTAAAAAGTTTTGTTAGCTCTTTAATTGGGTGTAACAAATCACACAAATCCTCCAGCACCTTAAATTCAGTAGCAGTGGGAAGATAGTCTTTTATATTTTGGAATTCGATGCTTATCATATCCAATGCAGTTTTATTTGTTAATATAGATTCAATCATATCGAATTGGCTATTCCAGCGAATAGCTATATCCTGTACTAACTTTATTTTAGTTTCATAACGAAGTGTTTCTTGAACTTCTTTTAACTTTTTTTGTAACATCTCTGAATGCTTAAATGAACCAACAATGTGCCTGGAGGATGAAATTACCTTGGCGATTTCTAATTTGCCTTCGTAATTTTTTCAATTTCTTTAACTTCACTTTCTGTAATTTCTCTATTAATTAGTTTTCCATTACCGTCGTAATCTTTTACTTGGTAACGCTTTGACCCATTTTTAAATTTTTTTACTTTTATATCTCGTGCGTTTAGAAGATCATTAACCACGAGATTCAAACGATGACCAGCACACGGAATCTTAAGAACATTATCATCAAATTTATTTACTGCAGAGAAAATATTTGCACCTGAGTCAGTAACTAGTGCAAAAATCTTATTATTGATTGACCATTCACTGAAGATTTCGTTTAACGTTTTAAATAAATATTCAGCTGTTTTCATTTCAGACATAAATTTAAGATCCAGGTTTCGGTCAACTAGAGTCATATTTTTGTCAATAAAATGACAAGTCACACCGAGGTAGCTGTTTTTACCTAATGATGACCAACTATCACAAGTAATTGTAATGAAACGACATCCCTTCAATTCTAGCATTAAAATTGATTTAAGATTGTCCGTAATTGATGGAATTAATTTCTTGCTCACCGTATTTATGCAAGGCATTTTGTAGCTTTTGTTTAACTCACTAACTAAGTTTACAAAGTCTGGATGACGTACTATCGAAATCGACTGATCGGTACCAACAATAAAATTCACCAATAACCTGTTTAATTTTTTATGACCAGTCTCTTCAAAACCATTCTCATTACCGCTCTCAATATCGGATATATCGTCATCGTTGAGTAAAGTTGTTGATTTTTTAGATATTTTAGAATTAATGCAATGATCAATTGATAAATGGGATTGCATTGAACTGGTCGAACTGTTGTAAGGTAAAATCTTATAACATATGCTGCATTTTTTTTGATTCTTTTGGTCCATTTCGAAATATGTCCAAACGAAGCTTCGTTTTCTTATTCCTTTCTTAATAACGGATTTATTTGTTTTTGACATTGTTTATTCAAACTAAAAAGCGAGTAGTTTTTTTACTCGTTCGTATGTAACAAATATTAACAAATTAGTAACTTATGATAAAATAAATTTGTACCACATGTTACTTCACTTACGTTTCCGAGATATTAATGAGATTGTTATAACTTTAATATAAAATTACACCATCTTTAGAATTATGTAACACAAAAATCGCAAAGGCTTAAGTCGATTTGAAACCGTTGCAAATCTCTAAATAACCACTAGAAAGTAATTAGCCGTTTACATTGCAACAATGATTTCATGTCATGCGTTTAAGACCTCAAGGGAATTGCCGTTGAGGAATAATAATGACTTATGTGCGTGCTGTAAACTATGCGTTCTTAGAAGGGACTGTCAAAATTCTATATTTCTTGTTTAACCAGATAATCTTTATAGGATTTTAGAGAAAAATTCGAAAAATAATTTAGTTTTTGCTATTTTTTTTAAGCTGACCTTCTACTTTATTTTTAAAAATTTACAGATATTAAAAATAAAATTCCTTACAGACTTATCTAAAGTGTCTAAAGTTACGCAACTTTTCTTTCAAATTTACTTTGATTTTTAAACGTTGTGTTTTCGAAATAAAAAAAGTATTTTCAAAAGAAATTTTTATGCAATCAAAACGACGCGCAAAAAAAACTTTTTATTTTTTTAACGCTATTCAAGCTATCAAAAAGGCTATTCAAGCTTTTGGTGAGGGTAAATATAATCCCTAAAAATAATTTTATAAAAGTAAAAAGTCATGAAGCTTAATCTAATCAGGCGAGAGAGGTGAAGGGGAAGGTATTGTTTGTCCCGGGCAGCAGATGTCCATGGGGCAAATTCGGTAAAAGGCCCTCAAAATTTGAAAAAGACCCCCTAAATTTGTCCCCCCCCCCCAATTAAGGAGGAGCGTGGGGAGCCTATCCACGGCTGTGAGTATATCCTTGCTTTTTGGTAGCAGTTTCTTTTAAAAAGTAGCAAAAATAGTATTATTTTCTATATATTTAGAGTTTTATTAAAGTAAAGTTTTTAAAGTAAAGTTTTTAACAAAATACCCAAGAAACAAAATTGAATTGTGCTGCTCAATGTTATGATTTTGGTTTGTGAAGGGGGGGGGGGGGGGGGGAGAGTTAAATTGTTTTCACAAATTGGCCCCTCCTTATAAGTTTTTTCTGAATTGACGCCACTGTTTGAGCCCAATCTGGAAAAAATAAAAACTCTACGTCTATGGACTTATCAGTGCAAACAATACATATAAACCCATATATTGGTCAGATGTCTGATGTTACGCTTCGGCAATAATACTTGCGCTGCTCAGCAATACTCGTTTTACGGCTAGCCAGGACTGGCATTTCAGAGAGCCATTATCAAACCAGTGTATACAGCGTTTACACTAAAAAAGTCATTAGGGCCCCAAAATTTAAAAAAACCTGTTACTAAAAATAAAAAAGCTCCCCAAAGTGTCACAAAATCCGAAACCACGCTAGGCTTAAATATGTGAGGTGATTTGCGAACGATCCCTGAGTTATTATTAAATTAATTGCAGATTCTTCTATAAAATAGTGGGAGGTAGTTAAACCCTTTTCTCTGGCCGTAACACCAAAAATTTTAAGTATTATTTTATGTTAATTTTTAAAATTTAATTATTTATAAAAATATTTTAATAAAATTTTGTACAATTTCAGTAATAAAATAAATATAAGCAAATTTTAGAATTTAATAGTAATATTGTGTAATATTTTCAGAATTTCGATATTACAAAAATATTTCGAAGCAAATTTTACAATTTCGAAAGTAAAAAATTTTTTCGGTAATATTTTCCGATTTTCGAAATCGCAAATATATTTCGAAGCAAATTTTACATTTTCGAAAGTAAAAAATTTTTTCGGTAATATTTTCCGATTTTCGAAATCGCAAATATATTTCGAAGCAAATTTTACATTTTCGAAAGTAAAAAATTACTTCGATAATATTTTCAGAATTTCGAAATCGCAAAAATATTTCGAAGCAAATTTTACAATTCCGAAAGTAAAAAATTATTTCGACAATATTTTTAGAATTTCGAAATCGCAAAAATATTTCGAAGCAAATTTTACAACTTCGAAAGTAAAAAAATCGTTTCGATGCAAAATTAATTACTTTAAAATTATTTCGAACTTACCGAAACGAAAATAGAGTTTCGAAAACTTTTTTTTTAATCGAAAATTTAACTTTGGCTTTCGTGAACAACCCTAGTAAATACGCTATTTTAAAATACGATAAAATATTTAGTCGAGATTTCAAAAAGTAGCGCCGCGTTCTCTTTTACTTAAACTCTTTTTTAAACGAACGCGTATTTAATTTTTGCTTCTTAACTTAATGATTTACAAAACAATAGATTTTGAATCGCTGCGTTTTAATGTCTTCGAAACCGCAAATAACATACTCAATGATTTTTGTGACGTTGATACGCAAATCTTTCAAGTTAATAACTTTGATTCGCCTTATTTCAACATTAAAAATTTTAAAACTGAACTCCAAACTTTTAAAAATAACTTTATGGCAATACACATAAATATAAGAAGTATAAATAAAAATTTTGATAAATTAAAACATTTCTTAACCGATTGCAATTACTCATTCAGTATGATTTGTCTGACAGAAACTTGGTGCTCTGATGAATCAATTCAAAAAAATTCTAACTTTCAAATTCCATATTATAAATTATTATCTTCTGAAAGGAAAGCAGACAAAAGGGGGGGAGGGATTGCAACATATATTCGGAATGACCAAGCAATAAAAGCAAGAAAAGACCTTTCGATTTCTGATTCCAGTTGTGAGGTACTTACAATAGAAATCACTAACTCCAAAACTAAAAATATCTTAGTTTCTACCTGCTATAGACCACCTGAAGGAGATATAAAAAAATTTTCAAGCTACTTGGAAGATATCTTTCTTAAAATTAATAGAGAACAAAAAAAACTATTCTGCATAGGTGATTTAAATATAGATTGTTTAAAATACAAAAAGAATGCGACCACCAAACTTTTTTTTGACAACATGTTTCAACATTGTATCTTTCCGATTATCAACAAACCTACGCGAATAACCCCGAATTCAATTTCCGCAATAGATAACATCTTGACAAATGCATTTCAAGATTCCTCTTTAAAAACAGGTATAGTTAAAACCGATATTTCGGATCACTTCCCAATTTACTTTTCTATAAATCAAGATACAAGAATAAACAACAATTCTAAAACCAAAATTTATATAAGAAAAACTAATAAAATTTCTATTCAAAAATTTAAAGACACACTATCAATAGTGAATTGGGATGAAGTATATAAAAAATGCAACCTTGAGGACACAAACTCCGCATATAATACATTTATCGATATTTTTTTTAATCATTATAATAGTTATTTCCCGATCGAAGAAAAAATAGTTAAAGAAAAATATTTGAACTGTCCATGGATTACTAGTGGAATTAAAAAATCCTCTAAAACAAAACAAAAACTCTACATAAAATATTTAAAAAACAGAAATGAAGTCAACTTATCTATCTACAAGCAATACAAAAATCTCTTTGAAAAAATAAGGAAAAACTCTAAAAAAATATACTACTCAAAACTACTTCAAAATACCAATGGCGATATTAAAAAATCATGGAACATCATGAAAGAAATAATCGGGAAAAAAAATACCAAAACAAATACCTTACCTGATAGAATTGTTGTGGATGAAAAAGAATACAACGATAAAAGTTCTATAGCCGAACATTTCAACAGTTTCTTTGCAAACATCGGCCCTAACATGGCGTCCAAAATTCAATGCCCAAATACCTATTTTGAAACCTATCTGACAAATCAACAAAGCGAACTAAAATTCAATGGACTAGACTATGATGAACTCGAAGCTGCAAAAAATTCTCTAAAAATTAACAAAGCACCAGGGATTGATGAGATTTCTAGCAACGTAGTAATAAGTGTCTTCCCGGTGATATGCAAACCCATATTCGAAATTTTTAAATCTTCAATTACAACAGGAACTGTTCCAGACAAATTAAAAATTGCAAAAGTTGTACCAATATTTAAATCCGGAGAGCAATGCTCACTTAATAACTACAGACCCATCTCAATCCTTTCTGTCTTTTCTAAACTTCTAGAACGAATAGTTTACAATAAACTATATAAATACCTAACTATTAACAATATTTTGAATAAAAAACAATTCGGATTTCAAAAACAACATTCAACCGAACATGCGATTATAGATCTTGTAAATAAAATAAATGACTCTTTTGATAATAACAAATTTGTTCTAGGAATCTTTATTGATCTATCGAAAGCATTCGATACTGTTGATCATGCTATACTACTTAAAAAAATGGAAAAATATGGCATTAAAAATGTTGCTTTACATTGGTTTGAGAGCTTTCTTATAAACAGACAGCAATGTGTTATTATGGATAAAAATACCCATTCAAAATTACTTAAAATAAAATGCGGAGTTCCCCAAGGTTCCATTCTAGCTCCCCTACTCTTCTTGCTATACATCAATGATCTTCCAAAAGTCTCAAAAAAACTTGATGCCATAATGTTTGCAGATGATACAAACTTATTTTATTCATCTACTTCTATCGCAGAACTCTTCGAAACTGCAGGTATTGAACTTGAAAAACTTAATACTTGGTTTAAATCTAACAAATTATCATTGAGTACAGAAAAAACCAACTACATTCTATTTCACACCAATCAAAGGAAAAAATCTATACCAATTCCATTACCGTCTCTAAAAATAGAAAATAAATTTATCGAAAGAACCAAAGCAATAAAATTTTTAGGAATACTTATCGATGAGAATATTTCATGGAAAGCTCACATAAACTTATTAAATACCAAAATAAGAAACAACATTTGCTTGCTTTACAAAGCTAGACCGATGCTACCCCAAAAAAATTTAAAGCTACTTTATTTCTCCTTCATTCAAACCTATTATACGTATGGTAATATAGCATGGGCAAGTACCCATAGATCCAACCTAGTGGCACTTTATCGACAACAAAAACATGCTGCAAGAATAGTATTTAATAAAGATAAATTTACTCATGCCGAACCTTTGCTAAAGCTTCTAAATGCACTAAATGTCTACAAAATTAACATTTACCAAAATTTGATATTCATGCTCAAATATAAACTCGGACTTGTCCCATTACATTTTTCAGAAGAATTTTTTAAATGCAATAGAAATAAATATGAAACTCGAGGAATAGGAAATTTTAAAGTACCATATAAAAAAACAAAACTATCACGTTTCTCCATCTCGTATCGCGGCCCTTACCTCTACAACAAACTAATAGCTAAAAATACTATAATTACAAAACTAGCTAACCATAATTCTCTGAAAACACTTTTAAAAAAACTTGTTCTAAACTTAAACAATTTTACAAACGTATATTAAAACAAATAACTAAAAACCCCTAAAAAATCCACTTTAAAGCAAAGTAAATGTTAGATTTTATTTATATTTCGTACATGTCAATATACTAAGTATAACAAACCATGTAACTATATATTTATGTGTATCAAATACAGCTCTTTTCCGTTTTTTGTTTTTGATTATCTAGTAGCTTTTTATGTGTGACTCTTATGCCACCATGAGACTTTGACAAACTGAAATTTCTTAATAAATTAAGTATATAAAATATCGCAACTAAAAGCGGTTTCTTGATGACAAGACCAAATGGTCTTCTGCAAGTTTCCCGCGTCTTTTAACAGTGTTACTTTTTTATATATATTATTATTTGTATTAAAAAAAGTTTTCTTATTATATGTACGGTATTTTTTTTATACAATGTAAACGAACTAGTTTATATTTATGATCACGTATTTGTAAAGCTTTGATAAAAGACAAAAAAAAAAAAAAAAAAAAAAAAAATTATACAACTTAGATAGATAACGGGAAAACCTTATTAACTAGAACTAAGTGAATATAATTAATGATAAATAAATAATTAAAAAGTATGTGAAAAAGCGAAAAAAGAAGAAAAAAAAAAAAAAATAATAATAAAATAACAAATAAGTTAAATAATTATATTAAAAAATAATAATTACAAATTAAATCGCGAAAATTAATGAATAACCAATCTTCTTTATTCTCTTTAAAATTGGTTTTGTTCTTCTCTTTCTTGTTTGTTTACTTATTTCTTCTTTTTTTCTTCTTCTTTTTTACTTTCTCTTTCTTTCTTTCTTTTCTTTTTTTTTTTTTTTCTTTATTCTTTTCTTTGTTTAAAGTGTTCTTTTTTTTTAATAATTCGAAGTTCTTTTTTTTATTTGATTTTTATTTTTAAGCGTTTGATTTAAATCAGATTTTTAACAATTTAAAAAAACTTTTTAGCGAATTGAAAATGAAAAATTAACTGTTTATCTTATCCTTTTTCTTTTATTTTTTACCGTTAGAAAAATACGTCCGCCATTTGCGATGACCTTATGCTGTATATGTATATATATATATATATATATATATATATATATATATATATATATATATATATATATATTATATATATATATATATATATATATATATATATATATATATATATATATATATATATATATATATATATATATATATATATGTCTATTTATATATATATCTATTTATATATATATATATATATATATATATATATATATATATATATATATATATATATCTATATATATATATCTATATATATATATATATATATATATATATATATATATATATTATATATATATATATATATATATATATATATATATATATATATATATATATATATATATATATATATATATATATATATATATAGTATATATATATATATATATATATATATATATATATATATATATACATTTTTTTTTTTTCGTTTCATTTTTGTCGTTGTTTACAAAGATAAAGAGACAAGGCTTCTGAAAGAAGATCATAATGATCTTATCATCAGAACCTTTTGCAATTTTTTTAAAATCAATACACAAACAAAACTAAAAAATTACAATAAATTGTGATATAAATCAAAAAATGGAAATATAAATCAAACCACTAACGTTATTTATAATAAAATGTCTGATCATATCATCAGATCTTATAAAAACGTAAATATATCTCTTTTTTTAAAAGGCAAGAGAAAATACAACAGTCTCACAATTAAAAAGACAAATACGTGATTATTATAAAAAGTATTTAAATATATCATCAATAGATAAAACAAAATTTTTAAGTTTACTTTTTACTTTACTTTTACATTACTAGAAAATGTATTTTTAAAGATCGGAAATGTATTGGATATATCAAAATTAGGTATAAAAATTTTATTCCAAAGATAGGGTGCTCGAAATGTAATGCAAAATTTGTTAAATTTTGTTCTGCAAATAGGTTCATGTACAAAATTTTTGTTTTTAAGTAAATATTTATTAATTGGGTTTAGAGAAAAAAGGTTTTTAAAGACAGGTAAAGTTAAATCGTTTTTCCACATGTAAATAAAGCAAAAAATGTTATAAACATTGAGCTCGTAAATATTAAGTATTTTCATCTCCATAATGGTTTATGATAATGGTTTGTAATAATTTACAATAATGGTTTTGAATGAGTAAAACGATCCGCAAAATTAATCAATCGGATCGCATGCTTCTGACGACGAAAAAGGCATTTTAGCTTACTTTTTTCGGTGCATTCCCACGCAATGTTGGCATAATTAATATAGGTATGAATAAATGAATAATAGAGTTGGGTTAAGGCTTTTTTGTTTAAATATGATCTAGATTTATATAAGACTCCGTTACTTTTAGATATTTTTGAGCAGATTCTATATGCGGTTTCCATGTAATGTTCTTCTCGAGAACCACTCCTAAAAATTTAGTAACAAAATCTCTTTTTATTTCAACTTTATCAATAAATATTTTGGGCAAATGTTGGGGTAAATAGCGTTTTACGAACCCATTTGGTTTTATTAATGTTAAGAGTTAACTTGTTACATTTGAACCAAGTAGATATGTTTTTGAGTTCATCATTCATTGTAGAAAAGAGTTTGGATATGTCATTATTGGTCAGAAATAAGTTGGTGTCGTCGGCAAACATGATACTCATTAAGTTTGAGGCTTTATTTAAGTCATTTATATAGATTAAGAACAAAAGTGGCCCCAAGATAGAGCCTTGGGGAACACCACAGGAAATATTCAGTAGATGGCTTTGGTTATAGTTATTAATAAAAACAAAGTGTTTGCGGTTTGATAAGTAACTATGAAGCCATTTTATATTTATGTAGTTTAATCCGTAGTATTTTAGTTTTCAAGAAGGATTTCATGGTTGACAGTATCAAAAGCCTTCGACAAGTCAATAAAAACACCTAATGTATATTGGGATCTTTGAAAGGAATTTGAGATTTCTCGTACAAATTAGATGATTGCATGTTCGGTAAAATCCTTTCCGTACTTACGTATTATTAATTTCAAAATTTTCTTTCTTTTGTCCAAGGCAAAGGTTTTTTAAAAGATTAATAACATAAAAATATAATCAATTCCACGTTTCTCTGAAAAATAACATAATAATGATTTTTTTTTCAATTTGTAAAATTTAATGCTTTTGTTAAAAAAAAGAAAAAGAAATTAAGTTTGATGAGAGATAAAAAACAAACTAAATCTTTAAATAATATAGTTTTTATTTTTATTATGCTGTATATAGAGTGACCATTTCTTAATATTAAACTTTTAAAAAATATAAATTTTAGTTCTATTATGCTATATACAGTATTGGATAGAACATTTGCAACCAAAGTCGACCAATGCTAAAAAGTGTTACTAATTTTACATGTCTTAAAAACGAAACGAACTATACTACCACAGCAAAGTGTTTTATTGAAAAACATTAATACAAGAAGTGAAATACAACAAGTGTTTCATTACATCAATACAGTCCACATCCAACCAAGACGTTGCGTTCCACAGAGCATTATTGTATCATCACAAAGTAAATTTAACACGTTAAGCCTTGAGAAGCGTGATTATTTATTTTTATTATTTTTATGACTTCAAATGCAAAAATGGCTCCCGAAAGTCTTGGATTGGAACAAAGAAAGGAAAGTATTGACGATTACGTAAGCGCAATGTCACAAAAAAGTATTTGTGATAAATATCGCGTGAAAAAATGGACCGTATCTAGACTATGTCAGGGTTCCAAATATCGTTCTACGGGGTAGTTGGCAGCAGATAATAAAGACCGCGTTCAACCACTTCTAGAGAGGATTCTATGATCGTCAGATCTGTCAAGAAGGATTCCTGGATATCATCAGTCGAGAAACAAAAGCAATTAGAGCTGCATGTATCGGACCGAACAATCAGACGACGTGCTGTTGAAGCCGGATTCTTTTTTCGACGCCCTGCAAAGAAACCGCTGATTTCACTAAAGAACCAGGAGAAAAGACTCCTGTTAGCTACATCTCATATTGACTGGAATGTGCAGAAATGGCGAACTGTCCTATTCAGTGATGAATCGAAATTCAACATCATTGGGAGCGATGGCATTTGCCGTGTACGTTGACTAACCGGAAAACCCCTCAATTAACGTTTCTGTCATAAGACCGTGAAGCATGGTGGAGGCAATGTAATGGTCTGGGGGTGTTTTTTTTCTAACGATCTTGGTCCAATGCATCGAAACGATGGAATAATAGACCGTTTCATGTATAAAAGTATCCTGAAAGATGTTATGTTACCTCATACTGAATGTAATATGCTAATAAAATGGGTTTTTCAGCAAGACATCGATCCGAAATACACTTCAAAAGTTGTCAAGCAGTGGTTTCAAGACAACCTCATATTAGTGATGGAATGGCCGCCTCAATCTGCGGATCTCAACCCTATTGAGAATCTGTGTGAGATGGAATAAATCGTGAAGGTGTTCGTAATAAGGACCAACTGTTTGAACAAATCCAAAAGGCCTGTGCAGCGATTCCACAAAGTTTCATTGATCACCTGATCGAACCTAGCCTCGAAGATGCAAGGCTGTGATCGACAACAAAGAATTTGCCACGAAATATCAACAACGAAATACAGCTTGGTCAACATTTTGCGGAGTTGCATCTGTTTTATCCAGAAGGAAATCAACTTTTTTTAAAACTTTTGAATAATTTATTAAATTTCCTGTACAAATAAGGAACTATGTGATAAATAAAACTTGAAGAACGTTGTCTCTAAACAGTTACATAGTTATTTCTCTCAATTAAAAAATAATGCAGCACTTTTATATAAAGAAACTAAATTAGCATTATTTGGTTGCACTTATTTTGTCCGATACTGTATAGAATGAACATTTTTAATACTAAAATTCTAAAAAATATATACTTTTCTTAAACTTTCATAGTTATCAATTGAAATATTGCTTGAGGAAGTACTAATTTATTTAACTAAACAAATCTACATTCAGCAAAAAAAATGGCTGCAAGATTGTATTTGGCGTCTACAAAACGGTTAATTGCTACTTTCTTTTAAGGAAACTTAATGTCCTTAATGTTAGTAAACTTAATTTACACCAAGTTTTACTACTCATGATTAAAACAAAACATGGTACATCATCTATATTTATCTCTTAGAAAAATTGTTAAAATTTATTTAATTATCATGTTTAATTTTATTTTATTACAGAAAAAACCTTTTTAAAGTCAGGGGCAAATCCAGAATTTTTTGGGACTGTAGCAATTATGTCTTAAAAACTTTTTTTACAAATAAAAAAAATATCATTGTTTTTCACATTTGCCGACCATACTAAAATTTAAAGCTTGCTGACTATTATTTAAGATTTTTTAAATTCATTTTTTAAAGCTAGACTTTTTTCATATGTATAACTTGTGACTTGAGTTGATATTTTATGCTTTTTTTCTGATTTTTTTATTTTACTTAGATTTGTATCACATATAATTGCCTTTGATTTTTGACTCTCTTACTGATTCTAGAGTTAAATGAATTTGATCACACAAAAATTTTCTAAAGAGATTTTTTTTTTTTTCAAATTTAATTCGTCACTATATATTTTACATACAATTAAACTTTAATTCATGTATACATTTATAAATAAGATAAAAATTAAAGTAATGACAGGAGCAAGTAGAAGACTGCAGTTTTATCATCAAGCCCATTTCATTTGCAACTTTGCATTAAGTTTCACGTAAACTTAACATGACATTAAAAATTCATAATTAGAAATAAAGAAAACACTTTGCCTTGTACGTAAAAAACAAAGCCTTGTACGTAACGATCTGATAGATGGGTTTAGAAAAGATATAATCATCGTTTGTGATCATCCAAAAGAGATAGGATCGTTTTAGTTATTATTAATTTGATCTCTAAAAGTAGGAGAGTATGTTGACGTCACTTAAGTTAATTAGGTACCGTTAACAGCTCCTTTAAGGAGATTTGACGACTTCATGTTTTTTATTTCTTCTTTAAGGATCGAATTCCAGAGCCGCGGTACTCGAGATAAGATAGAGAAATCAGTTATTTTAAGTAAAGTTTTCGGAATGTTAAAGTTTTGAAAAGAGTACTTTGTTGGGTATTTGTGATCAACGGTGGAAAATTGATATTCAAAGTATTTTGGTAGTAAATTGTTTTGCGATTGAAACATAAATAATACATTATGGAGAACGTTCAATTCATAAACATTAAGAGCTCCGATTTACCTGAAAAATGGTTTGGCATGGGTATATCTGTTAGCATTGCATACAATTCGACACGCTTGCTTTTATTTTACATATATCTTTTTTAGTACTGAAGAGTATCTACATGCCCAAGCGATATTGCAATAGTTGATATAACTGCGAATTAACGTATAATCTATATTTTTGTAAGCAAGTTTTATTTAGGTGTTTAATTTAAGACCATCAAACATATAACTTGTATTACAAGTTATCATAACATCTAAAATATTTTTTGAAACAGAATTCATATCATTGGTTTTCCAAAAACAGCAACTCTAATAACAAATAACAAATTTTGTAACACACACCTTGTCACAGAGAAACACACACCTTGTCACAGAGAAACATACACCTTGTCACAGAGAAACACACACCTTGTCACAGAGAATAATAGTTCCTAGTAGAAGTTTAAAAAAAAGAAAAAAAAAAGTAGTAGAAAGTTTCTTGCAATTTTAGAATATACTATAATCCTATCTGAATTCAATGATAAATAACTTGTAGAACAGCAATAACATGGTCAACTTGACTTAGCTACAGTTTTAAATAAACTTTTAAAGCGCCGCATTTTAACTTCCTGTACACTTTTGTTCAAATCTTGTTAAAATTATTTTTCTTTTTCGCAATTTAAAATGAAATGTATGTTACAAATAAAAAAAGAAAGAAAAACTGAGCTGGTTGTAGCATTATTGCTTCACTTGCTAAAGCCTAGATCCGTTCCTGAAGATGTTAACATTTTGAAAATTAATACCTATTTATTAATTTACAATTAAGTAAACAACGTTATTTGCAACTATTTTATTTTGATAACAAAAATCGCGCGACGAAACAAATGGCGGAAACTTTAAAATTCAAAAGTAATTGTCATAAACAAAATATATATTTAGTAAATCGAAAATTAAAATAACTTTTACAATATTATAAAATATATTTAATATTTTATTTAAAAAGTATATATTAAATATACAACAAAAATTTTAAATATATAAAATATTAAACAAAAGATTTTCACATAACATTACTATTAATTCAATCTCTACATTATTTAAAATCAATTCATAAAAACATAAAAGATAACAAAAATAATTCTAGTTTTTATTTATTTATAACTATATATTTTATATTTAATTTAATTAAAATCATTATTAAAGTTAATTAACAAGAAACTTTAACTTAAAATTTAAACATTCATTTTAGTTTAAAAGTAAAAAAACTTTTTAGAATGTTGAAATACTACTATTGAAAGAAATAATAATGTAGCAAAAATAATAATTTTAATAAAAGAAGTAAATATATAGCAAAGATAATAATAATAATATATAAAATAATTAATTATTTATATTATTATTTAAAACAAACTTATTAAATTATACTTAACAAAAATAACTATTAAATATTATTTAACAAATTAAAATTTTTAAAAATATTAAAAATATAAAACTAAAAAATTATTAAAATTAATTCGTATATTTTAAAATATATTTAATTATATAATAATATATTAAATATTTCAATTATTAATTTTCTATTATTGTTTATACTTTATTTAAAATATTAAACCTTTTTCTGTGTATTGAAGTTTTTTAATTCATCGAGGTTATTAAAATATTTTCCACGGTACTTGATCGACAAAGACTTGAGATTCAAACAATGAATCCATTCATAAATCTCTTCAATGAAATCAATGTCTCTGTGAAGGTAAAGATGTAATCTTTCACAAAGATTTATCCACGAAAGAAAATTTTCTTCAAAATCTTTTTTCGTTATCAAATAACGTGAGATGGATATCAACAACCCTTCAATCTTATCTTTTGGTTTCCATCCTTCAAATTTGATTGGACAACGAAAGTTGACATCGCGAACATTGCTTAAACATTGAATTATAAGATTTTTTTCTTCATCACTTAAAATATTTTTATCAACAAGTAACATCGATAACTTTCTTCCAGATTTAATGTAATGATTTACGAAATAATTTTCACAAGAAGTTTCGTAAGAAGTTTTTCTATTGTTAATCACAATCTCCCACTCTCGTTTATCAACGATTATTTTTATTTTATCAGTAAATGATGACTGACTTTCATAAAAACATTCAATGAATAAATTAACAAAAAAAGTTTCACGACTTGGAAGAGATAATTTAAGTAGACGATCTAAAGTTTTAAGTTGATAAACATAAGTTTTAAATTTAAGTTGACGAAATATTTTATCATAATAAGTTTCAAATTGATAATCGTTATCACTTTGACGGGATAATTTGAGTAGACGATCTAAAGAAAAAATAAATATAAAATAACAAATTAAATAATAATTAAAATAATAATTGAAATTATAATATCTTATACTTTATAATATTCTACATATTAATACATAAATCAATATTAATTTATAATTATTATGATATTTTATCATTCACATATATAAATTTTATTTATTTAAATGTAATTTTTATTTATCACATTTTTAAAATAAAATAATTTAACTTTAATATAAATATAACATATAAAATAACATATAACGAATTAATTTAAATAAATAAAAATACATTCCAAATAAACGTAGAAATTGATTTAAATTCATTAAAACAACATCGTTCACTTGTTTTAATAAAAAATAAAGAAATCGTACTTATAAATAAATATATAACAAATAAAGAAATCGTACTAAACACAGATTTTAAATTAAAGTTTTGTGAATCGAATTCGTAAAAAAAAAATTTAAATTTAGAAAAATAAAACCGAAAATCTCCCTCGACTATCTTTTTCGAAATAAGTTATGTGAATAAACAATAAAAAACATGAAAAGTGAGAGTTTAAATATTCGATTTCAAAGTTGATTGAAACTCAAAAAAAAATAAATAAAGTTTAAAATTTGTATATTTTATTTTACAAAATATATTATATGATGCAATCTCCGTTTAATTAAAGTGAACAATAAAATTCCCCTCAGAAATAAGAAATTTTTATAAAAAGAAATACGGAAAACAAAGGAAAACGATATTAAAACTTATTCGAAAATACTAGATAAAAATCATAATTAAAAAAAGTTTCATTGTTAAAACGTGGCTACCAGGGTTGTTAAAGCATAGCTATTCAAATACAAGTATATGTAAGCGGCATTTTCCAAACCGAACACAAATTCATATTTTAGGTTAAAAAAGATACCAAGAATATTTCAAGATAAATTTTTTAAAATAGTATACTAAATAGAAGAATGAAAGTAAATGAAGAAATATCAATTAACAAATTTTTAAACCAATTTAATGTTAAAAAATGACAAAAACAAACAACGAATCTCTTGATTAATAACAAATTTTTTTCTTTTTGTTAATAATAATAAATTGAAAATTTTTGTTTTAGAAATATATAAAAAAACAAATAATAGAAGTCGTTAAAATCTTTATTTTACAGAATCATTTTATAAATATATTTTTTTACTTTATATATTTGATATTTCTATGTACTTTTAAACTAATGTAACAGACACTCTCGGCAAAAATTAAACATACGTTGTAAGCAGGAAAAAATACAAAAAAATATTTTTACCGGAATAATATCAGAAAGAAAAAAGAAAGAAAGCAAAAGAAAGTAAATTAAAAATATAATCGATTAACATCTCAAAGTGTTGAAAAATCAGTATAAGTTTTATATTTAAAAAGAATGAGCTATCAGTATAAGTTTTATATTTAAAAAGAATGAGCTGTAAATTAAAATTACTTCAAAAATGTATTTTACGTTTGTTAATTCTTGTATCTTAATAAAATAATTTAATACATCAAAAAATAATGATACGCATGATATCTATACAAAAAATTAATTTAAGTTATTGTTTTGTACCAATTTGAATATAGCTTTAAAATACAATTTCTTAAATAATTGACTAATTAAAAAAATTAAAGCTGAAATATACTTACGGAGGACCTGTAACGGCGCACCCCAAACTCAGTGAAGTTCCTAAATGAACTCGGTAAAGTATGAAATGATAACTTTGCCGTTTTATGATTAGCTAATATTAACGATTAAAAATTTAACATTAAAGTTTTCAATTCACGCTTTCTTAGCATTCAAAATACGTAAGATGGCACCTTTAGCTGAGTTCATTGAAAATATCAAATAAGAAGAATTGGTTGATTTTTAGCAACAAAAAAGACAAATGCTACTTCAAAATCTTTGTTTAAATTTAGTTTCTAGATTCTAGGAAGTAAATAATGTATTTTCAACAGAAGTCTTTTTTATTTTGGAATTTTTAAATTTAAATTTTACTTCATCTAAATAATAAACTGACATTCTGGAATTTAGAATGTCACTGTTTTTTTTTTTTTTTTTTTTTTTTTTTTTTTTTTTTTTTTTGTGTTACCAGTGTTAATTAAAAAAAAGTTTTGATACCAGTGTTAATTATCATTATTATCATTTTTTTTACATTTTCGCTTTCAACAAGGCTGCAAGCAACCACTAATTAGTGTTAAAGATACTGGAAGAGAAAAGATGAAGATTGTAGAGCAAGATAACAATTGACAGATGACTTAAAAGATCACAAATTATATGAATCAGGAAGCAAGATAACGGAAGCGAATTCCAAAGAACTGATGTTCGAAGAAAAAAACTAGACGAATAAGAGTTTTTTGAGCACTTAGGAACAGTCACAGAAAAAGGATGAGACTTAATTGAATGATGAGTAACACAAGAATGAATTTTAATAGATGGCACAAGAGACGCTAGCTATTTAGAGCAGTGCCCTTTATAGTATTTGTAGAAAAGAGAAAGAGAAGCAACATTATTACGATGTAACAGAGGTTGAAGGTTAGCTGCAAGAGCAGGTCCAACTATGTTTACAATGCGTTTTTGCACCTTGTCTAAAGAGAAAAGGCATCATTAGAAGATCCGCCAGAAATATGGCAACAGTATTCCATACAAGGTCGGATTTGAGATTTATAGAGATAGAGAATAGAATCCAGAGTAAGAAAGTGTCAAGCTCGATAAAGAGACGCAACTTTAGCACATGCTAATTTTGCAACGGATTTGATATACGGTTTAAAAGAAAGATCAGAAGTGAGAGTTAATCCTAGAAGATAAAGGGTAGATGACTCATCGAGTACATTACTGTTCATAAATATAGGAAGGTCTAAATTATTGTGATAACGATTGGCTGAAAAAAATTGAGTTTTATCTGAATTAAAGTTTACCAGCCCATGCTATAGCAGAAGTGAGATCCTTTTCAAGCTCAAATGTCCCCTGCAAGCAATTAGAGGGAGTTGGCTTCTTATCGTGACAAGAATAAATGGTAGTATCATCAGCGAACAATGCCGCATTAGATGTGAGAATATATGGAAGATCGTTAATGTAAATTAAAAAGAGTATAGGGCCAAGGATTGAACCTTGAGGAACCCCTGAGGTTACAGAATAAGAAAAAGAGTGCTGTCCATCAAGGACAACTTTTATACTACGATTGGAAATAAAGGATTCAATAATTTTAAAGATGTTTCCAGATACACTGTAAGAAGAAAGCTTATGAAGAAGACCAGCATGCCAAACTTTATCAAACGCTTTAAAAATGTCAAGAGCAATGCCCTTAACCTCTCCAACTTTATCTAATGCACATTAAAACCTATCAGTTATTACTGTTAGCAAATCAGCGGTAGAACGAGAAGATCGAAATCCATATTGATGATCAGAAAGTAGGTTATGAGATTCAAGATGAGAGATTAAGTGTTTGTTAATAATGGATTCAAAAACCTTGTTTATGATAAGAAGAAGATTAATGGGACGGCAGTTAGACAAATTAGATTGCTCTCCAGAATTTTTAAAAATAAGGATAACAGATGCTGCTTTCCAGCAGGCTGGAAAACAAGACTCTGATAAGCACTTGTTAAATAGTTTTGAAAGGATAGACGACATCTCCGGAGAACACTTCTGCAAGACTATAACAGGTATATTGTCCGGGCCGCAAGCTGTAGAATAGTCTAAGCAGGAAATCACTTTAAATACAGAAGCTGTTGTGATATGGATGTCGAGCAATGGATCAACCTGTTTGACGGCTATATCAGGTAGAACGCAACTAGTGGAGTCAAGAGATGATATTGATGAAAAATTCTAAGCAAACAATTCAGCATTGTCTTTAGGTGAGGTGAGAAAGTCTGAACCATAAAAAAGAGGTGAAATTACAGAAATACGAGATTTCATGATCTGAGAATAGCGGGCTTTGGCGTTAGACAAAACATTTTTTACAATGGTTCCTAGCAGTAATAAACATACGTCTGTTTTCTGGAGAAATGTTTTGCTGATAGATATGGAAGTAATGGTTTTGATTGGCAATTGCAGCAGCACAATGCGAGGAAAACCATGGAGAAGAGCGAGGCTTGACCTGGAATTGTCGAGAGGGAATAAAGAATTCCATGCCAGCCTGAATCCACAAAGTTATGTAAGAAGCACATTTACCAATAGGAAGAAAAGTTACTTCGAAGACCACGAATATTAGTGAATGATAGGTTTAGGTGATGACTGTGGTTTTTTGTGTTTTATAGTTTTTGTTAATTTATTCATTTTTAAATTTGTTAAAGAACTTGACTCGAAACATAGATAGTTCTCAGTACACTGTTTTATAGCCCAAGCAATTGCCTCATTACTATTAATAAGCCCTAAGCCGTAACAAAGGACTCCAATGCAGCCTTGGCAATGCACACCAGAAATACAAACAAGGACACCATCCATGCGCAACATGTTGGTGGAATCACCCTCTCTGAGAGCTACTACAGAGTTCGGGAAACCTGACTACCAGCCGGCCTCAGAACCATAAAACTGAGTTTTAGAGCTGTACCCTCATTTGGAGATAATAGAATGAGTTGCCTAGTCATAAAAACAGAGACACAAGCAAAACCCATGCTTCGAGTCAAGAAGATCCAGCATTTAACATCCTAAACTGGAAACAATGTATTAAAAATACATCTGCGCCAGCCTAATAGATGAAGAAATGGTGCGAGGCTGGTCAAAAGATAGAATCTGTTTACCCCTTAAGTCTTTTCCTAGGAGACCTTCTACAAGACAGCAGCCGGATGCATGTAACATCTGCCCAAGACGAGTATTTTTATCGAAACACCATCTCTAGCCTTTACTCAACCAAGAGCCCCCAGGCAGGGGGTGTTTTATGTCAGAGTTTGCATCTCCTAGCCTTTGCCTAAAAAGGCATATTCTACAAGGCAGCAGAACATGAAGCAGATTGTACTGGGTTACATGTTACCAGTAGCAGGATAAACCTGACCTGACTATTAAAAACAATTATAACAAAATGAGATTTTATATATGTAAAAACTCGGTCATTGAACTCAAAAAATCCTTAACTAAGTCAAAGAAAACAAATGAAATTCAAAACAACCGTATTGCTAATAGATATTGTAGTTTATTGCAACTACAGCAACCTTTAAAAAAAAGAATCTTTACGACTTTACATGAATTTTTTGATAGCATTTTATAAAAAGACTATAAAATAAATTTAAAGCTTGATAATATGTTGATTATTAATTTAAACATTTTCTTTGGATAACATAAAATAATAATTTTTATGATTTCAAAAAAAAATTATTAAAAAAAAAAGTGAAAAAAAAAAGCGAAAAAAAAAAACAACTCAAAAAACTCAAAAAACATTTTGATAATAAAAGTTTAAAAAATAAGTGTATAAACAAGAATAAAAGATTTTATAAAGTTAAAAAAAAAAAAAAAATTTTACAAATAAAAACAAAGTTAAAAGAAAAAAGTCTTCGAAAATGAATAATAATAAAAAAATAATTTTTTTTTTACCACCAATATTTAACGGAAAGAAAAGAAATTAATTTTGTACATTGTTTATATGTCGTGTATTTATGTATATAAAAAATGTTGAATGTATTTAATTTTTTGCATTTTTCTCTGTGAATTTGGTTGCTGTTGCTTTTTCCATATCTAGATATTTACTTTTGTTTAACTATTCTATGTAATGCGTAATACAGACTTTAATATTGTATGTAGTAGTGTATGTATATATTTTTTTGTATTTAAGTTTGCCTTTATTTTGCTTTTTAATATTTTTCTGCGAAAAATTTTTTCTGTCACTTTATCTTTCTGAACGTATGTAATTCAAATTTTTGTTTTCTCTTACATTTTTTTTCACTCATCTTAACTCATTTTCTTGTTTTTTATTTTTTTTATTTTTCTTAGCCTCACTCCTTTATATTTTTGTTCTGATTCCAATGTAGTTTACTTTATCATTCCCTTGTTTTAATATTTTTTTATTTTATTTGTTTATTTTATTAAGGTGTCACTCCATTGACTAGTTTTTAACTATATGAGTGACACCGAACCTAACTTTTTAAATTATAATTAAATTTGTAATTTTTGATTTTATGGTTAAACAAATGGATAAAAAAAACGAAAAAGAAAAGATTTATACTTAAATAAAATAATTAAAAAACAATAAAACATTTATTATAGATATAGATGTACTAAAATTCTGGATTTTTTTTCTTCCAGATCAACTTGCTTCCGCCCGTCAGGCATTTGTTTTTGAAAGTTACATTTTTAATGTCTTTTAAACGTTTTCTAAACGTCTTTTAAACGTTCTTTACGTAAAAATGTTTAAAAGGCGTTTAAAAGACATTTAAAATACATTTAGAACGTAACTTTTAAAAACAAATGCCAGCTGGGTGGCTGTAATTAAACTTTTTTTTTACTTTTATTTTTACGACGACTCACAGGCTGTGTTAATAAATCAAAAAATTATTATCCTACAGAGCAACCGAAGTTAACCGAAGTAAAAAATACAAATGGTATTTTTCCAAATGTATTTGTACTGCAAATACATTTGGAAAAATATTTAATAAAAAAATACCATTTGTATTTTTTATTCGGTTAACCTATAGTTCTTCATTGCTCTGAAGGATAATAATTTTTTGAGTTATTTACACAGCCTGTCTTATGTCATTAAAAAAAAAAAAAAGTTTAATTACAGCCAGAAGCAAATTGATCTGAAAGCACAGCCGGAATTCCGGTACATTCCTACTAAAAGATAGAGAAAACTTTTTAATAACAGAAAAAAATTGTAAGTTATTATAAGCTACTTTAATACCTATTAACAAAAAATGATAAAAAAATAACTCACATATAACAAATATTGAAAAAATATTTACCTAAATTAAATAAACATAACAGCAAGACAAATGAAACAATACAACACTATTTTAATTGTTGCTTTTCTGATGTTCAGAATTTTAATCAGTAATTAGGTGTTTAGTGAACATTACGGACATATAAAAAAATAGAAAAATACAAAGAATACATACAATTAATATAAAATAAGTGTGTCAAAAAACAACTTTGTATTAATAATAATTAATGTAAGTTGATCATCATTAATACGTTATTTATTATTCTCTAAGCTCTATCTTTTATTGCTTTCTAGAGGTGTTGCAAAGGTGTTAAAAAGTAATTTTAGTTAGATGTTAAAAATAAATGTTTAGTGAAAACTTGAATTTTTTAGTCTTCAAGTTCTTTGGTTTTAGTTTTTGAAATGTTTCACAGTTTTGCAACAATTGGGTTTTAATACAAAAACATTCTCTAGCGTACAAAAAAAATTACACATAAACGTGGCTTTACAAAAACACAAAAAAAAAACAACTTAATTGTGAAAAACATTTTTACAACTGTTGTATGACATTTCTACATTAATCGAAACAAAGTTAGTGTATTTATAATAACATTTACAGGGCTCGAATTAAGTGATCGCAACATCTGGAAATACTTCTAGTCTTTAAATTTTTAGCTTTTTAAAAACCGTAAAACTGTTTTGATCACTAAACTCAATAGATATCATTTAATAAAAAATATTTACTTTGATTATGATATAAAATCTTATTGTAAAACCATATTATTATTATTATTTTTATTATTATTAAAGATTATAATTTAAACTTCAATATTTTAATTTATTTTATAAAACATCAGATAAAACTAGAAAAATAAAGCACGTTAAAGTAAGATATAAATATTATAAAAACAAGCGCTATTTACAACAGTCTATAGGACTTTAACAGTGATCAAATATTTTAAATAAAAGAAATTGTTAAATAAGATATAAAATACTTTTATATCTTATTTAAATCTCAATATTTTCTTATAAATTAAACGCTTGTAACAGTTTAGCTGATACGAATACAAAATTTAAAGAGGGAGGAGTTAATATATCAAAACTAATTTAAACTTTTTATAGTTATTTCAAAACAAAAAAAAAAAAGAAAAAGAAACTCTAATAACATATTTAAAAAAAAAATACATTAAATTTTTTTTTCTTATCAATTAATTAATTTCTAATTTAAAACATAATTTTAAAAAAAAATAATTCCATAAACTTTCCCCCTAAATAAAAATCTCTTTTAATGTTTTATATAATGGACAAGTAGCTTCAGCATATTCTTTAATTGGTTGGTTTTTTATACAAAGTTTCATACAATGCGCAAATAGCTTTTGCAAAGTTTTTTATTGGTTGATTTTTAAGTTAACACGAAAGTTTTTTGGACCTTAAGTAATAATAATTTTTGTCTTACAATTTTTTTGTTATTTATAATCTTTAAATTACCTGGTGTTTAAAAAAACAATAATTAATAATATGTAAATTTTGACTTTTATTATTTTTGCAGTCGTAAATTTATTGTTTTGTTTTTTCATTAATTTTTGCAATATTTTGCAATATTTTTGCAATATTTTGCAATTGAGCCTTACATTAAAACAGTGTTAACTGTTTTTAAAAAAACTTAGAATTTAATGAACAGAATTATTTCCAGATACTGCAATTCGCGATCATTTAACTCGAGCCCTTTATACACATAAAGTTCTAAATCTCCACAAACAGTTTTCGTTGACATTTTTATTGATTTTGAATTTGTTGAGGGCCACTGTGACAGCCATAAAAAATTTTATAAAATTTATATAGCTGTCGGGTGTCATATGTTATGAGTATTTTTATAATTTAATAACAATTTTACAGTTTTAGAGAATGAGTTAAAAATAAATAAATAATGTCGGTTTAAATTTGATTTTAAAAGTCTCTTGTCAACCAGCAAAAAAATGGTTACAAAAAAAAAACCTTAAGTAAATAACATCAGAACCATTTTATATCAAATCACCTAATGGTTCTTAGGGTTTATATCAAATTTTATATCAAATCATATACTATTTTATATCAAATCACCTCAGATTGCTTCAAACGTTGCCTACCCACAGATTTTATGAAAAAAAAAAAAAAAAAATCTTCAAAAGTTCGGCTTGATTGGCCAGTATGTTTAAAAGTTATAATTTGATGAATATTGACTGAAATTAATAATTTTGGTCAAATTTAGACAAACTATAACTTTATCAGTAAAAGTTATCACCTGAAATTTTGTATTGTGATTTTTGATCCAAATTATCCATTTCAGGTGATAACTTTTTTACAACAATCTTATGTCAAAAATCATTAAAATCTAATGTAAGGGAGAGCATGTAGGATTCATACACCAGGAGCATTTGTACATTAGTCATTTAGGTGTTGACAAGTTTGTATTATTGTGGGCGTAAGTACCGCTTATGTTTAAATAAAAAAAGCTATATGCCGTAGCAATGCAACAGTACCTTCATCGAGCCAAATCAATAAGTGTTTTTGCACAACAAAAGTAATTTTACTATCTTTGAAAACATATATTTGTAATAAGTATTGCTAAAGTTGTTAATATGATTAATTATGCTGTTAAATAAATGCCTTAAATTAATATGTAAACATCAAATTTTGTGCTAACCTTGACCGTTATTTTTATTTTGAGATTAAACATTTATTTTTTTGTTTGGGTTACATTCGTACAGTTATTTGTGGGGAGGATTTGTACTGTACGAATCCTCCCCAAGTGAAAAATTCTTTCATAACATTACTATTATTTTAGAATAATGCCGCGAATATACATAAAAAAAGAAACTAGAACGAAGAGGTAGACAAAGAAGCAATGAAATCTGCGATGAACAATGTTTTACATAAAACATTATCTATTAGGAAGTCCCCACAATATTATG
Organism: Hydra vulgaris; assembly: GCF_022113875.1. NCBI lineage: Eukaryota > Metazoa > Cnidaria > Hydrozoa > Anthoathecata > Hydridae > Hydra > Hydra vulgaris. Next base: position 5,209,547 of record NC_061161.1, on the reverse strand, counting down.
GCATCAAACCAACAACACTTCAAAGTCGTTCAAATAACTGCCATAAAAAAGCTTCTAAAAACATTATGTCGCGTGTGTTTAATTCCAAGTTTCATCGAACCAAGTATTTACTGCCGAAGAAGAGACTCTATTGAACATATACATTGTGAAATGTTCTAAAATCCATTATGGGTTGACAATCTTACAAGTTCGAAGGCTGGCATACGAATATGCTAATGTAAATCAACTAAAATTTCCACCTAGCTGGAATCATAACAAAATGGCTGGAAAAGAATGGTTTGACAGTTACCGTAGACTTAATGCAAATTTAAGTCTAAGGAAGTCTGAAGCACCAGCGCAGACCGTTTTTTAGGATTCAACAAGACAGCTGTTACTGGTTTCTATGCAAACCTAAAAAAGCTTTTGAGAAAATATGCTTTGCTTGGAGATCAGGGGTGTCAACAGTGATGACTACGCCAAAGGTGTTGACACAAAAAAACCTAAAACAAATAGGTCAACTTGTTTCGGCTGAAGAGGGGAGAACTAGTAACATTTGGGGGAATTATATCAGCTAGTGATAACACACTACCACCATTATTTATCTTTCCTAGAGTACATTTTAAGAATCATTTTATGGAGGGTGGTCCAGAAGGCAGCCTAGGAAAAGCAACTAAGAGTGGTTGGATTAATTCTAGTATATTTTTGGAAGTCTTTAAACATATTAAAACAAAAACATGTTGCTTTAAAGAGAACCCTATTCTGCTCTTCGTGGACAATAATGAAAGCCATGTGGCAATAGAAGCAGTGGACTATGCTCGTGGTAATGGCATTATTTATTTGTTGTTTCCTCCTCACACAACTCACCGTCTCCAACCTTTAGATGTGGGAGTATATAAGCTAAAGGTAGCATTTAATGATTGGCATGTGAATAATCCGGGAAAAACCCTAAATATGCTAGAAAACATCAAGCAATTGTATTAATAAAAAAAAAATAACCCTAATTAAGTAAAATGGTTATAAATACATTAGCTCTAGTACAAATGACACTGTTGTCACTGTTTTTGTGTTTTTTAATCTCCTACTTATTTAGTCAACTATGTGACTTTAATGTACTGTAATGGTACTTCAGAAGATATTTTTTATCTTAATACCGAAAAATGGGCCTCATTAACAATCCAATGAATTTAGGTAGGAATTGAAAGTTTTATTTCTACTTTCGCATCTTCTATTTCTAAACGTATCATTTCATTAATCATTTTTATGAAAACAACTCATTTAAAAACTGCCATTTTTTCCTGCTAATTTTTATTGCAATAATGAGGATATTCTGATACTGAGATTCTTCCTAATTATCCGATTTTACTCTTAAAGAAATCGTATACATTCATAGCAAGGTTACTATTTGCCAAGTTTGTCTCTCATTTATGTGCACATATAATTATGCATAATAGCCTAGCCAGGCCTCGTGCTAGACATTTTGAAGGTGGTTGAAAAAATATTTTCAACCACCTTTATAGCGAGATCATTCAGCGCTAGCTACTGTTAGTGGTAATGTGAGAAGAATTTTCAATGCAATAGATACATTTGTGTAGATTTCATTCAAATCGTTTGGGTACAAATATTTTATAGCATTTTCAGGGTCCAAATATTCAGCAAAATGAGAAGAAAGAGACGTTAATTCAAAGCTTAGTTCCTCACCAGAAATATCATTTTTTCCATTTTCAGATAATCTTCTTTAACTGTTAAGAGCTCTTTAATATCAAATAAAAAGCTAAAAGGTGCAATTCCAGCATTAAAATCATTAAACCTATCTTCTATTGCAATAGTAGCATATTCGAATGTTTTATTAAAAACGTGTTTTTTATACTTTTCTTTTGGACATAACTATTTTTGAAAGTTTTGTCAGGTTCATCAAAAAATTTCAAATTTTTCCTGTTAGTAATTTTCTATGAAAAAATTGATCGTTCTTTCCATTGCTTTTAAAGCCTCTAAAAAAATCTTTGAAGCTGATTGTTATTTAAATTTATTTTGAATAAAACTATATGCCAAATTATAATTAAACACAAAAAATCCAAGCATGTTATTTTTGAAGCAATAGACTCTGCTGTGATTTTTGCAATTTCACAAATTTCATAATTTTTGGCATTTCAAATCGAAAAGTTTTTTTCTTTCCCATTTTGAATCACTTATTGATTTAACTGTTAAAAATGAACACTTTGATTGCAAAATTAATCATCTTTTTGTTGAAGCAGAAAAATAATTGTAACTTAATTAATTATATAAAAAACATAAAAATTTTAGGTGAATCTCACAGAATCAACAACTACCAGATTTAATATGACTACAACCTCTTTTTTGAAGAATAAGAGCCTGTAGAATAAAACACCATTTCTTATACCTTTCTATTTGCACCATGGTCTGCTCTGACCTGTTTTCCACTGACAAACTATTTTATTCCAGAGTCAATAATCTCATTTGATAATTCAAGTCCTGTCGAACCTTCAACCTGTTGTCCTGTCGAACCTTCAATTAAGTGAAACTTAAGAAAGCTTTCATTAATATGAATTTCGTTCTTACCCTCTGCATCAACATATCGAACCAACATTGAGATTTGCTCCTGGTGAATAATGTCTGGTGTACAATCAACAATAATTGAAAAACACATGGACATTTGAGCAAGTTTTAAATTTAATGGATTTGCCAATCAAATAAATGATTTGATTTGGAATATCTTTTGCCAGATAGTGTATAGAATTTAGTTTTTTTTTGCTCTCAACAGAAGTTTTTCCATAACTGGATTAAATTCAAATTTAACTAAGATTAAATTCAGCCAAAAATTCTAGAATATTTAGATTATTCACAATTATCTTGTCACAAAAGCATCTGAGTGGCAGATTTTGCTTTGCCATCATAATAGTTAGGGAAATTAATCTTCTCATTGTCCAAATAATCTATATCTTTAACTAAGTTTTTATCCAAAATTTTATCAATTTTATCAAAATTTTGAATTGTTTTATCAAAGTGCCTTTTTGTAATCTCTTTTTTAAATCCATCCACTTGCTGTAGCAGTGGATGATCAAGGCTGTAGCAAAATGGTCAAGGCTTTTTTAGTGTCTTTTTAAAATTCGTGAAAAATGGCGCCAATCATTACCACTATTTTGAGTCAACATAATAGGATTTGAACAAATAAGTTTACAACAAAAACAAAAAACTTGGCATCAGTTTTAGTTAATCTTTCAATTGTTTGAATAGTTTCATTTAAATTAGTAGATTCAGTTGATTTGCTTACATTTCCAGAATCAACCAGATATTAAATTATTGTACTTTTATCTGCCATTTTATCAAGTTGAGTTTTTAATAGATATTTTTCTAAAGACGATTGATTTGATTTTAATTGTTCCTCTTTTTGTTCGTGATTTTAAAATCAAAACAGAAATCCTTCTGAAAGCAGTTTTTGATGATAAATACTAGCCACTAGGTCTTGAGTTGTATATAACAAGAAATAAATTTGTTCTTGTTTTTAAAAATAAATTGCAGGGTAGGATTTTTATTTCCTAAAACAAAAAACGTATTTCTTGTTTTAAAAAAAAATAATTTGTAATAAAAAATTTAGTTTTGCTGTGCTTACAGTAAAATTTATTTAAGATAATATAGAGCGTGTGATGAGCTTGGAGAAGCTTCAGAAGCTACTTAAAACAAAAAGTTTAATATAAAAAAAATTAAACTATATATATTATATATTAAAAAGTTACAAATTTATACATTTTTTTTTTTTTTTTTTTGCATGCAGTTTGTTTTTGTTAACATTTGCAAATTAAAGGGAACTTCAAAAAATTAATATAAACAAAAGCAATGTTGGTTTTGTAATACAACACTTTTTGAACCGTAATTAAATGACTCAACATATTATCATATTATCATATATTAGTTCATACTATCAGTGAATAAAGAAATAAATTGTATTTGAATAGAAATAACTTCAAAGTTGAATAAAACAAAATCATCAAAGTTGTTTGCATTATAAAATCATGATCATAAAAGTATTTTGTAAAAGCAATTCATAATGTGTAAGGTTTGCAAGGTGCGCTTCAGCATGTCGGTATGGAATAGGATCAATACTGGGCAATTCAATTTACATAATATTGCAAGAGAACTCTTGAAAAACATGATGTACAACTGCTTCTTGCTTAGATGTGCTTTATTTTTTAAGTGACAAAGTTTTCATATATATTGGCGTACTATTAGAAAATATTGTACCCTGAAGCGATATGTAAAATTTCTTGTCTTTAAATTTATATAAATAGTAATTAATCCAATGTTATAGGTGGTATAGTCATGATGTTTAAAACCCTTCAAATTTGGTGACAATCAATGAACCATTCAAGCAACTGTTACTTTAGCATTATTAATCACAAAAAAACATCACTCTGACAAAAAAAAGTGTCTCCATTGTTTATTCAGATATTCCTTCATCTGAAACCCTAGGAATAAACAGTCTTGAGCAGCCTGTTCTTCTCCCCCAAAGAAGGATCAGCCATCTTGATGAGCAGAATGCAGCAAGTCTAATAACAAAGGGGATATTAGTGGTACAAGTTATAGTTTAACAAGTGAAGATAAGCAGTAGAAGCCATAATTGTCTAGTCAGAAAGTCAATGATTTAATGAGAGACCTATTTTTTATATTTTTCATAGCTAATGGTATCACATGCCAAATAAATAACACCTATTTATAGACAGTTTATTCTGGAGACTCAGGGCCATGTTGCAATGAAAAAAGCTAGCCGCCCATTCTGTTGCCTTCTTCTGTGCATGTCAGGGAGGACAAGACTAGTGCTAAGATGTTGATGAGCTTTCAAATAAATTCTTAATATCTTTTGCCTCTGGGCAATAGTGATACTATGGCACACTACCAAAGTAAGAAATGGCTACAACGAGTGGGTTCTCTGTGGGAAAGAGCAATGTGGAAGCTACAGATTGAACTTCAGAAAACACTGCCAATACTGAAATTCAATACACATATTCCTAAAAATGTTTTCCAGAACCTGTGTGAGAGTTAAAGCTAATAGCTTAGCCAAACCACAGACAAAAAAGATCATAAAAAAAAGATAATTAAAACTCTGTGGAAAACAGTTTATCCCAGAAACTCAGTCATGTTGCTTTACAAGGAAAACAACTGCCCTTCCATTTTGATGGTTCATTCTGTGCATCTCAAGGAGGACAAAACCAATGTCAAGAAGTTATTGAGTGCCTTGATGTATAGCAACAACAGAGGTCATCAAAGATTTAAAATTGGCATCATTCTACTAGCCCTCAAGCTTACTGTATAATTTTTCAATTTCCTTTGTCTCTGGGACAGTAAGGATACTACCATAGAAAAAGCTGACTGAGACTGTGACTGAGTTCTTTGAGAGCAAGAGCAAGGTTTAGTGGGAGCATCTGATAAAACCCAAGAAAAAATTACCACCATTGCAAATAGTTTCATCAAAACTTTTTCAAAAGACAAGACTAAGCTACAAAGCTAGTAACTTGGTTGAACCACAAATCAAGAAGATCATAGAAAATGATGCCCTGAAAGAGTAAAGGTATATGTGATAATCACAATTATAGGTAAATACAATTTTAAAACACAATCTTTTTGGCCATAAGGCCAAGGTGACAACTAGAGTTAAAGAGAATATTCTTTTTATAAATTGTTACAACGCTATCTAAACATTATAGTTTTAAAACATAAATCTTACTAAAGTAAACAAGGTGTGTGAAGAAACAAACAAAATGTCACTAATATAAGGTAAAAAGAGATTCAAAATGTCTATATCATCACAATAAATTAAAAAACAAAAGGGAAGCTTATTCAGAAGAGCAAGGAAAGAGCTTTCAGCATAATATATTAGAGTAAGGGTAACGGTTAGATGTCATTATCAAGGATAGTGTACCAAACATATTATCGAGAAATAAATATGGTGGCTACTTTATGAAACTTATTATCATTTTTTTTAAGTTGAGTTTCTAAATCCTCCAGAGGGGTTAGTAAACTCAAAATCTAGGAAATCTATTTATTTCTGAAGCTTATTTCAAATGATTTTTTACTGTTTTGATCTATTTAATATGCAATTGTTGTTTTTAAATAGACAAAATAAATGAAAAAATGAAATTTTTTTGAACTGTCTCATTAAATACAAATGGGTTATTCCATATCAAATCACCTAAAGGCTCCTAGGGTACCACCTCAGAATTGCTTTAAATTTTGATCACACACAGATTTTATGAAAAAAATACAATCCAGAAAATTTTAGCTTGATTGACCAATTCGTTCAAAAGTTATGATTGAATTAAAAATTACCAAAATCTGAAAAATTTGTGTATCAGGAGCTTACAGCATTTTTTTTTCGATTTTTGACAAACCATAAGTTTTTAAATAAAGATGGTGATCACCTGAAATTTTGTAGGATAATAGTTATTCACACAAGTAATCCATTATTGCAGTTTTTAAGTTATTGTACCTTAAAGTTGCTAAATATTGCAACATTATGAATATTTTTTCGAACTTTAACGTGTTACAGTTTCATACTAACTTACAAGTGGATTTTTTTGTTACTTTTTTGTACTTAGGGTCACCACTTGTTAGAATAATCAAAATTATGCATTAAAAATTAATTTATCACATGCAGCAGCCTATTGAAAAATCACTTTTTTTGAAAATTATGATAAATTACATTGACTTTGGTAGCATAGAAAGTAGCGTCAACAGTTGAAATACATTATGAAACTTTTTAATGTTGAGACTCTATATATAGACAATCACCAAAAAAAATTTAAAGACCTATACTCTATCTTATGACATGACTGTAAACTTTTGAGAGTGATGATATTTTTAAAAGAAGAATGTTATTAGACTATGAGGTAGCCTTAGGTCATAGTCTATTAATTAGTCATAGGGATGACAGAGTATATATATATATATTTTTTTATCTGTGAATGAATATATTCAGTTTTCTTTTTAATGACATAATGTCCTAATTTGTACTAATAATAATGACATAATCAGTGTCTGATATTTGTTAGTTTCTTTGAGATTTAATATGTTTCTGTCTTTTTTAAACTTTTTAAATTAGTATTAAAAATAAAAAAATAGTAAAAAATGACAGAGAAATGTTGTGTGGGGAAAGTTTTAAATGAAGATTGTGACAAAACGAATTATTTTAGAATGATTAGAAGAATAAAACTAAAAGATATTGTACACAGATGCTGAAGTTTTAATTCAAAGAATCGGACACACTTTTGAACTAAATAAGGAGATATGTTTTCACCATGAAAAAGCCTATATTTCTAATTTTACATGTCTTAAAAACGAAACAAACTATACTACCACAACAAAAAGTTCAGGAGTCTGGAGTCATAGCATTCCATGACATGAGCAATCAGCTGAGAGGTGGCAGCACACAGGCAGAATTTCTTTGACAAGTGCCATTTTCCAGCAGAAAAAACAAGTAATACTTTTTTGGTTCGTTTCATTTTCTTAAGTCTGGTCCGTGTCAACGTCACAGAAATTTTTTAATAATTAAAGGAAGTATACAGAAGTTTCCAGAAGTTTCCCAAAGCATACAGAAGCTTCCAGAGGATTCCAGGAGAAGCATCCAGAAGTATCCTGAAACATTCAGAAGCATCCAGACGCATCCAGAAGTTTCCAGAAGCATTAAAAAGAAGCATGTAGAATCTTCCAGAACAGGTTCACACAGGTTCATTTTACTATATAAGAGACATCTAAACGGACATGTAATTCAGTCAGTATATGGAAGTCAATCAGTCAGTATTATCAAGACAGTTTATCGAAGTGAATCTTATCAAAGTGTTATATCGAAGAACATAAATACAAGAAGTGAAATACAACAAGTGTTTCATTACATCAATACAGTCCACATCCAACCAAGACGCTGTGTTCCACAGAGCATTATTGTATCATTACAAGGTAAATGTTACATGGTAATTCTTGAGAAGCGTGATTATTTATTTTTATTATTTTTATGACTTCAAGTGCAAAAATGGCTCCCGATAGTCTTGGATTGGAACTAATACAGTCTTGGATTGGAACTTGGCAATTATGTAAGTGGAATGTCACAAAAAAGTATTTGTGATAAATATCGCGTGAAAAAATGCACCGTATTAAGACTATGTTCCAAATATCTTTCTACGGGGAAGTTGGCAGCAAATAACAAAGGAGAAAGACTTCGTTCCACCACTTCTAGAGAGGATTCTATGATCGTCAGATCCGTCAAGAAGGATCCCTGGATATCATCAGTTGAGATACAAAAGCAATTAGAGCTGCCTGTATCGGACTGAACAATCAGACGACGCGCTGTTGAAGCCGGATTCTTTTTTCGACACCCTGCAAAGAAACCGCTGATTTCACTAAAGAACCAGAAGAAAAGACTCCTGTTAGCTACATCCATATTAACTGGAATGTGCAGAAACGGCAAACTGTCCTGTTCAGTAATGAATCGAAGTTCAACATCATTTGGAGCGATGACATTTGCTGAGTATGTTGACCGGCCAGAAAACCCCTCAATTTACGTTACTGCCATAAGACCGTGAAGCATGGTGGAGGCAATGTGTTGATCTGGGGGTGTTTTTCTGCTAACGGTCTAGGTCCAATACATCGAATCGATGTATTGGACCTAGATGTATAAAAATATCCTGAAAGATGTTATGTTACCTCATGCTGAATGGAATATGCCAACAAAATGAGTTTTTCAACAAGACAATGATCTGAAACACACTGCAAAAGAAGTCAAGCAGTGGTTTCAAGACAACCACCTATCGGTGGTTATGCCTCGAAGATGCAAGACTGTGATCGACAAAAAAAAAATTCACCACAAAATATTGATAGCGAAATACAGCTTGGTCAACATTTTGTGGAGTTGCACTTGTTTTGTCTAGAAGGAAATCAACTTTTTTTAAAACTTTTGATTAACCTTTTAATTTTCCTGTACAAATAATGAACTTTGTGATGAATAAAACTTGAAGAACGTTGTATCTAAACAGTTACATAGTTATTTCTCTAAATTAAAAAAATGCAGCACTTTTATATAAAGAAACTAAATTAGCATTATTTTATTGCACTTGTTTTGCCCGATATTGTATATTAGATCATTTTAAAAACGGTATTTTGAATTTTATTACGCTAGTTTATTCTAACTTAAACACTTCACAATACGTTGAACAACAAAAAAAAAAAACATGCTACAGTGAATGTTTTTTATAACCACCACAGGTTAATCTTTTGCCTGACTTAGCATCTTGTCATTATTCCGAATCTATTTTAAACTTCTGCAATGCTAATAGTATCAATCTCATATCTAGAACGCATAATTTGCAAATTGTTCTGAACTTCATCCAATTAGGCAATATTAGGTAATTATTAAAGCCAAATTATGTAAGAAATTCAGGCAAAATTAAGTAATGATCACCAAGTATGGATCTCACCTAGTGCAAAATCTTATGACTCCCAGTAAGAGCAAAATTTAAAAATTTTATTGTACTGAAAGGTTTGTTTCTCTTTATGTATTTTTGTTTTAGACTTAATAAGCATTCAATAAAAAAAAATTAACTTTGTAGCTCGTTCCAATTTTTTATACTTCAAGATATAAAAAGTGTCAGTTTTACTTGACCTAATATTTAAAAGAAACAAATACCCTAACAAAAAATGCTATTGTGAAAATAAACTTTAATTTCTCAGAAGATGAAAAAAAGATTTTGATAAATGTTATAATGCTCTGAAAACAAATTTAATCAGTTTTAAATGACAAGGTAATTTAGGTTGATGAAAAAAAAAAAACAACTGAAACAGCATAAGGAACCATCATTAATCTGATAAAAAAGTACAAAATATTTGAATTTGCATATACTAGACAAAAACACTAACAACAACAACAACTAGATATTTATTTTCCTTTTCAAATTTACATATAATCATATAATTACAATAATAATAATAATATCTATAATAATACAAACAATATAATTATAATAAAATATAACTAATAAAAATAAATATAAATAATTACTAGAAAAGGAAGGTGTCACTCAAACAGAAGCCTGATCAAAGGAGTGACACCAAATAATTATAAGAATAATAATTAAAAATAATAATATTATCTATAATAATACAAATAATATGATGACATGAGTGTCACTCATGATCAAAATGAGTGACACCAATTAATTATAACAAGTAGTATAATAATAAAATAATAATGAAAATAACAAATATGAAACGAAAATCGCTAAGAAAATAAATAAAATAATAATATCAATGATAAAGCTAAAATAAGTTAAATAATAAGACAAAAAATATGAAAACACTCAATAAAAACAGTATACAAAAATAAAAATAATTAGCAGAACAAATAAAAAACAAACCTTACACAAACGAAAAAGCAAAATACAAAAACTAGAAGATGAAACCCAAAAAATAAAAAACAAAAAGGCAAACACAAATACTTCTACAAAATTAAATTAAATTAAATCTGTTACAAACTTAAATATTACAAATTATATCGTTAAAAAAAAAGCATAAAACAACCAATCTTTTATTCTTCAATTGTAAATTTCTTTATTTTTCCTTTTTTTGTTTCTTTTTATTTGTTAACTTTTTTTTTTCTTTCTTTTTTATGTTATTTTATTGTTTTACGTAAAAGTTCTTTTTTTTTTCTTAGTTCGAAATTCTGTTTATCTTTTTGTAAATTTTTTCTCTTGATTTTGAAGAACAAAGATCATGATCTTTGTTCTTTTTTGAAGTTGCCTACTTTTTTGATCCAGAATTACCCATAAAATAATTACATTTATGTGCTAAAAACTTAATGATGCATTTAAATTATGCATGCTCCTAGAAGCTTGGACTTAAATCAATGCAGATGTGACAAATAAATTAGTTAAGCCAATGCTAAATCGACTTGCAGAAGTCTTAAACGCTAAAGATGGTCTAACTCGATATTAAAAAGTTAAAAAAAATTTAATTTACACGGAGAAACGTTTAATACATAAAACTTTGTTTGGGTACTTATTTAAAGTTAAAAAAATCCATAGTTTGAATGCATCATTAAGTTTTTAGCACATAAATGTAATTATTTTAATTTTAAGTTTTAAATTGATTAAATTTGCATTTATAACAATCATAAATTTTTAAAATTTTTCTTCTGAAATTACTTGTCAAAATTAACTTGTTTTTTTTTTTTTTAATTACCTATCGATAATTATATACTGAACAAGATGTTATAATTAAATATTATTTATTTTGAATTTCACTTAAAGTCTTGCCAAATATTGTTAAACATACTAAATATAAAAGAATATCTAGTCTATCATTTAGAGAAGTAAAGATTTAAACAGCTTTAAAAAAAACTTAATAATTACAAACTGTTGATTGTAATAAAGTAATAAATACAATTTTGATAAATTGATAAACTTTATCTAAAATTACTTACAATAACGCAACAAAGTATTATAGACTTACCAATAATAGAAAACAAAAATAAAGAATCTTTGCAAGTATTTTTTAAAGGATTCAGGTTAACAAGAAACTTTAATGAACTATTTTGATTTTTATTGGTTAAACCACAAACCATTGATAAGCAACTCTTCAGCTTTTCATTGGTCATAATCTCTTCACTACTTAAACAATTATATGCATATATAGATGCACAAAACTCCATTATTGTCAAATGTGCAAATTGATAAATATATTCACCTAGACTTGTTTCAATCCTCTCAATAAATCCAAAAAAAGTTTCTTCATTTTTATCAAACTCATTGACAAAAGTTTGAATTTCTTCTTTGAAAAAAATTACTTTATTTTCAACAAACAATTGGTACGCAATTTTACAAATGTTTAGAACATATTTTTTATTGGAATTGTTTTCCATAAATTGAGAAATTGATTCATTGTTTTTGATAATGTGTTTTTGCAAAAAGTGTAAAAAAATATTTGCATACAGGTCTGTCATTGTTAAAAAAGAATTTCTGTATAAATTATTTGAACAACTAATAATCTTACACATGAAAGATAAAAAAAATGGAACAGATGACATTGATTTTGCAACTGCAGATTCCTTCAAAGTTGCTTTCACAACATCTTTTTTTTCCTCTAAAACATTATTTTCTATATAATTATTTATTCCATCTTCATTAAATCCCATAATTTGAATGTTTATCTTATCACAATCCTCAGTAGATATACTTTGATACTGATCAATTGCATAAACTCTACCAGCAACTACATATTTATTATTTCGAATTTCTGTTAAAACATTAACAATTGGATAGTTACTAGTCGAACTGCAATTTATTAATTCATTTAAATATTTAAACTCATCTAATCCATCAATTATAAACAGCGCAGAATAAATACTAATATCAAAATCATTTACAATATCTCTGTAGAAAAAATTTATTAATTCGTTAATACTACCAATATTTTGATATCGATTAAGCCTTCTGCATTCCAAATAAAACACAAGTTTAACATTTTTCCAAATTAGACCATTTGACCAATCAAGCAAACATTTTCTAAGCAACCATGTTTTCCCAATACCAGCTATTCCAGATATTAGAGTTACAGATTTTTCTTTCATAAAAATTTCATTATATGGAATTGGTGTATAACGCAATTGCTTTTTTAGAAACTCCTCTCGCTCAACACTAAAAACAGCATCTACTTGAGTATTACCTGCATCAACAATACATAGATCAACAAATTTATGCATTAAATCAACATTAGCAGGCAATCTTAGTGGTACTTGAACTTCATTTATGTTCCCATAATTTGTAAGATAGAAACTTTTGAGTGCTGTGCATATTTCTGATATATCTAAATACAATAACTCATCATCATCATTGTACATCATCACATCATCATCATCATCATCATCATCATCATCATCATCATCATCATCATCATCATCATCATCATCATCATCATCATCATCATCATCATCATCATCATCATCATCATCATCATCATCATCATCATCATCATCATCATCATCATCAACATCATCATCATCATTATCAAATGTAAAAGATTATCATGGTTAAGTATGAAGACATTTCAACAGTTTAAATAACAAGTAAAAGAAAAAGATTTGAAAGATTTTGTACATATTTTTTAATTGAAAATATTACACTAGATTAATCTAGACAGTCAAGTCTAAATAAAAAAAAGTTTTATTTGTCTCAAAATTGAATATAAAAATACAAAAATTTGCTTTTCAATTTTTACTATAATCTAGAGAGTCAAGTCTAAATACAAATTAAAAAAAAAAAAGTTTAGAAAAACTTGTTTTCTTTAAAAAAAGAAGTCTTACATTTTAAATATTTCATTATGTCTGAAAAACCTGCAATTTGGTAATACTAAACCATACTATACTATACATACACTTGTTATTTTGCTAATACAGAAAATTCTTCTTCCATACTATGTTGTACATTACTATGACTTACTAAAGGTTGTTTTAGACTCTGTCCATGAATAAACTCCAGCAAGCACTATTATCAAGCATGAAATTTACAAAGTAGTGCATGGATTACCTATACAGGCCTTAAATCAAATCCAATTATTTGACTTGTTGTTTGCTTCTGACAAAGTAAGTCATTTGACTTTCTATTTGAAAACAGTCCTCTTAAAATTTAAAAAAATCTGTGTTTTAAGCTTAAGAATAAACATCAAGAACATTGTGATTTTAATAGATTCTGTCTAAGTAAACTCCATCATATGACTTTGTAAGGTCAAATGTTCTTCTAAAAGTTACAAAATTTTTAAAAAATTTTCAACTTTTTTCCAGTAAAGGTAAATTCATGTCACTAGATCAACATATGTAACATAGAGCAAACCCTTTGTTACATGTTTAAGAACAAGATTTTTTTGTAGTTTTCGTTTGTTGATAAATGTTCATAACTAAGTAAATTGGTTAGAACATTTCCACATAAACACTGTTTTTTTTTTCCACATTGTTTTTATAAATATTTAAACTACTAATAGCTTATTAGTATTTAAATATTTATTTAAATTCTAATAAGCTATTAGAATTTAAATTCTCAAAACAGCCTGTGTCAAGAAACTAATTTCCTTTGCCAAATCTAATTTTTTAGTAATGCATTATACTGGCCTAAGCTAAAACAATTTTTACAACAAATTTATAATAACCACTACATATAATTAGAGGTATATACTGCATCCTTACTGTCATTAAGAAGGCCTCTTAGGCATTGTGAGTGACCGGGGTTGATATTTGACCGGGGCCGCAGCTAGGACTGGATTTGATAAAATATAGCTATATCTGGCGGCATGGTTTGTGACCAGGGTTTTATAAACATTTATTCATCTTAAAGTATATTTTTTTAATTCAAAAATTATGTTATATTTTGTATATATGAGCATATATAAATAATATTATGATCAACATGATCATCATAATCATCATTATTATTATAATGATGATGATGTTGATCATCATTATCATTATTATTATTATCATCATGATCATGATCATCAACAGCATAAAAGGTTAAAGCCCAATAGCATAAAAGCCGAAATCCTGATAATGATGATCAGTATAATCATGATGATGATGATCATAATTATCATCACTATTATAATAATCATCATCAGGCTTTAGCCTTCCTCTTTTATGCTGTTTCTCTAATATAAACAACCTAGAGCATTTCTTTTTAACTAAAGCACATTCATACAATATGTAAGGCACTCTCTTGAAGTTTTCTTACTTCTACCACTACCATTTTCTACTGAAGCTGCTACCTCTCTACATGCAGATACCTAAATTACTTTAATCTTTTCTAAAAAACATTATTCAACACAATGATTTTTCAAATCTGTCTAAGATTATGCCTCCTTTTCTAGTCTTGCTAGAGTCACACTGTACATCCATCTGATCATCATCTCTTGCATCTTGAAAGCTTTTATTCCTTCTAGAATAAAAGTTTGGAAACTTTTATTACTTCTCTTCATTTTTAAGTTAAGCCTCATTCTACTCCACAATTTTCAACATCATGAGCAGTTGCTTTATTAAACATAAATCTTTTTTTAAATTTTTTTTACAAGAACATCTTTGACATCAAGACATCAAATATTCTTTTATTGTTGCAAGAAACCATTGTAAAAAACATCTGAAGTTAAGCCCTGTTATTCTCCGTTACTAAATCTTGTATCTTATCTCAGATGTAAGGTTCTAGAGACTTTTGGTTTGTCTTCAACAATGCCATTAACTAAAGTCTAACATTTATTGTCTAACTCATGGGTATGATCATTTTTTACTTCTCCCCAGAAAAAAGCAGAGTTATTTGGAAAGGAAATCTTACTCTTATTTGACTCTTAAATATTATGGAATATTATACTCTTCCTGACATTTAAACAGATTAATCATTGCAGGCATTAAAGCCCACAACTTTTGCATTTATCAATCTCTAACTCAAATAGCCAACTTTCCAACTTGGTTTCCAGACAACCCCAATCACTTACCTTCTCTACTCGACTTATGTCTTAATTCTGATCCTAGTCAGTGCTCAGTTACTCTACATTCACCCTTAGGTGCCTCTGATCACAGTTTGATCTCTCTAAAAATATTATCTAATTCTTCTTTATCATCAGAATCCCCCTATCATTGCACATCTTACAACTACCTTAAAGCTGACTGGGACTCTTTCCAAGACTTTCTTCGTAATTGGCCCTTGGGTAGAAATCTTTTGTCTTCCTGTTGACAAATGTGCTTCTTACATAACTTTATGTATTCATGCTGGTATGGAATCCTTTATTCCCCCTCGATGAATCCAGGTCAAGCCTCACTCTTCTCCATGGTTTTCCCCACATTGTGCTACTGCAATTGCCAATCAAAACCATAACTTCCATATCTATCAGCAAAACAGTTCTCCAAAAAACAGGCAATTGTTTATTACTGCTAGAAACCATTGTAAAAAAGTTTTGTCTATTGCCAAAGCCAGCTATTCTAAAGTCATGAAATCTCGTATCTTATTACAAAAATTAATCTATCGTGACTTCTGGAGAATCTTTAACAGTATCAATAAAAAGGGCAAGTCTGTCATTCCACCTGTTTTGTATGCTTCAAACTTTGTCACCTCACCTAAAAACAAAGCAGAACTGTTTGCTAAGAACTTTTCATTAATATTATCTCTTAATTCCACTATTTGCGTTCTACCTGATATAGCCGTCAAACAGGTTGATCCATTGCTTGAAATTCGTATCATTTCAGTCTCTGTATCTAAAGTGATTTCCTGCTTAGACTCTTTTACAGTTTGTGGCTCGGACAACATACCTGTTATAGTCTTGCAAAAGTGTTCTTCAGAGCTGTCGTCTATCCTTTCAAAACTATTTAACAAGTGCTTATCAGAGTCTTGTTTTCCAGCCTGCTGGAAAGCAGCATCTGTTATCCCTATTTTTAAAAATTCTGGAGAGCAATCTAACTCGTCTAACTACCGTCCCATTAGTCTTCTTCCTATCATTAGCAAGGTTTTTGAATCTTTAATTAACAAACACTTAATCTCTCATCGTGAATTTAATAACTTACTGATGATACTACTATTTATTCCTGAATCAAATCAAAAAAAATCAAAAAGGAAACTATTTTAGCATTTAAAGCATTTTCTTCATTTAAAGAAATAAAGAAAATTATTGATTTGTAACAAAAATAGAACAAGCAGTAAAACAAAGTATGTAAGGCATAATAAAAAAAAGTTAATATTTAACTAAAAAAGGATAACACAAAAATATTAAAAATGTTACATTTTTAGGATTTAAATTTCATAGTCATAAGTACAAAAAAAAAATCTTTAATTCAAAAAAACATGAGAAAAACATTTAACAAAAAAAAATTTAATAAATATTATTTTAAAATGTTTTGTGTCACAAAACATTTCAGAAGTAAATGTTGAGTAATTTTAAATAAATCAAACATAATTACCTTTCTTAGAAGAAGTTCTGGTAGAACTTTCTGGTGAACTCAAAGTTTCTAAATGATTCAATTTTATTATAAACTTTTTAATTTCATTAAAAAACCAAATTTTATTTAAATAACATTAAATGACATTTTATTAACAAACTGAATTGAATTCAAATGCAAAAAAATTATTTTCTTAACAATATTTTATGTGGAAATGCTACAAAAGTTGTAAAACAAAGTTAATTTCTTTTTAATTTTTTTTTTTTTTTATAATTAATATTACTTAAATAAGTGGCTTTAAACAAAATAGACTTAAAATCTATGAAAAAACTACTGAGAAAATAAGAAATATGAAACTAAAAGTTCTTAGAAAAAGCAGAACTAAATACCTAAAATTAGTTTTTTTTTAACTTTTTAGTTAACAATAACAATCTTTATAATAGTTATTATTACTTAAAAAAGTTAATAAATACTATAAACCTACCTAAAAAATACCTAAAAAAGTATATACCTAAAAAATATACCTAAAAAAGTAAATATACCTAAAAAAGTTATGGTTTCGAAAATATTGTTCAAAACCTTAACTTATTTAAATAATAATTGAAACCAAAGAAAAAGGTAAGAAAATAATAAATACGTAACTAAATAGTAAAAACAGAGATAAATGCCTAAATAAAGATTTTTTTAAATAATATTTTCAAATCAAATATACAAATATAGTTATATTTAATGCTATTTTAAAATCAAATTATTTTCAAATCAAATATATAAATATAGTTTTATTTAATGTTATATTTTTTTAAATCAAGAATACCGTTTTTGAGCAAAATCTCATTAACAACTAGACAACTTGAAAAATATCAATTTAAACGTTTAGAATATAGAAGTGCCACACACCTTGAATTACACTTTAAATTCAGAAACATTTTTTTTATCAACTCGCATCCAACATATATGCAAGTAACCACTACATATGTTTGGACCATAAAACAACAAATAATTTTTAAGAGAAAGAAAACGATTGACAGGAGACTTAAAAATTTTTTCTAAAAGTCAGGAAAAAATTAAGGTAGGAGAGAGTTCCAAAGAATTGATGAACAAAGAAAGAATCTAGATAAATAAAAGAAAGGAAGTTTTTAAAACACAAAGAAATGTGTTTGAATTTAAGCAGCATCTTTGTTTCTAAAGAAACAAAAAAAAGTAAAAAATTGTTGAATAGTGAGTAAAGCAAGCTTGAGTTATGATTGGTAGAACAAATAACTGGAGTAAACCTGTTTGGCCATGATAGTATTTGTAGAAAAGAGATGCAATGCTACAACTATGGGTAAGTGGTTGATTGACAGGGTTTTCAAAATCAACAGCAACAGGTGAGTTTTCATCTAGATACTCTAGAAATTAAACAAACTCTTCAAAAAAATCCCATTAAACTTAATAAAACCTTAAAACAACATAATCTTTTGTAAAATTTCTAGGTAATTATTTTATAAAAATGTAACTATGGTAACTATAAAGCAAAATAACAATTAACATCGAATTCCTAATAACTGATATTCAAGGAAAAAAATTTTTTTTTTTTGAAACATTTGTAAATAGTGACAGTAAAAGGTTGAGAACCTGGAGTAATAAAATGGCAAGTAGAATAAAGAGATGCAACCTTAGCAAATGCT
Source organism: Hydra vulgaris (assembly GCF_022113875.1). Taxonomy (NCBI): domain Eukaryota; kingdom Metazoa; phylum Cnidaria; class Hydrozoa; order Anthoathecata; family Hydridae; genus Hydra; species Hydra vulgaris. Next base: position 5,190,938 of record NC_061161.1, on the reverse strand, counting down.
AATTTTGCAGCAGATTTGATATATACTTTCCATCACCAGTATAGGTTAATCCTAGATGAAGAAGGCTAGCTGACTCATCAATTACTGTTCATAAATATAGGAAGATCTAGATTGTTGTAATAAGTATTAGCTATTAGTTATTGTCAGCAGCCACTGAACGCTCCATGCTGTAGTAGAAGCAAGATCCTTTTCAAGCACAAATGTCTCCTGCAAGCAATAAGAGAGTGTTGAATTCTTATCAAGACAAAATTAATGGTAATATCATCAGCAAACAACACCACCTTAGATGTGAGAATTTCTGGGAGATCATTAATGTAAATTAAAAAACGTATAGGGCCAAGGATAGATCCTTAAGGAGCCCCTGAAGTTACAGAAAATGAAGAAGAGTGATTCAAGATGAGAGATTAAGTGTTTGAAAATTAAAGGAAAACAAGACGCTGATAAGCACTTGTTAAACAGTTTTGAAAGTACAAAAAGAAAGCTCCGCACAACACTTTTGTAATATATAAATTTAATTCATCTAAAATTGATTGATTTTAACTTTTTCATGAGAAAATTTTGTGTTTTTTTTTTTCAATTTAATTTGGTTCACATACCTAAGTCTGAGGGCATCCTTTTTTGACTAGTTTCAAAAAAAAAATTTTTATATGGCAAACCTATCTCAACCCATAACTTCGAAATTACTTGTGTGCAAAAAAACATGTTGAAGGCGGCAATTTCAGAAGTAAACGGGGGCTAAAGGCAGCCAGAAACAAAATTTAAATGGAAAAAATAGTTTTAAAAAATTTTAAGGGGGGGGGGGGAGGGGAAGACTCTTGCCCCTCTGCCCCCTGTTCTTATCCCAGTGTTTAACATTATGTGGTAAATATTAAATCCATAATATTCAAATATTCTAATGGAAAGAATATTTATATTAAAGTTTTTACTAAATATTGAGAATAAAATAATTCTATAATAATTTCATCAAAATTAATAACATTAAAAGCAAGAAAATACTTAAAAATTTTAAAACCATTTCCCAAAAAAAACCAAACTCTTTTATGTTGTTCCTCTAATATAAACAATCTTGAGCACCTTCTTTCTTAAACTAAAGCTTGTTCATACCATATGTAAGGCACTCTCTCCAAGTTTTCTTACTTCTACCTCTACCATTTTCTCCTGAAGCTGCTACGTCTCTACATGCTGATACCCAAATCACTTTAATCCTTCATAGCAAATTTTGATGATATATGCTATTCATGCCATATTACTTTACATTCTAGTCTTTAGAGTCATAAATAACATTTATCTGATCATCATCTTCTCTTTTAGAAAACAATACACCATATATATGCTAAAGTTTATACAAATATGTAAGGATATTGCATGCCAGAAACTAAATAAATAGCTAACATGTATGATTATAACCATAAAACTTTAACAGTGAAAATCTTCAACAGTGTCATTAATTTAAGTCTGATCTTATTAACCTTCTCTGTCTAAGATGGCTCTTAATTTTAAAAATTGTCTATAGGAAAATCTACATTATTGCAATAATGATTGAAAATATTAGTTCAAAAAAAGTTTTTTAAATAATCATTACTGCAATAGATTGAACTTTTAAAGGACTAGTAATTTTGAAGGAATAGTTGAGAAAACAAGTTAGAAAAATGATTATTGTGTTAGAGATTGAGAAAGGCAAAAGCCACGGGCATTAACACCTGCACCTGTCACATTTGAGTCACTGACAATAGAGCCAAGCCATTCAGTGTGATGAGTATTAAAGTCACCAACAAAAACTTTATTGGCTGAAGGATAAAGTTGGTCAATATGATAAGAAATAACATCCAAAAGAGTCCAGTCCTTTTTAAAGGCCTCCACTATACTATTGTGTTGATAAAAAGTCTTCAATTTTTGGTTGCTTAGAATAGGCAGCTGAACTTCAATCTGATCTTATTTTAGTAACAGCTTAAAGCTTGCAGTGGCTTGTGAATTTTTGCATATTTATGTATATTATTTAGATATTTTTTATGTAAGCATTTTTAAAAGCTGTTTTTCTCAGATAGAGGTTTCTAAAGATGTCGGACAACATATCTAAAAAAATTAAAAGTGGCTCATGATATTACTAAAAAGAGAAGATCATAAAGAGAAGACATTTAGAGAAATTTTGTTTAACGCACTGGAGATTATCTCTCTAATAATATAATCTCTCTAATAAGTATTGAGTCAGAGCAAAAACTTTCTGTTGCTGAATTATTTTTGGCAAAAATTCGATCCAGAATGAATGACAACTTAATACACTTTGTTTCCTCAAAGCTCATTTTTCCTCAATATAACAATTATCAATTATTACAATAAGATTTATTATTTAATAATTATCAATTATCATTATAATATAATTATTTATAATAACTAAAAATTATCAATTATTATTATTGTCAAAAATGATAATAACATACAGAACATTTGAAGATCTGCTTCAGATATGGCAACAATATTTTATACAAGGAAGAATTTGAGATTTATAGAAATATAAGCAAAACATAAGCAAAAGCCTGGCTCAAGAGCATATGCAACTACATAAAGTCAAGAAACGAAGAAAGTAGGGACACTGTTACGTTTGAGTAATGAGACTGAAACACATCTTGTAACTTTGAAACTGAAAAATTCCATTGACATCAATAGATACTTCAAAGAAATCTTAAGCATGTTGTGCAAAAAATACAATATTCAAGTCCAGGCCTTGTTTTAAAGCGTTACACCTAGAGCGATTTACGTACGCCTTAAGCGCTTTTTACGTACCCGTAGAGCTGTTTTGGTTAAGCTACTTTTTATCATTTTTTAACTTTTAAATTAGCGGTAACATAAAAGAAGTAATTAATTTTCAAAAAAACCACATTAACTTTTAAATAACGATATGTAAAGGTATTTATTAAAAAAAAGAATTTACTTTAAAGTTAATTGTTGTAACTTTTCATCGCGATATATCTTTCCTTTTTATAGCAATTAATTTGACGCTAAACTTTTTATCCAAATAATAGCAACATGAAAAATTGTTTGTCAATCCTTAACTACAAATTTTTTGGAACGTTTTTAATAAAAAGTAGTAAAGTTTTTAGTAAAAAACTTTTAAAAAATCTATATTCTATATTTATTAATACAGAATATAAAAGTTTTTTGTAATATAGATTTTTTATGAATTTTTTACTGAATTTATAATAAAAAACATTTGCAAAAAAATTTGTAATTAAGAATTGACATTTTTTTTAATAAAATCTCAAAAAATGTCTGTTAAAATTCTTCTGCGTGCGATTCAATAAGTTTTTTTTGTCATAAATCAAGTTATAATATAAGGTAAAGAAATCATGAGTAGACTACAACATCCGCTGATGACACTAATATTACGTTGAATATATTTATATAACGGAGGTTTTATTATGCACGCGCACATTACAGGTTCCGTTAAATAAATACTAAGGCACGTTTTAGTTTAATGACAGTCTCCATTTTTTACTAATGAATATGTATTTTTCTTTATAAAACAAAACAAACTAGTATATAAAAACCTTGTATATTTCTATTATCTCTAAATTATTTAAAGTTCGAATATGGATTGTATTTTGAAGGACAAAAGATTTAATTTAAAAACTTTTAAATCTTGGGACTTTGCCGATGCGATGATCACAGAAAAAGAGAAGACTTACGTTATTAAAATCAAATGTAAGTTATGTGATCTTCATCAAAATAAAATATTATCCAAAAACAATAGTGCCGTAAGGGCAACTGCCCAACGGTTTATAAATAATACAAGTCATGTTAAAATATTTTAACATGTTACTATATTTTAATTAAGTTGATATATAATTAAAAATAAAAATATAGTTCAATAAATAAATTAAATTTATTCTTAACAAAGATTACCTCATATTTATTCTTTTTTTTATTTTATTAAGTTAAATTGCTTACAAACGAAAAAAAAAAAAAGAGTTTTGTAATTATACGTAGAATGAAAATACTTTTGAGTTTGTTTATAAGTTAAGGAACTTAATTTTTAATAAACAAATTTTTACGAACGTTTATTATAAACAGATACGATTCAAATTATTAAATATACTTAAATTATTTCAGTTGAGTATTTTTATAAGTTTGCACGATTAAAGTTTGGCGTACAAGTATTTGTTTTTTTGTTTTAAGAAAAATTAATAAAAGAGTTTGCATAATTAAGACTTTTATATTTAATCTAATTTTTTTTTTAATTTCCTAAAATTAAAAAAAAAAAAGATTTAATCCTTGAAAACGATTTTTCTCTATAGCTTTGTTTCTTTGTGATTTGTTTAAAAAGTTAAATATTTTTACAATAACATAAAAAGTTTATGAATTAAATTCCTAGCGAACGCGTTCTAAACTACGTATCAAAAATACGCTTCAAAGCAGACAAAACTTTTTTATATTTTTATAAAACGCAAGTTGAAACGCTTTTAAAAATTTAAAAAATATTTAAAAACTTAAATTTTTCTTTGCTAGTCAAAACAAAATCGTTGTTTAAATAATTAACATGGGTTTGTGTTTATCAATGTTAATATTTTTTGTTTACTCTAGAAATTTTTAAAAATAAAAAAAATCATTATTATTTTTTATTCAATAACGATTAAAAACAATTATTCAAAAACAAATTTCAGAAATAATTAATATATATATATATTTTTTTTTTACTAAATAATATTGAACTAAATTAATAATAAAATAACAATTGAAAACATTACAAAATTTTCATAATAAATTTATATTTAAAACGTTTATAGTTTATATTTGAGTTAATTGTTAAATTGAATTAGTTTGCAGTTATTTATTTATTCCGGTAGTTAAAACACTTAACGCCTATAAAAAAAAATAAAGATAATTTTATGACGTCAAAATCGTGTTAAGCTAATGCATTAAGCACTTTTTTATTTAAAACAAGGCCTGCAAGTCCACAACAAGCATCATGTATTGTGGCAGTGCAGATGGAACTTTTATTCCACCAATGGTATTCTATAAAGCGCAGAACTGCTATGTCCAATGGACAACTGGTGGCACGGCAGGCTGCATTTATGATACAACAAAGTCTGGCTGGTTTGACAGTAGATGTTTCAAAAGATGGTTCATAGAAGTTTTTTTGGTGCGTGTTACCGCAAAGCAGGAGTATTATTGATCTAACATGATAAATAATGAATGATCAATTTTACCTTTAAACATGGGATAACAGTCAATTTTCGGCATTTAAAAAAAATATTTGTAATAAAAAATTTAAAAAATATATATAGAGGCCTATAGCCTACAATGTTATAAGACCTATAATATATAAGACCTATAATGTTATAACCACAAGAGAAACTGTTAAAAAAAATTAATAAGATTCAGAGATGTTTAAGAAAAACTGCCAAAACCAAAAATTAAAAATCTTAACCTAATTGGTATGATGTCAAAACAATTTTTTTTTTGAATGAACGGACATGGAATAATTCATGTAACCAAAATTTTAAACGCATTTCTAATATAACTTTGTGAGTTAAAGTAATCCAAACATAACTTCCTCACTCGGCAACATTTATTTTACAAAACATTTTATTTTATTAAACTTTTTTTAACCATTTTTAAGAAAATTTGTTAAAATTAAATCTCTAAACAGAGATTTTTCCACAATTAAGGTAACATTGCAGACAAGTTGCCATTAGATATTACTAGAAGTAAATCAATACTTTCGTGGCTTTAAAATATGGCAATAAGACACAGAGTACATTAACACAATGAGGTACAACATCTGATGTTTACATGTTACCTAAACTTACAGTTGCTGTATATAGACCTTCAACAGTAGTTACAATTTTTTCATAATCAGCAAATTGAAGCAAATAATCAACCTTTTTATGACTTTAATTTACCTATTTGAAAATTTTGCTTTTAGCTGTTTTAATGAAAAACTTTATCTAACAATAGTTTTTATCATCAAGTTTAAACCATTGACCGTTCATTGTTCTGCAATAAATAATTGGCCTCATTTCTATGTTACATAGTAACCCCTTTGTATTAATTTTTTTTTTTCGACCTGATGCTGAACTCTAACAGTTTAAAGTTGGCAATTTATTGTTGACCTTAGACTTTCCTAACTCCAAGGGCAGTATATGTGTTCACACACACACATACTAGCAGTTAGGGTAGGAAATATTAAGTGGCTAAATTTATTATATGTAAATTACATGCGATTTTGTGCATAGAATAAAAAAAATTTAAATATTATAAAACTCACGAGAAAATTGTTTTGCCAGGTCATTCCTTCCAATTTTGTTAAGTACTTCAACAAAAGCATCATAGTGATCAACCCCAAGAACCATACGATGTTCTAAAGTTTGAATTAATTCAATAGAAGTTTTGATCTTTTCAAGATGAGCATAGCCAATTTTTGATGCATAATAAAACTTAATTGCTTTAACATCTTTTTCCAGCAGATTATTTGCAATCTTTAGCAATATATCTTTATGTTCTTCATTATCCATTTCCACAAAATACTAACATAAAATTTTGTATAATATTTTGAATATTTTCACAATTTATAATTATATAATATTATTATTAATAATAACTGTTTCATTATATAAACATATAGTATATTGTATCCTAAAATAAAATCAGTTAAGTATTATATATATGAATATATATATATGAATATATATATATATATATATATATATATATATATATATATATATATATATATATATATATATATATATATATATATATATATATATATATATATATAAATTAGTAAAAAATCACTTAACAAAAACTTTTTCCATTTTACACTGTGTTTCATCAACAAAGACTCATCAGAAATGAATGATCAAATTGATAAAACTTCAATTTGTACCAAAAAATTAAATTACAGGAAGTCGCAAATGTTTTAACTACTGTAAATTTTCACACATTTGTGGAATTTGTTGACACTATTATAAAAAGAATTATTTAGAAATGATTACTTATGCTTTTTTTTTTTTTTTTTTTTTTTATAAAAATATTTTTAAAAAAGGGGGGATTTAATGTAACTATTATTTGAGCTCACTTATTTTTATAGTTTTTTAAGAGAAACTTATTTTTGTGCCTGCATTTAGAAATCAATTCCGATTTTTTGTTTAACATTCTTGGTTTGCGTGTGTAATTATTTGAAATTTTACTTTTGGACATAGTATGCATTTTTTGGAAATATTGTTGTATGCAGGCGCTGTTTTAAGCATGGACCAATTCAGTATAAAATCATCAATATTTTTATCTTTTAGTTCCCATATATATTTTGACAACATAGTGTCTTTTGAATACTTTTTATTTTTAAAAGATTGCTTATGATTGGCAAAACGTTTTTTCCATTCACCTTCTGTTATGCCAATATATTGATTATCAGGTACATTCTTAGAGGAGACAACACATTTACATACCACATTTTTTGATAAGCAACTTCCACTCATTGGACAATTGTTTTTTTGTTTACAATTACAATTTTCTGTAGTTTTTTCATTTAGAATTTCTTTTTTTATTTAACAAAGCATTATTGTGACTTTTTATATTTCTTTCCATATTTTTTGTGCAATTGTAGCTAACTTTAATTGTATTTTGATTAAAAATTTTATGTAATTTATTAGAGGGATGGAAATGCTTATCGACCAATTTTAAAAACACTTTTCCTATGTTAGTGGAAACATTTTTCTATATGGGGGGTTGAACCAAATTACATTTCTAGTTCTGTTCCGTTTTTTATATTCTTTTTATCAGGGTCAAATTTTAGTTCGAAATTTTCAAAACCACTTTTTTTAAGTGCATTTTCAAATATTCGTTTGGAGGAATTAAATACATTTTCATTGGAGGAGTTTTAGTTTAACCTGTTATTAATTGAAATCGAGATTTGTTTCAGAATTTGTGGTGGATGATTTGAGTTAATATTAATATACAATAATTCATCGTTTGGTTTTTTGAAAGGTTTATATGAATTTTCAGAGAGGTTAAATGTGACATCAAGAAAGTTCACAATTTTTAAATTTATGTTTATTTCAATTTGAAAGCCAATATTTTTAAAAATTTTTATAATATCTTTTCGAATCTTATGGAGCTGTGGACCAGATTTTTTACGCATTAATATTAAACCATCGTCGCGATAAAGGCCTAAATCATTTATATTGATTATTTTACTTAATAAATCTAAAATGTATAGTCCAACAAACTCACAAATTTCTGCTCCGTCATAACTGCCTATTGTCACATCAAAGCAGTCATGTATGTTTTTCTTTTTCCAAGTTTCCTTATTAAAGTAAAGTAAGGTTTTTCTACAATATTTTATTATACGGATTGTTTCTTCAGGAATAACTGTGTGGCTTTTTGCAAATTCGATTGTTTTATTTAAAATATCTGCAGTTATTGAAGGGTACCCTTCAATAAGTGCAGAAAATTTACAGTAGTTAAAACATTTGTGACTTCCTGTAATTTAATTTTTTGGTATAAATTGAAGTTTTATTAATTTGATCATTCATTTCGGATGAGTCTTTGTTGATGAAACACAGTGTAAAATGAAAAAAATTTTTGTTAAGTGATTTTCTACTAATTTATAATTTATAATTGCTCTGTTCTTTTAAGAACATTGAGCACTCTATTTTGTAGAATACAAAAAGAATCTTTGTGATACCGAGATTACTGAAAATCAAATCAAACATCTAAAACTTGGTCCAAACTTTATACGTTTGTTAAAATCAATTCCTTATATGGATATAATTGAAACATAGTCTTCTGCGCTAAAACTGGAATATAATAACAAAATAGAATATACACAGGTTCATTTGATAGACTTCCTGCCCAAACCAAACCCTCAGTCAATGTAGCAGCACTTTTTTGCATATCAGGCTATTTGTCAGTCTATGTAGCAGCACTCTGTTATGAGTCAGGCTACTTGTCAGTCAATGTAGCAAGACTCCATTGCGAGTCAGACTACTTTTTAGTCGATGTAGCAGCACTTCTTTGCATATCAGGCTATTAGTCAGTCGATAAAGCAGTACTCTATTGCGAGTCAGGCTATAAAATAGTCAATGTAGCAACACATGCGCATGATTTAGAGTAAAAAAGCAAACATTTGATTAAATTAATGGTTTTAACTTTATGACCGCAAGGATATCGTTGTGGATAATGCAAATCCGTGTAACTAGCAAGATTATCTACAACATAACATAAGATGTTTTGAAATAAGTTTTGGTTGTAGAATCTTTTTTTTTTTGAAAAAATTTAATGCATATTCCGATGTCATGTGACGATAAAATTGTCTTTATTTTGCTATTCCAATCAGATTGGTATATCAAAATAAATATAATTTGTAGTTTGTAAATAATACTCATTTTAGGGTTGCTGTTGATATGAATTCAAAGAAAATGTTATAAAAACTCAGAGTTAGAGCAGATCCTTATGTTATAAAACTCAGAGTTAGAGCAGATCCTTATGTTATAAAAAGACTAAATCAAACTATTAAAAGAAAAAAATTAACCATTCGATATTTAAAGCAAAAACTTAAATATTTAAAGCTAAAATTTCTTCTAAAAATTTAATATTAAATGAAAATGAATTTTAAAAGAAAATAAAAATAATCAAGCTTAAGAAAAAAGCACAACAAAATGATTTGAGTAGTACGATTTTGAGTAAAGATAACCAGATAAAAACTCTAGAAGTTGAAGTAGCAAACTTGCTAGAAAAATTAGATAAGTTGAAGGATTCTGTCATTGATCATTTGCCTTTCAAAAAAGATAGAAAATCATATACGTGGCAACTACGATTGATGATATATGATGCCGTTGTTAACCAGGTACCAACTAAAAACATTCCAATTTTATTGCAAAAATTTTTTAATCATTTTGGTTTAGTAAATGCAGAAAGTTTTCCACAACGCAGTACAGTTGAAGAGATTGTTCGTGAGTTAGGTATAATCAGCAACCTTCATGCTGCTGAAGTTTCTATTTCTACATCCAATCTTACTCTTGGGTTTGACGCAACAACCCAAGAAGGAATCCATATACACTCTGTTCATTTTACAACCAAAATAGAGTGTCATGTTATTGCAATAGATCAGTTGTCAGGTGGGACTGCAATGATTATCAAACTCATATTGTATTTTCAATTGATGAACTTGCACTTTTGTATTTTGATTTCCATAAATGTGACTATCAAGAGAGTTGGACAAATATAATTATAAATATTTCAAACTCTATGACTGACCGTGTTGCCGCTAATCATGCAGCTAATAAATTCTTCATGGGGTAAAGTTTTAAATGAATTAAATTGTCATGGGCATCCTCTAGAGACAATTGCCACTGCATGTAGATCTGCATTAAAATCAATTGAAAAAAATAAAGGAGTGCTGTTTAGCAAAGATTGCATGGCTGGAAATATAGTTTTACAAATGAATAAAATGCAATACAAAAATGGCAAAGGAGATCCTAAAGGTTTTACAATCTTTTTAGATGAGATGAAATTACCCAAAGGACTCATTCCACGTTACCAAGGAAACAGATTGCATATTTTATTTCATATATGTGGTATATTTATACAGCACTATAATTCCTTAATTGAATTTTCAAGCAGCGATGTAGTTTCATGAGGAGGGATTAAAAGTAGTTTGAAAATAGACTTTATTAACGAAACAGCCAAAAAAGAAATGTGTGTCTTAGGGTTATTGGGTAAGACTTTAACAGGACCATGGATGGCATTATTTTATCAGTCAGGTACAGGAAGTTTAAGTCATATTGAAGGAATAAAAGTAGTGAAAAAGTTGTTAAAAAATTTTTATCATGTAAAAAACAACCCTATGTTGTTATTTAATGCAAAAGATTTGTTTGGAAATAGTATTAAAAACGATAAGGTTTTTAAAACAATAGTTTCAGTGTGCACGAAAGACAAAGAAGTTAAACAAATGATTATACTTTGTTTATCAGCTATTATTGATGTTTTAGAAAGACAGTATAAAAGATACTTTAATTTAAATCTATCATTACAACTTATAAAAGAGACACAAACAGCTAGGCTTCATAATATTGATGCAAAGGAAATCATGGGCATGTTCAGTGCTGCTGAACATCATGCTCCCAACTCTACTTTGTGTTTTTTGTCATCAAAGTTAAGAGCAACAAAAAATAATGTAGTTAATTATATTGAAAAAAAAGATGAAGATAATAAAGAGAAAATTGTTTACTGGGCCGTAAACAAAGCCAGAACAAAGAGAGGGATGAATAAAAAAAATATTGATGAAATAAACTGATTTGTAGAAATAAGTTAAAGAAGCAAAAAAATAGAGGATAAAAACCGAAAAATATTGGCTCTTCAAATTCAAAACCTTAATTTTTCAGATATTTTAATAGCAATTCAAGAACTAGAGTCTAATCAATTATCAGACCTCTCAGATATGCTATCAGATACAGTTGTTGGTAGAAACATTTACCATATATGGTTTAACTCTCAAATGCAGAAGTTTATTATGGTAAACTTGAAAAAATGAAGTTAAAGAATGGTAAGCAAGTTAAAGAATGGTAAGCAAACTTCTTCGAGATTATTTTATAACTATTTTTGTAATATATACAAAACATCAAAAAGCATCAAGAAATACTTTATTATATAATAAAGGCATTTTTAGATAAAATTATTTTTTTTTTATTAGATACCGGTTTATAATTTCTAGTATTTGTTTCTTTGTTTTATATAAAAACATTATTTTGAAAATCCCCCCCCCCCAACTTGCCTTCCCTTCCCCACACACTTTGTATTAACCCTCAAGTACGCCCATTTACATCGAAAAACTGAGAGAAACATCGAAAAACTGAGAGAAAAAAAGTGAGGTATTTTTTTTTTAGTTACTAAAAAGTGCTTCTAATGATGTCTTTGAATTTAATATCTCGCTTTTTTGATTTTTTTTGTAACATACCTAAATACTTTGAACTATTTTGCTAAGAGAAATAATAATAATAAATTTAAAACCATTGAACAAACCATTAAAGATAATAGACTTTTTTATGCCACTTTTTGATAACTATGGAATTTATCATGTTATCTAGAAAAGAGAATAGCTGCAAGGCTTTGCAATGACATCGCAAATGGTGGACGCTTTTTTCAAACCGTTGAAAAATATCTTTTTAAAAAGTAAAAAAGAAAAGAAAACATTTATAAATTAAAATAAAAATGAAATCAACAAAAAAGAAGAATAAATAAATCGTTTAAAAGAAGAAAAGAAAAAGAAATGTTTGGAAGAAAATAAGTGAAAAAGTAACAAAAATAGAAGTTGAAAAAAAAAAAGTTAATGAATGAAATATATTAAAACAATGGCAAAGAATGAAAAAAAAACAACCATTTAAAGAGCGGAACCTCAATCGACAAATCAAGATTTTTATTTATTTTTTCATACATTTTTTTAGTTTTCTTTCATACATTTCTTAGTATTATTTATTTATTTTTCTTTCATACATTTCTTAGTATTATTTATTTATTTTTCTTCAATTTTTTAGCGTATATAGTTTTACTTATTATTTTTTGTTAGTCATTTGCTTGTTTTTTAGTTATTATTTATTTTTAGTGGTATATAAATTTTTTATACTATTATATATTATTTGTTTTTATTTTCATTTTAGCTATTTATATATATATATATATGTTTAATTCTACTGTGTATTATAATTATTATTTTAAATTTTAAGTTTTTTTTTGTTGTTGTTGTTTGTTTTATTTATTTTGCATAGTTTTTGTTTTGTTTTGTGATGTTTGTTGTAACTTGTTTTGTTTTGATTTCCTCAGTGTTTTTCTGTTTATATTTTAATTATTTATTTGGTCATAATATTTGCAATATATTTTGATTATTTTATTTTAACAGCTATGATTATATTAATATATTTACTAAATCTTGATAATTTTTTTAGCAGTAGTCGTTTTTATGTCATCGTTAGTTGTTACGTTTTGTCAGTTTATTACTGTTTGTACTGTAACTTTGTATGTAAAAATGATTGCTGTATGGAAAGTAATACCGATTTATTTAAATTATTATAATTACTTTATTATTATTGTTATTATTATTATTACTACTATTAATATTATCATTACTAAGATTAATTGTATATATATAACTTTTTTTTTAGGTATTTACTTGAGATTAGTATTTCAATACTATTTGTAAATAGCCTTGAAAATATATTTTCAGAATATATATATGATTGATTGATTGCAAGTAGTTTGTAAAAGTTTCCAAAAACTGTGTAAGCAGATGTAGCTGTGTTAGCTGATTAGAATAAAAGTGGGTAAAAGTTTAACTCTATTCATGAATTTTAATAAAATCAAAACTCATGAAAAGAGTTAAACTCCTAAATCAAAATACAGTTACTATAATTTTTAGAATAAAATTTGAGGGGTATCAAGATGGAAAAACGCAAAAAAAAAAAGATAAAAAGCTTTCTATAAGAAAATTTAAAGCTGCTCGAGTCAAATGCAAATACTTGTATTTGACTACTAATAATTATTAATCAAATATAATAATATTAAATTTATATCTTTTTTTATTTTATAAGTTTATGTATTAGTTAATGATTAAATAAAATATATTATTTGAGACAATTTTGATATGCTTGACTAAACAATAATAAGCTAAACATTATAACAATAAAATTACATCCGTATTATTCATAAAACATTTTTATAATTTAGTATATACCTTTTCTTTTTTTATTTGCCTTTAAAGAATATTTGAGGCAATGGTTGTGTTTTACTGTTGTATTTCATTAATTTCTTCATCACGTGGGTGCGACTTTTTCCTGGTAGAAACATGATTCCATAGCGTAAAGTTAGGTGACGTAATGTTTATTTTTTGGCGATTAATCTTCTGATAAGCACGGTGGAAAGTTATTATACGCAAGCGCAGTGTCAAATTCAAATATTATAATTTTAAAGATGGTGACGGCCTTTAGATACCAAAATTTTTTCTGAGTAGCAACAATATTTTTAAAGTTTTACTTAGTAGTTATTATTTGCATATTTTTGATAGAATGAAATAATAATAAAGATAATTGAATTGTTGATTCAAAAATGATAAAAACAATATAAAGATGTTTAAATATATAAAAAACTGTGATTCTCTGCTACATTTATCTGACTGTTAAAAACCTGATTTGTTTACATTTTCAAAACTGTTTTTCTAAAAATCTGAGCGATACAATTTAATAATTTTCACTTTTTCATTTCGAATAGTCTTATCTTGATTTGATATTGTTTTCAGATCTGAGTATTCAATTTTTTTCTGAACAAAAATAGAATTCACCCAACACTACTTTTGTAGATGAATGATACATTTATATTAAGGTATATAGCTAATATATATATATATATATATATATATATATATATATATATATATATATATATATATATATATATATATATATATATATATATATATATATATATATATATATATATATATATATATATTTATATATATATATATATATATATATATATATATTATATATATAATATATATATATATATAATATATATATATATATATATATATATATATATATATATATATATATATATTATATATATATATATATATATATATATATATATATATATATATATATATATATATATATATATATATATATATATAATATATATATATATATATATATATATATATATATATATATATATATATATATATATAATATATTATTATATGTGAATGACTATACTATAAATGCAAAAAAAAAAGGCTTAAAAGTTCACAAGTTACTTATAAAGTATGTAAGATAAAATATTTATATATAAGTTAAATATAAATGTTTTATGTTACATAGTTTATATAGCATTTAATTTATATTTGTTTTTATAATATAGGTAATATAAGCTATAAAATATAGTTTTTATAATATATCATAATCATTTAACTATATATTATATACAATTTGTATGCAATAAATTTGTGTGCATATTATATTACAACACGATTACAACAATTGTATGCAAACACAATTAATGCATACAAATCAAACTCTGAAAAATAATAAAATATTAAAAATAATAATATATGTCCAAGCATAGTATACTATGTTATACAATACAGTATATATATATATATATTATATATATATATATATATATATATATATATATATATATATATATATATATATATATATATATATATATATATATATATATATATATATATATATATATATATATATATATATATATATATATATATATATATATATATATATATATATATATATATATATATATATATATACAGGCCTTGTTTTAAATAAAAAAGTGCTTAATGCATTAGCTTAACGCGATTTTGACGTCATAAAATTATCTTTATTTTTTTTTATAGGCGTTAAGTGTTTTAACTACCGCAATAAATAAATAACCGCAAACTAATTCAATTTAACAATTAACTCAAATATAAACTATAAACGTTTTAAATATAAATTTATTATGAAAATTTTGTAATGTTTTCAATTGTTATTTTATTATTAATTTTAGTTCAATATTATTTAGTAAAAAAAATATATATATATATATATATATATTAATTATTTCTGAAATTTGTTTTTGAATAATTGTTTTTAATCGTTATTGAATAAAAAATAATAATGATTTTTTTTATTTTTAAAATTTCTAGAGTAAACAAAAAATATTAACATTGATAAACACAAACCCATGTTAATTATTTAAACAACGATTTTGTTTTGACTAGCAAAGAAAAATTTAAGTTTTTAAATTTTTTTTAAATTTTTAAAAGCGTTTCAACTTGCGTTTTATAAAAATATAAAAAAGTTTTGTCTGCTTTGAAGCGTATTTTTGATACGTAGTTTAGAACGCGTTCGCTAGGAATTTAATTCATAAACTTTTTATGTTATTGTAAAAATATTTAACTTTTTAAACAAATCACAAAGAAACAGAGCTATAGAGAAAAATCGTTTTCAACGATTAAATCTTTTTTTTTTTTTTAATTTTAGGAAATTAAAAAAAAATTAAATTAAATATAAAAGTCTTAATTATGCAAACTCTTTTATTAATTATTCTTAAAACAAAAAAACAAATACTTGTACGCCAAACTTTAATCGTGCAAACTTATAAAAATACTCAACTGAAATAATTTAAGTATATTTAATAATTTGAATCGTATCTGTTTATAATAAACGTTCGTAAAAATTTGTTTATTAAAAATTAAGTTCCTTAACTTATAAACAAACTCAAAAGTATTTTCATTCTACGTATAATTACAAAACTCTTTTTTTTTTCGTTTGTAAGCAATTTAACTTAATAAAATAAAAAAAAGAATAAATATGAGGTAATCTTTGTTAAGAATAAATTTAATTTATTTATTGAACTATATTTTTATTTTTAATTATATATCAACTTAATTAAAATATAGTAACATGTTAAAATATTTTAACATGACTTGTATTATTTATAAACTGTTGGGCAGTTGCCTTTACGGCACTATTGTTTTTGGATAATATTTTATTTTGATGAAGATCACATAACTTACATTTGATTTTAATAACGTAAGTCTTCTCTTTTTCTGTGATCATCGCATCGGCAAAGTCCCAAGATTTAAAAGTTTTTAAAGTAAATCTTTTGTCCTTCAAAATACAATCCATATTCGAACTTTAAATAATTTAGAGATAATAGAAATATACAAGGTTTTTATATACTAGTTTGTTTTGTTTTATAAAGAAAAATACATATTCATTTGTAAAAAATGGAGACTGTCATTAAACTAAATCGTGCCTTAGTATTTATTTAACGGAATCTGTAATGTGCGCGTGCATAATAAAACCTCCGTTATATAAATATATTCAACGTAATATTAGTGTCATCAGCGGATGTTGTAGTCTACTCATGATTTCTTTACCTTATATTATAACTTGATTTATGACAAAAAAAACTTATTGAATCGCATACAGAAGAATTTTAACAAATTGTCTTCATTCAAATATTGCGAGTAACAGGTAATTTTTTTTTCTGTGCCGACCCCCTCCCCCCGCATAACTTAAACTATATACTAATAAACTAATAAGAAAAGCTATATACTATTAAACTAACTATAAGCTATATACTATTAAACTAATAAGAAAAGCAAAGACATTTTTTTAACATCTCGAAAAAATGTCTTGATATTTTTGTTATCATGATAACAAAAATATTAAGACATTTTTTGAGATTTTATTTAAAAAAATGTCAATTCTTAATTACAAATTTTTTTGCAAATGTTTTTTATTATATTTTATTCAGTAAAAAATTCATAAAAAATCTATATTACAAAAAACTTTTATATTCTGTATTAATAAATATAGAATATAGATTTTTTAAAAGTTTTTTACTAAAAACTTTACTACTTTTTATTAAAAACGTTCCAAAAAATTTGTAGTTAAGGATTGACAAACAATTTTTCATGTTGCTAAATATTTGGATAAAAAGTTTAGCGTCAAATTAATTATAATAAGCTATAAGAAGGAAAGATATATCGCGATGAAAAGTTACAACAATTAATTTTAAAGTAAATTCTTTTTTTTAATAAATACCTTTACATATCGTTATTTAAAAGTTAATGTGGTTTTTTTGAAAATTAATTACTTCTTTTATGTTACCGTTAATTTAAAAGTTAAAAAATGATAAAAAGTAGCTTAACCAAAACAGCTCTACGCGTACGTAAAAAGCGCTTAAGACGTAAATCGCTCTAGGCGTAACGCTTTAAAACAAGGCCTGATATATATATATATATATACTATATATATATATATATATATATATATATATATATATATATATATATATATATATATATATATATATATATATATATATATATATATATATGTATATAAATGTATATATATATATATATATATATATATATATATATATATATATATATATATATATATATATATATATATATATATATATATATATATATATATATATATATATATATATATATATATATGTATAATTATATATATATATATGTATAAATATATATATATATGTATAATATATATATATATATGTATAATTATTGCTTACTGCTTTATTTTTAAAATTAATGTAATATTTTTTTTATTAATTTAATTTGATTTTCATTAGCATAATAATTTAATTTGATTTTCACTAGCATTTTCTAATTTTGAAATAGTACTGATGAAAACACAAAGAAATTAGATATTGAAAAAGCCTTATAACGAGTGAAGTAATACAGCATGAAACTTCAAAATCATGGTTGAGATTCTCTGAAAAAACATGTTACAAATCTATTTTTATTTAAAACCAAGAATTATCTCCTCGTCAAATAGCCAATAAGTTAAATATTGAATATTCACATATTTGAAAACCTTATACTGAAACAGATGACATTATGGATCTGGATAATCTGGTGGGCAACACAATGAGATAAACGTTTTTAGTTAATAAAATTAATTTGCTTGATGAAACACGACAGCAAGTGGTGAAATGTTATATTCTCAGACAAAATGAATGTTGAGGTAGATATGCAAAAATATGTTATTGCTTCGTGTTCTGCTACGGTGATCACCTCAAGAGTAATTTGATTTGAATTGTACATGAAAACCAACCAAGCAAGGTAATGGCAGTGTAGACTTTTGGGCCTACATGATTTATGCAGGACTTAAATGCTATTAATTATTTGAAGGTTGACTTAATGCTGATAGAAACATTGAAATTTTAGATAATTGCTTTCTTCAATCCTTATTTAAGAAAGGTGGATCTGCAAAATATTGAAATGCTTTTTTTATTGTTTTTTTTTGGTAAATTATTGTTTTAATATATTATTTGAAATATATACTTAACTTTAGTCCGATTGTTTTTTTAAATTAAGATAAAATGTTGAAACATATTGATTTAGATACCTAAAAAAATTATTATTTTTTTAGGTATCTAAATCAATATGTTTAGATCTTTTTTTGGATTTTCATAATGCATATAGATTTTACTTGTATTAAAAAAATAAAAATAAAAGCATTTTAGTTTTCGATTTAGTTGATTTTGAATTTAATATTTTATAAAAAAATCGTGACAAAAACAATGTGTGCTCTAATTTAAGGCCTAAAAAATCTTACCTACCTCAAAAAATTAATTTAACATCATGTCGTGGATATATATATATATATATATATATATATATATATATATATATATATATATATATATATATATATATATTTATATATATATATATATATATATATATATATATATATGTATATGTATATGTATATATATATATATATATATATATATATATATATATATATATATATATATATATATATATATATATGTCTATATATATATATATATATATATATATATATATATATATATATATATATATATATATATATATATATATATATATATATATATATATATATATATATATATATATATATATATATATTTATATATTAGGCCCCTGCTAAGCCTAAATATTTTGAATCAAATCAAATAAGTGATTCAAGACTTGACTCAAAAAATCTCTATTTATTTGAATCAAATCAACCTGCTTTTATTAATAGTTAATAATGAAATTAGCTCAAGGTCATATCATTATAAATTTTCACAATCTTGAGTAATAACATTATTAGAATGTTATTACTCTAATAACATGAAGTTGTCTAAGAAATTTCAAGATACATCAAAATTTTTTTTTTTTAACTAAATTTAATTATGGTCATGCTTTGGTCAATTCTAAATGTTTTGCAAAAAATTTCATGAATTGTTAACAAAAATTCCCCTACAAGCTAACTGCCTCTGCCAAAACATGATGACAATGACTTGATAAAATGCTTAGTTTCTCTATCTAATACTAAATAAACCTTCAGTTTTTCAAATGAATTTATTTGTATTATTGTGCCTAAAAGCTATGACCATATAAAATTAACAGCCCTCTCGATTTGATCAAACTTTGCTCATTTAAATACTAAAAAAATATTATAAGGTTTTTTATTAATTATTTTAGCAATAAATAGTTAGAAATGGAAAAAATATTTTAAATTCGAATGTATTAAAATATGAAATGATTTTAATAAAAACAAAAAGTAAATATATTAAAAGTTGTATGTTAGGCCGACTTCCATGGGTCTAACATACATACGAATTGAAATTTATAAATATATATGTATATATATATATATATGTATATATAGATATATATATATATATATATAGATATATATATATATAGATATATGTATATATATATATATATATATATATATATATATATATATATATATATATATATATATATATATATATATATATATATATATATATTTTAGTTATGACTAGGAGTGTTTAAACTATTTAATTTATAGAATGTAGAAATTTGTTTTGTTTTTTATTTGTTTATCTCTCCATTGACTTTTTAACCACAATAACTGCAAATATCTATATTGCATCCATGCATATATTACATACATGTTTAAATATGTATGTAATATATGCTAAAATAATTAATAAAATATACATACATCTATTATGTATGTATGTATTAATAAAAAACAATCAGGCCTGCCTGTCAAAGACAAAATGTGTTTTTGTTAATTTTAATAAATTAGCAAAAATACATCTAATTTTGTCTCTGTTATAGCACAATATTTTTAAAATACACTAACATATCTTATATATATATATATATATATATATATATATATATATATATATATATATATATATATATATATATATATATATATATATATATATATATATATATATATATATATATTATATATATATATATACATGTATATATATATATATATATATATATATATATATATATATATATATATATATATATTATATATATATATATATATATATAAAGTTAAAATATACTATTGTTAATATATTTTTACATCTAAATATATTTTAAAATGGTTATACGCTATCTTTTTATTATAATCAACTTTTACATATATATATATATATATATATATATATATATATATATATATATATATATATATATATATATATATATATATATATATATATATATATATATATATATATATATATATATATATATATATATATATATATATATATATATATATATATATATATATATATATATATACTCACATCAATGTAATTATGTATTGTGATTATAGGGTAGCCTAGCAACAGCTTACTAAAAGTTAATGTTAAAAAAATATCTTTTAATCTTGAAAAAAAATTGAATACTAATATCAGTAAACATTCTAAGAAAGATTAACAGTTCATCTATGTGAAAAAGTTAAAACTAAAAATTTTCTACGCTCAAAATTTTTTTAAAAACAATTTGAAAACGATAAACAAAACACACTAAAAAAGCTATTGCTGTAATTACATTTTATTCGTTTTTAGAGGTTTTATATTTAATTTGAAACATTTTATCGTGTACTAGAAGTTACTTTTATTATAATTTCCTTTTAATAAACGGCTACATGCATATTTAATTGCTACAAATTAGAAAAATAGCTCGTTGTCAATGAGAATTTTTTTTATATTCGTTATCCGTAGCCATTTTTAAAAAATGCAAACTTTACTGCGCTTGCGTATAATAACTTTCCACTTATTTAGTAAGTCTGAACTACCGTGTAAGGGCTCGTCCATAAATAACTTGCTTTCTTTCGCGCTACTTTTTTTTGGTTGTCAACAATAAAAATGGCAGCAATAAGTTAACGCTGTATGTTTAACTAAAGGCAGTTAATACTCTTTTAGCATACTTTTTACTTTGAAGCATGTGAAAATTTATTTCCGTGCATTAATATTAACATTTCTGCCTTTATATGTAAGATGTGATATTATTTTGTAATATAATCATTTAATATAAGGTTTTTTTTACAAGAAAGTATAAGAAAATAAATGCTAAACTCTGATATGAACATTTCTATTAAAAACTGTTACTGCAAGAACAAACAGCAGGTTTAACTCTATGTAAAATTTTTCACAAAAAGGTTTATCTTCGTGTGGCCACTTGAAGATAAACATTCTTATGAAGTAACTGTAACTGTAACTTTCGTAATTGACAGTGTGAAAATTTATATTTGTAAATTCTCGATTTAGTTTTATATAAGTCATATTGTCATTTTTTTTATGTAAGTCTTGCCCTTTGTTTGACAAAGTTACTTATGCTTGCCAATTTTCAGAGTAAGTTCATATAAAATTAATAAAAACGCTAGGTTAAGAATTTTGTTTTATGTTACTTTTAAAACAACATGTTTCCGCTTTTTTTTAATGTTGACATCACGTGATATAATATTTAGTTTTTGCTTATGGCGATTCGCAAAAAGTCGAAATGAACCCTACTTTTTTTTTCGCTGCAGCGAAACGCGAAACAGCGAAAAAAAATTAGCAAAATCACCAAAAATGTTTAATCTGCGCATGCTTATCGACGAAAAATTTCGCTTTGCGCGAATTTTTGGTCTTGTGGAAAACGGCCTTAAGTATATAAGATGCGAAAATCATTGTTAAATTATTTGTTTTATGCAATGGTTTTATGTGAATATTTTATTATTGGTCATGCGTGATAAAATGTTTTTATCAAATAGTAACTCAATACAAATTTGTGAAACATAATTTTATACTATAATACAAATGTGTTTAGACAATTTATATTTAAATCATGATATTAGAATAAAATTTGTGATCACAATATCAAAATGAATCGCAATTGTTAAGATATTTTGATAATAAAGAAAACTAAATCACAACATAATTTTCTCATGAGGTTTTGAATAGATAAGACACTTTTTATTTTGTCGTAAGTTTTTGAGCTATTTTTTTTCTTATTTTGATTTTTTCTCTTAACATTTTCTTTCCTTCTTACTACTTTTCTTCTTCTAAATACACATTAATAATCATTACCTTATACTATATTATAATATATTATATCGACTAAAGGTCAGGAGTATGGTCTTCATGATCATCCTGCTACTGGTAACATGTAACCCAGTGCAACCTGTTCCATGTTCTGCTGCCTTGCAGGATTTGCTATCTAAGCAAAGGCTGGAAGGAGTGTTCTTCCTGTCATCAGTACTATCTTATATCAGTCATGCCTATAGTAATTTTTTTTTTTTTTTTTTTTTTTTTTTCCCAAATATAGTTGGAGGTGCCTTAGTTACTGTATTAGCTCACCTGTAATCTACGTTATATGTATGTTTGTGTTCTGTCTGAACCTCTGGCGCGGCGTTCGCTAACCCGTAAGTTACTTTATGTTCTTTATGTATGTCTGTGTTCTGTCTGAACCTCTGGCGCGGTGTTCGCTCACCCGTAAGTTACTTTATGTTTATGTTTATGTTTTTTATGTTTTTTTATGTATGTTTGTGTTCTGTCTGAACCTCTGGCGCGGTGTTCGCTCACCCGTAAGTTACTTTATGTTTTTTATGTATGTTTGTGTTCTGTCTGAAACTCTGGCGCGGTGTTGACTTACCCGTAAGTTGATTTATGTCTATGTTTGTTTGTGTTCTGTTTATACTCTAATGCAGCGTGAGCTCAGTAACTAACTACTTACTCCAACTACAAAACGTACACTCACCTTAGACTCCTGTATTTTGTTAGATGCAGTGTTTTTCCTAATGCACTTCCGAAATGTCATGCCTGGTTTTCTCAAAGTACTGTTGCGGGAAGTAACTCCTTTTAACTACTCCAGGTCAGGTTAGGATAATCGAGATCAATCTTGCTACGGGTATCACGTAACCCAGTACCACCTGCCACAAGCCCTGCTGCCTTGCAGAGTGTGCTCTTCTTATGCAAAGGCTAGGAGAAATAAACTCCGACTAAAAATTCCCCTGCCTTGGGGCTCTTGGTTGAGTAAAGGCTAGAGATGGTGTCTCGATAAAAACACTCATCTTGGGCAGATGTTAACTGCATCCAGCTAAACATCCCCTGCCTTGGGGCTCTTGGTTGAGTAAAGGCTAGAGATAGTGTCTCGATAAAAACACTCATCTTGGGCAGATGTTAACTGCATCCAGCTAAACATCCCCTGCCTTGGGGCTCTTGGTTGAGTAAAGGCTAGAGATGGTGTCTAGATAAAAATACTCATCTTGGGCAGATGTTAACTGCATCCTGCTACTGTCTTGTAGAAGGCCTCCTAGACAAAGACTTAAGGGGTAAGCAGAAAAATTCTGCTCACCAGCCTCGAACCTCTTCTTCATCTATTAGGCTGGTGTAGATGTAACCTGTGTTACATTGTTTCCTGCTTAGGATGATGAATGCTGGATCTCCTTGATTCTACTCATAGAATTTTGCTTATGCCTCCTTGATAATGGCTATGCAACTCTTCCTGTTATCTCCATATGAGGGTACAGCTCTAAAACTCAGTTTTATGGTTCTGAGGCCGGCTGGTAGTAAGGTTTCCCAAACTCTGTGGTAGCTCTCAGAGAGGCTGATTCCATCAACAGCTGCAAAATATCAGAGTATTAACAGTACCATGTTGCGCATGGATGGTGTCCCTGTTAATGCTTTTGGTGTGCATTGTCAAGGCAACATGAGGAGCCCTATGTCACGGCTTAGGGTTAATTAACAGGACTGAGACAACTGCATAGCTCATTGATTAGGAGGCTGTGCTCTATCTATGAATGAGTCAAGTTCTCATTAAACCCAAATCATGACCAAAGTAAGCAAAAATTTAAAACCTAAAAAACCATCCCCACCACCTAAATATTTTAATATATCTTTTTCAAATATTCGCGGTCTACGAAGCAACTTTCCATCAGTTGAGTCTTACCTCCTGCAAAATTCACCAGACTTGCTTGCACTCAGTGAAACAAATTTAAGTTCTGCAATTCCTTCTTCAGATTTCAGTGTTGATGGGTACTATCCTTTGATTCGTAAAGACTCCAATAGTCACATGCTAGGTTTAGGGGTTTACATACGCATTAATTCCCCTATTTGTCGTGAAATCAGGTTCGAATCCTTTGACCATTCTTTTATGTGCTTTCGCCTAGCACCTCTTCACTCTATCACCTTTCTCTTTGTTCTTTATCGTTCTCCTTCTTCCCATGATTGCACTCTTTTAGATGTTATCTCTGATCAAATTGACCATGCCCTCTCTCTTTACCCATCTGCCAATATTGTTGTTGTTGGTGATTTTAATGCCCATCACACTGAATGGCTTGGCTCTAACACCACTGATTCTGCTGGCACTAAAGCCTTTAACTTCTGCGTTTATCAATCTCTTACTCAGATAGTTAACTTTGTGACTCGTTTTCCTGACAACCCTAATCATTTAATTTCACTCCTTGACTTATGTCTTGTCTCTGACCCTAGCTTATGTTCAGTTTCTCCCTTTTCTCCCTTAGGTGATTCTGACCACGCAATGATCTCTGTAAATCTTTCTTCTCGTACTTCTTTTTTGGGCTCACCTTATCATCGCACCACCTACTACTACCCTAAAGCTGACTGGGATTCCTTTCGTGATTTTCTTCGTGATGGTCCTTGGGCTGATGTTTTTTCTCTCTCAGCTGACAAATGCGCCTCCTACGTAACCTCCTGGATTCAGGCTGGAATGGAAGCTTTTATTCCTTCTCGTCGGTTTCAAGTCAAGCCTCATTCTACTCCATGGTTTTCTCCTTCTTGTGCGGCTGCTATATCTAATCGTAACCATTTTTTTCATCTTTTTCAAAAGAACAACTCTCTTGAGAACAAACGGCTATTTATTATTGCAAGAAATCGATGTAAAAAGGTGCTTTATGATGCTAAAGTCCATTATTCTCAGTTCACTAAATCTCGCATCTTATCGCAGAAGTTAGGCTCTAAAGTTTTTTGGAAAATCTTCAACAACATTGTTAACAAGGGTAGATCTAACATTCCATCTCTCATTCATGGGACTGATCTTGTTACCTCTCCCAGGGATAAGGCAGAACTATTTGCAAAGAACTTTTCTTCTAACTCCACTTTTGAATTTTAAGGACATTCTCTTCCTTCCATTCCAGTCAAACAGGTTGACCCATTGTTGGACATTCAAATCACTCCGGCTTCTGTTGCTAAAGTCATATCTCAATTAAACTCGTCTACAGCTAGTGGTCCAGACAACGTTCCTGTCACAGTCTTGCAGATTTGTTCTCTAGAACTTTCTTCAATTCTCTCTAAACTATTTAACAAATGTTTGACTGAGTCTTGTTTTCCTGCTTGTTGTAAAATGGCATCTGTGGTTCCAATATTCAAAAACTCTGGAGAAAATTCTGACCCCTCCAATTATCGTCCGATCAGTCTTCTTTCTGTTATTAGCAAGGTCTTTGAGTCTTTGATCAACAAATTCCTCACATCTCATCTTGAGTCAAATAAACTGCTGTCAGACAATCAATACGGTTTTCGATCCTCTCGCTCTACGGCCGACTTGCTAACTGCTGTAACTGAAAGATTTTTTCGTGCATTAGATGGAGGCGGTGAGGCTAGGGATATTGCTCTCGACATATCTAAAGCTTTCGACAAAGTTTGGCATGCTGGTCTTCTCCATAACTTGCTTCATATGGTGTTTCTGGGAAAGTTTTTGAGATTATCAAATCATTTCTTTCTGACCGGTTTATTAAAGTCATCCTTGAAGGCCAACACTCTTCTTTATTTCCAGTAACTTCTGGGGTTCCCCAAGGTTCCATCCTGGGCCCTGTTTTGTTTCTTATCTACATAAACGATCTTTCTGACAATCTTTCATCTAAAGTAGCTCTTTTTGCTGATGACTCAACTTTATACTCCTGTCTTGACAAAAAGTCTTCTCTTTTCGATCGCCTAGAACAAGCAGCTGATCTTGAATCTGATCTCACTTCAGTAATAGATTGGGGTTCACAGTGGCTTGTGAATTTCAACTCTAAAAAAACCCAATTGCTTACTGCAAACAACTACCGTAGTATGGTCAACATTCTTATATTAATGAATGGCAATCCTCTTACTGAGTCGTCCTCTTTACGTCTTCTTGGATTATCGCTTACTACTGACCTTTCATGGAAACCATATATACAATCGATTGCTAAATTAGCTTCTGCTAAGGTTGCTTCTCTTTATCGTGCTCGCCATTTCCTTACTTCTGATTCTATTCTCTACCTCTACAAATCTCTTATTCGTCCCTGTATGGAATACTGTTGTCATATTTGGGCTGGTTCTTCTAACAATTCACTTTCTCTTCTTGACAAGGTCCAAAAACGCATTGTAAATGTTGTTGGACCTGGACTATCTGCTAAGCTTGAACCTCTTTCCCATCGTCGTAAAGTTGCATCTCTTTCTCTTTTCTACAGATACTATCATGGTCACTGCTCAAAGGAGTTATCATCTTTAGTTCCATCAACTAAAATTCATTCTCGTTTTACTCGTCATTCAGCTAAGTCTCATTCGTTTACTGTATCTGTCCCTGCATGCTCTAAAAACTTTTATTCATCTAGTTTTTTCCCCCGCACTTCAATCCTTTGGAACTCTCTCCCATCTTCATGTTTTCCTGACTCCTACAACCTTCAACTTTTCAAGTCTTCTGTCAACCGTTTCCTTGCTCTATAACTCTGTTCTTTTTTTTCCTAGTAACTCCCAACTTAATAGTGGTTGCTTGCAGCCTTGTTGGGAGTGAATGCAAATAAAAAAAAAAAAAAAAAAAGTCAATCGCTTCGAACTAACTATATAGTAACTTAATATAAAGTGTTTTTTTTTTATTTTTCTTTGCTCGTATCTATATTTATATATAAATATATGACTATATTATAAATAAACTTTATTACTCGAAGATTTGATTTGCGCTTATATATTAAAGCAACATGTTTTTAACTTGTTTCTTGAAAACCTATTTTAATTATTTCATTTTTATTTTATTTTAATTTGTAGTTTTTTTTTTATAGTTGCGTTGCACCTGATTCTTAATCTGTTTGTTGTTTTCGGATTAATTTTTGAACATAAAAACAATTTGTGTTTGTGTGATTGTGACAAACATTATTAATATATATAATTATATATACGGAAAAACTGTTGTAATATATAAATATATATAAGTATTATTTATATATATACAAAAATCATATATAAAATATCCTTTCAACTATCCACCAACTTAATAACCAAATTTGTTATTCAACCACAACACTTATCCGAAGCATAAACCTCAAATTTAATATTCAGTCATCTAATTAGATGCTCAACATTCAAAAATGTCCGCCTACGAATTGAATGAAACATCGTCCATTTCACCTTCTTTAAACCATATAGACTTGCTTGAAAGTTGGTCGGATCCTGGAAAAGGCAAGGCTGCTTATTTACCTAAATGATGTGACGCCATGATCCTCTCTCTAGCTACAACAGTCAAATTACTGCTTGAAAAAGTAGCAGCCCTTCAAAAAACCAACACCAACTTGCAAATTCAACTTACTAACTGCCAACCACCGGCAGTTTATCCTTCCGTTTCTCAACCAATCCTAAAATCTTTTGTTTCGCAACTTACCAAACCCGGATTAGCCACAAACAATGTCATCTTAAATGCCGTGAACATAAACGCCAAGCTTCAACAGTCAAAAGCTAAGAGAGCCAAAATCACCGGAATTCCCAACGCAGCCAGTACCAATGATTCCGTCGTCGATCAATCGGTAAAGGATATATTACAATACGTACATTACTCTGCTTCCTTCAAAGTTGTAGGACGCATTCCTGCCGCTATTTCTAACAAAAATAACAAATCGCCGCAAAACACTAGCATATCTACTTCTTCTACTGTCACTGCCCCCACTCAACCAGCTCCACCGTTCTTATCATCGAATTCGCAACCAATGTTTCTTATCATCGAATTCGCAACCAAAATTCTAGCAATCGCAAAAAACCTTGCCACCAATGAATCATACAAAAGTGTCTTCATACGGCCAGACAGAATTCCTTCAGAGCAAGATCTTTTTAACAAGTTGAACTACGAAAAGTTTAAGCTCAACAATGGCCTTAAAGCAAACGGTAAACTTGATCAGCCCTTTCGTTTTGTCATCCACAGCGACAGAGTCAAATGCATCGACGTTAGCAAAAAAGTCAATGTTAATGGCTTGGAAAAACACCCGTTCATCAACTGGAAAGGAGCGCTCGCGGCGGCCCAAACCAACCAATGAGAAGTCGCAACATTTAAATCATGACCGTTTCCATATAATTAATAATTTGTCTTCTCCCACTTGACAAAGTAATGCTTCTAAATTGTTACTAAACTGCTTCTATGCAAACGCCACATCTTTAAATCCTAATAAACTTACCGAACATGAATTATCAACGTCCCTCTATGATTATGACACCATTTTTATCACTGAAACATGATTTGACGAATCCTCAGCACCAGCTATTCCCAACTACAATCTCTTTAGAAAAGATTGCTCAAGTCGTGGAGGAGGAGTAGCTATATATGTCAAGAACAGCATTATTGCCAACGAAATTGACTACTCTCAACTTCACATTGGTTTCCAATGCAATTTCTCAGAACAGATCTGGCTCGAACTTAAACTCCCACAAGAATCTCTCCTAATTGGCTGCATCTATCGCCCACCTACCAATAATGTTCTGGCCTTTAACAAAATATTAAATCTCTTACGCGAAATCGGCCGAAGAAAACAAAAAGTTTAATGGTCTAATATTTACCGGTGACTTCAACTTTCCCGACGTCATATGGCACGACAACTGGACCAATACCACCGACGCTGAAACTA
Organism: Hydra vulgaris; assembly: GCF_022113875.1. Taxonomy (NCBI): domain Eukaryota; kingdom Metazoa; phylum Cnidaria; class Hydrozoa; order Anthoathecata; family Hydridae; genus Hydra; species Hydra vulgaris. The sequence goes on along the minus strand of NC_061161.1, from coordinate 5,161,185 downwards.
GTTTTGGCACTAAATTCGCCGAAACCATTTTTGACCTATAGCTACACCAGCACGTTATCAATCCCACCTTCATCCAAGCCAACGGTCTGTTCAAAAATACACTAGACCTTGTAATTACCGAAACAACCGAACGATTAAGCCATATTACTATCGGTCCTCCTCTTGGTAGCGCCTCGCAAGGTCACTGCACTATGACAAGACAAAACCAGCTAGCTAAAAACGTCTGCAACTCTTCCCGTTTTAACATTTAAAAATTTATATACAGGAAAGGTAATTACGCGAATCTCAACGAGAAACTCTCCCAAGTTGTTTGGGTTAGTTTAAAGACCGATATGCCGACGAATGTTATCAAATCTTCTGTGACAACTATATCAAATTATGTGACAAATTTATTCCGCGTGTCACCTCCAAACCTGCCAAACACAGGCAGCCTTGGCTAACCAGCGAACTTTTTTTACTAATTCAACGTAAGAAAAAACTTTGGTACCTCAACCGCAACAGCAAATGGCGAATCATTCCTCCTGTCAAAGAATATAACCAAACTCAAAACCTTGTCAAAAAAGCTTCCTGCACTGCATTTACAGCATTTGAACACAAATTAGCTAGCAACAAACGGAACCCTAAGCGTCTATACGCTTATGTAAACAACAAACGCGCCGTCAGTAACCAGATAACTTTTATGTGCTCACCCGCTGGGTAAATAAGCAACCACGCATCCATAGCCAATATACTTAACAGCCAGTTCCAATCAGTATTCACAATCGAACCATCAGATCAACGACTACCTCCCTTTGTTAAACGTACAACCGCTTTAATCTCCTCCGTCATCTTCAGCTATGATTCCGTTCACAAACACCTATCTGCTCTCAACGCCAATAAACCAACTGGAGGTGACGGTATCAGTCCATTTGCGCTTAAAGCATGCGCTGATGCGGCTGCTATCCCGCTCGCCATCATTTTTCAGAAATCAATGGATCAAGGTGTAGTCCCAAAAGCGTGGCTCTCGGCAAACGTGACGCCACTGTTTAAAAAAGGCTCCAGACTTGACCCAGAAAACTATAGGCCTATCTCCATCACCTCAGTACCATGCAAAATAATGGAAAAAATTGTTAAAGAAAAGATCATGCAGCACTTTGTAGCTCATAAACTTATTGCCGATTGCCAGCACGGCTTCGTCAATAAAAAAGCCTGCGTCACAATAGATTACTTCAAAAACTTGAATCCTACGGAATCGAAGGTAAAGTTCTTAACTGGATAAAAGCTTTTCTTTCAAATAGATCACAGCGTGTCATATACGTAATCCACCTGAATAAAGGTTACCAGTGGCGTTCCGCAAGGTTCAGTGCTAGGTCCTACGCTGTTCATAATATTTATTAATGACTTACTCGAACACATCAGTAGCGAAAACTTATGTAAAATGTATGCAGACAATACTAAAATCCTGACAAAGCTCGTCTGCAATCCGATATAGATAGCGTTGTTACCTGGACTCGAACCTGGTAATGGAACTCAACATCAAATGGAACTCAAATGCAAAGTCATGTATTTCAGTTAGTACAATGTTTCCCCACACATTTATTTAAGCGCTTCGATTACGAGACAAGATGCATCAAACTCGGTCTCAACTCTCTATTAAATAGACGTTTACGCGGCGACCTCATTTAAAAATATAAATTCAAAAACAGTATCGACTCAATTAGCTGGCATATAGATCCACCCAACATCCCACCTAGCTACGGTCATCGCAAGCGCTATCATTGTGAAATGGACAACAACTGCCTCGCTATAATTCCTTCAACAACCGCGTCGCTCACCCATGGAACGCATTACCTAACGTAGTAATCAGTGCTACCAGTGTCGATTGCTTCAAAGCAAAATTCGATCAGCTTTAATAATTACTACAGCGCATCATCTTCCGTGCAATTTCACACGAGCTAGCACAGCTGGCTGTTGATGGGCATACGGAACACGCCCGCTCCGTGTAATTTAACTTTTCACTCTATGTTTGCTGTAGTTGGTTTGTTTATTAGTCATTTTGTTAGGTACGCGTAAATCCGGATTTTACAGAGCCGTTTTTTCAGCCAAGTTTTGTGACACGCTTTTTCAAGTTAGTTGAAAAGTTGCATAGTATGAACTTGTTTTGCTCTGTTATTTTTTAGAAATATGTATCAACATAGATATTTTTTGAATAATAGAATTATAGAACTTTAATTTTGCATGAATTTCTTTGAGTTAAAATTTTATTTATTATGAATATATTGTTAAAAATTTGCTTTTTTTTTGGACATCAAGTATATATCGAAGGAATGCTGGTTCATTTTTCTAATATATTCTTTCAACTTTAGAAGCTATTTTTCTTACTTCTTGCCAAGTTTCATCGAGAAAAAAAAGCATACTCAGGCACTTTAAGACTCTACTCCAATTAGGTAAAAGTTTGTTGTTGTTTGGATATGAAGTATATATCAAAGAATGCTGGTTCATTTTTCTAATATATTCTCTCAAATTTAAAAACCATTTTTCTTATTTTTTTCCAAATTTCATCAAAAAAAAAAAGCATACTCAGGCACCTTAATACTCTACTCCAATTAGATAGCTGTTTTAACTTCAATAATGCAGTACACTTCCAGTGAGGAGGGGTAGAATGTACTAGTAATAACAATAATGATGTTGGATATAGATTATTTAATTGTACTAAATAGTTCCAATGTAGTTGTAATATCATTCTATTTACCATGATTTAAATATATTATTTTTTATTTATAACAATTAATTTTTCTTTTCTAGCTATCATGGGGCTAAAAACAAAGTTTGTATTTTATGGTGAATGCAAAAAGTATTTAACTGCTAATTTTGAATTTTCACTAATAGGAATTGACTCTATTACGGAGTGTAATACAGTTTGTAGAAATGGACATATTTTTTTCTTATTTACAAAAAATAAAGATTCGTTTCTCAAAACATCTCAACAAGTCACTAGATAGAAACATGTAAAATCAGGTTGGGAGTCTCATAATTAAATCATTAAATTGGGCTAGAAATTTTAACAGGGCTGAGGACAGTAAGCGTTTTGTTGACTTTTGCAATAAACCATTTTTAAGCCATATTTCAAGTTTGCCTAACATTGTTTTATCATCAGGCTCTTCAGATGTTTCATATGCCAATATGAATGTTTTATTTGATTTAACTAGTGGACCCTCAACATCTGCAGTTTATAGCGAACGAGATATAACTAAACATATATTTAGAGCCCTATAAAACAAAAACTAAAAAGTAGGTTTTTTCACTTGTCCTCTCGGTTAGCTAACTCTTACAAAAATTGTCGGAGCAAGATAGCACTAAAAAGCATGCCAAAACAATTACGTATTCTAAGACAAAATGTTATAAGAAAAGAAAAAATAATTAATGTTTCAAGGGTAGAAATACAAAATGTTAAAAAATTATTTTATTTCAGATTGGTTAAAATATTTCATTTTAATTTTAGAATTAGCCAATTAGTTTTTAACTAAATGCTGTAATATTGGCTATGTTTCTTTAAAATTTGTAATTTTTAGCTCGCAAAAGAGAGTAGCTTGGTAAATATATTTAAATAATTTTGTAAATTTTTGTCTTTTAATGAATTTATACTAAACAAAAATAATTTTTAAAATTTTTTAGTTTCAGCTAAAAGAAAGGAAATTCTTGGTAAGATTTTTATTGTTTTAATAAATGTTGCATTAATTTGAACAGTAAATTGTTAATTGAGGTGAAATAGATTTACACTTTTATTAATTTAGCTGCTAGAGAACATTTACTGCAGTCCGGTATTTTATTTGTTACTTTATTTGTTTGTTTTATAAAACAATTTTACAGATCAATAAAGTACTTTTTTATGATTTTTTATTCAATTTATTTCAAACCTACCAGCTTCTTCAACGTCATCACTGCCATTTGGCGCCCAGAGTGGAAACCAAGACCTCCTTGGTAGTTCTTTAACTCTTTTGTTTTATTTTTTTTTTATTTTTATTTTTTAAAAACTTATGAAATTTTTTTTTTTTAATATAGGCTTGTCTAGGAGTGATTTTTTGGTTTGGCGCCGAAGTCACCCTGGGCCTAAATCAAAAGAGCTTTCTATATATGGGCCCAGAATGGAGGTAAAGATCTGCCTTATTTTAAATACAAACCTCCTGGTGGCAGAAGGGATGCCAGATAAACCAGGAGAAGTTACGTTTTCAACTATACATATATACATATACTTATTAATAAGTGTACAACTATACATATACTTATTAATAAGTGCATTCAGATTCACTTTTTAGTGAATCTATATACACCTATTAATAGGTGTATGTATTGTGTGTATGTATATATTGATTATGTTTATATTTGTATATAGTCTTTTTGTATTTTAAGTTTTTGTATATAGTTATGAGTTTGTTTTTTTTATGTAAAATTTGTGTTTTAATAAATAATATTTATTTTTACAAAAAGATATTTGAGTTTTCACCCACCATACCTAGGTGTAATGGGTGGAGAGCTTCAAAATAGTACTCTTTTGTGGCCTCTTGCGCGTCTATTCCTGAAATTCTTTCTTTTAATGTTAAAATGTATGCATTTAGATATAAAAATACAAAGTAATGACCTTGAAGTTAGGTTAAAGGGTGCAGCTACAGCTATAAAGGGTGCACTCAAAAAACTTCTAGCCTACTAACCTAAAGTATCTAAATTATATTTGATAGTACCATGTTGAATATTTTTAAAAATACAAATAAAGTTTTCTTTGAAAAAATTGACATTTTTTAACATATTAAAGTGTTTTTTAGACGCCCCTCTATACATACTTTGTATATAGATATTGCCCTTTGTAAGACCTTTCTTTTGATACCAAGTTGTATGTATTTTGAAAAGAATTGACAAAGTTATGACGCTTTAATTTAAAAAAACTTAAAATCCATATATCAAAAAATCAGTACTTAAAATGCCATAACTTTTTGTAGAATTGTTCAATTTTGATAATTTTTTCACCTTTAAAATACTAAAGTGAAGACCTTTCCAACGATATATAACAATCTAAAGTTTGATTAATTTAAAAATATCATGTCACGTACCTAATTGTGTGAGGATGGCTAAGAAATTATTTCTAAAACCAAAATTTTGAGTGTAACATGCATGAAATATCTGGTAAAGTTATAACAAGCACATTCTTGAGTTTTATATTTATTTTTTTATCTTAGTGCTTCTACTATGATAAAAAACTTTATGCAAACAACAACAAATAACAGCAACAGCAGCAACAATAAAATATTTATTTTCCTCAAAATTTTTTATCATATATTTACGATAATATAATAATAACAGTAATAATAATAACAATAATAACAATAAAATTACCTATAATATCATAAATAATAAAATCATAATATCATTATATTATCCAGGTTTATACATTTGTAATTGCTCTAAAGCTATGGTGATGGTTTGTATTTTAGCTAATTTAAAAACCAACCAATTATACACAGGGTTTATTCAAACAAAAATACTATAGTGAAATCTGGTGTATTTTTGCAGAACGTTTTTTTTTCAAAAAATATTAAAGTTTTTGTGTGCAAGAAAAGAAAACTGAAGATTTTCAAATTAAAGAAAAATATTTATCATGTTTTCGATAAAATTTTTGTGTATCTTTTTACGTAACATGGTTGGATCAATTTTGACAATGTTTCCCATCTAAATTGGCAGGAAAAAAGTTTATTAAAAGTATAAAGTTTTATAGCAAGTTACTTTAACAAATGTACTTTTAACAAAGCCTAAAATAAAAAGTTTGCAAAATAGTCTATGTATAGGTTTATGTTCTGTTGTTGTTCATTTACTATAAACAAGTAAATGAATTCAGAAATGGAAATTTAGTTCAACGCCAACAGCAATTGTGATAAAGTAACTTAAGATCATTTAAAGTTTAGTCAAGCCAGCATCTGAAAATGGTCAACTTTTTGTTTAATATAGATTGCTGTTCCAAATACAAGTTGCAGATATAACCCAATACTTTATGTCAAGCAAGGTTCAGATTTTAAACCAAACAAACTTACTATCTGTTGATCTTCTGCTTTGTTTTAAAGTTCTATGAGTTCAGATAGATATGTAAAACATTTAGTTTAAAAATCTTTTTTATGGCTTTTAAACACAAACTAGTAATTATTGATGTGATTTAAAAGTTTTATTTTTACAAATTTTATTTGAAAGAAGAACAACATACATAATTAAATAAACTATGAATTAAATGCAAATATTTATATATAGGGCAGATCAATCACCCCTATATACATATATATATATATATATATATATATATATATATATATATATATATATATATATATATATATATATATATATATATATATATATATATATATATATATATATATATATATATATATATATATATATATATATATATATGTATATATATATATATATATATATATATATATATATATATATATATATATATATATATATATATATATATATATATATATATATATATATATATATATATATATATATATATATATATATATATATATATATATATATATATATATATATATATACATATACTCCCAACAAGGCTGCAAGCAACCAGAGTTATAGAGCAAGGAAACGGTTGACAGAAGACTTGAAAGTTGAAGGTTGTAGGAGTCAGGAAAACATGAAGATGGGAGAGAGTTCCAAAAAATTGAAGTGTGGGGAAAAAAACTAGATGAATAAAAGTTTTTAGAGCATGCAGGGACAGATACAGTAAACGATTGAGACTTAGCTGAATGACGAGTAAAACGAGAATGAATTTTAGTTGATGGAACTAGAGATGATAACTCCTTTGAGCAGTGACCATGATAGTTTCTGTAGAAAAGAGAAAGAGATGCAACTTTACGACGATGGGAAAGAGGTTCAAGCTTAGCAGTTAGTCCAGGTCCAACAACATTTACAATGCGTTTTTGGACCTTGTCAAGAAGAGAAAGTGAATCGTTAGAAGAACCAGCCCAAATATGACAACAGTATTCCATACAGGGACGAATAAGAGATTTGTAGAGGTAGAGAATGGAATCAGAAGTAAGGAAATGGCGAGCATGATAAAGAGAAGCAACCTTAGCAGAAGCTAATTTAGCAATCGATTGTATATATGGTTTCCATGAAAGGTCAGTAGTAAGCGATAATCCAAGAAGACGTAAAGAGGACGACTCAGTAAGAGGGTTGCCATTCATTAATATAGGAATGTTGACCATTCTACGGTAGTTGTTTGCAGTAAGCAATTGGGTTTTTTTAGAGTTGAAATTCACAAGCCACTGTGAACCCCAATCTATTACTGAAGTGAGATCAGATTCAAGATCAGCTGCTTGTTCTAGGCGATCGAAAAGAGAAGACTTTTTGTCAAGACAGGAGTATAAAGTTGAGTCATCAGCAAAAAGAGCTACTTTAGATGAAAGGTTGTCAGGAAGATTGTTTATGTAGATAAGAAACAAAACAGGGCCCAGGATGGAACCTTGGGGAACCCCAGAAGTTACTGGAAATAAAGAAGAGTGTTGGCCTTCAAGGATGACTTTAATAAACCGGTCAGAAAGAAATGATTTGATAATCTCAAAAACTTTCCCAGAAACACCATATGAAGCAAGCTTATGGAGAAGACCAGCATGCCAAACTTTGTCGAAAGCTTTAGATATGTCGAGAGCAATAGCCCTAGCCTCACCGCCTCCATCTAATGCACGATAAAATCTTTCAGTTACAGCAGTTAGCAAGTCGGCCGTAGAGCGAGAGGATCGAAAACCGTATTGATTGTCTGACAGCAGTTTATTTGACTCATCATGAGATGTGAGGAATTTGTTGATCAAGGACTCAAAGACCTTGCTAATAACAGAAAGAAGACTGATCGGACGATAATTGGAGGGGTCAGAATTTTCTCCAGAGTTTTTGAATATTGGAACCACAGATGCCATTTTCCAACAAGCACGAAAAGAAGACTCAGTCAAACACTTGTTAAATAGTTTAGAGAGAACTGAAGAAAGTTCTGGAGAAAAATTCTGCAAGACTGTGACAGGAATGTTGTCTGGACCACAAGCTGTAGACGAGTTTAATTGAGATATGACTTTAGCAACAGAAGCCGGAGTGATTTGAATGTCTAACAATAAGTCAACCTGTTTGACTGGAATGGAAAGAAGAGAATGTCCATAAGATTCAAGAGTGGAGTTAGAAGAAAAGTTCTTTGCAAACAGTTCTGCCTTATCCCTGGGAGAGGTAACAAGATCAGTCCCATGAATGAGAGATGGAATGTTAGATCTACCCTTGTTAACAATGTTGTTGAAGATTTTCCAAAAAACTTTAGAGCCTAACTTCTGCGATAAGATGCGAGATTTAGTGAACTGAGAATAATGGACTTTAGCATCATAAAGCACCTTTTTACATCGATTTCTTGCAATAATAAATAGCCGTTTGTTCTCAAGAGAGTTGTTCTTTTGAAAAAGATGAAAAAAATGGTTACGATTGGATATAGCAGCCGCACAAGAAGGAGAAAACCATGGAGTAGAATGAGGCTTGACTTGAAACCGACGAGAAGGAATAAAAGCTTCCATTCCAGCCTGAATCCAGGAGGTTACGTAGGAGGCGCATTTGTCAGCTGAGAGAGAAAAGACATCAGCCCAAGGACCATCACGAAGAAAATCACGAAAGGAATCCCAGTCAGCTTTAGGGTAGTAGTAGGTGGTGCGATGATAAGGTGAGCCCAAAAAAGAAGTATGAGAAGAAAGATTTACAGAGATCATTGCGTCAGAACTTTTAAATTATATGCTTTTTATTTTTTATTTTTTTATTTTTTGTGATACAAAAGATGTTTTGCTCGAAGCAGATAAGCCAACCATATAAAGGACAGATAAAACTGACTCTCGTCTCAGGCCTAAGGGTCAATTAATGCAATTTTTAAAAGCTTTTTTTGAAGTATGCAACCCTGATGTCTTGACGAGCACAATCACATGGAAGTAATATAATATTAAATTAAATATTAAAATATAAAATTCGCATTTTCTTTACTTTGCTTTAACATCAAGTAATAATAAAAGTTCCAAACCATATTCCATTAAAAAAAGGTACTTAACTTGAAAGTCAATCAAATTAAGTTAAAAAATTTTACTTTTGTTATTTAAGATGTTACGTAGAGTGTAACACAAAAGGGATAAAATAATATCAAACAAAGTTGCTTGGTAGGGTATACTGGAGTAATTCCATCCCCTACTTCTAAAAAATCCTTAAAAACCACTGTATAAATTAAAAAACAAGAGAACAGTAAAATAATTCCTTTTATTTACATATTTAAGCAAACTGTTGATAAAAAATTTTAACAAAAAAACATTTAAATGTTTTTTTATAAAACAAAATTGGGGTAAATTCTATCCGTTTTCATAAAAAATTTGAACGTACTTAAACGTATTGTGTTAGCTAGGAGGTACATACATAACGTTCAGATTGCAAACTTTAGGGTCATCCACATTTACCCCACACATTGTGCATAAAATTGGTTTGTCTGCGGCATCACTCGTTGTTACTTTTTTTATTTCTTTCCCTTCCCTTTACCTGAAATTAAGACAATTTTCGGCTTGGTTTTAGCCTAATTTTCTTCAGTGAGCCTAGCAATGCATTTATCTGAAGCGAGGCTTTCACCACACTGCCTTTTTATGGTCTCTCCTCTCGTCTCCAAAGCATATACTTAGTGAGAAACAGAAAGTTGGCAATCAAAAACATGAACTAAAAGGTGGTTCAAGTTTTTTTAGTTTATTTGTATTGCTCCATATCTTTTAGGGGGTGGAATTACCCCTGGGATAGAATTACCCCAGTCTAGCCCACAGTTTTTTGAAATAAATTTATATTAGTTGCGTGTTTAACTGTGACATTATTTTTGCCAACGCATTGTTTAGTTTGCTAAAGTTAGTACATTAACTATTTCTATTTGGTAACATTATGTTACTAATAACACAATTCGACTTTTTATCGTATCCCATAATTTTTTTTTTTTTTTGAGATAAGCTTAAAATTTTCAAAACTTTTAAATTATTCGCTAACATCTTTTAAAGAAATTTTTGTTGCAAGCCTTAAAACTTTAATAAGGTACAAAGTAGGCGCTTTTTATCCCTTAACTTAAATGAAACTAAGTTTCCAATTTTAGCAACCCGGTTAAAATTACTGATTCATGGTGCAAGTAAACCAGGTATATTTATATATTTGTGGTTAGAGCGCTTGCTTTATAAGCAGGAGATCTGGGATTGAAACAAGCCTTGGATATATTTCGCGTCACGGTCAGGAAAGGGGCGCGAACTTCCTGGTTAAATCCATTTCCGCGGTGTTCTGTGACAAGACCGTTAGGACTTCTTGGGGCACCTAAATAACAAACAACAAAATTTGATTACAATTCAATAAATATTTAAAATTTTGATTGCGCACATGCCACTAGCTGAACTAAAATTAACGTCATTGTTGTTTTACGTAGTCCATAGATTAGTACAGTTTTTTTAAAATGTTCATAAATCCAAATAAATGTCATTTAAAGTAAAGTTAAATGTAGGTTCGAAGTCTGCTAAGTTTGAAGATGGCTGGCCGTATATATACTACTTACTTCCTTCTCAGCTTAAGTCCTTTACGTCTTTTTAATATTTTACTACTGATCTTTCGTATAAACTATATATTCAGTCCATGGCAAAGTTACTTGTAATACCTACTATTACCTCAGATATATATATATATATATATATATATATATATATATATATATATATATATATATATATATATATATATATATATATATATATATATATACCCAGTGGGCATTTCGACGTCGAACGAACGTCGAGCGACGTCGGATCTCGACGTCGGATCGACGTTGGGTTTACGTTGGAAATGGAAATGTTATTTGACGTCGGATAAACTGACATCGCGCGACGTCGGCATTCCGATGTAAATCCAACGTGTTTTTTGAAAACCAAAAAACGTTGTCTTTGGCAGGAATCGAACCTCGGTCTATTAAATACTAAATGCTACGCGCTTACCACTACACCACAGGGATATATTATTTATGAGTTTATTTAGTAATTTATACTTGTAGCTATTTGGGAATTATTACTTTGATAAATAATAATTTTGTTTAAATATTATATAAATATTAAAACGAATAGTTATATATTATAAAAAATGTATACTCGAAAATGTTAATAATTAAAAAACTATGCTAGTGCATCATACAAAACCTCATGATGTTTTATCAACCATTATTCAAACTTCTTTCCATTAATAAAAAACACGCTTAGTTCACATATTTATTGAAGAGCGCAATTGCACACATATTGTTGGGTTTGGATTAAATTTTCATCAGCGATGTCTTACGACGTTGTTCCGACGTTGTTTTAAGGACGTTAAATTGACGTCGGAAGACGTCAAAAGACATCGGAGTACGTTAATATTATGACGTTGCCCGACTTCTTTTTATCGACGTTGGATCGATGTCAGTACTGCGACGTTTTTTGGACGTCTTTTATAAGATGTCGGAACAACGTCAAAATACATCGAAACAACGTCAGGGGATGTTAAAATAAAGACATCGCCCGACGTCATTTTACTGACATCGGAACAACGTCGGAATAGGTCTTTTGACATCGCTGATGAAAATCGTACGTAAATCCGACGTCGGATTGACGTCGGGTGCCCACTGGGTATATATATATATATATATATATATATATATATATATATATATATATAATATATATATATATATGTATATATATATATATATATATATATATATATATATATATATATATATATATATATATATATATATATATATATATATATATATATATATATATATATATATATATATATATATATAATACAATTAAAATGGAGTTATATAGTTTACAAAAAGGTAAATAATGAAAACAAAATAACGCAATAATAATGCAAAAATAATGCAATAATAATACAAAAAAAAAATGTAAGAAATTTTTTTTTGGACTTTTATGTGGGTCACTTCCTTTTAAATTTGCAAGTTAGGTATTTAAATCTTAGGGTGATATCCCTTAAAGGTTGCGTTTTCGAATCACTATTAACATCATCAGAACTATAGTACTTCAGAAAAAATTCTCAGAAGAATTTTGTTCTTCCTTTTTATGTTTAAAAAACTCTAGTTTTTAATAGAATACACCCGGTCTAAAATTAAACGGCAGACCTAGGCAGCAAAACTTTTATATTTAAACACCTTACTGCTATGGTTGTACTATATAAAAAATTATATATGATATATAATCTAATATGGTAAAAAAATATACATAGTTATATATGGATAAATATTAGTTACATGCTTTGAATAATAAAACAGAAATTTTTAAAAATCTACCGGAACCAAAGCTAATTATTGGAATTAATTGTTAATAATATACAAAATACACTCTCTTACGTAGAAATCGTCACAGCGGAGTTAATTAATTTTCACAATAAATTATAAAATGTTGCCAAAAATATGTTTACCGTTGCCAGTGCAGTGTATCATTTTTTTATCAACACTTATGGCAAATATATGTAAATGTAGACACATATTTTATTTCGTTAGTGATGGATATGGAGTTCAAAATAAAATTAATATAATGTTTGCAATAACACAATTAACTTATCAAAACATATAAAAAAAAAAAAAATTGAATTTAAAGGTCAAATTTAGTGATGCATTATTTAAGCAAGAGAAATGTTTCGTTCGGGTACCATGCCACGAATAACAAAGTTAACCAAAAGGATGCATAAACTATTTTTGTTTTTAATTTTAAAAATAAGCATATCCACATTTTTAAAAACTGCAACAGTTTAAATGTACATTAAAAAATTTGCTCACAATAAAATTTAAAAATTAAACAATTAAAATGACAACGTATGATCTCTTCCACCAAGTATTGTATTTTGATCTTTGTTTTTAGATGCTTTTACATGTTTTAATGTTTCTTTTATATGTCACTAGCAAAAAGCAACCCGTAATACAGGTTATAGTCAGTCTGTTCCATAACTAATTTATAGTGGCTGTTTACCATAATTTAATGTTGCAAAACCTTAACTAAAACCTTTTTAGAAAAACGCCTTCAACTTGAAAAAATTAATCCATCTATAAAACTAACATAAAAAGTATGAGTAGGTAAAATAATTTACCAACTAATACTTAACATTTACAATTGCTACTTAACATTATTTGAGTAATTTGCAACTGACATAGGTCATAACAGTGAAAGGCAAAACCATTTTCCTCGACATTGCTAAGTTCAACACAATACGTTTTTAGTTACTAACACAAAATAATGACTTTTCATGATGCTTTACTAAATTGACGAAAGTATTAACTAAATTCTTGTAAATCATTTTTATAACATGAACTTTAATTAATTATTAAGATAAAGATGAAGATTACTTATATTATACAGGAACTACTAAGCAGCTGAGTACAAATACGTTTCAAACAAAAAAAGTTTAGTTTACAATCAAACACGTATATAACAAACTTAAAAAAGTATGAAAACTTTGATCTTTTATATTGCATTAATGCGTCATATGGCAAATCTAAAATAAAAATTGTAACAGATAAGTAGACATTTGAACTTGTTAACCTAGTTGACAGGACCCGGGTCTTGTTAAGTCTGCTCAACATAGACCATTTCTATATTATTTGTTGGGCCTCTTTATTTCATTAATTTTAAGTAAACGGTATTTTGTTACAATTAACTATAAATTCCTTTTGTTACTCGAAATTTAAGTTCCTAATTATTTTGATACTAATAAAGAGGTTCCTCCCCTCTTTTTGCTTTAATGGTGGCCTGGTGAGTAGTTTTTTTTTTATTAAGAGTAATCAAGTTTTTCTTTAACCAAAATTATAAAAATGTAAAACAATGATTTACATATATAAGAATGTTTTCTTTCTTTCCTCAAAAGTGTTGCAAATACAGACTAAGCTAACTAATTAGTTAAACATGTAAATAAAACATAAGTAAACCGATATTTGACAAATGCGCAAAACTACAGTATTCTCCATGTTTTTAAAGGTTTTTAGTTACGACCCCCCGTTAACAAAGATCCCCTAAGATACGTACAACAAATTATTAGGCATAAATTATAAAAAAATTGAATTAATTGCATATATTTATATCTTTTTAACTAACAAAAATTTACAATTAAAGGATATCAGGTTTTATTTTTATAAATCTTATAAATGTGTCATAACGTAAATCTAAAATAAAAAGTAAAGGAATTATACCATAATTACAAAAAAACAAACAAAAAAAACACCAAATTTCAAAATAAGTAACTATAAATAGGTAAATTGATTTTCATAAAAATTGAAAATCGATTTACCTATTTATAGTTACTATTTTGAAATTGCAGTTAATATAAACTTTTATCAAAAATGTAACTATAAAATCTGTTTTGAAGTACAAAAAGATTAACAATACTAAAAAAAAAAATCAAACTAAGAATTAAATTGCACTTTTAGTAAAATGTTGTCTTCGTATAACACAGAACAATCCAGTGAAATAACACATGAAAAAAACAATAACACATAAAAATCTAGTGAAAATAACAAACTAAATTTATATAAGAAAGGCAAAATTAAAAAATTATTTTAGAGTTAACTGTATTTATCTTTTTACTAAACTTTAATAAAGCATATTTGTTTTTATATTCAATATAAGTTATTCAATTAGTTCAAATTTAGGACATTAAAGCAAGCTAGATTTAAAGATTAAGGTTGCATACTCTCTCATACACATTACGTAACACTGCCTGACATTAAATGCTGCCAAATCACACCGCTGCTATAAGTACACTGCTTGGCTGGCAAGGATATCAAACTTGCTCAACATAATACCAAGTCACACCACTTTGAAAATATGGAAACAACTCAATTTAAATAAATATACAGCTATAAACAAATATGACTTTATATAACACATATAAACACATTTTATAACAATATTAAATGACAGATATATTTATCAAAAACTATGAAAAAAAAAAAAAATAATAATAATAAATAAAGTTACATATGCAAAATGTGCCCACAACCTTTAACAGTAAATTTTCGAAATGAAAATCTAAAGACAATAAAGAGCAATAGAAAGTATAACACTATTTGTGTAACACTTTTCCCCTACCATACCTTGATAGGATGTTTATCAATTTTGAAAAACTAACTATTAAATGCTCTAGTTTTTAAATATGCAACATATAGTTGACTATGAGAGAAACACGATTTTTGCGATATGTCTTTTGTCTATAAGTTCAATTTCGCATTATGTAATATATAGACGATCCCTAAAGTTAAATACTTGAAACTAAAAAGATTTTATTTATTACAATATTTGAACAACCAAGGGACATTTATTGTTGAAAAATTTAAAGAATTAAATCTTTAAATAGCAAGCAACTTGTAAAATATATCTTATAAATGGTCATTATCAATTGTAGTATTAAAAAATGCGCAAGAGCTCAGTAATTACACGAGTTTTATCAATTCTCTCTGAACTTACTCTCATTTAAGTCTCATCTAAGAGAGAGAGAGAGAGGTAGTGTTTTAAAAGCAGCATATTAAAAAAAGTAAAAAAGATATGCAATAAAAAATAGTAACTGATTTTATTATGCTACCAATAAACAAAATTATTTTTACCTGAACTAAAAGTTGATTTCCAGCATTGCTTAATTAAGATTCAGCTTCTCTTTAACTGTTGAATAATGATCAATATAGTAAATTTCAGATCATATTAAATTTACAAAATTTAAACCACGTTTCAACAGAAAGCAAAATAATTAAGTAATGACAAAGGCAACTAAAAAAAAAAAAGAACAAAATTATGTTTGAGATTAACTAACTTCTTCTGAAAATGAAAAAAGGCAATAAAATTAAAAAAATAAGAACAACCAACAACAAACGATTATATAAATTTTAATTATAGGTTTTAAACAATGAACAACATCAATTCTTCTTAAAAATATTGACAAAACGTCTTCTTTTATCCATTGCAAGCAGGTAATCTTGAATCTGATCTAACCTCTGTAACAGATCGAGGCTTGCGCGGCTTGTGAATTTTAACTCCAACCAAACTTAGTTATTTACTGCAACTAATATTATACAAATAGCAATACTGTTGACATTCCTATGTTGATAAATGGCAAGCCTCTCACTGAGTCCTAATCTTGGATTATCATTCACTTATGACCCTTCATGAAAACCATATATACAATTGATTGCTAAATGCAAATGCAAAAAAAAAAAGCAGCTGCTAAAGTTGCTTCTTTTAATCGTGCTTGCCATTTTCTTACTCCCATTTCTACCTCTGCTAATCTCTTATATCTATTTGCCTTAAAAGTAATATTAATTAAATAATATCACTTTTAAGGCAATTATCTCTAATCTTCTCCGTATTTTATCAACACTTTTAATAAGGCCAGCATATGCAAAGATTTCATCTTTTAATCTTTGATCTATAGGCTGAAATATAACAGCTGCCTAATTATACAGAAAATAATAAATTATAAAAAAGCAGCAGTTATTATTATAACATTTATGTTTAGGTAAGTATGTAAATGAAATTTATGATGACATAGTTGACATTTCTCAGCTAGACCTCAGTTAATATAAAGCCTAGTTCAAATTGTATAAAAGCTGGCATACAAAATGAAGATAGATGGATATCAAAAGGTAGATAGATACTAAAGGTAGAAAGATATCACAACAAAGTAATGCAAAAAAAAATCTTAAAAAATCATCAACAAATTCATCAAAGCTAAACTCTATGCAAACAACTACACTTTTTAACTACAGCGGGTTGCCAAATTATTAGGGACACTTTACTTTTTAAGAAATTTTAAAGTACAAACTACTTTAATGAATAAATATGTATCTTGTAGTTATTTTTTTTTGTTTTTATTGGTAGAGAGTTTTATTTAGAATATAAAACAACATAATTACTTATTCATTGCTATTTATTTGTTTATAAAAAGTCTTAACATAACAAATAAGGTAATAATCTTAATATTTTGTAATGCCACCCTTACCTACAATAACAGCTTTTAGGTTTCTAAGCATGTAATCTATGTAGACTTCTGCATTGTGTTGGAGACTGGGGTTGCTATTCCACTCTCTTATAAAGGTTTCTATCAATTGCTGTTTGGTAGTGATGATTTTTTTGGTAATTTTCTGTTTTATAAACTCCCATAGATTTTCTATAGGGTTAAAATCAGGTGAATTCCCTGGCCATGGCAAAACACACACTTTTTTTCAGTTAGGAATGCTGTAACACTTCTAGCTTTATGAGACGATGCTGAGTCATGCATGAACATATACTCTTCATTACCAGGGAACCATTCTTGGACCTGGGGAAGGAGCCTATTTTCTAGTAATCGCTTGTAGCAAGGAATTATGTGGCAGGACTAATCCTGCTTTATGGTTCCTTCCACAATGTAAAGGCAGCCCATACCCTTGGCTGAGATCACAGACCACACCATTACACTCACAAGATGTTTAATCTTTTCCAATAGGCGGTCCTGGTGGAATTTTATTTCCGGGCATCATCAAACAAATGAGCTTTTGTCCATCAAAATTTGATATGTTGATTGGTCCGAGAAGCACACCAGTAAAACATTTTAAAGATATTTGACCTGTAAAACATTTCAAATATATTTCAAAAATAAATCATTACCCTTAAATTTTTCTGGTTTCTTACAATATTATAAATTATATTTACTCTGCTCTAGTCTTCAACAGTCACATGCACAAGCCGGTGTTTTCTAGCCCATTCCAGACGCTTTTTTTTATGGCTTCAGTTAAATGTGGTTTTTTGGTTGGACGATAATACACTAAATTCTCTTCAACCAACCGTCCCTGAACCGTCCTTTTGGAGACGTTAATTCCTTCGTTGTTTATAATTGTAGCTAGTTGAGCCACACTTTTTTTTTCTGTTTTTAAGACAGATATCTCTAATTTTACGGTCACAACATGGAGTAGTGATCCTTTTCTGCCACTTTTGCTGACATGGTCTGGTGCTAGAGTCACATTTGTATCATTTGTCTTTAAATTCGACTCACTACTGACTTTGAAACGCTTGTAATTGCAGCTATCTCTCTCTGAGAATGTGTAGAATGAAAAAGTAAGGTTATTACTTTCCTGCTTTTTCTTGGGGTTAATAATAGCTATACAAATATAAAAGAAAATTAAAATTTAGCAATTGCATTTTGAAAACAATCAAAATTGTCGTACCCATTTTTCCAAAGTTTTTAGCAGCACTATAACATAAAAACATTGATACAGCCTCTGTTTCGTAGCTATGTATCAAAACAAGTACTTCATCGTATGCTTCTACAGTAACCCAACTTCCTTCTTTAAGAAGGAAGTTGTTTACTGTTTACTGTTTAAATTTTTGTTTACTGTTTAAATTTTTTTAGTTGTTTTGTTTACTGTTTAAATTTTTTTAGTTTGTTTACTGTTTAAATTTTTTTAGTTGTTGTTATTTCTCAAGAAGTTTTTGAGAAATAACAACAACTAAAAAAAATTAAACAGTAACAAACACACAAACAAAAAAATTAATACTTCATTTAAAACGTGCTTGTAGAGGAAATTCTTTTTTAGACAAAATATTTTAAATTATGAATACAAAAAGCTTATATTATATTACTCATTTAAAAACATTCCTGAAAAATGTTTTTAAACGAGTAGTAAAACAAACATCAACATAAGTTTTTTATATTCAAAATTTAAAATATTTTGTCTAAAAAGGTTAAATTGTCTTGTGTTACCTCTACTCAATGTTGTTTTTTCTAATAAATTTAAACTATTATTATCTCTGATAATAATTTTTTTACCAAATTAAATTTAATCTTCGACAATAACCAAATGAAAACGTGCTCCACATTTGAAGAATATTAATTATTTCATAAATTAAGTTATAAATGCAAAAATTAATTATGTTAACTCTGTCCTGGACGTGAAGCGAGACAATTGCGGAACATTTAACGGGACCTAACTTTACGCTATGGAATCAGGTAAGCGAAAGATACTATGACTCAAAATGAGGTTTTGATTTTTTTTAAAAACGAAGACCAGATATATTACTGATTTGAGGAGAAATGTAGGAGAGTGCTGCTACATCGATTAATCTATACCTGTCTTAACCCAAACCCTCAGTCGATGTAGCAGCATTCCCTTGCATATTATCCCTAAATTAGTCAATGTAGAAGCACTCTCCTACATTTCTCCTCAATTCATTAATACCCAGCAAACATCAAGCAGGCGGACCAATAACGGACCGCTGCCAGCACTTATGCCGTGCCGACGTCGGCCGCCCGCTGCGTTGCCGCGTTGGCTTGCACATCGTATTTACATCGGTCCATTAGCGGAAAACTGAAGGCGGTTCGACAGCGGACCGATGGCGGCAAATCGACAACGTTTGAACAACGGTCCGTCAGCGGCTCACTGATGATAAAGCCATAGCGGAATAGCATAGGATCTATAATAACTTTTGACTAAGATTTGAATGCATTGATATACATATAATTATTTGTGTTTTTTTGTTTGAATAGAACGCACTTAACGTTAGCAAAAATCTTTATATCTTTCAGCTCAAATTTTTACTCATAAAAAAATGCAAATCCTGCCAATGCCTGTAAGACACATCAAATACCTTTTGACTTTGTGCATAGGTATATAGAAAAAATACGAATTTATCATACTAAAATTCTCCTACCACCGAAAAACATTACCCCTACTGTAAATCATTAGGTCATACGTGGCAAATCTTAATCTCGGTGAACAAAAAGACTAATTTGAAGTTATAATAAAAATCATTTTAAAATTGCAATTTACAATTACAACATGAATATAAAAGTAACAATAATTTTTTTTTAAACTGAAACAAAATATAAAGTATATTTGCATCTATAGATTATTGCTTCACTTGCGTTTAGCGAACGTTTAAAAAATAAAATAGTTAGTTTCAACAAATCTATAAGTTCAGTTTATTCTCATTTCAATCGAAAAATAAATATATTCAGGAAACCATGTGTTGAAAATCGATTTACGTTGCAGTCTGCAGACTTCTAACTTTCACCTGAAAGCAGGCAACAATATATAATAAAAATATTGAAACAGTCAAGTTTAGAGCTATTACAACAAAGATAATAAACTAACCTTCTTAGCCCTTAAAAACGTGTTCGTTTGAAATAGTCTGATCACCAGTTATTGACAAATAACTTTAGATACTAAGTGCATCTACATTGAATAAATATAAATTTAATTTTATTATTTAAGCATAGTTTCAAACATAAAAACATCAAAAACATTGCTTAAATTGAAAAGCTATGGAAATAAAAAGCTATATAAAAATAAATCTAATTTCTAACATTTCAAAACAAAACTTTTCTAACATCTTTTCTAACAAAAAACAAAACTTTTTTAACAAAACTTTTCTTCCAAAACTTTTCGGACAAAACTTTTCTAACAAAAAAACTTTTCTAACATCTTTTTCTCAAAACAAAACTTTTCTAACATCTTAAACAACTTTTCTATCATCTCAAAGCAAAACTATTCAAGTTTATACATGAACGCATTCAAAAGTGACGATTGTAACTGTTATTATTTGTAATTACATAACTTTGATAAATAATAAAAGTATGCGGTTGTGCCTCCTGTGCGTCTATGTGGTTCTGCCCCAGTGGACAGTTTTTAGAAAGAATTCAGTTTCATAGCTTGCTTATTAGGTTATGTTGATATCAAAAATGATTTTTACTTGATGAAATAACGCTGATAACACATATCTTTAACACTAAAATCAAATATTGCTTTATCCTCAAAAAAAAGGTCTTTAAAAATATGATGTAAATATAATATTTTTATCAAAATATACATTATTATGCACAACTTCTCAGAAACATACCAGGCACTCTTTTTGACAAAAGAAAAATGAAGAAAACTGTTTTACTAATGTGTGGTAGTTTTTTTGCCAGATAAGATAATATTTTTCAAAGAGAAATGTTAAAAAACGGTTGTGCCTCCATATGCGGTTATGCCCTTACTTTCCCTACATTGACTGACAAAGAAGGATTGACGCAATTGTATGCACATACATCGACTGACAAATAAAGATTGGTGCGATTAAACGTACATGATTTGGGACAGGGTTAGGGTTTGGGCCAGAAATCAATAAAAAAATGATAAGGTACGCATTTTTTAACAGTTTTGCTTTAAATTCTTGATAGAAGTCAGGCTTTTTTTAAAGTCATCTTATGAAAGGACTTTAATTATAATCGAGTATGAAAAAATGGCGAATATTAGCGTTTTTTAGTGCAATTTTTTAAACTTTAACATCGAATTAGAGCACTTTCTCTTAATTTTCAGACTTATGTTTTTATGCGATTCTTAATCAGGATGAAATTCTCTATCATAATCAAAAATGGGTTAGGGTAGAGGGGGTAGAGAAGTAAATTAGCGCCTAGATATAGAATGAAAACATAGATATTATATAGATATGAGAGCTCTTATAACCTGGCTAAAAAGGGAGAACGACCATAGTAATACTATGGTCGTTCTCCCTGTTTTAGTTTTTATAAAATATAGTTTTATTATGTTCTATATGTATACAATTAAAGTATTTATATAAATTAGTATATATGTTTTAGTTTGTATATAATATAGTTGTGTTATAATACAACCATAAGGTATTATAGTATGAATATATCCTATAGTTTTGTAGTATGATAATTAATAGTTATTGAGATAACTTAATGATATATATGAGAGTTATTAAGATAACTTAATGACTCTATATGATATATCCTTATTAGTATGAGTATATCATATAGATTTGTAGTAAGACAATAACTTAGTAAACAAGTTAAGTTACCTTTATAGCTATTTGTTGTCATACTACAAAACTATATGATATATCCATACTATATTAACTTATCCCAGTAAGCACGTGGACGTTTTTAAAACGTTTTTTTAACTAAAAAAAAAAAAAAAATGTTTTTTAAACGTTCAGAATGGCAATACCTAAAAAAACGTTTTTCAAAAAGCGTTTAAAAAAAGTTTTAATAAAATTGTTTAAAAAACGTTCTAAAAAAAAACTTTTAAAAAACGTCCTTAACTAACCCAAATAAAAGCATAAAAAAAAGTATTTTAGACGTTTAAAAGACGTTCTTTTTCAAAAAATATTCACAAATCTATAGGTACTTTTATTAAGTTGTTTGAAAGAACATGTTGGTTACATAAACAAGAAAAATAAATAATTTATTTAAAAGTCATTTCTAAATTTATTTTCTAAAACAATTTACAAACAAAGAAATATTGTAACGATGGATTTAAAACACTTTAACAGGAGCAAAAGTTGCCCGCTTTAACGAATCAGTATTTATTGCATCGACAATCGACTCTGTGTATGATTCGTGAGCAGTCGATGCGCAAACTAAAAGAACAAACTATATATTTAAAACAGACAATAATATGCTAAATCTGAACATACTAAATATTCGATATATATATATAAGTTATAACATATCAAGGAAATTTACAATAGTACAAGTACTAATATAAAGTAAATACCTCAATATACAACGTAAAGTTATAGTCAATGATGAAAGTAAAAATAATAACTGTTATTAATAATACTAATAATAGCAATAATAACAATAATAGTAATAACAATAATAACAATAACAATAGTAATAACAATAGTAACAATAACAATAGTAATAACAATAGTAACAATAATAACAATGATTGTGATAAGAATAATAATAGCAACAAAAACAACAAAAATAATAATTATAACAATAATAATAATAATAATAGTAACGAAATAATAACAATTATAATAAGAGAAGAATTTCATAAATAAAGACAATAACAGCAGCAAAAAAATTTAGTAAAGAGTGATGGCAACAACAACGATTTAGTACGAAGTAGAATAGTTGAGAAATAGAGAATTTTTGAATGAAAAGAGATAAATAGATAGATAAATAAAGAATGCCAACCCATTCGTACTAAAATTAATAATATTAGTATAGATAGTTTAATAATAAAGTTTAAAAATGGCAGATAAAAAACCAGAGAAATTAGATGTAGATAGATAAGTAGAGAATTTCAAAATGTTAAAAATATCAAATTAAAAACTGAAGGATTACGAATTGACATATCTAGTAAAGAATGTCAATATTAGTTGGTAGAAATATTTAATTGTATTTTTTTAACAGATAATTAAAAAGCTTGATTTTGAATTCAGAGATTGAATTAAGAGATTTTAGATCAGGGGGTAGTTTGTTCCATGAGCTAATACATTGATATTTAATGGATTTATTTCCATATTTAGCAGATTGGTGTTTCGGAATAACTAAGTTTAAGCTACTGATGGAGCGAAGAGGATAGTGACAATTTGTAATTGAATAGAAATTGTTGAATGATAGGGGAAGGTTTTTGTGATGATAATTCCAGACAAATAGGCAGTTGAGGAATACCACAAGGTCGCTTGTTTTTAATATTTTGGAGATTAGGTATAGTACATTAGATTTAGAGTTATTATACTGAAAATATATTATTTTCAAGGCTTTATTTTGGAGATGGGACAACCTTAAAATGATTTGTTTATGGGATTGTCCCCATACTTGACATGCATATCTTAGATGGGACCCAAAAATAGCATGATATATATTTAGCAGAGTTTCTAGATTAACATAATGGCGGACTTTGGCTAGCATTCCATTAGATCTGCTGAGTTTCATTGCTAAGTCATTCAGATGGCCTTGAAAAGAAAGATTAGAATCAATTTTAATCCCAAGATATTTAATAGAGTCTAAAGGATAAATTTTTTGTCCACTTAGTCTGAAATTTAATTGCTTTTTAATTGGTGCCAGATTGGATTTAAAGATGATAAGCTCTGTTTTGTTAGAATTAAGAGAAAGTTTATTAGAACGAAGCCACTGAACAAGATTTCCAAGATCATGATTAATATGTTTGTTGATTTTTTCAAGTGATTTGTCAACCAGTAGCATGTTAGTATTATCAGCAAAATGGTAAGCAGTTGCAAATTTAAAAGAAGTATTCAAGTCATTAATAAAAAGAAGAAAAAGAAGTGGTCCTAAAACTGCACCTTGTGGGACGCCATTTGAGCAATTCTGTAAATCAGATTTAGTGCTATTAATGGAAACAAACTGTGTTCTATTTTTGAGATATGAAGTAAACCATTTTAGCGGGATGCCTCTGATTCCGTAGTATTCTAATTTTGTGAGAAGGATGGAGTGATCCACAGTATCAAATGCTTTCTGCAAATCTACAAACACCCCACATGCAAAGTATTTATTATCTATAGCTCTTCTAATCTTCTCAGTAATTTCAATAAGTGCAAGGGTTGTAGAATGTTTGCTTCGAAATCCATATTGATGTTGGTACAAGCATTTAAATTCATCTAGAAACTTGTATAGTCTGTTATGCATAGCCTTCTCAAAAAGTTTGCTTAGATTGGAAAGAAGGGAAATGGGTCGATAGTTAGAAAAGTCTAGTATAGAGCCTGCTTTATAAATTGGAATGACTTGAGCTACTTTAAAAACATCAGGGAATTTGCCATTTTTAAAATTATTTATCATAATG
>NC_061161.1:5129006-5131506 GCF_022113875.1 Hydra vulgaris | reverse complement strand
ATTACTCATGTGAACGATGCCAAGTTAAAGGATTATACGAAGAACATAGAGTTGTTTTTATTGATAACAAGCCATCACCTCCGAGATTAACTGAAGAGTTTAATACTTTTGTGTACACTCAACATCAAAAATCTCTTACTCCTTTAGCTCAACTTGAAATATCTTGCATTTCTGATTTTGTTTTGGATTATATGCACATGGTTTGTCTTGGTGTAGTAAGACGCATACTTACCTTTTTAAAGTCAGGTCCAAAACATTGTAGACTTTCAAATGCCCAAATAAAGAATATATCTGATAATCTGTTAAGCTTACGTGGCATGATGCCATCTGAATTTGCTCGACAACCACGTTCCCTTTTGGAGTTAGATCGATGGAAAGCTACAGAATTTAGACAATTTATTTTATACACTGGACCCTTAGTTTTAAAGGGTGTTGTTAGTAAAGAAATTTACAATCATTTTCTAACATTGCATGTTGCAATGGTGATTCTCTTAAATGAGGACAATCGATTTAGAAAGCATTATCTTACATTCGCTAGAGAACTATTAAATTATTTTGTTATAAATTCAAAATATTTATATACAAAATCATTCTGTGTTTACAATGTTCACTCTTTACTTCATATTTGCGATGATGTTGTTAAATTTGATTGTTCACTAAATGACATTTCCTGTTTTCCCTTTGAAAATTTTATGCAGACATTAAAAAAAGCAGTAAAAAATTCAAAGAGTCCTGTTGTTCAAATAGCCAAACAATATGAACGAATACAATCTTTATTAAATACAAAACCTCGAAAACTTAAAATTTCAAGTAAGCAGAAAAATTCATGTTTTTACATAGAAGAAAATCAATTTTATTTTGTTGAGAAATTATCATCTGGTTTTTTTAAATGTAGAATGTTTAGATTAGATTTACAAGATGATTTATATACACAGCCTATTGCGTCTAAAACCTTTAAAATTTTCTTTATACCAAATATTGATGAAATTCGAGTAAAAGTGGTTGAGTTAGGAATGGAAAGTCTTCTTCGAAAAGTTGTTGTTCTCCCTTGGAAGGAAGGTCTTGTTTGCTTTCCTTTGTTGCATGAAATAGAACATTAATTGAAATCTTTTTAAATAGAAATTACTTTTGTTGAAATATTTTATGTTTATCCTGTTTTATTAGTTTTCATCTTGTGACCAAAGTTTAATACCAAATCTTATACTGTAAATGATATATATATATATATATATATATTATATATATATATATATATATATATATATATATATATATATATATATATTTTAATAGTAATTCATAATTTTTTCCTTTTAAACTTTAATTTTAATTTAAGACAAGTTAGCGCTCTTCCTCATCATTATCTCCGTAGTTATTAACCTAATGGTTTTTTTTATTCTTTTTGTTGCTTTATAAATTATATATATATATATATATATATATATATATATATATATATATATATATATATATATATATATATATATATATATATATATATATATATATATATATATATATATATATATATATATATATATATATATATATATATATATATATATATATATATATATATATATATATATATATATGTATATATATATATATATATATATATATATATATATATATATACTCTTGCATGTCTCTTGCGTGGCATCAAAAAATATTTCCCATAAACTGTAGTTTTAAAGAGCGCGTTAATAAACCAGACCAGAAAAAGTTTTAAAAATTAAGTTTTTTTTTTTAATTGATAGACTGCCTGGCCAAACCAAACCCTCAGTTGATGTAGCAGCACTCCGTTGCGAGTCAGGCTATTTGTCAGTCGATTTAGCAGCACTTTGTTGCGAGTCAGGCTATTTGTCAGTCGATGTAGCAGCACTCCGTTGCAAGTCAGGCTATAAGATAGTCAATGTAGCAACATTTACGCATGTTTTAAAAATGTTTTTTTATTAAATCAATAACAAAAACACCACTAATTAAAAAAAACTTTCTAGTCGTTATAATTGCGGTTTTTTAAAAATTTTTTAAAAAACAATTAAATTTAATGTACTTCCGCATAAATTAATTGCTTTGACATTTCGATGACAATCAAAAACAGCTTAAGAGACGAGGTAATTAAAATTGTAGTCGTAAGAGACTTTTTTTACATTAAAACGCTCTTTCGACTACACTATAAGGGTATATATATATATATATATATATATATATATATATATATATATATAATATATATATATATATATATATATATATAAATATATATATATATATATATATATATATATATATATATATATATATATATATAAATGTATGTTTTTGTTGCTTTATATATATATATATATATATACATATATATATATATATATATATATATATATATATATATATATATATATATATATAAATGTATGTTTTTGTTGCTTTATATTTATATATATATATATATATATATATATATATATATATATATATTATATATATATATATATAT
>NC_061161.1:5086954-5128006 GCF_022113875.1 Hydra vulgaris | reverse complement strand
TAGACCTTTTTAAGACATCTTTAAGACGTTTTTGTTAATCTTGAGAAGACGTCTTTAAGACAGCTTAAAGATGTCTTTTTGTTTGCTGGGTAAGAACGACGTGATCTTTGACGTCATTAAATTCTTTTTATTTGCTTTTCATATTTATCGACATTAACTGCACCAATTTACTTAATTACCGCAAAACTACTTTAAATCGTTTATGTAGAAATGTTATTATTTAAAAATGTTTTGGAATGTTTCGTTTTTTAAGATGTAAAAACATTTGTTTATTTTCTCGATGTTTGTCACGTTTTGTCTATACTAAACGAATAAAAAACATTATAACTTAAATTTAAAAAAGATTATAAAATATGCTAACATTTGATTTTTTTTTTCTTAAATATGTAACTTAAAGTTTTTCAAATAATTATTTTTTCTTTTTAAAAAGTCAGCGAGTAATAAACTGGAAATTTTAATATTGTACAATTAAAAACTGTGCAATAGCTAATATTTTTACAAGCGATTTTATATAATATTTATTTATTTATTTTTATTTATTTTCATAAAGCGGTTGATAAGCACAATCACTCGTATTAATAAAAAACTTAAACGAACGTTTCGAATAGATTTTTAATGTTAACAAGGAATTTTATTTCTAGTAAAATAAAATAAAATGTTAGAATAAAAATCTTATAGGTATAAAAGAAATAATTCAGCGAAAAAATTATTCCTAAAATTTATCATCGAAAAACTATTGACGTTTTATTTTTCAGCAGCTGTTCTTGAGCAGGCTTCGTTGAGTTTCGGTAACTTTTAACATAAAAGCGATCGTTATTATTTTAGTAATTTTTTAAAATTTGAGTTACTTTTTACAAAAATTTTAATAAATGTACTTTTTTATTGAATCAAGTAGAAAACATTTTAATATTAATCCTTTTCTTTTTTTTAATTGCGCTCACCAATTTTTAAAATGTTTCCTTGAAATTACTCTTAACTACTTTAAATACGTCTAACAGTTAATAAATATTTTTAAATCTATGGAATAATTTTAAAACCTAACAAACCCCCGTAAAATAATTATTTAAGTTTAAAATCTAAAACTAAAAGAAAGTATTTTTGTTCAATTTCATCGATAACTTTGCTATTGCTGAATAATTTTATTAAAATGTTAGCTTAAAAGATTTAAACTTTTTTTTTAATCTGAAGTTTTTTACTTGTAAATAATGAGCATATTTAATTTTTTTAATTCAAACTTTTATTTCAACTGCGTGCGATTTTTAAAATACTTTATTAAATGTTAAAATAATCGTAAATTAAGGAAATTTTCGCGCAGTGCTCCTACAAAATTTTGTGTGTTTTTTTCTACCACTTTAAAAGTGAAACTTAGCTGAAATGAACTTTTGGAAAAAAAAAGGTGTAATTATAGGGTATAAAATCTCTGTTTAAGGTATAATGGCATTTTTCTCTTTTTATGTTCAAATTTTTTTTTCTTCTGATGAATAGAAACAATAATATAATTATTGAAGCTAAAAAAAGAAAAATCAATATTTCAATGATTTGGCATTATTAGTATTATTAATTTTGTTATTTTTTGTTTGTATATTTTTATTTATGTATATTTTGTCATAATAATGGTATTAAAAAAAAACTAGATGAATAAAGAAAAAATAGATGAAATTTTTTAGTATAAAGGAACAAAAACGATGAGCAGCGAGTAGTATTTGTAAAATACTACTCGCATAAAAGCTTTAGCAGCGAGTAGTATTTGTACAAGAGAGTAAGAAGTGCAACTTATTAACTATGGACAAATACTACGCATTTAGAAAAATGCTTGGCAGCTAGAGTTATCAAACTATATTTTCTATGTGTTTGAGACCTTGTTTATAAAAGAAAGGACATTATTAGATGTACTTGTCTAATAAAGGTTAAATTTTCATCGTAAAGTTA
Organism: Hydra vulgaris; assembly: GCF_022113875.1. NCBI lineage: Eukaryota > Metazoa > Cnidaria > Hydrozoa > Anthoathecata > Hydridae > Hydra > Hydra vulgaris. Next base: position 5,126,077 of record NC_061161.1, on the reverse strand, counting down.
AAAATAATCAAAAATAAATAAATACTTAAAAGCGTGTAAAAAAGAAGTTAGAGAGAAATCTATTATTTGTACTTTTTTTTAAAAACAGGTTAATAACAGTTGTAGTGGAATACAAAATGGTCTTAACTGGGTTTTTTTTTAGTTTAGAAACTGTTTGTTTAATGAAAAAGTAATTGAAATAATAGCAATAAAAAGATAAAGTGAGTTTGTAAGATTTTTTATGTTGTAGATACAACTAGATCAGTTAAGAGTGTTTATTTAAAGAAAGAGTGATCAAGTGCAAAAGATAAGTTTACTCTAGTTATGTTCAGAGATTTTTATCCACTTCTATTTACAAAAGGTGCGTTAAAAATAAAAATAAAATATATAGCACATAAAAAGATACTATAAAACATTAATATGGTTTGCACACAGAAAAAGTAGACCTAGAAGTAGGAAAATTTGGGGAGAATGTTTCAAAAATGCTTAAGTTTTAAAAAAAAAAGGCTCGGTACGGTCAAGTATCCAAAACGACATAAAGAGAAACTTTCAAACAGGAGTGCTGAGAGCTTTTGCCCTGCCTGGGACAGCAACCCTGACTGGTGTCCTCATTTTTATACGATTTTTCTATATTATTAGTCAAGGACCGTAGTTTTGCTACCTTTTTTGTTTTACACCCCTGCTGATCTGAATACTGATTAAGTTTTATGCATATATAGTACCGAAGCTTCGGGAAATTTTAGCTTCGGAACATCACCCAGTAAGCACAAGACGCATTTTAGACACTTATAAACGTCTAAAACGTTTTGAAGACATTTTTTAGACGTCTTTTATGAATGCGTTTTTAAAATGACGTTTAAAAGGCGTCTTTTTAAAAGATAAAAAGACGTCTAGAAGACGTTAATTTTTAAGACATCTTTTAGACGTCTTTAATAAATGCGATTTTAAAATGACGTTTAAAATGCGTCTTTTTAAATATTAAAAAGACGTTTAAAAGACGCATAATAAATAGTCTAAAAGACGCATTAAAAGACGTCTAGATCAAGGCTAAAAGACGTCTTTTCTGAGACCTGTTTATAAATATGTCATTATGACTTCTTTTTGACGGCTTTGTCATTACGCGTTAAGTAGATGTCGTATATTCAAAGTAAAAACATAGTTTTTTATTATTTTCAATAATTTGTTTAAGTTTTAAGTGTAAATTACTTTAAATTAAATTACTTTTTTACACAATTGCTAAAACTGTTGTCACAGGAATCACTAAAATAATTGCTATAATATTAATATATCTTTTTTTTATTAATAATTATTTTGCTTTTTTTAATAGATAGTTGACTGATCATGATAATAAGTGAAAATGGCAAGAATAATATATAAGTTAAATATCAGTATTTTTAGTTTTTATACACCCACAAGCCATATGATAATTCAAGTATGCGGTCAAAAATTAGCTAGCTACATTTATATTAAATTTCATTAAAACTAAAGGTAAGTTCTAAATGTTTTAACTACTGTTTTGATATATATTTGTTATTGTTATATATTAATTTCATCTTTGATGCATCAACCGTTTGTGGTGATTACAGCAATATTATTTTGATTGCTGGTTCCTATGAATATTTTGTATATACGAAATTATAACAATATATGATTTTATAAATACATTGAATATAAACCACATACTACGCGATAATGTTACGTCATGTACTTAAAATCATCTTGATAAAAACGTCTAAAATATGTCTAAAACGCGTTTTTATAAAGACGTCTTCATTTAGACGTCTTTTAGCCTTATGATCTAGACGTCTACAAGTGCGCCTTTTAGACCTCCTTAAAGACATCTTTAAAACGTCTTTTAAACGTCTTTGTGCTTACTGGGCATTATTAAAAATTAACTTGTTTCGGTAAGCGGGTTTATTCAATAAATTATATAATAAAGTGATAAATTATGTAAAATATACAATATATATATATATATATATATATATATATATATATATATATATATAATATATATATATATATATACATATATATATATATATATATATATATATATATATATATATATATATATATATATATATATATATATATATATATATATAAATTATATATCTATATATAGTTGCAGCTGTTTATCTAGAAAATGATTATTGGAACAAGCAAACAAAGGATGGCGTGGCGCTAGTAAAATGATATCAAAATGATCTAGTCTCAATTTAGTTAGTCGTTGGTAAGTGTTTTAAAAAGTTTTACCGTTTATTTTTGGACTAACTTTATAATGTGTTGTAATTGAAGAACGTTGTTTATTACATATTAAATTAAAATATTTATTTTCAGACGAAAAATAAAACCTGTAAACAATTTTTGTCTATATTTACTTGTTTAAGTGTCAGTGAAACGAACAATAGAAAAGAAGAACCATTTCGTAGGCTTGCAATTTTTATATATATATATATATATATATATATATATATATATTCTCAAATGATTTGAATAATTTTTTTTTTTTTTAGTTGAATGATAAAATTGTTTATACAAAAGATTGGCTTTTTAACTTTTATGTTAAAGTTGTTATTTCCTTGTTTACTGTTTTCTGTCATTAACAAAGCAAGTAAAAAATTGCACATAATGACAACAAATTTATCTTTACAACTGTTTGCAAAAATTTTAGTTGGTAACAAAAGACCAAGTGAAAATGATACTGGAAAAGTACACTTTCTTATATTTAAACATCATTGCAGCTTTTTAGTTTTAATTTTTGTTTATGTGTATTTAATCTGTGTTGCTAAGATATTGCCAATTTTTATGATTTTATGTAGTTAAGTAAAGCATCGTTATGTTTCAGGCTAAAATAGAGCTTTGGATTAATACTTTTATCCAGTTTAAATAAATAACAACTCTAAAGGTGTATTATCTAAATTATCTTTTTGTTTTCATAGTCTTTAGTCAATAACGGATATTTTAATTGTTATGAGTCTACAACACTTAATTTCAGCAAAATTCAATTAAAAAGTCATGTCATAGATAACAGAAAAATATCGATTTCTGTTTTCAATAACTTGGCTTTCATAGCAAATCTAAGAGGTGCAAATGTTTAGCTTGGTTTTAGTACTACATAATAAAATACATCGTTGTGCAGTCATTTTGATGGTCGTAAATTTCTTTAGCACACTCATTTTTGTATATTTTTAGACTGTTAAAAGTTTGACTCCTGTCCCTATCTAACCTAGTAGGTTCAAAAAGAAAAGACCACGTGAAATAGCGCATTTTATTCAACAACTTCAAGGAACAGAGCTCGCTCAAGATGCAGAAAAGAAAGAGAAAAATGAACAATTATTCTGTTGAACAATACTGTTGTTTTATTTATAAATTATTCTCCTATATTTAAGCATATAAAAGATGTAGAAAATGCTTCCTCTTTTATATTGACATCTTAAAGAGGTTTTCTTCTCAACTTCGGAAAGAGCTTTTTGTCATACTTTGTATGAAGAGCTATTATCATTTTCATTTGATAAAAATAGCTTTTCATATATGAAAAATATGAATACTATAGTGTATAGGTTACTATAGTATACTAATAAATATGACAAAATAGTCGTTCCAACCCTGAACAAAAAAACCTTTTTAGAAGTGCGTAATTGATAAACAAAGACGTCTTGAAGACGCAATTTTTATGTCTTTCCATGACAAAAAAAAGACAAAAAAGACGCCTTTTCGATAACAAAAAAAAAAAATATCTTTTAGTTTTGCTTATTCGATTTAAAAAAGGCGTCTTAAACACATCGTAAATAAGACTTTTAAAGTCTTTTTTCTAACTGGGAATTTTATGTTCAAGCAATTAGAAGAAACAAGATAAGATAGGTATAGCCCGGTATTTTAAAGAATCTCTTTTTCAGTCAGAAAATTTTAAGTGACTCGAACAATTTTCATATTATTCATAACTTATTCAGATCTAGAAAATAGGTTAAGAATATGAAATAAGTATATACTTATTTCATATTCTTAATCTACCTTTTAGATCAGGCATAGTTCTGGATAATATGAAAATTGTATAGTATAGGTCTGGATAACATGAAAATTGTTCAAGTCACTCCAAATTTTCTGACTGAAAATGAGATTCTTTAAAATACCAGGCTATATCTATCTTATCTTGTTTCTTCTAATTGCCTGAACATATAATTTACAATATTCTGCATAATCATTTAACTAAAAACAATATGTTGTAAAGTTAGCCAAAAAAATAAATTAACTTCCAACTGCTCACGCATTTGTAGAGTTTGTTTAATATTTATCTAATGCCTTTAATTCTGTCTTTGCCTTTAATGCCTTTAAAAATGCTTTTAATACTGACGTTTTTGTTAGGCAAACTTAAGCTTTTATCCCCATAATTCATTTCATTCTAACAACATTTTTATTTTTTTATACAATAAGATAGTTAAAATAAAAATCGTTATACAACAAAAATATATATATATATATATATACTAACTATATATATATATATACTAACTTTAAAACAAAAATATATATATATATATATACTAACTATATATATATATATATATATATATATATATATACTAACTTTAAAACACAATATATTTCTATCAAAAAACTATTATTTATTTTATCCAATGTGTATATGATTGTTAAATGAAATGTTTTTATATCACATATAAAAACATTTCATTTAACAATCATATACACATTGGATAAAATAAATTTCATACTATTATGAAAACACATTTATAAAATAACTACATAACATATATCACTACATGCACATATTTATCAAAAACTTTTTTAACTTTGAGCATAATATAATCATTTATGCAAACTTTTAAAAGCTATAAAAAAACATTTATTAGCATAATTATTTTTTTATGTAACAAAGAATGAAAACTACATAAATGCACAACATTTTTAATAAAAATAAAGTTATGTCAGTCAGTATATATTTATCTAAAAAATAAAACCATTTAAAAACAAAATTCAAAATTTTAAATAAATAAATATTCAGATACCTTAAAATGAAGCCTTACACAACGCTCCTTTGACAAATTCCATAAGAATTTTTTTTTAATTTTCCTATTCCTAATTATTTTTCCTAAGAGAAAATATACATATAGATAAAAGAAATATAAAATAGACTGTAATAAACGTAAACTTATATATATATATATCTATATATCTATATATCTATATATCTATATATCTATATATCTATATATCTATATCTATATATATATATATATATATATATATATATATATATATATATATATATATATATTATATATATATATATATATATATATATATATATACCTATATATATATATATATATATATATATATATATATATATATATATATATATATATATATATATATATATATATATATACATACATATATATATATATATATATATATATATATATATATATATATATAATATATATATATATATATATATATATATATATATATATATATATATATATATATATATATATATATATATATATATATATATAAGTAGTTTTTCTTGTTAAATATATAAATAAAGTTTTATTCTCATTATCTTTTTTACAAAAAATAATCTTAATCTATAAATAATAAAATGAATTGAACTTAATAAAATAGACATCAACTCCTCTTAACTGCTCTAAAAAATAAAACATAACTCGCTTAAAATATTCTAAAAAGGCTAACGACAAAACTGAAACAGTTTACTAAAAAAGAAACATTGTACTAAAAAAACTATTTTACCAGTCATTTTAGTTCTAACTTTTACTAAAAAATGAAAACAGGCTATAAAAATTGGAAAAGTGAAAAATAACCAACAACAAGCAAACGATTATTAAAACTTTTATTTTAGTTTTTTAACAATGGACAACATTAACTCTCTTGAAACTAAAAATATATCAGCTCTAACTTGCTTGAAGACCTTGCTCGAAAGACCGCGAGGAATATAAAACCGCGTATAAGAAAGTCTAGAAACTACCTTAAAATCGAAAGGGATACGACACTAATAATATTCACTACAGTATTAATATTTAGATAAAACTGGAATAAAGAAATTTTCGAAACTCTTATAATATAAATACAAAAATATTTTAAAAAGTACTATTTTCATAAACACATCACTCTTAGCAAAAGTAGGCGATAACTGTCTCGTCCGCACCCGAGAAAACGCCAACATTCTTGTGAAAACTTATGACCATGGAATTCCAAAAATGTAAACATTAAAATCATCTGCCTACGTCCGTGAAAGAAAATCAATTTTGAAATTTTTCCTTTTTACACATTTATGTGAAATGACAGCATTTCTATTTTTTGCAATTTTACAGCTTTTATTAAATGTAAAAAACTTCTAACAAAGGTAAAATATAGATTTTTGTAATATAACTTTTTTAATTTTAAATTGACAAATTTCAGGAAAGGGCACTTTTTCCAAGAAACTAAATCTGTAAAGGTTGCATTTTTGAGTCTGTTAAGAAAAAAAAAAATGCCCAATTCAGCTAAGAATCATGATGAAAACAGGAAATTTGTTTGTCTCTTGTGTCTCAAAAAGGCAAACAGACAGCTCACAACGTTTTTGCACGAAAAAATTCAACAAGTCTACAGACAAAAAATCAATTTTGAAAACGTAAGAGTACCGCAAGGGCTGTGTGAAACTTGTAGAACTGCTCTGAGGAATTGTTATGAAGGACATCATGGTGAGTTACCAGCTCTTTTTGACTTTAAAACTAACATTGTCAAACCACTCACAAGAGGTAATCCTTTTGAATGCTTGATTTTTTACATTGGCCGGTTGAAATTAAATGAAAAGCACCCTCTTGACACTGACACGAAAGAAGAAAAGATTTCTGACAAACGGTGCTCAAAATGTCTGTCACTAATTGGTAGAGGATTGCCACATCAATGTTCTGTACCACAGTTTAGAGAGAATATAAGATCTCTGGCAGCTAATGATGTTAAAGTTACGGAACAGATTGCATCTTCAACAATCACAAGCAAGGATACATTTCCACATGGAACAGTTCGACTTTCACAAACCAAGGGTGGGAGAGCATTGCCTATAACTTCAAGTAAACATATGTTTACATCATTTAAGTATTTTGGTAAAATATTTGTTGTAAAGTTAATTTTCATATGTGTTAGAACCATCAAGTGCAAAACAGCTATTCAAGGATCACCCAGTTGTAACTGCGCAAGATCTTGCTCAGGTTCAAATAAACACAGGGTTGTCCAATAATGGCACCAGAAAGCTTGCCACAACAATCAGCAATGTAAGCACAAATAAGGTCTTAGTGCCATACATTGTTAAAAAATTTCAAAACCTTGGGAAAAATCTTAAAGAGAGCTTTACTCAGACCACGTCGGCATTTACAAACGCGGACAAAACAACTTCAAATTACATTGTTGCACTTTGCAAGAGTCTCAATAGTCTTATTGAAGATTCACTTTTGACACGGATTTTTTTAAACCACGTCATTAAATTGGGGATCGACGGTGGTGGAGGATTCTTAAAAGTCTGTCTCAGAGTTTGTGAATCGGACCCAGAGATGCAAAGTGAAGCTTCAACTACAAGCAAACGCTTGCTTACATCACAAGCATCAAAGGATACAGGAGTGAAAAAACAACTTCTTGTGGCTTTGGCTGAAGGAGTTCAAGAAAATTACAACAAGGTGAAAGTCATTCTTTCCCTTCTCGACATTCAAGAGGTCAATTTTGTTATCTCTTGAGACATGAAATCGGCTAACATCCTGTGCGGTCTGCAGGCTCATTCATCCTCTTATCCATTTACATGGTGCTCAGCGGAAAGTTCTAATCTTGCGAATTGTGGTACTCCAAGAACTTTTGGCTCTCTGAAGTCATTCCATGCGTTTTCTGCAGCAGGTTCAAATACCAAAAATGCAAAGAAATTCGGAAGCGTAGTTCATGAGCCTGTTCTTTTCCTCAAACATTCTGCATTGGTAATTGATCTTATACCTCCAATGGAGTTGCATCTACTTCTTGGAGTGGTCAATCATCTTTTTAAGATTCTGAAAGATTCAAGGCCAAAGGCAGATGAATGGCTTCAAGCATTGCATATACAACATCAACCCTTTCATGTTGGACAATTTGAAAGAAATTCCTGCAATAAGTTGCTGAAGAACTTGGATCTTTTGCAAACATTGGCTGAAACAGACAATGCTTTTCAAGTTTTTCCTATGTTGTATCATCCTGTTTGGGTAACAAGTTGCACAGTCAGTTTGAAGAAAAATTTAATGAGTTTCGAGCTTCTTTCCTTGCATTGCCAATTGGAACTGTCACACCAAAAACACATGGTGTGTTTTTCCATATAAAGGAATTTATCCAGAGAAAAAAGATGCCACTTGGTATTTATAGCGAACAAACAACAGAAGCAATGTACCATTGCTTTAGTACAAATTGGGCAAGATACAAACCCCCAAATAGTCATCCAGAATATGGAAAAAGGCTTGTGATGTCCCTTGTTGATATTAACAGCAAGAATCTTTGAAGAAAACACTGAGCTCAAAATAAATAGAATTGGAGACTTATGAATAAATTATGTTAACCTTACATTAGAGATTTTTATGTGAGAACAGAATGTACCTTTGCATCCCTTTAGAATAATGTTTTTTTATTTATTGTATGTATTTTTGTTTAAAGAATGCTGTAAAAATGCAAAAAGTAGAAGTGCTGTGATTTTACATATATGTGTAATAAAGGAAAATTTCAAAATTGATTTCCTTTCACGGACGTAGGCAGATGATTTTAATTTTTACATTTTTTGAATCCCATGGTCATAAGCTTTCACAGGAATGCTGCGGTTTTCTCGGGTGCGGACGAGACAGTTATCTCCTATTTTTGCTAAGAGTGACATAAGTTATGGATCAGACATAATATTTATATATTACCTTATGTAATAAACTTCATATTCATTTTAGAAGACTTTAAAAATATAAAAACGTGTCTTCAAAAGATAAAAGAATTTATTTTATTTTTTTCTTGAATGAATGATAATTCCATTCATAGGAAAACTCCATATATTTTAAAACTATTTTGTTCCAAAAAAAAGCTCCTCGACATGAAATACATGACTTTTCAAATTGAATTAAAAATTAAGGGTGCCGAATTTGATTATCATTTCTTATGTTATATTTATTTTTATCTTTTAAGGTATATAGATTATACCTTAAAAGATAAAAATAAATATAACATAAGAAATGATATATTTATTTTTATCTTTTAAGGTATAATCTATATACCTTAAAAGATAAAGATAGATATAACAATGATAAGAATGTATAAAAAGAAACTAGAGATTCGTTGGTTTTACACTTGAAAACAAAGAATATTAAAATTATTTTGCTGATAAACTTTTGGAATTTTTACTTGAAATAATAATGGTTTGGCATGAGCAATTAAAACGTTTTAATGTTTAAGATAATTCTCAAAAACTGTATATCTGTAATGCTGTAATTTTAAAAAGATAATATATAAAAAATCAAATATTTAGTCAAGCAGTTAACAAAATAGCAAATGCATTCGATATTCGAATTTTCAAAAAGTTTTAATGAATAAACAGCGATTTTACTAATATGAAAATTTTGTATAATAGGGCGACGTGTAATTGTTGCCCCATTATACAAACAGTGTTTGTAAAATGTTAAGGCGAAAATTTTAAAGTAATTTTATTATATCAACAATCATTTAATATGACAAATTAAAAAAACGATTTTTTATAATTGTAGCTTATATTTATTAAATATAATAATTGTTTATGCAAAAAAAAAAAAAAAAAGAAACTGTAGCCTAAAAACTACAAAATATACACTATATATTATATATATATATATATATATATATATATATATATATATATATATATATATATATATATATATATATATATATATATATATTTATAAAGATATATATGTTTATATATATATATATATATATATATATATGTGTATATATATATATATATATATATATATATTTATAAAGATATATATATATATATATATATATATATATATATATTTATATATGTATATATATATATATATATATATATATATATATATATATATATATATATATATATATATATATATATATATATATATATATATATATATATATATATATACATATATAATATCGAAGACATTTTGTTTAAAGTTCATGCTATTGTCACCTGGACGTTTGTTTTGATTTAAGGTATTAAATACATGTTTAAGCTCATCTGGAATTATTTCAAGCTCGTTCAGACTTACTTTTTTTTTTCAAGATACAATTTATAACATTTTTTTCCAGGAGTTGTTTTTTATTAGCTAGTTTTTTCCCAACTTTTATAAAATAATAATTTTTATTATTAACATAGAAATCTGGACAAACGTTTGGTCGACATAAATTGTTTAAGGAGTGTTGCGAAATTGTTTTAGCTTATGCTTTGTTGTAGTAAATTTAATTTTCTACAAGTTGCAATCTTTTAGCAAACAATTATTTATAATGGCAAAGAAAATTATCTCAAAGACCTCAGAAAGCGCGTGGACTCGTTAATCAATTTGCATCCGGATATGAAGAAAAGTGAGATTGTGAGACTTCATGATCGAAGGCGCATTAAGGTCGACCCTGTAGCGTCTGCAGTGCAAGACGCCTAAAATACGCCCTACAATACAGCGTGGAACTGGACGGGTTGCAATCAAGATGAACACAAAGTGAAAACCATCCATGCGCAACATGGCGCTGGTAATATTTTGATACTTTTCAGCTGTTGATGGAATCAGCCTCTCTGAGAGCTTCATCAGAGTTTAGTAAACCTATCTTCCAGCCGGCCTCAGAACCATAAAACTGAGTTTTAGAGCCGTACCTTCATTAGGTGATAACGGTATGAGTTGCCTAAACATAAAAACAAAGACACAAGCAAAATCCATGCATGGAGTCAAGATTATCCATCATATAACATCCTAAACTGGAAACAATGTATTTAAAATACATCTGCGCTAACTTAATAGATTAGAAGGGGTGCGAGGTAGGTTAACAGATAGAATCTCTTTTCCCCGTAGGTATTTACCTAGGAGGCCAAAAAAGCAGCCGAATGTGTTTAACACCTGCCCAAGATAAGTATTGTTATCGAGACACCATCTATAGCCTTTACTCAACAAAGAGCCCCAAAGCAGGGGATGTTTTATGTCGGAATCGACATCTCTAAGCCTTTGCCTTAAAAGGCGTAATATCTACAAAATAAGTGTTACCAGTAGCAGGATAAACCTGACCTGACAAAATACTTTGCTGGGTCAGGATCGATGATCTGCTGCTTAAGCCATACATCAAAATTGGCTTTAAAATACTGATTTTTACTTATTAATTAATCTTATATAGTATATGAGAAGTTGAAACTAAAATAAGTGAAAATAAATAAATAAAAAAATAACAACAAATATTAATAAAAGTTTGAATAAATCTCAATAAAAAAATAAGCATACAATTTATTTTAATTTGTATATCATTTTAAAACTTGCTGTATAAAAAAAAAAAATGTTTGTTATTTTTTATACTTATGTTACGAAAATCCATAATGAAGCACAATCAAAAACAAGTATGAAGCACAAATAGTATGATTCAAAATGCACATTCGTAGTTTTTCAAGCATTTCCTAAAATATTTGGCAAATGACTAGTATATACTCAAAACTAAATTTTGAGTTCAAAACATGGTATTTATTATTTTTCACTTGCATATTTTATAATAAAAACATCATAAAAGTACGTTTTTTGATACATCTTTGAGAATCTATGCTTGTTGTTAACACTTAAAAATTTGTTGTAAAGTCAAAAAACGCACTTTTACAGTCATTAAAATAAGAGTTGATTTTGAATCTTTTTTGTTAAAAAAATCAGAGCATACCATTTTTGATTTCAAAATTGATACGATAAAAAATTAAAAAATTGCGATTAAAAACATATAAAATTATAAGATTTTTAATTCGAAGTGTTTTTCTATCACTTTTCTGAAAACTTTTTATAAAAACCACATCAGATTACGTTATATATCTGCCTTAAAAATATTTTCAAATTTTCTTGTTAAGTGAATATTTTTACTAACTTTCAATAAAGTGGGCAAAATTTTGCGGGAGGCATGTTATTTTGGATTATGGAATGGGACATTTTTAACGGAAATTTACCACCATGACTTCAGATTTTTTGATTGTACGAAAGCAATTTGGAAAAAGAAAAAAAAATAGTATATATTTTACTTTTAAACTGTCATAGACAAAACATTTAGTGAGTGCAAAAGTGTTTTTTTTAAAAAAGGATTTTTGTATGATACTGGGATACCATTGTTTGTATTTAATACTGAAATAAAAAATTTATGATAAATTTAATCTTTTTTAAAAAATTATTATTTACGTGACCAAAAAAGTCCTTACGGTCTTATCACAGTACCGCGTATAAGAATTTAATTGGAAGTTCACGCCTCCTACCTAACCGATATCGCAAAACTTGCCCAGAGGTGGGGTTTGTACCACAGATCGTTTGTTTCTGAGGCAAATGCGCCTCGGCTGCTCGTGCTATGACCATGAAAACAAAGTTTATGATATATGACTGTATTTAGCAGAGTGTCATATGCATTTAGCTTTCATAAAAGTAGGCTTTTAAATTTGTTAAGTTGCGATTTTGATAAAAGTATAGCAACTGTAATTTAATCGACTCGCGCTATTTAATACACTTTTGTTGTTTTCAAGATTTTTTCAGAACGTTCTGGAAACAAAATGAACATACGTTTTATTTATATGCCTGAGCCGATTAGGTGGATTTTTTGATCGTGTAAACTTTTATCAAGAATAATATTGTTAAACGTTTTAAAATCGTTTATTTATTTGAATATTCAAAACTAATTGCTTATTTTTTGAATATTCAAAACTGTTTTTTCTTCTATTTTAACAAAAATGAAATAGTTTCTGAACAAGAAAGACCAGCCTTTACAAGTACTACGATAAATAGTATTAATATTTTTTTTTTTGAAAATAAAAGTTGTTTCACTTATTTGATAAAATCTACATTTAGAAAAAAAATTTAAACTTAATGTTTTTTAATAAAACATTGACGGATGTTTTAAAGTTTTGAGAATTTTGTACTTTTATCTATTTTTAGAGTTTGTTAAATTGTAATTTGCTCGCTCCATTTCAAAGCTTGATGGGGGTTTTAATAGTTCGTACTTATTACTTATTCGCAAAATTTAAATATAAATCGTGCTTTGTCGTAAATGATAAAATATAATTAAATTTTTTTATATATAGCTTATAAAAGATTATGTTTAATGATTAGAAACCTTTTAAAAACGTTATCTTTCTCGTTATATTTCAAAACATCAAAAAAACGCACTTTATTAAATACGTGAATATATACCTGCAAAATTTTAAGAAGTAATTTCTTTTTTAAATGTTTTTTGATATAATAACAGGTTTAATAATAAGATATAACAATCTCGTGTTTATTACAAATCTTTTCAAAGTATAGTTACTGCATGTCAAATCTTAGGATTTAAACTTTGGTAAAAGGATTTAAACTTTGGTAATAGGATTTGAACTTTGAGGTCAACCAAAAATTACTTTATTTGCTTAAAACTCTGTTGTCATAGTTTCTTATTAAAACTCTGTTGTCATAGTTTCTTATTAAATGCTTCTCCATTGTGTTTTGTGAAAAGATAATATTTTTTTTTATTAGAATTTGATGGTTGACGGTATCAAACGCTTTAGAAAAAATTTAAAAAAAAGTCAATAAATACTCCTAATATGAAATGAAAAAGATTCTGAGATGTTGCGTGTAAGTTGGAGTATAGCGTATGTATATTTTTTCACACAAAAAAAATCATAACAAAACAACGTACTAATAAAATTTACTCTTTTACTATTGCAACTTTTTTTTTTCATTATGCTACACGCAACGAATGAAATTTTTTTAAGTTATCGGAAAAATGATTTTTTTTTTTTTTTGAAAAGAACAAATTTATATCAAAATAAATTACAGTATAACATTTTTTGTTTATCATGGCTGAGAATTTAGAATAAAATAAAATCTGTGTTTAGCATAAAAATCTAATAACTAAATTAACTCAAAACCTTTAGAGCATCCACCAGTCAAGGATCCAGACTTAAAACAGCTAAAGTATTTCCTGTCTACATAACAGTAGACCATATAAACATAAATACATATCGCCCTATTTAAGTGCTTTCAGTTTTTTCAAAAATTCTTGAAAAAAATAATGAATAGTCGAGTTTACGACCATCTAAATAATAATGAAATCTTATACGAAAGCCAATTTGGTTTTAAAAAACACAATTCGAAAGAACACGCTATACTCCAACTTACAAGCAACATCTCAGAATCTTTTTCATTTCATATTAGGAGTATTTATTGACTTTTTTTTAAATTTATTCTAAAGCGTTTGATACCGTCAACCATCAAATTCTAATAAAAAAAATATTATTATATGTAATAAAAGATAACACCCTCAATTAGTTAAAAAGCTACTTAAAAATCTTAAGCAATATGTTTATAACAAAGAATCTTCGTCTCAAGAGTTAATTAATATAATGTGTGATGTTCCAGAAGGCTCCACATATTTAGACCTCTTCTCTTTATTATATTTCTAAATGATCTTCATAAAACTTTAGGCCTAACAAAAATAATTTTTGCAGACGACACAAATTTATTTCAATCTCGTTGTTGAAAAGAAGATTTTAATATTCTTTTCAACAACGTAACAAACGAATTAAAAAAAGTTTCTGTTTGGTTCAAAATAAATAGGTTATCTCTCAATACTGCTAAAACTAACCCAGTGGGCATTTCGACGTCGAACGAACGTCAAGCGACGTCGGATCTCGACGTCGGATTGACGTTGGGTTTACGTTGGAAATGGAAATGTTATTTGACGTCGGATAAACTGACATCGCGCGACGTCGGCATTCCGATGTAAATCCAACGTTTTTTTTGAAAACTAAAAAACGTTGCCAAAGGCAGGAATCGAACCACGGTCTATTAGTTAATAAATCCAACGCGCTTACCACTACACCACAGGAACATATAAATTAATGTGTTTATATAGTAATGTATAGTTGTAGCTATTTGGGAATTATTACTTTGATAAAAAATAATTTTGTTTAAATGTTATATAAATATTAAAACGAATAGTTATATATTATAAAAAATGTATACTCGAAAATGTTAATAGTTAAAAAACTATGCTAGTGCATCATACAAAACCTCATAATGTTTTATCAACCATTATTCAAACTTTTTTCCATTAATAAAAAAACACGCTTAGTTCACATAATTATTGAAGAGCGCAATTGCACACATATTGTTGGGTTTGGATTAAATTTTCATCAGCGATGTCATACGACGTTGTTCCGACGTCGTTTTAAGGTCGTTGTATTGACGTCGAAAGACGTCAAAAGACATTGGAGTACGTTAATATTATGACGTTGCCCGACGTTTTTTTATCGACGTTGGATCGATGTCAGTACTGCGACGTTTTTTGGACGTCTTTTATAAGATGTCGGAACAACGTCAAAATACATCGAAACGACGTCAGGGGATGTTGAGATAAAGACATCGCCCGACGTCACTTTACTGACATCGGAACAACGTCGGAATAGGTCTTTTGACATCGCTGATGAAAATCGTACGTAAATCCGACGTCGGATTGACGTCGGGTGCCCACTGGGAAATGGACACTTTTTTTATCCATTCTATAAAAAACATAGAATACTACATTTGTTACCTGAACTATAGATTGAGAATGTAATGATAAAAAGAGAAAAACAAAATTTCTAGGAATATATATTGATGAAAATTTAACTTAAAAACATCACAATAACTTTATCTCTTTCAGAGTTTCCAAATGCATTGGTATTTTTTATAATGCTAGAAACATACTATATAAACGGCAGGTGATTCAATCGTATTATTCATTTGTTCACTGTCATATAAACTATGGAAATATTATATGGGAAACACTCAATAGACAAAACTTAAAACTTTTTTTAACCATCAGAAACACGCAGCTGACGCATTTAATTATTACGCAATTAATTTAGAAATCGACTTACACACTCTGCGCCACTTCTTAAAGATATGAAAGCTTTGAATGTTTATCAACTTAATACTTTTAATATTTTATGCTCTATGTTCAAGTTTAAAAAAAATTTATCTCCACAAGTATTTCAATATCTTTATTCTTTAAAACCGAGAAACAAATATAATTTAGGAACTGACAACAATCTTAATGCTCTCTTTTGCAAAACTAAATACAACGAATTTTGTATGTCCTATCGTGGACCTCTTCTTTGGAACAAAATAGTTTTACCAAATTTTGACTTTTCAATGAAATTAAACTACTCTGCATTCAAAATCAAAACTCAAGAAACTATCTTTTCAGTTGAAAATATCTTTATTTATTTTTTAGTTTTTTTTATCATTATTGCTGGTATGTTAGATTTTATTGAAATAATGTTTTACTATTTACGAATATTTCCATGATTTCTTTGCAAACTTATATATTTAATGGATTTTATGTTTGCGTTTTATTGCTTTTCAATACTAAGTTTTGTTAAACTTTATAATATTATTTTTGTTATTTTGCAAATTTTAAAAACTAAAGTTAGACAACTTTTCAAAACTAAAGTTAGACAACGTCAGAAATATGCAATCCGTTTAATAAATTTTGCGGATCGATACACTCATTCCAAACCACTTTTTATCGAAATGAAAGTTCTCAATATTTATGAGGTTAATGAAAATTAAAAAATGACATATCTTTACTCGTTTTAAAATACCTCTTTTGTTGAAAACCACTAAATAAATATACACTTAAAAACAATAATTTTATATATGAGCTCTTTTGTGGAACCAAGTTTATTCAGTTTTGTATTGCACAACGTGCAATTATTTGGAATAAAATTGTTTTGGCCGATTTTCGACATGCATTTTACTTTTCCCATTTTCATATATAAGCTGAAAAATTTAATTATTTAATAGATGATGTAGTCAGATTTTTTTAATCGTAATTTTATATTTATATATTTTTAGAACTTTTATTGTTTATTACTTTTTATTTTGTTGATTATGCTTTGATGTAGTTTATACACACACGCTTGTAAAAGGTTCTGACAATAATATCAGTACGATCCTCTTTCAGAAACCTTGTTTGTGTTTGTGAAAGTAATTTATTTACAATGACAACAAATGTAAACTGAGAAAAAAAAAAAACTTATATTGTATTAAACTCGATACTAAAAAGCATGGTAAAGGGCTACTTGATAAGATACTCATAATCTTCTTGAAGTCCTGCTGCAAAATTTGTAATACATTATAATTTGTATTTTTATTATTATTTAGCAAACAAAAAAAGCAAAAAAAAAAGCATCTTTTACTTTTAAAACTATGAATTAAAGTTACAAAGAACATCTACTTTGATGATGAGAGAACATCAACTTTGATGACGAATGAACATCTACTTTGAAATACTGTCCTTTAGAGTTAATTTGAAAGTAATTTGCTCACTCCATACCAACACTCCACTGCGTTTTTTGAGCTTATTGTTCTTATTTAACAAAATTGTTCATATTTAATACACTTTTTAAGGTTTAATCCGTGCTTTGTTTATGTGAATTAAAAATATTAATTTAACTTTTTGTTTTAACAAATAAAAAACCATTTTTAATGATTACTGCTGCATTAAAATTTTACGCCTTCCTAAATATTTCAATAAAGGCATTGACAAAAAATTAATTTTTGCATATATCCGAAGATATGACAAAGTGAAGAAAAACATGAAAAATTAAACAAGTAATTTATTTTGTAAATAATGTTTATTAAAATAACAGATGTTTACGAATGATATATATAAATACATATACATAAATAAATATATATACATGTATATATATATATATATATATATATATATATATATATATATATATATATATATATATATATATATATATATATATATATATATATATATATATATATATATATATATATATATATATATATATATATATATATATATATATATATATATATATATACACATATATTCTTAGTGTGTTATTTGTAATGGTTATATCACTTAACTTTCTTGATATAACCATTACAAATAACACACTAAAAAAATATGAGTAAAAAGTATATCGAAAATCAATGAAATTGATTTTCGATATACTTTTGAGTTATAATTTGAGTTATAATTTGAATGTTAGTGATTGAGGCGATCACTAACATTTAAATTAAACCGCATTTAAATCACGATCCAAATATTTTAACAGCTATATTTAAAGGTTTTCTCCACAGAGCTTACTACATCTATAGTAAGTATCATTTGCAAAATGAAATAAATTTTTTAACTGACATGTTTGTTGAAAATGGGTACGATGAACAGCTATTGATGAATATTACACACCAATTTTATCAATTTATCAATAAAGACAAAATAAAAACACAAATCCATCAGAATACAATAACCTTCCTTTATTGTCTTTACCATGGGTACCAGGCTTTTCACCAAAACTTCGATAAATATTCCGAAAAGCAGGGTACAGAGCAGTATTTAAATCAAACCCAAATTTAAGATTTGGGTTTGATTTAAATACTTTACTAACATCAAAAAACAAATCAAAAATATCAAGTAACAGCCACCCTGGAACCTATATAATAAAATGCAAGTGCTCCAAGGTTTACATAGGTGAAACAAAAATGCAGGTAAATACGCGAATGCATCAACATCAGAAGAGCATTAATGAAAACAAAACTAATCAATCTGCATTAGCATATCATAAAACCTTTTGCAAAGAAAATATTATTTGGGAAAAAACAAGAACATTAAATGTAAAAAATAAAAAGTTCGAAAGAAAAATTAGAGAGGCACTAGAAATACAAAACAACATGTGCTCTGCATGAAACAGCGGAATTAATCTTGATAAAGGCCAATATGTAAAAACTATGTTTTGGACGCCATTTTTAAAAATTAAAAATCAAAAGAAGCCATGCAACGGCTGACTTCAATAGTAACAATTTTATATAAACTGTAACGAATAAAAAAATTATTGTAATATTTTACAAGCTGATGATGCTGGTATCCATTACCCAGCGAAAATATCTTACAAAATAAAATTATTAGTATTGAGAGAAACTGTATTTCTAGATGTTTTAAAATAATATAATATACTCTCATACAAGATGTCATCTTTCAAATATATATATATATATATATATATATATATATATATATATATATATATATATATATATATATATATATATATATATATATATATATTATATATATATATATATATATATATATATATATATATATATATATATATATATATATATATATATATATATATATATATAAATATATAAGTTATTTTTCGTTACTTTGACTTTTTAATTTTTAGTTTTTAAATTTTGATTATACTTTTTTCAAATTAAATTTGTTAATTTAGTTTAATACATCGATTTTAAATGAGTGAGGTCTTCTAAACTTTCGATTATATTTAATTTTTAACCGAATTGTTTACATAAATTAGCAGAACAAAATTTAAAGAGTTTAGATATTCTTGTAATAAATATTTTTTTGAGATTTTGTTTGAAATCTGGTAAAATAGATACTTTACTTTTAATTTGTCACACTTGATAATTGCGTAGTTAACATGAGTAGAAGAACATTGAATAGTAAAGCAGTATATTCTGATAGTATTTAACTTAAACGACGTATTCTAAAAGTAATAACTAAAATAACATATCCTAAAAGTAACAAATATTTTAAAAGCAGATAAAACTAGAATATATTTTAAAAGTTTAAATTTAACAGATTAACAATTTAACAGATTGAGCATAATAATCACCTGCTTATAATAAGGTTTTATAAAAAAGCCACCTTACTATGCGTCTGTAAATATTAAACTTACACGTTTTTTTATGAAGATATTATCTTGTCATTTGCATAATTTGCCTTATTTTTTTATAAGTTTATTGCCTTGATTAATTTTAGGCTTCTTCAACAAAATGAAAAATGATCTGTTTTGCGACTCTGTTAAAAACAAAGGTATATGTTTTTTTAGTCTAACATTTTTATTCATTTCTTTTTAATCTTTGAGCTCCTAACAGCGCACATCTTTGTAAATATCAAACTGAGTAAGAATATAGACTACATTTTAGGCAATATATAGTACATATAATTATATATAGTATATATAATTATATAGAGTATATATAATTAAATACACACATATATATATATATATATATATATATATATATATATATATATATATATATATATATATATATATATATATATATATATATATATATATATATATGTATATATATATATATATATATATATATATATATATATATATATATATATATATATACATATATATATATATATATATATATATATATATATATATATATTTATATATACATATATATATTTATATTCATATATATGTATATATAAATATATATATATCTATATATATATCTATATATATATATATATATATATATATATATATATATATATATATATATATATATATATATATATATATATTATATATATATATATATATATATATATATATATATATATATATATATATATATATATATATATATATATATATATATATATATATGTATATTTATTCTAATTTACTTAACAAAGTGCATCAACTAGAAGGTAAGTGGTAAAGCAACCTAAAATTAGTTCTCCGTTTCTAACTTCTTTCATATTCTTAATAGACGTCAATGTAAAGGTAATGTTATTGACAAAAATTGTTACTAATAGAATAACTACAACTATTATTGCATTAAAAATATAATAATATCGTAATATATTTAAAAGATATTTACTTTAAAAATGTAAACTACTATATATAATTATACATATAAATAAATAAAAAAATTTGAACATTCTCAATATCTAAAGAAGCTAATCTATTACATCTTTGTTTTTTATGATTATAGAGCACTTTTTGTAGCATACGCTAACAAAAATATATTAAATATATTAGAAAACTTAAAAAATTCACATGATGAGTGATTATCATGATTGATTTATTAGCATTTCACATTTTCTAAATTTTTTATTTTGTTTATTTTTTACATTTAAAGCCATAGCTAATTCAAAAGCAATATTAAACCAGTTGTAGTGATATAAATCAATACTAAATTTGTAATTAATTGTCAATTTCAAGATTCTGAAACTTGAGATATGTTTTATTGCCTATCTTGGAGTCTAATTAAAATATAATTAAAAAGGACGAAGTGGTAGCGCACTTGCCTCAGAAATAAAAGATCCGCGGTTCAAATCCCACCTCTGAACAAGTTTTGCGACATCGGTTAGGAAGGAGGCGTGAACTTCCGATTAAATGCTCTTCCGCGGTGCTCTGTGACAAGACCATAAGGACTTCTTGGGGCACCTAAATAAAACTGAAAAAAAAAATCTAAAAAATTCAATCCGTCAAATATTTGCTTAAACTTAAATTACATTAAAAGAAAATTCAAACATAAACAATGAAGAGTCTTCTGCTAAAATAAAATTATCCTGTTTTTGAAACCAACGAGTACAACAGACATTGATTAGCTTTGCTTTACCAACAGAAAGATAGTAGTTTAAATATGCATGTAATTTTCAATTAAAGGCGCAATTAAAAAATTAAGGACAGTCAGCAAACGTTAAAAAATTATTTCGAGTATTATAGTTATTGTCTATATATCTTATAATGATAGACTACTGTTTAAGATTGACACTATCAGATACTTTATTAGATAAAGTTGAATAGTATAAAATATACAAACAAAAATAAAAATCTCCTTAAAAACCATTCTACAACACTCCATAAGTTGATTTTGTGTGGTTTAAGAAATATTTGACATTTTTAGGGGTTAGTATTGATTGATCTTATAAGATAATGTCACCTTCATAAATTCCAAATTAAGTAGTTCAAAAATATTTCCCTCAACTTTTTTTTGAGGACTCTTTTATATTATTGGAGAGTCTCCTATATTGAATTACAGTTGATTCTAATGACATTCTAGACTTAACTTATACGATCTTTTTTTAATTAAAGCTTCGATTTTAAGAAATAAAAATGTAATATTTTAAATATTTACATTTATAGCAAAAAACAATAAAAATTGTTTATATAGGTCTGTGGCAAAACTATTAAATTTAGTAGTAACCTGTCTAATAAAATAAGAATGCTTTAATTAAATTGTTCTTATAGTTATAAGTATTTTATAACAAAAAGCACATAAACAGTTGTATGTGAGTTACGGTTAGAAAAATCATGTTATTTTTAAAAAATATAGATCGTAAAAACATAGTTACAAAATATATCTTAAAGCTACTAATCCCTGATCTTAATTCAAATATTTTAAAAAACATTTATATCCGTACATTTTTAAGCTAAAAGTTAACGATGAAATTATTATAAAGAAACTGGTGAGATATTTTAACCATTTTTTTTTTTAATAATTTTTTTTGCAACATTTTATGTTATGAATGTATCAGTTGCATTTGGAACAGTGTTTTTTCAAAACATATCTGCCATAACTACCAACTTACTAAGAAAATAACTAAGGCGCTTGGCTTTCTTGAATAGCTGGCATAAAAAGAAATAAGTACAACCACAAGGCAAAAGCAATCTAGCCACTGGCTACGACTTTTAACGGCATACCACTTTTCAATAAAAATATGTTACTTTAAAAAATTGATATTTTAGTCAGCCTATGCTTTAAAATCAGGTTGCTTGTGGCTAAGCCACAAACAACCTGATTATATAGCATAGGCTGTAACCGATCGGTTACAGCTTAGGCTGTAACCAATCTGCAACGACCGATCTTTTTCCGTTTTTTTTTTAATTTTAAGTAATTGCTTTTAAAGCCGATTTTACAAAGCAAATAAAAACAAGTATCATAATTAATTATATTATTTTCACTTTAAAAATATGTTGGAGTATTTTTTTTTTTTTATTTCGTTGATTATTTTAATGTGTAACCTAGCCACAACGGCTATACCAAAGGTCCGCGCCTGGTATGTATGTATGTATAAAAAAAAGTTGTCGATAAGTAATGTAAACATTCCACTTAATGATGAATTATTATATCGCTTTAGAATTTTTATATCGTCAAGGCCAAGAATAAGAGTTTCGAGGCCAAGACCTTTGCAAACATTTTCAATACCAAATATTTTTTTCAAGACCAAAGAGTTTTTTACTTACATTATAATGTAAGTAAAAAACTCTTTGGTCTTGAAAAAAATATGGCCTTAATATTAAGGCCTTTTATTACATTAAAGTTTTATTACATTAGATTTTTTTTTTTTTTTTTTTTGGTTTTGCGGCATTGAACGAGCAAGACGTGTTTCTCGAGCGATTAATAATTTAAAAAAATGGAGGTTATGATGAAAACTATAGAAAAACTTATAAACAGCAAACTTGATGAGCAAAAAAAAAGCATTTTAAAAGAAACTGCTATACTTTTAAAAAATCATGAAAAGATACTTACAGATATTTTAAGTGCGAACTTAAAAATAATAACAGATCGGATTGACAAACTTGAAAACGAATTTAATAAAAACAAATCGAAGGTTGTATTAATTGAAAAAGACATAAGTGATCTAAAGCAAAGTATTAACTTTCAGGAAGATATCTTCTTAAATAAAATATCACAAACAAACAGTCTGTTGAACAGCAATATTAGCAACTTAAAAAACAAGTTTATTTACTTGGAAAACCGTTCACGACAGAATAACCTAAGGGTTGATGGATTAACTGAGCTGCCCGCTGAAAATTGGTATGATTGTGCAAATGAGCTTAAAAATATATTTAGAATTAAGCTGGAAATCTCAGACGACATAATAATTGAAAGAGCTTATCGTATCGGAAAAGAAAAAGAAGATAAATCTCCGCGAACCTTAATTATCAAACTATTAGACTTCAAAAATAAAAATAAAATTCTAACATGAGCAAAAAAACTCAAGGGAACAGGAATTTTTATTAACGAAGATTACTCGAATGAAACAATGGAAGTAAGGAAAAAGCTTTGGGAGGAAGTCAAACGGCTACGCAAAGAAGGTAAATACGCTATAATTAAATATGATAAAATATTTGTAAGAGAATTTTGTAACTAAGAGAGTGGTTAGTAAAAAAAAAAAAAAAGAAAAAAAATCACAATCTTTGTAATTAAAAGTAGCAAACCGACAAAATGGCAAAGGATACAACAGATTTTGAAACCTATTACTCCGATTATTTTAAAACTTAAATAATATGTTGCATAACGACATTTACCACACGGGTAAAAAAATATTTAACGATAAATGTTTTAATACAGAATATTTGAAAATTGAAACTTTTAAAACCCAATTCAAGCAAACTAATGATTTCACAGTTATACACATAAACATAAGAAGTATTAACTCAAATATTGACAAATTGAAAAATTTTCTTTTAGAATGTAAGTTTTTTTTCAGCATGATTTGTCTCACCGAAACGTGGTGTACTGACAATTTTTCTCAAGAAAACTCAAATTTTCAAATTACTAACTACAACATGATTTCTTTTGAAAGAAAAATACTCAAAAGAGGAGGAGGAATTTTAGTTTATATTCGGAATGATCTTGAAAAAAAAATTAGAAACGACCTCTCATTCTCCGATGCCGACAATGAGGCCCTTACAATAAAGAATCAATAAAAATAAAAAAACATTTTAGTAACTACTTGTTACAGGCCACCTAAAGGCAATATTATCAAATTTTCTAACTATTTGAATCAGATAAACAATAACAATAAAAATAAAAATAACAATGAAAAAAAATACATATTTTGCATAGGAGACTTGAACATAGATTGTTTAAAATACAACAAAAACACCAACATTAAAATCTTCTTTGACAATTTATTTCAGCTCGGTATATTCTCACTAATTAACAAACCCACCCGAGTCACCTCAACCTCAATTACAGCCATAGATAATATATTGACCAACTCATCTTTAGACATATCCTTAAAAACAGGAATATTTAAAATTAATATATTCTGACCACTTTCCAATATTCTTCTCACTTACACAAAACTCAGCGTCATTAAATAATTCAAAAATCAAAATATATAAAAGAAAAATTAACAAATCTTCTATTCACGAATTTAAAGAAACCTTATCGAAAACAAATTGGTCAAATGTTTATCTACAATGCGACCGAGGACTTACAAATTCTGCTTATAATATATTTATTGATATTTTTCTTGAGCACTACAACAAACACTTTCCAATTATTGAAAATAAAAGTTAAATATTTGAAATGTCCATGAATAACAAGCGGAATAAAAAAATCGTCTAAGAAAAAACAAAAATTATACAATAAATATTTAAAAAATAGAAACGAAAAAAATCTTACTGTTTATAAAGAATACAAAAACCTTTTTGAAAAAATTAAAAAGAAATCTAAAAAAATGTATTTTTCTAAACAATTACAAAAGCGCAATGGTAGTATTAAAAACACATGGGAAATTATGAACGAAGTTATTGGAAAAACCAAAACTAAGTCCGAAATATTACCCTTCAAAATTGAGGAAGATTGATTGGAGTATACAAATAAAAAAACAATCTCCGATAAATTTAATCAATTTTTTGTAAAAAAAAAAAAAAGTCTACATCAATAACATTTAAAATATTTGTTTAATGAGAGTCATAATGTTTATGTGTACTTTACGCAATACCCCAAGGTTCTCGATGATAAGACTAAACTCAGTCTTCTACGAGTTCCCTACAACAGTCAAAACCGTTATCAAGTCATAGCATATTTAATTTTTTGTATTGCAAGTATATTTTGTTTATGCTATCGCAGTGTAAAAAAAAATTTGTAATTAATACAGTTGTGAAAATGTAACGAAAAAAAAAAAAAAAAAAAAAAAGGCCAACTATTAACAAAATTGTCGGTAAGAATTGCAGTGATAATAAAACCACGAATTTAATGAAGTCAATAAAAAAATATACTTGTAGATATATATGAAAGGTAAAAACAATGATATATAAATACAAAAACTGAAAACTTATAATTTTTTAATTTTTGTATTTTTTTTGAAAGCCAAGGCCAAAAAAGTCAAGGCCTCAAGACCTAAGCTCAAAGTTAGCATTGTGGTACATCTGCTAATGTTTTATCTAGTTCTATAAATAATTATAAATTTGTTGTTCAAATTACTACCATTTTTGTTATTACGTTTGTTTGTAGGTTAACAAATTAGCAGCATAATCTGCAAACTCGCTTATCCGGAATCATGGAGCAATTTCTTTATCAATTTCTTTGATTATGACTTCATTCAGAATAATTGAACTTCTTTTTGTAAAGGACATGACCTATAATGCTTGCATGTGAGATATATACATAATTACAAACTCAACTATTTCACTGTATTCACCAATGTCTAGTGAAAAATGAGGAATAGTATTCTTTTTGGAAATACTATAATAAGTGTAACAATTAGTAATTTCTTTTTTCAACTATAATTTGTTTAACTTAACTCACTGTTTCAGTAAATAATTATTGGTGGTTGAACTTGACACAGTTTACAAATATAAGTTTTAGGTATGAAATAAACCCCAGAAGTTTTAATAGATTTAGGTTACTGACAAATAACTTACCATATGTTTTAAGGAACTAACTTTAAAAAAATATAATGAGTGGTCCTATTTGAGAGAATTTAGTTTTGAAATTTTAAAAAAATTTCGTTATATTTTTTAGTATTTATAATGGTTAAACTACTTAATTTAGTATTTAAGTTAAAAGTAATACAACGTTTATTCCTATTGTTTTATTAACTATTATTTTCAAATTGTTAAATATTACAAAAAAATCTGTTTCACATTAAATACCAATATTAGTAACTACATTGCATAACTAGTCATATATGTCATATATGCTGTTCTAAACAGGGTGTGTGGGGGTGTCTTATCCCTCCGAAGCTGTTATTTATGCATTTGAGTTGACACATTTATACATTGTAGCATTTCAGTTTAAAAGTCTTAAAGTATAGTTGGGAAACGTTAAATATTGAGGACCTTATTCTTTTTAACTGTTGTGTCTAGTTAGCAAAAAACACATATGACACCACCCTCTTCCAAAAAGACCTCTTTGGGACGACCATGCAAACACACATATATACAAATATATACAAATATATATATATATACATATATATATATATATATATATATATATATATATATATATATATATGTATATATAAATATATAAATATATATATTTATATATATATATATATATATATATATATATATATATATATATATATATATATATATATATATATATATATATATATATATATATATATATATATATATATATATATATATATATATATATTTATATATATATATATATATATATATATATATATACATATGTTCGACCAGATCAAACTGAAAATGAAAGAATTGCTCTCTCTAAACTTCATGTTAAATGTAGAATTAGAAACAATGCTCTTCCAAATTCTTTTGTGGATTTGCAAGGGAGGCAACTCAATTGGACTACTAGAGATGGTAAAAAAGGATTTTGGTCTGTGCGATCTGGCACAATTCGATGGATCAAGCGCAAAGAATAAAACACCAAATCTAAAAAATTTAAACTTAAAACATCGACCAAATCAATCAGACATCACAAAGTTAATTATATCTATGACAAAGGTGACTATAATGCCATAAGTGAAGGCCTAAAAGCGATCAATTGGCCGAACTTATTCACAAATAAATCAGCAGATGAAAGCTTTGAATTATTTAAAAACATTTACATTTCATTGGTTGAACATCACATTCCCAAATATAATATGTCTTTTAATTTTAAAAAACGTGATCCAAAATGGTTTAATTCTACTATTAAAGCGGCAACTAATGAAAAATTTAGACTATTTATGAAATTACGCTGTTCTTCAAGCAAATTTAAAGATAGTATTCGAGTCTTGTACAACAAACAAAATCGTCTAGTGAAAAAGCTTGTTGCTGATGCTGTACTAAAGTATGAGAGTGAAGTCATTTCCGCTTGTAAGTCCTGTCCAAAAAAGTTTTATTCTTATATAAACAGCCAAAAGGCTTGTAAAAGTGAAATTCGATCTCTTTTTGACCACGATGGAGTGCAATTAGTAGATAATATGTCTATTGCAAATTGCTTAAATAATCTCTTTTTTAAAGCTTTTTTATTACCTGAAACTCACTCCAAAGCTCCTGATTTTCCTCGTAGAACCAAAATAGTTTGCTCACCAGTTTCTAGCTCCTTGTTCAATTGTTGCAATATTGAAAAACTTTTATCTGCTCTTGACTCTTCATAAGGCACTGGTAATGATGGAATCCATCCTAGAGTGCTAAAAATGCGCTCTAAAGAATTCAGTGTGCCTCTCTCTCTCCTGTTTATCAAATCGTTTGATTCTGGACAAGTACCGTCTGGTTGGAAACTGGCTAATATAACGCCAATATTTAAAAAAGGTCAGCGTACTGATCCTGGAAATTACAGGCCTATTTCCCTCACCTCAGCAATCGGAAAAGTAATGGAGAAAATAATGCGTGATGTCATGACTGATCACCTAATTAAGCATAATCTATTATCTTGCCATCAACACGGTTTTGTCAAATCTAGATCGTGTGTCACAAATCTTCATGAAGTAATGGATATTATTACCAAAGCTTTAAGTGACAGCTGTGCTGCATTGCTCATTTTGTTAGATTTTGCCAAAGCTTTTGATCGTGTATCACATCTTCTGCTTTATCACAAACTGGCTGGCTATGGTTTTGGCAATAATATTCTTGCCTGGCTCAAAGACTTTCTTGAAAATAGGAAACAGCGGGTTGTTCTAGGAAATTTCTCTTCCGAATGGAAGGATGTCCATAGTGGTGTACCTCAAGGATCAGTCATAGGTCCTCTTCTTTTTTTGATCTTTATTAACGACATGCCAGAATTAGTCAAAAATAATTGCAAACTCTTTGCTGATGATAGCCAGTTGGTTGCCAAAATAAAAGCAGTTACGGACTTGGCTTTAGTTCAAAATGATATTGATATGATATGTAATTGGTCAAGACTTTGGTGCATGAAACTTAGCATAAATAAATGCAAGGTTTTAAAGTTCCGTGGTGACTCCACAGACATCAATATCCTCTTGACAATGTTAGATAAAAATGGCAGTCAAATTCCTATTGAAGATGTATCCATTGAAAGACATTGGGTGTTCTGATACATAATAAACTGAAATGGTCAGATCAGATTAGTGATGCTACTCTTAAAGCTAATTCTATACTCGAGATACTCAAAAGAACTTTTAAAAAATGGAATCCAACTATGTTCGTGAAGCTATATACAGCATATGTAAGACCGATATTGGAGTACTCTGCACCAATTTGGTGCCCTTTTCTTCTAAAGGACATTAAAAAGTTAGAGTCGGTCCAACGAAGAGCTACCAAACTCGTTCCACAATTTCGCAGCTTGAATTACAAGAAACGATTAGCATATCTTGGTCTCAGCTCATTAGCTGAACGTCGAACAAGAGGAGATGTAATTCAATTTTTTAAAATTTATAAAAAATTAAATATTGTTAACTGGCAACAGCGGATTAACAGAGCAAGTGCACTCCTATGTGATGGTCCTGCAGGTCATCTTCGTGGTGCCAAGCATAAAATTGATCGAGAATTATCGAAAAACTCTCAAAGACATAACTTCTTTAGAAACCGAGTGGTGTCATCATGGAACGCTTTGGCTGCTTATTGTAATAAAATGTCCCCGTAAATAGTTTTTATGCAAAGCGAAAAGTACATACATCGACTGACAAATAGCCTGACTCGCAAGAGAGTGCTGCTACATCGACTAAGGGTTTGGTTTGCAAGGGTTTCAGGCAGCAAGTTCAGGCATAGATATAGGGTTAGGGTTAGGATTAGTTATTTTAATGTAAAACATCGTTTTTGTAAATATATACACAAAAAAAATAATTATAATAGATAATAATTAAATAAAAATAATAAAAGTATTTACAAAAAATAATTTTTTTTACGAAAATAATAAATTTAAAAACGAATAAATAAAAATTGAAAATATGAATAATTTAAAAACGAATATATAAATATATATAAATATATATATATTTATATATATATATATATAAATGTATATATTTATATATATATATATATATATATATATATATATATATATATATATATATATATATATATATATATATACATATATATATATATATATATATATATATATATATATATATATATATATATATATATATATATATATATATATATATATATATATATATATTGTTTATATATATTATATATATAATAGTATAGTTAATGTATATATAATATAAATAATAATATAAAAAAAAGACTTTTAATTGCTAAAATAAAATATATATTTTATTCTTACTACAGTCTATTCTTTTTTTTATTTTTATTTTTATTTTTAACAACAACACCATGTTGAGTAGCAGGACTGTCTTATTAGGTTTTTTTCTTTATTAAGTTTGAGACTATAATATTTTTTCAGGTCACTGCTTAAACATTACTCAGCAAAATTGCTTCTATTTGCTTTACCTGCCCTTTTTATGCTTTAAAAACGTAAAGATTGTTTAATTAACTTATTTATGTTAATTGAGATGCTGTGTCACAGTTCAATTTAATAAAAAGTTGCTTGTTGTTAATTAATAATCTTTGTGTTTATCCTTAAATTAGTTAGTTTTCTGAACAATTGATCTTTTTTTCAAAATTTTCAATCTCCACACTTTTAATACATCATACTTTTTACACATTTTATGACTTTTATACAATTGTGTTGGTAAATTTTTTTATATTAATGTTAAGTTGATAAATTTTTCAAAATTTTTTATAACTTTACTTTTTATTAACAACAAAAGACAAATTTTCCTTTGCCTCTTTTTACCCTTTTTTTACACATTTTGAAATTAAATTTTCTGTATTTAGTATCAAGAAATAATTTGTATTCCGATGAATTGTCCTCAAAATTTTGTGGTGAAGTAAGTTATATGATTGGAAGAGATTGGTTGCGATGGGAAGACACCTAGGCTTGAGTGGTTCAGATCTTGATCACACTGACTCTGATAATAAGAATTGTTATGAAAAAGCTGACAACGTTTTAAAAAAATGGAAGCAAAAAAATGGAGGTCTTTCATGGAAACAATTAAAAAAAGAGTTAAAAGGTTTTGATCGTTCAGATATTGTGAGAGAAATTGAAAAAAAACTTGGAGGTAATATTAAAATATATATATATATATATATATATATATATATATATATATATATATATATATATATATATATATATATATATATATATATATATATATATATATATATATATATATATATATATATATATATATATATATATATATATATATATATATATATATTTGTATATATATATATACATATATATATATATATATATATGTATATACATATATATATATATATATATATATATATACATATATATATATATATATGTATATATATATATTCATTTATATATGTATATATATATATATATTTATATATATATATATATATATATATATATATATATATATAAATATATGTATATATATATATATATATATATATATATATATATATATATATATATATATATATATATATATATATATATATATATATATATACATATATATATATATATAGATTTGTATGTATATATTACATATAAGTATATGTATATATATTTACATATATATATATATATATATATATATATATATATATATATATATATATATATATATATATATATACGTATAAATTAGAGATGTTCCGAAGCTACAATTTTGCCGAAGCCGAAGCTTCGGCTTAAGTAATACGTAACTTGTAACTCAATTTACTTCATCATAGTGATTTGGATATTCAAGCTGAATTTAAAAGTATATATTAATGTTTTAGATTTGTATATTTTGGCCTACAAGCCCATTTTAGGAAAATTATAAAACAAAACCAATGTTATAAAAAGTTTAAATTTAGAGAGTGAAATTTAGAGTCTTAACTATATATTAGTCTCTCTATATATCTAGCAAGTATTTGAAAGATTACATCGCTAAATCTTAAACATATACTGATACTTCAGGTAATCTATGGTCAATTTTTTGAAATAATTCATAACGAAGTAAACGCGTAAAATGTAAAAATATAAAAGTAGTCATTATTTTAATTTGAACATAAAATTTGGTATTTGTTTTAAATTTTGTTTAAAAGTTGAATCAGTTGAACTAAGAAGCTACAATCTATTATTTAGTTATTAATATTTTATTCAATGAAATCAGGCATATTATAATTTAAAAATGAAATCTGTTCTCCATGTTCGGGTAAAAGTCTGTTTCTTTTTGCTTCAAATATGTTTCCAGATGTGCTAAATAAGCGTTCACTTTTTACAGATGAAGGAGGCGCGCAAAAACTTTCTTTAAAAACTTTGACAAATTCAACTTGTAAGTATCTTTATCAGAGCAAGTATAACTGTATGCATACCACCACTTTTAAGGGCGTTCATTCTTTGGAAGTATTGGAAGGCTCAAGTAGAAATTGACTTTCTCGGTGCTGATACATAAAATATAGGTGATTATTTTAGGTTTAAATTTTTAAAATATTACCCTTTAATCATCTAATCAAAATAAAAAAACGCTTTTATCCGTCTTTTGAAAAACAAAAAATGGAGTTTGAGAGTAATTAAGAAAAAAGATGAAAAAAATCTCATTGTGATAATTAATATTGGTCATAAGCAATCAAAAATATAAAATGGCTATAGGAAATACGAAAGGAACATGATATATAAAACAGGATATAATTACCAATTTAGTTAAAACATTAAATGTATACAAACAATTTAAAAATCATAAATAGATTCTGTTTTCTTATCATTTTTCTTTGATAGTTAGAAGTTTTCCCATTGAACTTATGTTTGTTTGTTTTTTCACCGTCCTTTAGAATTTTCTGAATTTTGTAGAGCATACTTATTTGTACCGATATGATGGAACAGGTTATATATGCCCATGCTCATTAGTTTTTAATGCTTATTACTCTAGATAGAGTATTTTTTTAAACATATTTTGATTCTTGTCTTTATCAAACTTTAACTTGAAACGAGAATCAAGCATCATCGCGGTTTTTAGATCAGCTTTATCTTTGCATTTTTGAAAACGACAGTTAAAATCTTTCTTAAGTTGATTAACAACAGTTTTGATTTCAGTTGCCGTGTCACAAGCGTAGTCTAGAAACTTTTCTATTGCATAGGTAAATGGTTTAATCTCTGATATACATGCAGCTTTTTTATTCATGTCTTTTGTAGTACTTTCGAAGTGTTTTAATATGCATACAAGCATTTCAACAAGTTGCCATTGATTTTCCGTAGATTTTTTTGCATTTGTTTGATTTCTGGTAATGCAATACAATGTAATATCTTTTTTCTGCTCAATGAACCTCCCAAGCATATAGTATGTTGAATTTCATCTTGTTGAAACATCTTGAATTGTGCTATGCTCTGGCAATTTTAGTTGACTTTGAATTTCCTTTAGTTTAGCCACAGCACTAGATGAGTAGTGAAAATGTCCTGCTAATGCTCAAAAAATAGCTGTTGCATCACTTGCTTTTCTTTGTTCTCTAAAGATCTTTTTCTGAATACAAAGTTGTAAAGTATGTATCAGACATGGAAGATGTTTATCGCCCAAATTTGACTCTTTAATGGCAGCCATTAAATTAGCTGGCTTATCAGTTAAAACTGCATAAATTTTTTCATGGGGAATTTCCCATGATTGTAGCGCTTCATATATGAATTTACTTATATTGTGTCCTGTGTGCGACTCAGGCAAGTGTGTAACTTGTAAGATGACATGTTTAACTGTAAACTCTTGTGTTACAAATCTAGCAGTTAAACTGTAATACGATTGAATTGTGTGTTGACAGGTCCAACCATCACTAGGTAAACTTAGGAAATCTGCTTGATCCAGCTCATATTTAACTTTGGCTTTTATGGTGTCATACATCAGTGGAATGACTTTTGTGGAGAAGTACTTTCGACTTGGTATTGTATAGTTTGGAGCAAAATTATTTAAAAGTCGGGTAAAACCTTTATCTTCAACAATACAGTATGGTTGCAAGTCTAAACAAATAGTTTTTCTAATAAGCTTGGTAATAGCTTGAGCCTTGGGATTATTAAGTTGCCACAATTCTTTTCTTTGAAAAGTCTCCTGTAGTGAGACCTGAATTCCAAATTCAATGAATTAAAATTCAATTCAATGAACTAAAAAAAAATTACTTAGCAAACTCAATGAATTAAAAAAATTACTTAGCAAGTTGTAACTAACAATGGCCAGCGACGGATCAAAGTGACGGATAGAGGTATGTATTGTTCCCCCTTCATCAGAACATTTTTTATAATATTATAAGCTTAGGTAAGTTAAGTTAACTTTTTTCTATAGAAAAGGTAATTTTTTGACAAGACATCCCTCTATCCAGTCACAAAATCATGAATACTGAATAGTAAATGAATTTAGCTATAGTCATCTGAGTTACCAGTGTCGATGCTCTTTGAAAAAAGGCAATTGTGTTATTAGACACATGCGTGCTACCCTCT
Organism: Hydra vulgaris; assembly: GCF_022113875.1. Classification (NCBI taxonomy): domain Eukaryota; kingdom Metazoa; phylum Cnidaria; class Hydrozoa; order Anthoathecata; family Hydridae; genus Hydra; species Hydra vulgaris. Next base: position 5,091,302 of record NC_061161.1, on the reverse strand, counting down.
TTTTTTTTTTTTTTTTTTTTTTAATTTAATTTTGCCGTAGCAAGTTACAATTTATAAAATAACATAAATAATAAAACAAATGGCTGGAGCAAGAAGAAGACATCAGTTTGTCTTATTACCAAGCCCCATAGTGACTTCATTACAGGTCGTTTTTTACAACAAAAGATATAAAATCGTGATAAGTTGTTTGTGATAAAATATGTAAAAATGTGAAAAACTACGTTTTACAATTGATATAACTGTTTATATATAAATTCGTTTAGTAAAATAAATTTAGAACAAGTAAAAGTTAAAACAAATAAAAGAATTAAATTGTGCTAGTTTATTTTTTTACTAAAAAAGAAAAAGAGAATTTAAGGCCGTAGATAATAAAAAACGCTTTGATTCAGATTTGAACTGTTCAAGTGTATTTCTTTTATAGTAACAATCTGGGGAAAAATTTTCCACAAATAAGGTCCGCGGTGTTGAATTGAGTATGAATTTAACTTTAATGTAAATTTTGTGATGACAAAGTTGTTATATGAGAATCTAGTAGGGTATTTATGACTTATGTCGCTAAAATAGGGTTGAAATATCGGCGGAGATAGTCCATTTTTTATTTTGTACATAAACTGTAAAACAAGATGTATGTTAATTTTGTATATATTCAATGCTCCAAATTTGCATAAGAAAGGTTCACTAGACGCTTTTTTACTTACTCCGAATACAATTCTACAGGCATGTTTTTGTTTACTGTTGAGTTTTTTAAGCTTAGTACAGTTTGTGCTTGCCCAGGCCATGTTACCATAGGTTAGATGACTATGTATTAATGAAAAGTATAAAATTCTTAAGGAAATGATATTTAGGAAAGGTTTTGCTTTATACATTAATGAAATATTTCTTGAGAGCTTTCTCTCTAAAGTGTTTATATGGAGCTTCCACAACAAATTTTCATCCAAGACCACACCTAGAAAGTCTATAAAATTTTCTCTTTTTATATTAGTATTATTTATTTTAAGATCAGGTAGTTTAAGAGAAATATTTTCGTTTTTATTTGGTTTATGAAATAGGATGAATATAGTTTTTTTGACATTCAAAGAGAGTTTGTTACTCGTTTATTTTATGTAATTCTTTGTTAACTATGTTAAAAAGTGTCCTAATGTCTCTATGCGAATAAAACAAATTGGAGTCATCCGCAAACAAGAATAAATTTAATAAGTTTGATGTTGAATATAAATTATTTATATAGAGTAAAAATATTAATGGTCCCAAGATTGAGCCTTGGGGAACCCCGCAAGTTATGGCGCTATTTGTTGTTTTTGTTGTTTCATGCTGAATATATTGCTTTCGGTTTGATAAATAATCTTTAAACCAAAGTTATTATTTTTTACTCCATACACTTCGAGTTTTTTTAAAAGAATATTGTGATTTACGGTATCAAAAGCTTTAGAAAGATCAATAAAAACTCCTAGCGTAAAGCAATCATTACTAAAAACATTAGATCTTTGATTAACTAGCTCAAATATAGCATGGTTGGTTGAGTGGTTTTTTTTAAATCCAAATTGTTTACCGTATAAAAAATTGTTTTCCGTCAAATAATTGTAAAGTCTATTATACATGACGCGTTCTAGTAATTTGGAAAAACGTGGTAAAACTGATATAGGTCTATAATTACTAGTATCAAAATCATCTCCAAATTTAAAAATAGAGGTGATTCGATCAATTTTTAGTTTATCCGGGACAATGCCTGATTTTAGCGAAAGATCGAAGATGTGGTGCAATGATGGTTCAATGATATCAAATACTAATTTTACGACAAAGCTACTGATATTATCAAAGCCCGCACTTTTGTTGTTTTTTAGATTGTTTGATAAAGTGGATCGCAATTCATTAGAATCTAGATGTGTTTCTTTCATAATCTTTTTTGTGGTAAGGTTCTTAATCAAGTAAGAATGAAATGTTGCAGAACTCGACGGAATTTCTGCTGCTAAATTGAGACCCACATTAAGAAAAAAGCTATTTAGATATTCAGCTATTATTATTTTATCACTGACTAACTTACCATCAAGTAAAAGCTTTTTCGGGAGATTGTTTTTTGTACAGTCATTATTACCGATTATCTCTTTAACCGAATTCCATGTTTTCTTAGCATTGCCAAAGTTGCTCAACTCTCGTGCGCTATGTTTTTTATTACTTAAACTCCGGAGGTTTTAGTTACATCAAAGTAATTTCAAATGATGATTTATTTCAGGTTTAATTTTTAATTTTAATTTAATATTAAAAAACTAGCTGTCAAAACCAGTAAAAAACGGGTCTTTAGGATATTGATGCGCACATTATTCTCGTGATTACAACTCATTAGAACTCTTATCCGACTTATGATGAAAGGAAATCTCAATTGAATGAAGATATCTTTCTAAATAATAATTTTTATTGTCTTAGATGCGAAGATTAAACTTTTTGATTGCGTAAACACTAACTCTAACATAAATGGCAATCGCATGACATTTTTTGCAACTTTTGTCAAAATTTAATGGTGACTCTTGAATCTTAAAGAATAGGGGGAGACGCTTATTTTAAAAAAAAATTTCTACCCATTCCAAGCTTAGATTGCACACCAACCCTTGTTGATTAATTTTTTCTTATCAAGCCTCCTAAAAAATAAAAATTGAAAATTGACTTTTTTTTTAAATTATAAAATATTCTAATTAAAACTGAGAAAATTGTTATTTTAATAAGTAATAAAAACAGAAACTTTTAAGGTAGAACCAGTTTTAAAACTCATCGACCTATTAAATCTGGATTTGTCGAAAATTTTATTTCTCACTTAAGTATAAAACTTATATTAGCAATTCAAATCTTATTTAAATTAAAACAGATTTTAAAAATGTTTATGTGACTAGTTTAAAATGCTAAGATTTTTTTTAAGATTTTTTTTTTTTTGAATGTATATTTGATTTAACATTAAAGACTTCACAATTTATGATTCGTTACAAAATCATGTCACTGATTTAAAATAGCCAGTCTAAAAGTAACAACTACGTAGATATTATTACAATATTTATTAACAATCATTAATGAAATGTTATTCCAAAAAAAATAGGTAATAAAAGTAATTAAAGTTTATGGTAAAAAAATGCTACAAAGATAAAACTTACTTTGACATAATATTTGGTTGTTAGAAGGTCGTATTATATTTATTTAAAAGCCAAAAAAAAAAGTTGGTTTTTATAACAATTAAACTAAAATTAAAACTAAATATAAGCAAAATGAATTTACTAAACTTAGCTCCTAATGGATGATTAAAAGTAATTAGCCTCATCAATGAAACGATCTAATAATCATTTTCCACAACGGACACCAACGTGAAGGTGAGCTAAGGAGTCTATCAAAAAAATATTTGTGCTTTTCTATTAACATATGAAGCACATTTTAATTCTGTCATGTCATGTAAATGTCATGAAACAACTGGTTTTGCAGTAAAAATATCCAGTATCAAAGACTGGTTTTCAAACCAGTATCAAAGACTGGTTTTTTAACCAGTATCAATGACTGGTATTTATTTCAGGATTAAAGACTTTTTTTTTAACTAGTAGCAAAGATTGGTTTTCTAACCAACAACAAAAACAGTAAGTCAAAAATAACATTGGTTGTGTTGCTATTTGTTAAAATGTAGTGTTTCTAATGGTAAAACAAAAGTAATAGTTTATAAATTGAGTTTATTTGTAAATACAACATTTTGTGTGTAAAATTTGTTTAACGACATACTTTGTAATGAATGTTTTTCAACTTTAAAAAACAAACTATTAAACGATCTAATTCTTGAACATGCAACATATAATTGACCGAGTGAAAAGATGTAGTTTAACTAAAAGTAAATAGTAAAATATATGGAAAGCAAATAAATAAAAAAACCTAAAAAAAATAAAAACGAAATCGGTGACTTAATGAACAAATAAAGACGACTAAAATCAAAATAACTGAACAAATAAAAATATAAGCGACTTACTAAACACTAGCAGTAAGCAACCCGTAATACGGGTTAGTATTAAATTATTCATTACTAACAATTTGATTTTTATTTATTTTCTCTAATGAAATATCAATTCATTTATACATTTTTTAAGTTGTGCTCACTTTTATTTTTCTTGGCTTCTTAGTTTAAGAAAACTCTTAGCTTCATTAAAGTTAACCATTTCTTTTGCAATGTTCAGACATTGAATGCGCAAATCACAACAATGTAAAGTTAATATATGACTTGAATTATATGCACAGATCATCGATGTCAAATTTCCTGATTCCGTAAAATTGTTTAGGTAAATATTCCGAATATATTTTACTCTTAATTTTGCTTCAAGCGGAGTCGTTT
>NC_061161.1:5066218-5080954 GCF_022113875.1 Hydra vulgaris | reverse complement strand
CAAGAAAGAACAGAAAGTTGAACAGAAAGAAGGGAAATTTTATACGGCTGGTGTTCATGAATAAAAAAATACAATCAGTATGCTCTTTTTATATTATATTTTTTGTATCTTTGTTATTATATAATATTTTTCATCACAATTTCAACTTATTTGGCATTTTTCTCAGAACGCGTGTTTTTAATCTCCCGGCAGAAGTATCTTGAGAACCGCTTGACCGATTTTAATGAAATTTTCAGGGAGTATTCCTCTCATAAAGATGTATGCAATGAGCAGACAACTTTTTAAAAATGTTTTTTAAACTAAAGAAATTTAAAAAAATATCTATCATTTTTGTGCTTAAAATTTTTGCCAAACTTAAACAGGCCTACTACCTGACAGAAAAGTTATTTTCAAAAACTGTCTGCTTATTGCATAGATCTATCTTTTAACTATAAGTTAGAAAAAAATCAGCTCAAAGTATCATTCTAATTGACTGCAATCTTTGCCAGGGTGAAGAGACTAATTTGACATTTTCCCTTAGTAACCACGTTGCCATGGCAACAGAGTGCTATTTTTTATGATAGATCTTCTTAACATTTAGTATACTTTTATTTGGAACATGTAACAACTTTATTAATGCTTTACTTTAGAAAATAAGTTTTTGAGGGGTTTTCCCCCTTAATACTACTAGGTGGATTATTAACCAAAATTGATCTAACTAACCAAAATTTTCTCACCCATACACAATATAAAACTTTTATTTATGGGAGATTTTTATTAGAAATTTTATAATTTACCTCTTCCGGGTAAGTTGCTTTCACCACTGTCTAATCTTCTTTTAATAACAGTTATTTATAAAAAAAATATTTATAATTAATTTAAAAACAAATTATATACATAATTGGAAGTTGACTTACTAAAATAATATTTGAATTACTAAAATAATATTTATGTTAGTAATAAAATTTTTAACGTTAATATAGAAAAAATGTTTATAAATAGTTTAAAATAATTTGTAAACTGTAGTTTAAAAAAAACTCTGTTTTTGTAATTTAATTCCTTATAACTTAATTTAAATTAATTTAGATATTTATAAATTTTTATACAACTTTTATGTTAAACATGTATAACATTTATACAACTTTTATGTTAAAAAAATTTAATGAAAAACACCATAAACATTTTTATATTTTAGTATTTTTAAGGTGGTACACCACCAAATATTCTAAAATGTTCAAACTTAAAAAAAAAGAGATAAATTTTATATCAATAAAAATTACATTAATATAGAATGCTATTTTATACTTTATTTTACTTTGCCTCGATTACTTTGCCTTAAATTTATCTAAAAACATTCATTTTAATGGGTCCATTCAAAACACAATTACTTGAAATATATTAACACAGCATCCATGAAATTTTTTACTTATGTTCTACGCATGTAAGGTAAGGTATTGACATTTGGATTTAAAGATTTTCAAATTACATAAAAAATTATATCAATTTTTTTACATCAAGTAAAAAAAAAAAACTTTTTTAGAATTTTTATTAAAAAATTAAATTATAAAAAATAATTGGAGCAGAATTTAAAAATTTTGAAATGTTATGCCCAAGGAAAATTTAAAATAAACATTTCCTGAAAATTTGAAGTGGTTTGCACTTCTGCTTCTCAAGATATCATGTTTACAATCAGACAATTTTTTGCAAAATTTGAAAACAGAGAAAAACGCAGAAGAAAATTAAATATTCTCATCATTCTTTAATATTTTTTTACTTATTTAATCGAAAAATTAAAAAGTAAGTTGAGAATAAACTTTATATTATTATTATACAACAAGCTGCCTTTCAAATGAGCGAAAAATCAAAAATTCACTTTTTTTTTACAATTTTCAGAAAGTATTTGGTGCTGTACCACCTTAAATGTTTCAAAAATAATAAAAAAATTATTATCATTTTAAATTTGTTGAATTAGAAAATTGCAGCATGAGAGATATCTGTTAAACTAGAAGGTGCATAGTTTAAAAATTGAAAAATTCATTATCTCAAATAATTTAAAATTATGTATGTTTAATATCTTTTCCTCAAGATGGTATACAAACAAGTAGCACCATGATACAGAGCCTTTGTTAAATGTTAATATATAAAAGTATTGATATAATTTTCTAAGGTTAGTCACAATAACAACAAGATATTTTATATTTTATGTAAACAAATGCTCTGCAAACTACGGAATGATTTTCAACATTTGATTCATCCACTGCAATTAATTTTTGAAAAATCTCAACTATGTTACGAGCAAGATCTTGTTTCAAAGAACTGTCATTATTGGCATAATTTCTTGTGCGTGTAACACTCATTCACAAATTTATACAGCCATTTTGATAATACATTAATATTAAAATTGCTCCAATGAGGCAATCTTTACCGATATTCCATTTTTTTAAATACAGTATCTAATTAGTGCAAATTGAAGGACTAAAAGAAATACAAAATAATTATTGCATAATAATTTTTAATAATCTCTAAAAATTTCTTGTAAATTTTAGGCAAATCCAAAAATCAGTTTGACTTATGAGTTTTTTTTTTTCTAATTAACAGCTGACTCTAACTTTTTACGAAATGTTCGAACACTAATAAACAATCAACATCAATTATAAAAAATAAACAAAATAAATTCCATCATTAATAAACAATGTAACAAGCTAAACTTGCATAAATTGAACAAGCAGATTTTGGCCAGCTAAAACAGTTTGAAAAATTAATTTTTGTAGCTATTTCAAAAAAGTTTTAATTTAAAATTTTCAAGCAAATACTACATACTTAAATATACTTTTATTTTAAAAAATGTTAAAACAAAAAATATTTTTTCATTTTAATATTTAAAACCTTCAAAATTTTTTTGTGAGAGACTGTTGATTTATTGTAAAATTATTCAGACATTTCGGTGTAATAAAAATGAGTAATAGAAAATTTAAAAACATTTCTATGATAAATTTTCAACCAATTGGCATAGATTTTAAAAATAATTTGAAACAGAATATTAACTAGTTTTCCATATAGTAAAGACTTTAAAAAAACATCCAATGGTGTAAAGATCTTTTAATATACAATTCAGACATTATGTTTATCTGTAAACTTCTTTTAATGTAAAACTGATCCAAAACATTGATTTATTTGTAAAATTATTCAGACATTTCGGTGTAATAAAAATGAGTAATAGAAAATTTAAAAACATTTCTATGATAAATTTTCAACCAATTGGCATAGATTTTAAAAATAATTTGAAACAGAATATTAACTAGTTTTCCATATAGTAAAGACTTTAAAAAAACATCCAATGGTGTAAAGATCTTTTAATATACAATTCAGACATTATGTTTATCTGTAAACTTCTTTTAATGTAAAACTGATCCAAAACATATTTTAAACGAGTTTGATTCTTCTGACATATTTCACGAAAATATTCCCATAAAAATAGTGTTATAACTTCTGAGTAATATTTACATTGATCAATGAGTAATATTTACATTGACAGAATTGGTAAAAACTCAATACATCTAAAGTAAAAAACCTATTTATCAATAACTACATTCGTTTTTAATTGACTGCTAATTTTAAATTAGCATTGAGGTTTTAAAGAGATTGCAAAGAAATTATATTAATCGATCCAAAAATAGTACAGTTTCTTTAATCCACAATGAACAATGGCTTTTTAAATTTCATCGAAACTTTAAACCATTTAACAAATATAAATATTCTAAGATTTATGCTTAAAATTAGCAACTTTGAGTTCGAAATTTTATCCACAGAAGGTATAATATAGTTAAAAAATAAACAAACGCAATTAAAACAGCACTCTAACATATTTCTGCCATTTCTTTTACAAATTAGACTAACAGTTGCGTAAGAGTTTGGCAAAACAATAATATTTGGCACGCGTTAAAATTTCGTTCCTATTACGGATTTTCAGCCAACAATATTGTAATAATAATAATAGTATTCATTGCGCAAATTATATTTAGATCTCTATTTTATAAACGAAGCTTTAAATTTAAATATGCAACTTAAAAAAAGATTACAATAAATTAGTTACTTAATAAAATTTTAATACATAAAATATATACTAACTATACAACACAATATATTTTTTTTAATGTTATATACATATAAAAACACCTCATTTAACAATCATATACACATTAGATAAAATACATTTTATACTATTATAAAAACACATTTATATAAACAACTATATAACATATATCATCAAATACATCTATTTATCAGAATCTTTTTTAACTTCGAGCATAAAATAAACATATATGCAAACTTTTAACAACTATAAAACAATATTTATTAGCTTTAATTATTTTTAATGTAACAAAGAATGCAGACTACAATGCCCAACATTGTTAATAAAAATTAAGTTATATCAGTCAGTATATATTAATCTAAAGTAATGAAAAAGTAGAAACCATTTAAGAACAAAATTAAAAATTCTAATAAATACATATTAAGATACCTAATAAAGCATAGGACAACACTCTTTTGACAAATTCCACAAAAAAATTTTTATTTTTCTATTCTTTATTATTTTTCCTTGGAGAAAATATATATAGAGAGAAATATAAAATAGACTGAAACAAATCGAAAATCTTAATTTACGTATGAGAAAACAACTTGAACCTACTAAAAAAGCGATCAGCTTTTCTTAACTGCTCTAAAAAATAAAACAAATACTGCTTAAAATGTTTTAAAAAGACTAACGACAAAACTGAAACAGTTTTCTTAAAAAAGAAACATTGTACTAAAAAAACTATTTTACCTGTTAAATTAGTTCTAACTTATTCTAAAAAATGAAAAATAAATTCATGTTTAGATACCTTAAAATGAAGCATAACACAACACCCTTTTGACAAAATCCAGAAGAAATTTTTTTTACTTTTCTATTCTCAATTATTTTTTGCTAAGAGAAAATACATATAGATATAAATATATTTATATATATACATAACAAACTAACAATTATTTAAACTTTTTTTTCAAAAAATAAACAACATTAATCTTTTTGAAAATAAGTGTATCAGCTCCAATTTCCTTGCTGATTTTACTCGAAAAATCTAGAAACAACTTAAAAACTAAGAAATAGTGTATTTTTCATAATGCAGAACCGTAATAACCAAAACGAAAAATGAGCATAACAATGCGTAACTATGCGCACTTATAATAATAATACTCATTCGGCTATTAATATTTAGATTAAATCGTCATTTAACACTTTTAAAAAATTTCAAAAGAGGTCAATAAATAATTTCAAAAAAAAAAAAAAAAATTAACCAAAGAGAAAAAAAAAAAAAGCTACCTAACATGATTTTGAGTAATCTCTCAAATTTATAAAATCTAGAAAAATTATCAAACAATGTAATAATCTAACAAAAATAATATGATAATGTTACTATCAATGTAGAAAATCTAAATCCAAAAGTGAAGGATTAAAGAGTGAGAAAAAATTTATAAAAGAAAAATTCTTTTTTTAAGCTTTAAATTTTATCTTTTTTTAGGCATTTAACTAAGCCTGGTGGTGAAATAAAACCGTGTCGAAGTAAAACTCGATTAGCATTTTGTTTAAAAAGCCTCGGTCGGCATTTTCTACCATGGCGATTTAAAAAAAAGCTGAACTTTTGTTTTTGTTTGTTTGATCAACAAATTTTTTTCTCAAAGAGACTTGGAATATTTCAAGAAGTTGGAATCTAAGTGTTTAAGGATTTCACGAAAAAACACGAAAATTTTGTTGTACTTGAAGAAAAATTTAACACACTTGTATTTTCACTTAAAATGTCATTTTTTAATTCTGACCGATAACTATCTTCTACAACATAGTTCACAATATCATAACTTTTCATAAATCATAAACAATTTTCCCTTAGCCAGAAGGTGTACTGTTTTTTTTCCTTGAAAAGCGCCCATAAGCTGAGCTTATATTTTTGTACTTTGATTTACATTCTTTCACATTCAGTTAAATCAAACGAAGCACCAATGGCTGTCCAAGCATTTTTTTTCAATAATACTGTTCTTAAATTCAGTATTAAATTTGTTGCACAGCACAGGATACGCATGCACTTCCTGCATAAAGCTTTCTTTGCTAAAATCTTTAATAAATCTTTCCATTTTATATTGATATGTGAAAATCTACTTTTTCTAATAATCTGATATCAAATTAGTTGACCAATCACTTTTTAGGGTCAGACGATAATTGTGGTAGAGGTAGATTCTTCGATTCACGCGATTTTGTTATAAAGGTAGAAGTTATAAAGGTAGAAAAAAAAAAAAATATATATATATATATATATATATATATATATATATATATATATATATATATATATATATATATATATATATATATATATATATATATATATATATATATATATATATATATATATATATATATATATATATATATATATATATATACATACTATGGATGTACCAAAGCTTTGGCTTCGGCTGCGGTTTGCCGAAGCTTCGGTTCGGCCGAAGCCATGGTATTTTTTTGCCGAATCATTGGCTTAGGCAACATATTTTTAAGTTTCTAAGCATTAAACTTTTTTAAGATTCTAAGCTATAGGTAAGAACCTTTAATTACTTTTAAATATTTTTGGTATGTTACAGCATACTTGGACATTACTAAGCTGGCATTTGACTGAGGAAGACATTTTTTAAACGTTCAAACGACGTCTGTTCTCCAAATAAAAAGTAGTTGTACGGTCAAAATACTTCTTTTTCTTTTCTAGTTTAAATACTCTCCATTTAATCACCGAAATTCCAAATGTGCTTTTAATTGTTCGTCTAGGCCCGTCTAGGTTCGTCTAGATAGTCAATAGTTGAAAAATACATTGTTTGATAGTCAAATTTTTACCAGAAAAAGGCTTTATTAACCATGATTTCAATGCAAAAATCACAAAGTAGTACTAGCGGTACATGTGTGCTATTTGGTAGCTTTTTATTTTTAGAAGTTTTGATCAAATTATTTTTGAAAGCCTCACCTATTTTTCATTGAATGTAGAAGCATCTTTGCCGTAGCTACCTATAGTAATAGGTATAGCTTTGGTATAGCTACCAAAGTAAAGCAATAAATTGCATCACATATCGCTACCAAAACCATATTGTGATGTTTTTGCAGTTGTAATATGTTGATCCACTCAAACTAGGAGCTTATATACATACACGGTTATCATCTATAGCTACAATACAATTTGAAAAATTATATTCATTTTAAAAAGTCCTTTTCAAAGTCATTTGCCAATTTTTCCACTCATTTGATGTACTTGCTGCCTTTAAAAATCATAGTTGTAACTCATCTAAAATGGCCTTTGTTGTTTCATTTATTATGTTGCATACTGTTGTTCTGCCTAGTCTTAAGTATATTGCTTGTATTTGTTGTAAATCTCCTGTAGCCAAGTATCTCAGTGTTACAGTCAATCGTTTTGAGGATGATTTAGTTTGATGGATTCAACATGACTTTTTTGTAATGCTAGGTGCAATCATCGACAAAAAGTATTACCTTTCGGGCGACATTCTATGAAAACGATGTAAAAATTCTATGAAAACGACATTCTATAAAAACGAAAATAAAATATGAAGAAATTGTTTAGTATTATTTTATCATGCAAAAGAAGTATATAGTTATAAATTATTTATAAATATTCATTTTAAATAAATTAGCCCAAAATATCTTCAGTTTCAAAATCGAACGCAGTTTCTTCGCTTTCCACTTGTATTACTCTAACAATATTAACATATTAAAAGAACTGATGCTTTTTTCACACAAAAAAAAACACACAATGTTAACGCGAAAAGAATACAGGGAAAAATGCACTACTTTAAATAATTTTTAAATAGGACAAACTAGTTTATAAACCAATTAAGCAAAATAAGTGATTATACAAAAAAGAAATTGTCTTTATTATCTAAGCAAAATATGTGATTTTTCAAAAAATAATTTGTATACATACTACCGGGTGGCCGAGCAACAGTGTAAAAGTGCAAAAAATATAAAAATTTAAAAATACACAAAAAATTTATTTAAATTAATAACTGACTAAAATTTTGACTAGATGTTTATTCATGACTAAGGATTAAAATTATTCAATGTGGCAACCATTGGCATCATACACAAGTTGGATACGCCGCTGGAAGGATCTGCATGCATTCTTGACATCTACTTGCAAGCCTTCTTCTCCACAGCCGTCCACATAAAAAAGTCTAATGGGTTCAAATCTGGGCTAGATAAGGGCAACTTTAATTTGTCCCAGTACTGACTCATGTTTTCACTAAGAAAATTTTGTGTCTTTTTTGAAGTATGAGCTGATGTCCCATCCTGGTGAAACACACTGACCATCTGGATAGTTTCTGTTTAACCAGGGAATGAACTTCTTTTGCACGAGGTGGATATACTCATCACTGTGAATTTTTTGACCTTTTTTCACAAACGCTAGTGCACACTTTTTTCCATCACTTGCTATCACGCCAAGTACCATCATAAAAGCTGCTTTTTTTGATGAAAATGAATACCTGATATTAACAGGAACTTCCTTTACTGTTTTGGAAGTACTAAGGTACTTTGTGTTACGATGATTACTAACTTTATCCGCAGTGAAAAATTGTTTATCAGAGAAGATTGTCACACGCCCAGGGTAAGGTTTTTGCAAGTTTAACAATTTTATGCATTGCTGTTTCCTACTTTCTTTCTGATTATTAGTGATAAGATGCTTAGTCACAACATCTCTGGATTTAAGGTTTAAATCTTTCAAAACTTTTTGCATTGTGGAGTTGGCAACATTGGCTTCCCTTGCCAACTGGCGGATGATGTGCAATGGATTTTGCTTGACTTTTCTTTCGACAAACCTTAAAAGCTGAGGTGATCGTTTCACAGGTTTTGGCTTACTAAAACGTTGTTTGATATCTCCTGTTTCATGAAAAAGTTTTCTTACTCGAAAAATTGCTGTTCTGGAGCAGTTTAAAGTCATTCTGATATCTGATGTAGTCTTATGCGATTGCAACATTTGCAGAATGCTTCGTCTTTTTGATTCTTGCAGATCCATTTTATTTAAATTTTTTTAATTTTTACGTTTTTTTTATTTCTGTGTTGATATCATTGCGTAATTTGTAAACAAATAGATCCACAGATATCTACAAGCTTGATAGAGCCTTAAATTTGAGCGTAACGCAGTTGTGTTGTCACCCGGTAATCTTTTATCTATTTATTATAACACAGAATAATTCGAAACTGTTGTAGCTGTTTGAAATAAACTGTTCGATTTTTATTTTCACTTCAAAATAATCATTAAAAAAATTTCATTATTTTATTAGCGCATTCTGAATTAAATAGTTTCGTTTTTAACTTGTAAAACAAACAGTTTTACAAAAGTGTATATATATATATATATATATATATATATATATATATATATATATATATATATATATATATATATATATATATATATATATATATATATATATATATATATATATATATATATATATATATATATATATATATATATATATATATATATGTATATATATAGACATATAATAATACATTTTTATTTTTATTACGAATATAAATTTCATATAAGACGTAATTTTTGGAGAAGGTCGTGAATTACCCAGTTTTTGCTTGCCAACCCACAAGCAAGTAGGCAAACCATACATGTCTGAGAAGAATTATGAAACTGAACCACTACGGTCTGTTTGTAAGAGACTAGCAGAGAAACTTTCTCAGATATGGATTAAAGCATCAGTTCCTACTATAAGTCTTCGAGGCATAGAATTACAGCTGGAGAAGTACATAGGCGATGTTCAGAAAGTGATTCGATCAAAGTCTGCAACAGTCAAACAAAATGAAATAGAAAAAGATCTTGACACATTGTTTGACATTTGTTTGTGTAAATGCAAAGAACTTTCGTCTTGTTGCTGTCCAATGGTTCTGAAGGTGCCAGCAATTGAGCATGACTTCCTAACTGATCAACGCACAGTACATGTTGGCAGAATAGCTGGAATCGACAAGAAGGAATCCGCACGTGCTGAGAGGCGTTTAAAACAAAAATCTGTTTCATTATCAAAGGGAGAGACTGCAGTTAAGTGTGCCAGAGTCGTTGTTGCATCTGATAATGAATCAGATAATGAAACAGACAACAATTCTGACACCGAAACTTATTCCCCTTCCGTATTAGATGCCGATACCGAAGTCACATCTACTCGTCTGAAAAACCGTTGTTTAAAAAATATTGCTCTACAAGCAGATGGTTTTGGCATATCAGATAGAGCAGTTGCCGCGATTGTATCAGCAACTCTGGTTGATTTTGGTATAGAACATATGGGGCCAGTGGATCGGAATAAAATTCGCAGAGAACAAAAACTACTAGGAACATCCTGTAAAAATGATGATTGTAGAATTACTGGATTGTATTTTGATGGAAGGAAAGATCAGACTTTAAAACTTGAGGGGGATAGGCAGACTGTGATTTCTGAGGAGCATATTTCCATTTTATCAGAGCCAAATTCAAAGTATGTTGATCACGGTACGCGAATAAGTGGATCAGCCAAATCCATTGCAGATTCAATAATTGATACTGTTGACTGCAAAAACCTTGTTTGTATTGGTTCTGATTCAACTAACGTTAATACTGGTTTAAACAATGGAGTTATACGCAGAATGGAAATTGAACTTGGTCGACCACTGCACTGGTCCATTTGTCTTTTACATCTAAACGAGCTTCCTTTGCGACATCTTTTTCACTCCTTAGATGGTGCAACAACTGGACCCCATTCAATTAATGGACCAATTGGCAAGTCTATTTCAATGTCTGTTCAGAAACCCATAGTCAGCTTTGCCATAATTGTTGGTGAACCTATTATATGCGATAAGCAGTTGTTAAGCAGTGATCAACTGCTTTTTTGAAATAGTTAATGCGGTAAAAACAGGTGTTCTACCAGATAGATTTAATTCTAGAACACCTGGGCGACTAAACCATGCAAGGTGGTTGACACTAGCAAACCGTGTTCTACGCCTCTATATATCTACTGAAGATCCATCAAATAGCAATAGCTACCTACCCGGCTCATATCGGACATTATTCTGGCTATGCTTAAGGACAACCGTCAAGTGATCCGTAAGTTTGCGTTGAAGAGAATTCTTCGTGCTCGTGAAGATGACATACCAAATCGAAATTTCAACTCCCTGAAATACGATTTCAAGCGACTAGTTAAGAAGAACTGATTGACTGGCAAACACAGCCCCGCTTGGAACCTGTTCTGACAAAACATATTCCAACTGTACAAATATTGGTATGGCTTTCGTCAGTTGAAGACATAGTCATTGACATTGAGCCATTTCCATGTCACAATCAAAGTGTTTAACGTGTGATTAAAATTGTGACTGAATCAGCATCCAAAGTTTATGGTCATAAAAATCGTGATGGCTATATTCGCGTTCAACTTGAGCGCTGCAAGTTGATGCCTAACTTTGACACAAAATCTGAATTTAAGAACATTTAAGTATAGTTTCTAATCAACGTTTGCTAATGATATATTGTTTTGACTGTTCAAATAATTTGAATTTTATTATACATTCAATCAATTAATAATGTAACAAATGAGCGTTTTTAAGTTAATTTATTTGAAAACTTCAAAGGTAAAAATGCAAAGTATAGCAAAGTAGTAGCGAAAAAAAAAAATTAAATTTGTTGGGGTTGTATAAACATGTTTTGACGCTTATTTACAGTGCTGTTGCGTAGTGTTAAAAATCGTACCGTATATACATAATTAAAAACTTAATTGTTTTATTGCATTTTCTAACATAATATGGATGGTTAAAAATGATTATTTCTACTTTTTTTCTTGCATCATTGATTGTGTAGTTGTATTTGTTGTTTTAAGCATTGATTTTTCCGTTACGACCATCACGCTTACGACCGTCGCAACAAAAAAAAAAACATAAAAAAGCTTGTAAAACTTCAAATAAAAACTATGAAACTCAGCATATAATAACATCAAATTGTGTTAAACACACACATTAAAAGATTTTATTTTACCATGCCGTTTTCTACAAAATGTCAGACAAAATTGTTTGTTCAAAAGTGGTAAAAATTAAGCGTTACAACTGTCACGCTACTTTGAGTAACTTTTTGATAAAAGTTAAAAACTTTAATTCCGCAACTTTTAAATACTAAATTATATAATAGTATTTCAGATTTTTGGAAATTTTAAGTCATTTCCGTTTTTAGTTCATTTTTAATAACTTTAAGAGTGTCAAATGTTACGATCGCCACACTCGCACAACTGCCAATATATACAAACGAAACATTATTTTCTTGGCTTCCTTATATACCTTAATTGTTGCGTATTTGAAACTTAATGTGGGCAAATTTTTTTTTAATTGCATCATTCGAAAGGGCTTATTTAACACTTCTAGAAAAAACAAAAATCATGTTAAGGAGATTTTTTCTGTAATGAAATTTTCTGTAATAATGGAAACAGCTGGTCGTGCAACAAATATTGCACATGTTGTTGCGCAACAGTTGTCGCACGACTGTTGTGTAACTATATGAAAACCAACCTTAAATGACAAGTTAAAAAAAAAATCTTTATATAACTTTTATTTAGATTCTTCAAATATACTTAATATTGCAAGCAAAAGTTATGTCAAGAAAGGTAGTTATATTATAACAATGATGATGACTATGATGATGATAATGATGATGATGATGATGATGATGATGATGATGATGATGATGATGTTTATGATGATGATGATAAAAAAATATTTATATTTAGATATATCAGAGATATGCGCTGCACTGAAAAACTATTATCTCGTAAATTATGGAAAAATAAATGAAGTTCAACCACTGCTAAAAACACCTTCAAATGTTGATCTGATACATACTTTTGTTGATCTATGTATAGTTGATGCAGTGAATACTCAATTGGATTATGTTTTCAGTGTTGAAAAAAAAAAATTTATTGAAAAACAAATGAGTTATACACCAATTCCATATAGTGAAATATTTATGAAAGAAAAATCTGTAATGTTAATATCTGGAATAGCTGGTATTGGGAAAACATGGTTGCTCAGAAAATGTTTACTTGATTGGTCAAATAATTTAATTTGGAAAAATGTTGAACTTGTTTTTTACTTGGAATGCAGGAGACTAAATCAGCATCAAAATATTTCTAATATTAATGAATTAATAAATGTTTTCTACAATGATATTTTTAACGATTTTAATATCAGTAATCATACTGCACTGTTTATCATTGACGGATTAGATGAGTTTATATATTTCAATGAATTACTAAATCCAATTTTTAACTACCCAGTTGTTAATACTTTAGCAGAAATTCGAAAATATAAACATGTTGTTGCTGGTAGAGTTTATGCAATCGATCAATACCAAAGTAAATACACAGAGCATTGTGATAAGTCAACTATTCATATAATGGGTTTTAATGAAAATGGAATAAACAATTATATAAAAAACCATGTTAAAGAGGAAAAAAAAGAAGTTATAAAAACAACTTTAAAGGAATGGCCCATAGCAAAAGCCATGGCATCTGTTCCATTTTATTTATCTTCAATGTGTAAAATTATTAGTGATTCAAAAAATATATATTCAAATTCCTTCTTAACTATGACAGATTTGTATGCAAATATTTTTTTATACTTTTTGCAAAAACACATAATCAAAAATGATAAATTGATATATGAGATAATGGAAGACAGTTTTAATAAAAGATATGTTTTAAATATTTGTAATATTGCTTATCAGTTGTTTATTGAAAATAAAATAATATTTTCCAAAAATGACATAGAATATTTTATCAGCGACTTTTATCAAAATTATGGTAATCTTTTTGGATTTATCGAAAAAGTTGAAACAAATCTAGGCTGTTATTATCAGTTTGCACACTTAACAATAATGGAGTTTTGTGTATCTGTATATGCATATAATTGTTTAAGTCTTAAAGAAATTATGGCCAATGAAAAGCTAAGAAGTTGTTTATCAATGATTTGTGGATTAACTAACAATAAAAGCCAGAACAGTTTATTAACGTTTCTTGTTAACCTAAATCCGTCAAATAAGTTTTCTATTTTTGGTAAGTTATTTTAGATAAATATTTTATTGAACACTTGTTCAATTAGATTTAAAAATTTGAAAATTTTTGACCTATTTAAAAAATCTTTTTTTTAGTTTATATATGTGTCAGGTCTTATCATGAAGAAAATTGTCCAGCGCAATGTTTCCCGCCCGTGAAACATTGCGCTGGACAATTTTCTTTATATTTTTTTAGTATATTTTTCTTTATATTTTTTTAGTATAATTTTTTAGTATATTTTTTATAATATTTTTTAGCGCACTCGTCATTAAGTTATTGGGAGCGATCTTTTATTTTTAATTATGGCTGTTCCAAACAATTTTATTTAGTTTTAATTTGTTATATAGTTATACGTTTATTATACGTTTTTTAGTCGATAAATATACTAAAATTATTATTTAGCAGCACACTGCCTGACAAAACGTTCAAAATTCTTTGGACTTTCTAAATACAAGTTTATTACTTTATCGCTTCTGATTGTGTGTGTTTTTCCCACCTAGTTCTTAATGATCTGGTTTTAAAGAATAAATTTATCTTTTATGTCTTTAACTAAATTTAATTAATTTTTTTATTTTTACATTGAATTTA
>NC_061161.1:5023718-5061218 GCF_022113875.1 Hydra vulgaris | reverse complement strand
TTCGCAAAACACCATTCATTGTTTGTAGAAATTTGCGACAGAATAACGTAAGTTGAAAAGATGAGTTTTTTAATTGAAGTATATCTTTTAAATTTTATAAAGCAGTCAATTAGTGCAAACTTTGTGCTATTTTGGGTAAAAATACGAAACTTGGTGGACATCTTGAAAAGGTTAAAACATTCATTTTAAGACTCAGACCCATTTTCAAAATGACTATAGATGGTCTCCATTGACACGAGCACTTAAGCAGCCGTGGCGCAGTGGTAGCGCATTTGCTTCAGAAACGTAAGATCCGTAGTTCAAACCCACCTCTGGGCAAGTTTTGCGACATCGGTTGGGAAGGAGGCGTGAACTTCCTATTAAATGCTATTCCGCGGCGCTCTGTGATAAGAATGTAAGGACTTTTGGGGCACTTAAATCAAAAAAAAAAAAAAAAAAAAGCACCTGTCTGTAGCAACTAAATTTTCTTTTTTTAAAATCTAACAATTTATACACCAATCGAAAGCTCAATAAAAATTAGGCAAAAAACATAAAAACACTATAAAAAAAAAAATTACTAGATAACAAGTTAGAGGGTTTTAAATAACTATTAATCCAGGGGGTAAAATAGATACAAAGTACTGCGTGCAAAACAAAGTTTTAAATAAACAAACAAATAAAAAGACAATTCAAAATTTTGAAAAGGTTTTTTTATTTAAAATATAAAATAAATGTATTTTTTATTTTTTCTATAAAAAAACACTTTGATAATATAATCAAACTTTACAACTTTTGCCCTAAAATTATAAAAATTGAATAATTAGACGTTTGGAACACGAAAAGAAATTTTAATTTTTAATATAATTGTTTTATCAATCATATGGGGATGATTTTAGGTAGTTTGCATGATTTTTTCAAAAATCATGCAAACTACCTAAAATCCATATGATTAGTAGTTTGCATAATTTTTAATACCTAAATATCCCCATATACAAAATTCAATGTGCACATACTAAATTAAGAACTCTAAGAAAAACAAAAGCGATTTTTTTTTATGATTTACTTTTTATATCATTTAAATAAGTTTTCGAGTAAATTTTATAGATCATATAATTTAAAATAGAAAAATTTTAGCAACTAAAAATGGCTAAAAAGCGTTTAAGTGAAGGTTTATTTGAATTTTTGTTAATTGACTGGAACTTGTGTTTGTTTTGTCAGGTGAAAACCACCAAGAGTTTAATATGTCCAGGCAAAAAAACCACAATTCTAGAGCTACATATGAAAAAAATTGCCATAAGTATAGAAAAATTTAAAAGACTGAGTGAGTCACCAATTACAATATTATTTGATAATGTAGATACAAATATTCAAATGGAAAAATTTATTCAGCATGATTCAAAGTTTCACAAGTTGTGTAACAACAAATTTCACTATATGAAACTAGAAAGAGCTGAAAAAACATTTACTCCTAAACCAACTAGAGTATAAAAAGAAAGATGATGGTGTTGAGCATACTTTTTGTTTAATCAATCAGCTACCAAATAAGAAAGCTTATTCAAAAGCAGCTTTTGAAACTATTTTGAAATGTTTTTTTTTGTGAAAGCTCTGACAATGCACTTCATCGGGTTTCAACATTTGAATTAGAAAGACGTGTTAAAATAGCGCTACTATCCTTGAAGATAGTACATTGTTAGGGAAGCTTAGTGATGGTGATATGATAGCCCAAGATGCAACGTATCACTCTACTTGTCTTCTAAGTCTCTATTGAAGAACTAATAGAAAAGAGTCCGATAAAATTTTATGCAATAATTCTAAAGAACAAATAAATTTCCAGGTTATTGCTGAATTGAAACAATATATAATTCAACAAGCGAAGCATAAAGATAACGGTGTCTTTAAATTAGTTGACCTCGCTATAATATACCAAAAAAGGGTTACTGAACTTGTCGGAAACACTTCTGAAAGGATCCTCACAACAAAATTAAAGCAGAGTTTGTTAGCGCATGTAGAAAATCTAAAGGAGTATAGTGATTAAAAGTGTTCTTACTTAACATTTGATAAAAATGTTAGAAATGTTTTGAAGAGTTGTTATAATAAGTAATATGAAGACAAATCTTTCATATTATCTGAAGCAGCAAAAATCTTGCGGCGAGACATTCTCGCAAATCGAAGTAATGACTTCAACAATTATTTTCCACAAGATTGCCAAACGGCATTTGTTCTTGCATAGGTATTTATATAGGCATAATGATTTATACGAAAACTTGTAAAAAGGCACTTGTTGATAAACTTTATAAACTAAGCATATCAATATCTTATAACCAGGTAATGGAATTATTAACACAAATGGGTAATAGAATTTTGAACTACTTCGCTGAAAACATTTTAGTTTACCCACCGCGCTTGAATCTTAACGTTTTCACAACTGTTGCTTTGGATAATATAGACCACAACTCAAGTTCCGCGACAGCTGAAGGCTCTTTTCACGGAACATGAATATCATTAATTCAGCATCGAAAATCAAAGAAAATTGTATTAGATCTTCAAATTTCTACTTTAGAGTTTTCTGAAAAAAAATATTTGTTAAACATTCCTGATTCAGACACTGAGATTCAAGCAGTTTTGAATTTTAATAAAAGACGCAAAACTATTCCAACGTCTGTTTGAACAGCCTTTTTTTGAACTTAAACCAGAAATAGACTTAGAAAAAACGTACAACTTGCTAGCACTTCATCTTATGCATATTATAGGTTTAAATAGTTAACCAAAGATATATATAAACATTTTTTTTTTGTTTTAGATGGTTTGTCCACGTTAAAGATGTATCACTATTAAGTGAAAAAATTGAAAGCAGTTCCAACATAACATGGTCAACATTCAATGCATCACAGATTAATGCCGTCAAAATAATTGATCATTCAGCGTTGCTGCCATTATTCCGTAAGTCTTCTAAATCTGCTGCATGATTATACATGGAATGGATGTTATCAAGACAGCTATTCATTTTTTAAATAAAGGTCAAGCACATGTCATTTCTTTTAACCAGCCATTGTATTCCTTGGTTAAACTGATACAGTGGAATTGGAAAGAATAATATGGAGAAAAAGCTTTTATAATTATAATGGGGCCACTTCATATCAAAATGGTATACACACTCTAAGAAAATATTAAAATTTCGTAATAGGTAACTGCTGCTGGTTTTCATGTTTTGATGAAAAAAGCTTACCAAGACTAATTAGTTTGAAATGAAAGATGTGAAAAACATTTTGATAAATGAAGCGAAGATTTTGAGCAGGTTTATCCCCATTTTAGATTTTGGTCAATAACTTTCAGATTTGAGCTGCTTATACTAATTTTTGCGCGACCAATAAGAACTGGAGATTTTTATTTGTATAGGCAGTGCATTCAACAACTGCTACCTTGGTTTTTTACACTGGACCATACGCATTACTCGCGTTGGTTATCCGTTCATTTAGCAGATATGATTCAATTGGAAAAAACAAATCCAGAAATTGCAAGACTATTTCAGAACGGTATGTTTGTTGTAAACAAAACAAAGAGAAAGTTTTCCTCAATTGGGCAAGACCATGCACATGAGTAAAATAACAAATGCGTCAAAGGAGAAGGAGGTTTTTTTTTTTAATTATAATAACAATAAAATTTCCATTTAAGCAGCTTATCGGAAAATATAAAATTGATTGAGTTAATTTAATTTTCTTTTAATTATAAGTGTAAAACCCATACATTAAAAATAAAATATTTCAAACTTTATTAAGGTGCAATCGGATTAATGGAAGATTCACTAGAACTACTCCGCTGGATGGCTTGTGGACCTGAGTTAGCTTGATGCGTAAATAAAAATTGAATCAAGTTTACCATACGCTGAAAACGATGAAGGTGATTTCGTAGAAACAAGTTTCAAACATCATGAGCAAAATAAAAGTCATCAAATTAGGTTTGCGTATCAAGTTACGAACTTAGTTGATGTAATTTCAAATTTATTTAATTTTTTTCATCATTTAATCATTTAAACAAGAAAGAGCTTCTGGTACTTGATACCCATGTTATCAAAGGCAAAGAAGTGATAAATACTGTTAAATTTAATTGAGAACTTTGGAGAAAAAATATTCAACCATTTATTTCAAACCAAAATAAAAGAGTGTAAGGAGTCTATGTTCCAATAAAATCCCATAAAACGAAATAAACTACCACTTTTTAATTATGTCAATACAAAAAGGAAGTTAAAAGATCAATTGCAAATATCTGCGTTTATATAGAACTGCTAATTGTTTTCGCAACTGTACATTTCCTGCATAATCCAAGATGGCAAGTTTTTGCTCATGAAAACATCGCGTTTCCACCGTCTCTTTCAAAAGATGTACTGTTACGCATTGGAAATAAATCAGATCTTTTAACGTGTTTTAATGATTTGCACAGCATATTTAAAGATAAACCCAAAGTTGAATGTTTAATTATTGATGGAGCTATAATTGTAAATATTTTATCACCCAAGAACTGTGAATCTTTCGAAGATTATTCAACCAAGGTATTCCAGAAATTCATTTTGGAACAGTTACAATGGTATGCAAGAGTTGATATTATTTGGGACGTTTACAAAGAAAACAGTCTTAAAGAATTTGTAAGAGTCAAAAAAGGACAAGGTATTCGTCGTTGTGTATTGCCCGAATTAAAAATACCAAGTAATTGTCAGTCATTTCTTTGCGTCAACCAGAACAAAAACAAATTATTTAAGTTCCTTTCAGTCCAAGTATCTTGTCTTCAAACAGATAGGTTGATAGTTGGTACCCACGAGCACTCAGTGGTATCTAACCAAAATATCAACAAATCCATTCTTGAGCCTTGCAAACATGAAGAAGCGAGCACTCGTATATTTCTTCACATATATGACGCTGCTGTAAATAGTGGACTTAAAAACGCTATGATCAGAACTGTAGATACTGATGTTTTTGTCATTAGTAAAACTTTTTATTTATACTTTAGATTATCTTCAAGTCTAAAATTAATTTATGTAATAAAAATGGCGAAAACCAACGCTTCTTATCAGTGCACGATCTTGTAAAATGTCTTGGTCCAAAGAAAAAGTATTTACTTCTATTTCAATCAAAAACAGATTGCGAACAAGTTTCATTTTTTGATGGAAAAAAGAATAAACTTTCCTGGAAAACTTGGAAGATCTCTTTAACGCCTTCAATTTCCAATTGTCCCTCAAAAGAAAGTATCATAATTAGTTTCCGTTTAATTAAAAGATTTGTTGTGCTGCTATATGACCCTACAAGTTTTTACAGTGGTGTAAATAAATGCAGAAAAGACTTATTTCAAAAAAAGGACGTTTGCCAGATGCTTTGCCTCCTAAGCAAGACGCTTTGCAACTGCATATCTCTAAAGCTGTTTACCAGGCTCAATATTGGTAGGCACAATCATTATGTAAGAATCCATCATTGCCTAATCCATGTAAGTGGGGTTGGGTTATGGAAGACAATATTTACGAAACTATTTGGACGACAATTCCGGAAGCTTCCTAAATGTGCAGTGAACTAATACGATGTGGCTGCAAAATAGAGAAAGTCTGTAGAAGTTTTTTTTTTTTTTAGGAGCAATGCTTGTACACTTTGTAAATGTGTACAAGCATTACTTCCATGTACCGCACATTTCAAATGTGGTGGTGATGGTGAACGTTAAAATCAAAACTTACCAAAAATTTAAAATATAACGGGTTTTTAAACTTTCGATTTTTAACATTGTGTTTTTAACTATTTATTAAATATTAAAAAAAAAAAAACTTAGTTTTATTCTGAAAAGATATTTTATATTTTTTATTAAAACTAAATTATTTGTGTCATAAAAACATTTTATTATAATTAAAAAAAATTTATTACAAAAATATTAAACTTTTACCCCCTGATTTTTAAGTTATAAAAGAATTGCCTCTTGTTACCAATTTATTTTTAACATATTGTGTTTTTATATTTTTTGCTGTGTTTTGGGCTTTCGATTAACGCATAAATGACCCTTTTTTGAGATTTTTTTTTCTTTCGCTGCGAATATCATCCGATAGCTATTTCGAAAGTGGGTTTCGAAATGGGTTTCTTAAAATGATTATTTCGATATAATCAACATGTAGGCCAAGTTTCATGCTTTTACCCTAAAAAGCACAAAAACATATAAATTTGTCACCAATTGACTGCACTATTACCTCAGTTGAAAAAACGCAGTTAAAGATCTTTAGTTGTGTTTTTTTCAAAAAAATCAAAAAAATTAAAAAAAAAATTAAAAAAAGTTTTTTAAAAAAAATCTCTATTCACGTATATATGTGAATAGAAATTATTATTTTTTAACACTAAGCAAACTTTTTGGTTTAATTGAACAAGAATCTTTAACAAAAACTTTTTATAAAAAAATTTAACATAAAATCAAGTAAACCGTTATTAGTTTTCTCCCTTACGATTTTTTACTCTCGTAGCTAACTTAGAGAGCGTTTTTTATTGCGTCCGCAATTTATAAACATTCAATTAATGAGCGTGTTTCATGTGACAAGAGCAATCGCTTATGCTTCATGCCAAGGCCTGACGTGTATAAAAGTGTGTGTGTATTTGGTAAAAGTTTTTACATTCTCAAATGTTATTTATGTTAATTTAATTCATTTATCCAAAAAAGAGTTAAGAAATAACTGACATTAAATAAAATTTATTTCAGTAAGCATTTAAATACATAATTTTCAATAACATACTTTCATTAAGACAGTACTTGGTGGCATCTTTTTTTTTAAAACAGCAATAATCCATTGAATCAACTAAGTTAACAAGAACATTATAATGAATACTATAATAACGTTTTTCAATGAAAGCAAATAAATTATCTTAGTTGATAAGTTGCTTTATTTGAAAGTCATTTTTTTCTTTGCATCTGGCAAAATAACATACTACATAATATGTGAACAAACTCTTCATTCTTGTTCATTATTTAATTACTGAACTACTTATTCTTTTTTTTTTAAGGCAAATAGCTATTGCAATTTCTTTTAAAAGTAGTTAACTCCAAATCAAAATATAAAATTGCGTGTTATAACATAGCAATTTACATTACTAATTACATGTCTAGTAGCTAACTATTGCAGATACTATAGCATAGCATTTGCTTAGTATTCTCTATATTTATAAACAATATACATTCCGGTACCCAGTTTTTCTCCAATATCTGTAACTCTTTTTTGCAAATTTCAGTGTTTTCGAAAAGTTACTGTAGTCTATCTTGTTGTAAACTTGTTCAGCAAACCAATACTTTAATCAGTCATACAAAAAAAAAGTTTAAGTTTTCCGTAATGTTCGCATTGATTAAGAATAAAATCTTTTTTTTTATTAGGATTTGAAAAAAAAACAGAATATGCAAGAAGTTTATGTTATTTCTCCACCCTGACTTATAAACAATCACTTCTGTTCCATTCACAAGTTTTGCTTGAAATTCTTCATAACTGTTCCATAGGGTTTACCAAAATAAATAAATATATATATATATATATATATATATATATATATATATATATATATATATATATATATATATATATACATATATATATATATATATATATATATATATATATATATATATATATATATATATATATATATATATGTATATATATTATATATATATATATATATATATATATATATATATATATACATATATATATATATATATATACATATATATATATATATATATATATATATATATATATATATATATATATATATATATATATATATATATAAAAAGTTGATTTCCTTCAGGACAAAACAAGTGCAACTCCACAAAATGGTAATTCACAATCATAATTTCGTGGCAAATCCTTTGTTGTCAATCACAGCCTTGTACCATCGAGGCATAGATTCGATCAGGTGATCAATGAAACTTTTTTGAATCGCTGCCCAGGCCTTTTGGACTTGTTCAAACAGTTGGTCCTTCTTACGAACACCTTCACGATTACTTATGCGGTTGACGATCTCCCACAGGTTCTTGATAGGGTTGAGATCCGGAGATTGAGGCAGTAAGTGGTTTTCTTGAAACCACTGCTTGACTACTGTGTTTTGTATCACTTGTCACTGTGTTTCGGATCGTTGTCTAGCTGAAAAACCCATTTTATTAGCATATTCCATTCAGCATGAGGTAACATAATATCTTTCAGGATATTTTTATACATGAAACGGTCCATTAATTCCTCGATTCGATGTATTGGACCAAGACTGTTAGCAGAAAAACACCCTCAGACTATTACATTGCCTCCACCATGCTTCACGGTCTTAAGACGTTAACGTAAATCGGGGCGTTTCTGGCCGGTCAACATACACGGCAAATGTCATCGCTCCCACTAATGCTGAACTTCGATTCATCACTAAACAGGACAGTTTGCCATTTCTACATAATCCAGTCAAAATAAGATGTAGCAAACAGGAGTCTTTTCTTCTGGTTCTTTAGTAAATTCAGCGGTTTCTTTGCAGGGCGTTGAAAAAACAATTCGTTGTCAACAGCAAGTCGTCTGATTGTTCGGTCCGATACAGGCAGTTCTAATTGCTTTTGTATCTCGACTGATGATATTCAGGGATCCTACTTAATAGATCTGACGATCATAGAATCTTCTATAGAAGTTGTGGAACGCAGTCTTCCACCTTTGTTATACTTCCCCATAGAACGATATTTGGAACATAGTCTTAATACGACTTATTGTTTCACGCGATATTTATCACAAATACTTTTTTTTGACATTCCACTTACATAATGGCCAATAATTTTCTTTTTTAGTTCCAATCCAAGACTGTCGGGAGACATTTTTGCACGTAAAGTCATAAAAAATAATAAAAATAATAACAAAAAAAAACTCTTTTATAAAACTCACTTCGATAAACTGTCTTGATAATACTTTCTGATTGACTTCCATATACTGACTGAATAACATGTCGGTTTACAAGTCGCTTATATAGTAAAATGAACCTCTGTGAACTTTTTCTGGAAGAGTCTAAATGCTTCTTTTCGATGTTTCTAAAAGCTTCTGGATGCGTCTAGATGCATCTGAATGTTTCTGGAAACTTCTGGATGCTTCCAGATGCTTTTTCTAGAAACATCTGGAAGCTTCTGCATGTTTATGGATTTTTCTGGATACTTCCTTTAATTAATAAAAAACTTACGTGACGTTGAAAAGGACCAGACTTAAGAAAATGAAACAAACCAAAAAAGTTGCACTTGTTTTGTCCGCTGCAAAAAGGCACTTGTCAACGATACTCTACATGTGTGCTGTCACCTGTCAGCTTATTGCTCTTGTCATGGCATGCTATGGCTCCAGACTCCTGAACTGTTTGCTGTGGTAGTATAGTTCGTTTTGTTTTTAAGACATGTAAAAATAGGAACACTTTTTGGCATTGTTCAATGTTGATTGCAAATGTTTTGTCCAATACTATATATATATATATATATATATATATATATATATATATATATATATATATATATATATATATATATATATATATATATATATATATATATATATATATATATATATATATATATATATATATATATATATATATATATATATATATATATATATATATATATATATATATATATATATATATATATATATATATATATATATATATATATATATGTATATATATATATATATATATATATATATATATATATATATATATATTTTCGTATATATATATATATATATATATATATATATATACATATATATATAAACATATATATATAAACAAATGTCACAATCAATGCTGTTATCTTCTTTATTTTTGAATTCATTTTCATTTAAGCATGGCTTATCACACAATGGGCATATATATAGTTATACAAATCCAAGTAGGTAACGTTGCACATATGTCTTAAAAAACAGAATTAAGCTTGGAAGCACTCTTTGCCAATGTTCTTCATCGAACGTGATTTTTTTTACTAAAACACCTTTCTTTGTATAGACTACGAAATACGTGGATTTATTACCAGTGATTGCCAGTTGGCCGATTATTTAGGTGTAATATTTATGATTTCTTTTAAGCACTATTTTGCCGTCAACTATTTCCAAAAAATCTGTTTTTTTCCATAAAAAGCTTGTATCTTTGTCCTAAATACTGAAAGGACATTTGTATTCTACACAAGGTTTTAGGCAACAACGGCATTGAAAAATGTCTGGAGAAGGATACAGGTGCGGTTTGTGCATGAATAAACTACACGTTATGAGCTTAGAATTTGATGTTTTACGCCTTCAGTTGACATAAATATTTTATGGTGAAGTTATTTACCATGTTCTTTGTTATAACATGGTAAGCTTTTTCTAATTCTTAAAGTTGATTGTCATTAAATGTCAGCATACCAAAAAATCTATCAGTCACTCAGCTTAGCTCCGTTGGAAAACAACTACGTGCTGCTGAAGCATTTTATGTTATTAGAAGTGACACATCATTATCTTGCTTAGGGTTAATCATTTTATTTAGAGCGGCATTAGGAAGAACTTCCTTGATATTTAATTAAAAAAACTTTTTTCAACTAATTTCATGCATTTCTTCTGGTCTTGGATCAAAATCATTTTTTTCTTTGTAAATCAAAAGATTTTTATGCCTTTTATCACTTTTATAAAACGCTGTGCAAATGGTGCCATCCCCATTAAACAAAATCCAAAGTTGATGGGATTTTTCTCATATATGTTGAGAAGGAGAGACCAATGAACGTATCATAATATAATCGTTTAATTTTTTGCTAAACAACTAGCCAACAAAACCACTTCCAAGGTATGAATATGCTTTTTTAAGTTTGTAATGACCAATGTAATTAGTTTCAAATGCTTTGCCTTTGATGATAAAAGCAAATATTTGTCCAATATCTGTAACAGGCCATTGTTGCATATCGTCTATAAAATCATTTGCTTTCAACGGGTCAAAATCTATTTTAAACGATTTCAGTAGATTTGCGTAGTTACTATTTCATTTATTGCAAACATATTCAGTACTTGGTACAACTTTAGTTTTTTGCTTATATGCCATTAAAGCTGTAGCAGCTAGGGAGCTATGATTGCTGGAAATTGTAAAACCACGCCATTTGAGATAAAACTGCAGCTCTCCTTTTGACATTTCAAAAAAATTTTCTAGAGTTTCTACTTTTATTTCATTTTTAGTTAGCATATCCATATCCATTTTTTATTTGAGTACGTTGAAAGTTTTTAATTATATTTTGATTCGTTTTGTTTAATAGAAACTTTTATAACAATGCAATGGGCTCGAAATTGAGCTCTTTATGTTTGGGCGCAAAAGCATCATTTCAATTCTCCTTGAAAAGTTTTTTACTTTTTTAATAAAGCTAAAGCTAATATAGTTTCCTTTTCTTTTTAGTCAGAAAAAAAATAAGAAAAAAAGTGTTATAAGAGCATAAATCAATTTATTTTTTATTACAGTTATCCATTTTATTTTGCAGTAAACTTGGTTTATGCCAAATTAACATGTTTTTTGGTTCTGACAAATAACTTAATAGTCATCGTTATAATAAAGAATTTTCTGAATATAGTAACACTTACTTGGATACAGTAAAGTATGCAGGTTTTTTAATGTTTGAAATAAATAACTTTTAACCAAAGAAAATTCGAAATTTGTAATATATATATATATATATATATATATATATATATATATATATATATATATATATATATATATATATATATATATATATATATATATATATATATATATATATATATATATATATATATATATATATATATATATATATATATATATATATATATATATATATATATATATATATATATATATGTAAAAACTTTTCACAATATATTTTGAAACAAATATAAATAACTACTTTACAACAATATTTTTAAAGTTATATCGAATGTACTCCACACGTGTTATATATGAATAAAAGCTGTTAAAAGCCGAAATAAATTTTTTGAAGTAAACTAAACACAAATGTTTTTAACTCAAGATATTATTAAATAATAAAAATCGGAAAGGTTTAGGAGATTAATGATGGAAAAGAGATTTTTTGCGAATTATTACAGGTTTTTAGAGCCCACTGTTTTTTTTTAGGGCTCAGGTCCGGCTCTTAACAAATATTCGTCTCCAAGGCGGCTCCGGTTCCCTAACTTTATGAACAAAAATCTCAAATTTTTGAATATTTTTTTTAACACGTTTGCTAACCCGAAACTATACCAATTACAGCAATTAATTTTTTATAAACTTTTATGATTATAAGATTATTGTATTACTATCACTACTCTGCTACCGAATATTATAATTGAAAAGAAAAATGTTTTAGGTAAATAAACAGTTGTTTCTATATACTATTTACCCGTGCCCACTGGGTATCTAGTGGGCACGGGACCTAAAAAAGACGCATTTTGAATGTTTATAAGACTTTCAAAACGCTCCAAAGACGTTTGAAAGACCTCTTTTGTTAGTCCGGTGCCCACTGGGTAAAACATGAGATCGTTAAATTCAAAACAATAAAAAATTAAAAAAAAAAATGAAAAATAGTTCAACTAATGCAAAAGCTTCAATATTTATTTTAATCTAAGGAACTTGAAATTTATAAAAGTGCTTTTTGTTTTAATATCTTTTTATTATTTCAAAGAAATAAGAAAGCATTTACGCTAATCAATGACATCAATTTTTACGCAGTGTCTTTGACATTTTTTTTTCCTACAAATGTCGGCTCTCTAATTATAATCTTTTTTGGGCTTCGTCATATTCTGCTTTTGCCGAGTTGAATATTTTTTTGTCAACTATTCCGAGTTGAATATTTTTTCGTAACCTATTTATTTTTTCTTCACCTTTTTTTCACCTACTTAGATAATATTAATGAACACATAAAAAGTACATTAAAATTAAACCAGTAGAAAAATACTGCTGAAGTCATCAAATGGTTCAAAAGCATAAAAGAAAAGAAACACTGCACCTTTATCCAACTCGACATCACTGAGTTTTACCCACTATTCTAAAAAATCACACTTACAATTCTAAAAATTTCTTTAACGTTTGCAAAACAACTTATAAAAATTAGCGAAGAAGAAATCAGAACAATTATCCATTGAAGAAAGTCTTTGTTATTTTTTAACAACGAAACTTGGAAAAAAAGTCAACTAGCGACTGCTTCGATGTCACAATGGGTTGTTACGATAGAGCCGAGGTTTCGGAGCTGGTAGGTCTTTATATATGAAATTCATTATCTGAAACTGTTACCAACAGCAAAATGGGCCTTTACCGGGACGACGGAATGATAATAATGCGTTAAAAATCTGCCGCATAGATAGATAGAATCCGAAAAATATTATAAAAATTTGAAAAAAAACTGGCTTCCAAATAGAAATTACGACAAACCTTAAAGTTCCTAACTTCTTAGATGTTACATTTAACTATGAAAAAGACTCATATCATCCTTTCAAAAAACCAAATAGCAACCTACTTTACATCCATACTGAGTCCAACCACCCCCCACAAATTATTAAACAAATTCCAATTGCTATCAACAATAGGTTATCCCAGAATTATTCTGACGAAAAAATAATCAACTCGGCAAAGGCAGAATATGACGAAGCCCTAAACAGAAATGGGTTCAAAGATTTTAGCTTCTAATACAACCCTAAAATTGATACCAAAGTAACCCCCAATCGTAGAAGAAAAAGAAATATAATCTGGTTTAACCCACCATTTAATAAATACGTTCTCACAAATATAGACAAAACCTTCTTACAATTACTCGACAAACACTTTCCGTAACACAACAAAAGTTAGCTACAGCTGTACAATCAACATAGCAAAAATTATAAAGAACCACAACAATAAAATTATTTCGATGAACCCAACGGTCACTTTAGCTTGCAATTGTAAATTAAGCAAATTCTACCCTATGAAAGGAAATTGCAGAAAAATAAAATTAATTTATAAGTGCATTGCATCATTCCCAAACACACCCGACAAAACATACATTGGTTCAACAGAGGACATAAGGAAAGCTAGATGGGCGAATCACAAGCAATCCTTTAAAAATAAAAAAATCACAAATGCAACCACGCTTTTAAAATATCTATAGGATACACCCAATTTAAAATGGCTCATCATAAAATATGCCCCCGCCTACAACAACATAACCAAAAAATGCTTGTTATGCTTATACGAAAATCTAACTATTTTATTGTATAAAAATCCTCAAGAATTATTAAACAAAAAAAATTAACTAATATCTAAATGTCGCTATGAGAACAAGTTTTTTTTGGAAAACCACAAATCAAAGGATTAGATTTTTAACTCATTTTCTTTTGTACAGATATATTAATTTTTCACGAGAAAAAAAACATTGTTACACCTGATGATTGCAATTAGCATGAAACTTATTGTTGTGAAAAATATGCAGTTTTACATATAAATAATATATTTGTATATATATATATATATATATATATATATATATATATATATATATATATATATATATATATATATATATATATATATATATATTATATATATATATATATATATATATATATATATATATATATATATGTATATATATATATATGTATATATATATATATATATATATATATATATATATATATATATATATATATATATATATATATATATATATATATATATATATATATATATACAATGGCGGAACTACTGGACGCAGGACCCTTCGTTGCGGGGGGGGCCTACCAGCTATAGGGAGCCCTCATATAAAAAAAGTTGTACACTCAATAATATATATACTATAAAACTCTTTTCCGCAAAAAAAACATTCTTATATATATATGTATATATATATATATATATATATATATATATATATATATATATATATATATATATATATATATATATGTATATATATATATATATATATATATATATATAGATATTTATATATATATGTATACATATATATATATGTATATATATATATATATATATAATATATATATATATATATATATATATATATATATATATATACAGTATTGGAAAAAACATTTGCAACAAACATCGAACAATGCTAAATAAACTGTATATATATAATATATGTAATATATAAACTGTATATATATAAACTGTATATATATATATATATATATATATATATATATATATATATATATATATATATATATATATATATATATATATATATATATATATATATATATATATATATATATATATATATATATATATATATATATATATATATATATATATATATATATATATATATATATATACATATATATATATATAGTATTGGACAAAACATTTGCAAACAGCATTGAACAATGCCAATAAGTGTTCCTAACTTTACATGTCTTAAAAACGAAACGAACTATACTACAACAGCAAACAGTTCAGGAGTCTGGAGTCATAGCATGCCATGACATGAGCAATTAGCTGACAGGTGACAGCACACAGGCAGAATTTTGTTGACAAGTGCCGTTTTGCAGCAGACAAAACAAGTGCAGCTTTTTTGGTTTGTTTTGTTTTCTTAAGTATGGCACGTATCAACGTTACGGAAGTTTTTTAATAATTAAAAGAAGTATCCAGACGTTGTGTTTCACAGAGCTTTATTGTATCATCACAATGTAAATGTAACACGGTAAGCCTTGAGAAGCGTGATTATTTATTTTTATTATTTTTATGACTTCAAGTGCAAAAATGGCTCCCAACAGTCTTGAATTGGAACTAAGAAAGAAAATTATTAGCGATTACCTAAGTTTAATGTCACAAAAAAGTATTTTAGATTATTATCGCGTGAAAAATGGACCGTAACAAGACTATGTTCCAAATATCGCTCTACGGGAAAATTGGCAGCAGAAAAGGTGGAAGACTACATTCCACCACTTCTAGAGATGATTCATGATCCTCAGATCCGTCAAGATGGATCCATCGATATCATCAGTCGATATACGAAAGCAATTAGAGTAGCCTGTATTGGAGCGAACAATCAGACGACGTGCTGTTGAAGCCGGATTGTTTTCTCGACGCCCAGCAAAGAAAGCGCTAATTTCACTAAAGAACCCAAAAAAAAGAATCCTATTTGCTACATCTCATATTGACTGGAATGTTTAGAAATGGCAAACTGTCCTGTTCAGTGATGAATCAAAGTTCAACATCATTGGAAGCGATGGCATTTGCCGTGAACGTCGAGCAGCCGGAAAACGCCTCGATTTTCGTTACTGCCATAAGACCGTGAACCATGACGGAGACAATGTAATGGTCTGGGGGTGTTTTTCTGCTAACGGTCTAGGTCTAATACATTGAATTGATGGATTAATGGACCGTTTCATGTATAAAAATATATCCTAAGAGATGTTTTGTTACCTCATGCTGAATGGAATATGGCAATAAAATGGATTTTTCAGCAAGACAAAATCCAAAGCACACTGCAAAAGTAGTCAAGAAGTGGTTTCAAGACAACCATCTATCGGTGATGGATTGGCCGCCTCAATATCCGGATCTCAACTCTATCGAAAAGTTGTGGGAGATCGTCAACCGCAGAAGTAATCGTGAAGGTGTTTGTAATAAGGATCAACTGTTTGAACAAATCCAATAGGCCTAGACAGTGATTCAAAAAAATTTGATTGATCACCTGATTGAATCTATGCCTCAATGATGCAATAATGTGATTGACAACAAAGGATTCGCTACAAATGCAGCACTTTTATTCAAAGAAACTAATTTATATATATATATATATATATATATATATATATATATATATATATATATATATATATATATATATATATATATATATATATATATATATATATATATATATATATATATATATATATATATATATATATATATATATATATATATATATATATATATACCACTTTTTCTTTTCTGCAGTGCTAAAACTTTTTTTGTGCAATATTGCCTATAAAGTTATATTTAATAATTATAACTAAAGTTCAAACTTTAAAATAAATAAA
Source organism: Hydra vulgaris (assembly GCF_022113875.1). Classification (NCBI taxonomy): domain Eukaryota; kingdom Metazoa; phylum Cnidaria; class Hydrozoa; order Anthoathecata; family Hydridae; genus Hydra; species Hydra vulgaris. The sequence goes on along the minus strand of NC_061161.1, from coordinate 5,044,189 downwards.
TATATACTGAATGCTTTCAATATTTTATGTATTTATGTTTATGTAAACTATGTATTGCATATCATTTTACATGTTTCAATATAGTAAGTCTTGATGAGAAATTTATCTGTGTCTCAATATCGTATTTTTAACCTTGTTAGTTAGTTATTTGGCAACAACAACAAAAACTTGTGTCGAAATAGCTTATATTGTCTTACTTAGTAGTTCTAAAACATTCTACACATATTTAGAGTGTTTTATATCATTCTACATTAGTATAGAACTACCAACAAATTTCTACAGCCTCCTTTATTATATAAATTGTTTAATGTTAAAAATCCGAGGTTGTAAACTTTCGAAAAACTAAAATAGGCTGCATTTTCCTCTGTAGTAAGTTTTTGTAATTCGCCTAATAATTTTTTTTTTAGAGAATGATGTTTTTCACTTTTAACAAAAAAAATGTTATACCATTTAAAAACTTACTTCGGGGAGAAGTGCAGTTTTTTTAGCTTTCTGAAAGTTTAAATATATATTAATAAATTTATTTTTGTTATATTTATAACTTTTTCGTAAAATTTAACAAATCTTCTTTTATTTTGAAAATGTAAAAAATTGCCATAGGAAACTTGTTCTCTGGGTACAGAAAGATTAGTTGTACTGGAATAATATGGATATTAGGTACAATTTTTTTCTTTTCTTTTAATTCTATGGTTTTAGCTTATTTTATTATTTTTCAAGTCAAAAGGTATATGGAACAAAAATAAACTTTCTAAAAAAGTTTATGTTATGTTTGTTTTCCTCATGTAAACTAAAACAGAAATTAAAGTTTTTGTTATAGTTATTAAGACTAAACTTTACTTTTGTTTATTTATTATCAAAAACAATCGACTCTTAACTTAACTTTACTCTGAACTAACGTTCAGTTAGTAACTGAAGGACAGTTACGTCACATAATAAAGTGAAAAAATCAATTGTTTTTTAATTTACTTTATTGTCCTGAAGAAAAAATGAAGCAGTTAAAAAAAACTTAACATTATTTATCTAATTGTTAATTAATAATTATATTAATAATTATATTAAATTTTAATTAAATTACTTTTGAACTTTATATATATATATATATATATATATATATATATATATATATATATATATATATATATATATATATATATATATATATATATATATATATATATATATATATATATATATATATATATATTTATTTTTTTTAATAAAAAAACTGTTAATAAAAAAGCATATAACTTTAACAAAGTAAAAACAAAGTAAAAAGTAACAAAGTAAAACTTAAGACTCCTGTCAACAACAAAATGACAATAAAATTATTAAATGAAAAATTGCTATAACACGTTCTAAAATTACAGGCTTTAAAAGAAGAGGGCTTTAAAAGAAGCAGCTGAATTATGGCATTAGTTTTCTATACAAAAAAGAGTAAGGAATTTATAGATTGAAGATGATTGAGATTGGACTGGTTCCGAATAACAAAGTAAAAACTAACAAAAACTTTAACAAAGTAAAATTAAAGTAAAAAGTAACAAAGTAAAACTAAAGACTCCTGTCAACAACAAAACGACAATAAAATTATCCAAAGAAAAATTGCTATAAGACGTTCTAAAATCACTTTTGCTGAGTCAGCAACCTGTTAAATCAATAGGATTTATTGACTCGCTGATACAGCGCGTTTCCAGAAATTCCAAAACTTTCCCCAACGTGTCTCTAGAAATTCCCAAACTTTTTTTTTAAATTCCTCTGCGCCATTCTCCTCCTTTTCAATGTGCCGTAGGCTCATCGATCCTTGATTTTTATCACTTATTGATGGCTTCTCAAATCATTACTAATTTTGCATTCCAACAAACATACACAAGATATAGGTTGCTTAACTTCACTGTTTCCCACCTTTACATTTATAACTCTAGTATTACTATCAGCGCCAGGATAAGTCTCTAAAACTCTTCCTAATAGCCATTTTCCCCGCGGTGTATCCGGTGAGATAACTAAAACAACATTTCCTATCTGAATATCACTTTTTTTCAAGAAACAATTTTTTTTTCTAGAATTTAAAGTGGGAAGCCACTCTCATAACCATCTCTTCTGGATTCTGCGCCAATATTTTTTTTATGCTAAAATTCTCTGTATCAACGTTTTCTAGTGCAAATTCGCCACCTACTCAACCATGTTGGAAATAATTTAGTGTTAACGGAACATCATTGTCAAAATTATAAGACTGGTATGTTAAAGGCGTTGAGTTGATCAATGATTTTGCACCTGTAAATGCTGTTATCTGTTCTTCATTATTAGTATCGGCATTACCCAGAATACTGTACTGCTTTCTTTGCTGACTTGATAACTGTTTCATGAACTCTTCCAAAATGTGGTCCAAGTGGTGGGTTTAATTAATTACAGGCCATTTAAATCCTTTATTAGCTGTTGATTGTTTTAATTTTTCTATATTTAAACTAGCTACAAGCTCTTGAAGTTCTTTATTTGCTCCAACAAAGTTAGTTCTATTATCCGAAATCATTCACTTTGGAAAATAATTTCGGGTAAACGCACAGCTCGTGATGTAAGAGAAGTATAGCACAAATAACGTTTAGTTCTTCTCATACCTCTTCCTGGCACTCTTTTATGGACCACCAAAATCAACAGCTTTTCTCGAAAAAAGACTCAATCATAATATTTATGATAATTAAAATGTTATTTCGTTCGCAAAAAATATATTCTAATTATGTTTTACATGATTTGTGCTTAAAAATATTTTGAAGGATTAATACATTTATAAGATTTGTGCAAACAGTTTGTGAACATTTTAAATGCTTTGCTTCCTAAAGATCGATATTACAATCAACTTTAATTAATACAGTTCGTTCTAAAACTGTTAGTTTACATTAACAGTTGATTTACAATAAAAATAGTTATATATAATATATAAAAATAAAAATATAAATATATGTTTCTCAACTATTTTATATAGTACTTTTTTTTTTTTTCCTAAAGGTTTTTAATGTAGGTTTACTGTAAAAACAAAATATAATAAAAACTCTACAACCATATTTATAATAATTTAGGATAATAAAAAAGATATTTTGTCTGCAAAAAACATATTCTATTCATGTTTAACAGAATTTGTACTTTTAGAAAATATTATGAAGGAATAATACATAGGATTTGCCAAACAATTTGTGAACTTTTAAATGTTTTGTTTCCTAAAAGAACAATCTTTTAACCAACTTTAATTAACAAAGTTAGTGCTGAAACTGTTAACTTACAATAGCAGTTGATTTACTATAAAAATAGTATTATATTGTACAAATATTTTGTTTAGTAATTATGTAGAACGAAAATTTATAATGTAATTATATAGACTGGGAGTCCCTGGACCATGGTGTTGGAGAATTAGGATTTTTAGTAAAGATTCAGCAAAGGGCATTTTTTTTTAAGTCTTAGTTGGCAAAGTTTATACGCCAACATCTACTGCTCATTGTGGAGGTTTTCAGTTTTTGTTACTTTTACACAAGAATATTTTAAACTACTCTTTGTAGTGTACTAAAATTGATAAATATTCTACGAAGCTGACTTATATCCTGGATTGCAGTTTTTTTATCTAACAGACGCTAAAAAGTAAAAATAAGTGATCACACCACTAATTGGAAACGTATTCAAGCAGGAGTACTTCAGGGTAGTGTCTTAGGCCCTATTTTGTTAATTCTTGTAATTTTAAAAGTTACATATATCTACATATACCCTATCTTGTTCATATCTACAACAAAGCTTCTGCCAACTTACCTCAATCTATCGTTAATAGCGTTGTACTCTGGTTTCTGACCATTGGTATGAAGCTCAATAGCTCAAAATGAAAAGTTATTAGAATTAACTACAGGTGTCCTGTAAGTCATTTTCTACCGTCTCTCGTACTTGATAAGACTGAGGTTAAAACTGTCTCCAGCTACAAGTACCTTGGTATCATGTTATGGTAAAAAGTGCACAACACTATAAAATCAATTCCATTTCTACTCAAGCACCTTAAGCAAATCGACCAAACGCAATCCAACTTACTGCAAGTCTACAGGTCTTACACTGTTAGCTTACAATTCTAGAAAGAGAAATGATTACAAAACATGCTTGTCACTTTCTGTCAAAATTTGGCTTAATAAACTTCTTAAACTCTTTTAATCAGAAGACAAATCAAGTTTTATCCAGTTGTAATAATGAGGGAAGATAAGAAAGGAACGGAAGAGAAAAAATAGGGTTATAATAAATTAAATATTCTTAAGAAATAATAACTTAGAACTTATTCTTTTTAAGCCAAAAGTGTTAGAGTCCTTGCCACCATTATACCTAAGAACTCTGGGTTAAAAAACTAAAATTTTTAAATTTTTTTTATCAGTAGTCCATAGGCTTTTTTACATTTTTAGAGCTCCTGGTTACTTAAAACTAGGAAGAAATATTATTTTTGGGACTTTCAAACCGAAGTCCTTTTTAGGACTTAACATCCTTACTAAACTTTAAATAACAGGATGAGGAGGTGTTAATAAGCTCAGGTAAGGTAAGAAAATTTTCCAAAAACTATTAAATATTATCTTCTGTATTCTAGACTTAAGAGTATCACCATTTTTTGCTTTTTATTTTTCGTAATTATTAATGTTTCATGATTGTTTTTTTAACAAATTTAAGTAAATATGACTACGTTTTTTTTTTGCTTAAGAAAAAACAATTCTCCAATTCTTTGTAATAACTTCAGGTAAGCTATTCAGAACAGCATTTTTGAGGCAAATATCTTTGAAACCGTTTGAAATTAGATGATAAAACTTTTAGGAATATTCATAACTTATTAAAATCTTTGAGTGGTGTAAAAAATTAGCAAAATGTAGGACCTAAAGTGGCATGCCCTAAACGTTTTTACAATGAATTGATCTTATGTTATGCGGGCAATTTAATGCATGTTATGCTTTCTTGCTATGGCGGCAATTTATTGCCCTCATGTTGTGATGGTGATTTAATGCATGCTATGCTTTCTTGTTATGACGGCAATTTAATGTCCTCATGTTATGAGGGTGACTTAATGCTTATTTAAACCTTTAAACTGGTGCTTTTATTTTTAAAATTTTTTGATTATTAAATTTTTTTAACTTTTTTGTCTGACCCTGTGTGTGTAACTTAGACTTTTGTTATTCAACCATACGTTTTTTATAAACATCTTTGGAGGCTAAGACTTTCCCCAGTTCTTGCATGAAATTACTTTTTGTATTAGTTTTTATTACTATAGTTTTAGATTTTTTTCTGAGAATAAAGCTCTTGAATCATTCGTCATTAGCTTTCTTGGTAAATTGTTCTGGAATAAATCTAGATGTGTCAGTTTGCTTCCATTTTTATAAGTTGATTAAAAAAACTTTGATATTTTTTTAGTCAGCTTCTGTTAAATGAAACAAGCCAGGTCTCGACCAAAAATATTTTTTTTAATGATATATTTCCTTTTCTAATGAGTATGCAGATCTGAAAAATGATGTTACAAAGTAAGCTAGATTTCAGGTTTTTTTGAGACAGATCTATAATTACTCTTTAGAATGTGGTATAAAATTACTTTTGTAATTGATTGGATACACTTACCTTAATTAGTTTATCTTTAATCTGAAGGTAACTAAAGCAAATATTCGTTTTACGAAATTTTATTATACCGACAGAAAAATATTTCTTTTGTACTTCTTTGCAACCAAAACAAATTAGTTTTGGTGTTCTAAGTTAAAGTAAAAGTAGTTTACAATCAAACTTGCATAAATTAGAATTAAAAAATTGGTTAAGTGAACTTAATTATGCAAAATAGAAGATTTTATCCCAATATCTAAAAGCATTGTTTATAGTAGACTACTAGTATTTAGGTTAACACGATCTAAATTTTGTTTTTGTAAATATTGTATTTTAAATAGTATTTTAAATTTATACTCATATAAATAGGTGAGGTTTAAGCTGAATTACAGTTTTTATCTACATTGGCTGTATTGCAATAATGTATATGGAAATAATAACAACAATCAACAAAACAAAAACCTAAGTTAATATATATTTCAAACAACAAGCAAATCTGCTTTGGCTAACTTTGATTTGAGATTTAGTTTAAAACTGATGAGATTAATCACAGTTTAAGGACTCATCATTTCAGTTTACTAAGATATGAGAAAGTGTTTTAAATTGTTATAGTTATAGTTATAAAAATAAAACAAAGTTACTGATCTAACAAATATAATCTTGCTAAAATATATTATAACTAAGTAGAGAATAGATTTAGTTTCACTATATTTTTATTCTGATATTGTTGCGATAATGAAGATGGTATAAATAATTTTTAATGTACAAAGTATTGCTCAGTTTCCAAGTTGTTTTTTAGTTATTCTGATTTTAAAATCACAAGACAAAGGTTCTTTTATATGTTTAAGTGAGGTTATTTTTAAGTTAGTTTTTTTTAAAACGCTTGTTAGTTCATCTAGAAGGTATATTGTTACAAGGGCACAGCAGTGGTAGCAGAGTATGAGGACTTAGGCTGGAGAGATGACTTTAAATTTCTTTTTCAGTTTTGTGAAGCATACAAGTTTTACAAAAATGAGGGAAAATGGCCTCGTATCAAATGGCACAAGCTGCCATCACTGCACAGTGCCAGGTGGAACTCAAGAGACATTTTTGCGCTTATTGCATTTTTCATTCTTCCAAACTGGCGAGAACAGCTGAGGATAACTTGCGATTTCGTTGCAACTACATGGTCGCGGGCCTGGTTTTCAAACCAGCACTATGCAGAGGCGGCTCATGAAGAGCTTTTTTTATGTACTAAAAATTAGTTTGATAAAATCTATTTATAAATTGTGTATCTTTTTAAATAAAGCAGTTATTATTTTTATTTTAATTATTCTTATAATTATTATTTTTTTTAGTTATTCTCAGACAGAGTTAAATATCTTTGTTAAAATATTTTTGTTTTCAAATTTATTTGTGTTTGTCTAGAACAGATCTCAATTTGTGTCTTAAATAAAAGTTTTCAATCTGATTACAAACCATCATCTGCAAAAGATATTAAAATTACATCATAGTTCAGACAAATTATTCTCAATAAATTTGACAATTACGACAAAAGTTTTTTTTTGTTTTTTTTATTGGATAAGATTAGTTCATTAATTCAATTAGTGAAACAGTTTGTGGACAATATACCAGTGTTTAATAAATTAATAAACATACAAGTGTTTAATAAATGCTGATAAATTTGATCTGGCCCAATAATTTTTCATGTAATGTTTCACACATCCATAATTTTTACGTTTGTTTGTTTTCAGCATTCCTAAACTGTAATTAATATCTGTGATTGATTAATATCAATTACAGTATAAAATTATATTTTTATTTACATAGTTTTTAGGAGTGATACTCTACGAAAACATGACATTGAGAGAACACATAAGAACAATTAAAAATAAAAATTCGAAAAATATTAGCATACTATACAAAGCTAAGCAAATCTTAAACCAAAACTGTTTAAAAATCTCATATTTCTGCTTCATACATTGTTATATAAACTATGCAAGTATTGCATGGTGCAGCTCTAATGTAAGTAAAGTTAAAAAATTGCTTAGTAGACAAAAACATGCTATCAGGATTTTTTCAAATGCAGGTCGATTCGCACATTCTAAAGAACTATTCAAAAATCATAACATACTCAATGTTCTTCAGTTAAACCTTTATCAAATTCTTATTTTTATGTACAAACTACATAATAAATTAACTCCTATAATTGTTGATACACTTTTCAATAAAATTAATCACGTGTACCCTACAAGATTAATTGTAATTTCAAATTACAATTACGAGCAACCTAAAACACACTATTTGGCTACTAAATTTTCTATTGCCATCAGAGTTTCTAAATTATGGAACACTTTATTAAATAACAGGCTAAAAAATTGTTCTTCACTTTCTCTATTTAAACAAAAACTCAAACAAAAACTTCTTAACGATGTTAATAAATTAAATTTTTTTTAAGATTCTTTTATCTTCTTTTTTAACAACTATCTTATCAATTAGTCTAACAAATTTAAATTTTTTAAATTATCCTATCAGCTTATCTTCAGTTTTTAAGTGTGATTGCTTTTTTTTTTTGTTTTTTTTTTCGTTCGTTTTTACAATTTTCTTTTGATTATAGATTAGTAACTGATCTTAAATGGTACAAAGTAATTTTATGTTTTATGTTTAAATTTTAATGGTTATACACGCTAGCTGATGAAAGCACGTCGGGGTGTAGTGATAACGCAAATATTGTCTTCTTTTAGCCCCGGTCATGAAGATTTTATTTATATAACACGGCATTGTATTCTTTTTTTTTAATGACAAATAAAAAAATAAAAAAATAAAATATTTATATAAATATATTTATATAAATATATATATATATATATATATATATATATATATATATATATATACATATATATATATATATATATATATATATATATATATATATATATATATATATATATATAAACTATTAAATGATATTAAATAAATATATAATATTCAGCTAAGTTTAAATATTTATATTTAAACAATATTTATAAATATTTTAACTTAAACTTAAGAACTTGCCGGCTGGGTTGTTATCAAAATAAAAAGTTAAGAAGAATAAAACAAGAAGCTACATTACGACAGAAAAAGATGTTTAAAAAAAAAAAGGTATAACTGCTCTTGCGGTATATGCTCCACAAAGGTCAAAAATTGTTCTTTTAGGTTTGATTTTGGAACACCCCAAATATTTTTATAGATTCTACTTAAAAAACCTTTAGGTTACACAAAACTATAAAAACTAAAATCCTGCAGGTGGTACATTTTTAGAAAAACCATTTAAAGGGGGCGGGCCTATGAAATTATTATGTTCAAGTGAAAAAACTTGCAGACCTTAAATTTTTACGTACCAATACTAATATCAAGTAATGATGTTCTGCCAAAAATATATATATATATATATATATATATATATATATATATATATATATATATATATATATATATATATATATATATATATATATATATATATATATATATATATAAATATATATATATTTGCAACATAGAAAATACAACAATTTTGGGGCATCAAACCCAAATATGGCAAATTTGAAAAATAAAATTTTATAGTAAATGAAGTTTTGTTCAAAAAGTTCAAATTTAAAAATATATATATTACAGTTCAAAAGTTTTTAACAAAAAACGTTTTTTTTCCCCTCCCTTTTTCCAAATAAAGAAGAGGTTTTATATTTTACATGACGATTACTTCTAAGTACATAAGATTTTTTTAAGAAACTTGAATTTTCATAATGAATTTCAACATGGTTTAACAAATTTCAAAACCATTTTTCATATACACATGTCTCTCTTAATCAAGGCAGGTGTCTCAAACTTTTGGTTTTTTTTGTTCTTAGACTTTAATCAGAGTTATTTTTTTGGACACATTTGTCTATTTATAACCATATGATACCATGTGATTTAATGACTTTGTATACATTTTATATACTTTGTATACATTTGTATAGATTTTAGTCTTCAAAATGCCTGAACATCATTAACTCCTTAATTGTTAATAAATAGTTTTTGTTTATCTTCAATAAAATGAATTTAATGAGCCTAATAACTACATGCTTATGATAGAAAAAATTTAGCTATTCGTTTACCTTTTTCACTGTGTCTCAGTGATAGCCAAGTTGTAAATAGATTTAACGTATCTGGCTAAGAACAGATACGTTAAATCTATTTACAACTGGCTTTTTTTTTGGTGCGAGGCTTCTGTTGATTGTTTATTATGTTTTGACAGAGAGAAGTTGAGCATATCTATGGATGCTCCTAGGTGAGAACTTATTGCATGTTCTTTCCATGTCACACTGAGGCTTTTATTCAAGAAATAAAAAATACAAGTGTATATAAAGGAAATATATAAAGTAAAAGAAGTTCTTAAACATTATAAGTTTTTATCATACTTACTTCTGAACAGTTTGTTTGAGAATGTTCAAAATTATCTGTAAAGTCTTGGATAAGCTTGTGATACTGTGGGTCTAGTGGTTCACTAAATGCACCAGTCACAGCTCTGTCGAACTTCTTTAATGTATCAATTAAATGGAACAGCCCTATTGGAATTACTAATGCAAGACTGTCTACATTTTTCCATATTGCTCTTGAAACATTACCATCATATGTACCTTCATAATAACCTTTCTGTATAACATCAAGGCTATAAACACATTTTTTTAAACCTAACCAGAGAGTTATAATATAATTACAAATGCGATTTACCAAACCCATGAAAAGACGAGGTTCTGGTAAAGGTATTACGCTTGTGACTAGCTTCTTAGAATCATCTTCCTATATAAGAACTCTCAACTCGTTTCTCCGCGAAGCGGCTTTGTTCGTCAAGGTTCATGTTTTGGAGTTATAGAGTTGAGAGAGGGTTATATAACCACAAATAAGTAGCCTCCTCGTCTGTAGTGGCCTTTTTGGCCTTGAGGAGGTGAATTAACAAAAAAAAAAAAAAAAAAAAAAAAAAAAAAAAAAAAAAAAACAAGGCTTCACAACATTCTAAGTGAAAATAAATGATGCGGAAAATAAAGTATTGTATAAAAAGTTTTTATCTTCATTTATTTCTCAGGAAAGCCTGCATCAGCATACTGGCGGAAACAGTTATCTAGGTCTCCAAAACTTATAAGATTACCAGATTTTAGAACAGGTTGCCCATCATACCAGGAACAACTGTATTTTCCACCGGGAGTCTATAAATAATTTTTAGTTTTAAAAATATTTAGTTTTTAATATTTAATTTTTTAGTTTTAAAAATAACTAGTAATTTAAAAACCGAAATTCCCAACAAAATGTTGATGAGTTTGAGGTCTGTTACCAGATATTATTTACAAGTACGAAATTTAAGTTTTTCAATTAATAATGTGAGGTTGCTTTGTGTTTCTTGCATATCTTCACAGAATGCTAATACAGGAGCAGAATATATTCTAGAGCAAGTTTCCCTATCATTTCCATCAGTGACTCTGTCTTGGTTTGGGTTGAACAAGTTTGTAATAACTTTCATAGAACTTCCACCTTAAATCTTTTTATCCTCCAAAGAAACATTTTCTAAAACATTGAAGTTTATAAGTATCTCAATTTATCATACAATTTCTTTTCCAAGTTACATTCAAATTTAACTCCATTTTGCCTGAAGATCTTCAAGAGAACATTTGATTAGAACTGAGTCAATTGCAAACAAACGCTTTACTTTTTAAACTCTGAAAACAGTATTTCTGTCTGTTTCATACTAGTTTGACCAAGAGTTAAAGGGAGTTTGAAACCACCTATATAGTTGACAAGAATACTTAAAAAAGCTCAACATTTCACAAACATAAACAAAGCAAGATTTATAACATACCATTTGAAAACAGCATTTCCTGACCTTTTTCCATATCATTGTTTGAGTATATATCTTTTAAAATAATTGTCATTACTTGGCCTTAAACCTAAACAACAGGACAGTGAAAAATTGGTTTTACAAATAAGATATAAACAAGAAACATTCAGATTTTAAATAATAGTGTTATAATAAATTTTAAAGTGATATTTTTTATAAATATTTTACTTTAATATCTTTATTTAAGGAATAAGTTGCAAGATTTTTTGATTCGTTTCCAGGGTAGCATTTATGACGTATACCTTTACCAATAACTGGAAAAAAATTTGACAAACTTAAAAGTAAGTAGCGTTTGAACTCTTGCAAACACCAACTTTTCCTGAAATTTTTTTTTCTGTTTTATATGTTTAGATCTTATTTAAAAAATTATTTGAAGAGTTTTATTCATACTAAATTTTAAAAAAAGTGTAGAAATTGCTTAAAATTTTTTTGTTCCATTTTCGTTTAATTGATGTTGAAACGCGTTTTCCAGCGTTAAGCAGGTATAGATTTCTTTTACACGTTAGACATAGTCAAGCTGAAAACTTTATAACCTCAATACTATATTTATCAAGGCAATGCTTTACAACGAGCTTTTCCAAACTTTCTGTAACCGGAATAGACTTTGTTTTTTTATTAAAGCTGTTACGAAGGTAACAATCTTAGTCAAGCGTGCAATTATTGTGAAGGTAGCAACGATACTCACTCAAACGTATAGTTAGAAAGAAACAATACATGATCAAGCGAGGAGATTAATTACGAAAGCATGAAAACATGAGTAGAGACCGTTGAACCGAGACATGTCTTATATTTGAGTTAAATAATAATTACATAACGCTTTGTATCAGTGGTTAGTATTCTACGCGTAACCTTTATTGGAGTTAGGCAATTACCCATTGAGTTATTGGGAAACATTACATAACAGGCGCAGACTAACGCGTAACATTTGGAGGCACAGCCCGGATCACAAGTGGATTCTATCTCTGCTTGGGCCGATCAATCTATCTACGTAAGTGAAGAATAACTTTTGTTTATTTCGCTGTTTTTCTCACATCCGATTATTCAAACGAAACCGTAGCTATATTGACTTTATTGACTTTTTGATTTACGTATGAGCCATTTACGATCGGGTAAAATATGCCCGTATACTGAACCTAATTCTTGTGCCCATATCGTCGCTAATCCTCAAACTTCTCTAAACAACTCATCCGATTCTACTGACTCCTTAGACCTCTCAGATACCAATCCGTTTAAAACCGAAACCAGTCGTTCCCCAACAAATCCTGAAGTGAAGAACAACATGTCACTTGAACAAGTTTTAGAGCGCTTGACGCTAAAACCGAGCCAAGAACTACACCCGAAAATTTTTAAGGGCACAGAAATAGAAGACATTACCGAATGGTTGGCTAGCTTTCGTCGTATTGCGCTTCATAATCAATGGGCAGACGAAAGAAAATTACTAGCGTTCTCACTTTATTTAGAAGGCAGCGCCCTAGTCTATTATGAGACACTTCCCGCGCTCACTAGGAATGATTATCACGAACTTCAAGAGCAATTCCGGCGACATTATGATAACGTGAACATAGCATGGAACAGAAAAATGGAACTTTTTGGATTAGCAAAAGACACTGACCTTAACACATACATAAACACTCTCGATAAATTAGGTAACCAACTTAGAATCGATGATGAGACTAAGCTGAATTTATTTATCAAAGGTCTAAAACCTCTCCTACGGGACGCTTTAAAACTCAAACAACCGTTGAATTATCAAGCTGCAGTATCTTTCGCAAAGCTACAGAACACTGTCGGAACCGACTCAACCATGTCTCGTCTTGAAGCTAATCTAGACGCATTACTCAACCTAGCTAGACAGCCAATTGCTGCTGTCACCCAGAATGAAATACCCAATTCAAAGAAACAAATTGAAGAATTGAAAGCCGAAGTGAAATCATTAAAGAGATTTGGCAACCCGGAACGAAAGATTCGGACCAATTGGACGTAATCTTCGTACAAGTGACGGACAGGTAATTTGCAATAAATGCCTTAGAGTAGGACACACGCAAAGGTCTTGTAACGAACAAATTTCCCCACAAAACAATATCCATCACGCACCACCGCGAACTAACCGCTGGAATACTAATACCCAAAACTCGTTTCCATCTCGTCGCAATTATTTCTCGAATAATCCAGTCTGTAACGAAAAACCTAAAAGCATACCGCATTTTGATAATCATCGACAAAATCAGAACTACACAAACACGCTGGAATTTTATCCCGATGAAGAAGACCCATGCTCTGAGATCTTAGGGAAAGTTTATGATAAACAAGCGATTATTCTTATGGATACGGGAGCGAAATGTAGCGTGATCGATGATAGTATTAAGAATAAAGTTGCTGAACTGACTCCATTTGCCGTCTTTAATTTTGAAAAATTAAAGACGGCAAATGGAACTCCGCTTCATATTGTAGAACAATTAGTTTGCGATATCAATATTGGAACCAACACATTTATACAAAAAGTTGTGATTGGTAAAAATCTAACACAACCCCTATATCTGGGTTACGATTTTATGCACCGATATAAGGTTGCACTTGACTGAGGACAACACCTAGTTCACTTTGACAACAAGTTCAGCGTCCCAATGAGTGAAAAGACAGTTCACAATAAGTTTACAACTGCTGTGGGTTGTAAAAAGCCTATTATTGAAACGTGTGTCGAAAAACAAAGCCGTAAATCATCTCCAACAATTGACTTTCCCTTACAGCAGAGATTCTACGTTATTAGTATTGCACACACTTATCTTGAGAGAAATGTTAACAACCAACCACCAAAACTATTAGACGTACCTCATCAACCCGTTCTTGTGTGTCCCATCCGTCAACAAGCTCCATAAAATAACTGCTAAATGGTACCAGACAAAGTTGTTCAAAACAAATATAATAGTCAGAAACAAGTGACATTTGAAGATACAGAAACAAAAAAAAAATTCTCCAAAAAAAAAGACGAAAAAATAAAAGACGACTGGTAAATTGGTTGTCACAGCCATTTGTCGATGTAAAAAAGATGATGATTTCAACTCTTATATTAAGTATGTTTCTTCTCCCAACGGTATGACAGGTATTGGTACAAATTTAGATAGTGCCCTACAAGCCACCGCAAGTGGCGGAAGCCAGATTATTAAAGCCATTGGTGGTGCCATCAAAGACTCGCTTAATGGGGTTTCCGACTTAGATGAGAAACTAGTTCATTCTATTAGAGTTGCTTCATCTTCAGTTTTAAAAGCCGCCGGAGGTGCTGTAAAGGATGTAGGAGAAGAGGCAGGTTCTTTCTTCCAAAATTTTATTGTTGGTATAAGTGGTTCTATTCTGTGGGTAGCAGTCTTTATAATAGTAGTTTATCTTATCTTAAACAAGCCGAATATAAATTATGCCTTACCATGTTTAAAAAGATTTAAAAATAAAATGATGGAAGATACTATAGTAAAACCACAACAGGACAAGTTTACATCAATGTCCCCTAAAGTAAAAAAACACTCCTCGCGTAATTGTAAATGCCCAACACGAAAAGAAAATTGAGAATGAAACATTTTGACGGTAATGGCAGGTAATTTGATTCCTGGATGGAGATGTGAAACGCTTCCAACCACCATGAGTTTCTTACATGTTAAATGAACACTGTAATAATATATGGTATGTGATGTTTTACGATGGTAAAATTTTATGATGTTGTTATACAATGATGAGTACTTATAATGAGTTTTATGGAAACTGTATTACAATTATGTTGTCTTGCAAATATGATTTTACGAAACTTTCTTAAGAATAATAAATTTATACGAGTTTTTTATATATAATGATAAACTTTGTGATGCTATGGTAATTTTTTTTATGGTTTGCAACTACCTGATGATACGCAAATTTGCTGTTTATTCAAGATTTTTATGAATTATGCTGTGTATGTGAGTTATTCTCAGTTATCCTGTTTTTCGAGATTTTTATTGGTTATTTGCGGTTTTACGCTGTTATTTGAGATTTATTGGTTTTTCGCAATTTTGCTGTTTATATTTTTATGGATTATGCGGTTTATTTTTCCTGTTTATTCAATTTTTTTACTGGTTATTTGCGATTTTACGAGATTTATTATTGGAAAAATTTGGCTGTGGTTTGACAATGCAGTACATTTTGATACTGAATTTAAGTCCGAGGACGGACTTTTCTTTTCCCCGTAAGTAATGTTACGAAGGTAACAATCTTAGTCAAGCGTGCAATTATTGTGAAGTTAGCAACGATACTCACTCAAGCGTATAGTTAGAAAGAAACAATACATGATCAAGCGAGGAGATTAATTACGAAAGCATAAAAACATGAGTAGAGACCGTTGAACCGAGACATGTCTGGTTTCAAAAACAATATAAAAAGGGGAACATATATGATTATATATAAAGAATATATTGGAGGTGAATATATGAGGATATAGAGGATAATATAAGGAATATATATGATTATATATAGAAGGGTATAGAGAAGATATATGTGTAGTACAACAGTATGTAATATAGTGGGAGAATTATATAAGTGGATTAGTTGTATCAATACGTAATATTTGAGTTAAATAATAATTATATAACGCTTTGTATCAGTGGTTAGTATTCTACGCGTAACATTTATTGGAGTTTACAAGCGCAAACCAAAATTCTGTTCAACTTAAGAGATCTTTTTAATTTAAATCTCCTTCCTTTATTCGATATTAAATAAAGCATTTTAAACTTTTTCTGTAAATTTAATAGTTACTAAAGTATCATAATTAAACTTATAAATAAACTTTAATTAAATAAATATTTAATTACCAATTGCAATTTTTATTTAATTCTGACTAATCGTCATTACCTTTATAAAACTATTAACAACTAATAAATGCTATTTAATGAAGTTAAGCTAGTTTTGTACCATTTACTATATTCGTTTAGATAAAATTACTACTGTTATAAAAACAAATGTGTCCAAAAAAATAAAGCTAAACAAAAACTGTTTCTTAGCAATAAAGGGGTTTATGATATTCAGGCATTTTAAAGATTAAAATCTTTTGTATACAAAGTCATATAATCACATCGTATTATATAATAATAAAACGACAAATGTGTCCAAAAAATATCTGTGATTTAAGTCTGAGAACAAAAACCCACAATAGTTTGAAGACACTTTGCCCTGATTGAGAGAGGGACATATGCATTTGAAAAACATTTTTGTAATTTCTTAAACCAAATCGAAGTTCATTATGAAGTTTCAAGTTTCTTAAAAAAATCTTATATACTTAGAAGTTATGAAATATCAAACCTCGTCATTAAATGGAAGGCGAGAGCGACTATCACGATTTTTGTTCATAACTTTTGAACTGTAATATATATTTTTTAAAAATTTGAAGTCTTTGAATAAAATTATATTTACTATAAGATTGTACAAAAATAAATTTCAAATATTTTTTCACCGACCCTAAATTTGCCATTTTTGGGATCGGTCCCCCGATATCTTTGTATTTTCTATGTTCCTAAAATTAATTTTTATTTTTGGCAGAACATCATTATTTTATATTAGTATTAGTATGTAAAAATTTAAGTTCTGCAAGTTTCTTCACCTGAACATGATAATTTTATAGGCCCACACCCTTTAAATGCTTTTTTTTAAAATGTGCCACTAGCAGGATTTTAATTTTTACAGTTTTGTGTAACCTAAAGGTTTCTTAAATAGAATTTACGAAAATTTTTGGGGTGTTCTAAAATTAAAAGATCAATTTTTGACCTGTGTCCATCAAACAAGGAAAGATAGATCCTTTGTTTTAATTTTTTATTATTTTGAAGATCAAAAATTCTATATAAAATATTATTATTTTAAAGTTAGTAAATTTTTGATACTTTTTATAAGAAATTTCTTTTCTATTTAACTCTAGTTGGTCACGTGTTTAAAAAAACATACTTGTCTCAAGTTAAACAAAAAATATTTTTTTTGTTAAAGCCGTGTGTAAAACTGATAAAAATAAAAAGCATCAAGAAAACTATAAATGCAAGTATAAATATATATATATATATATATATATATATATATATATATATATATATATATATATATATATATATATATATATATATATATATATATATTTATATATATATATATATATATATATATATATATATATATATATATATATATATATATATATGTATATATATATATTTATATATATATATATATATATATATATATATATATATATATATATTATATATATATATATATATTTATATATATATATATATTATATATATATATATATATATATATATATATTATATATATATATATATATATATATATATATATATATATATATATATATATATATATATGTGTGTATTTATATATATGTGTATATATATATATATATATATATATATTACATATATATATATATATATATATATATATATATATATATATATATATGTATACATAAATATATATGTATATATATATATATTATATATATATATATATATATATATATATATATATATATATGTATATATATATATATATATATATATACTAATATATATATACATATATATATATAATATATATATATATATATATATATATATATATATATATATATATATATATATATAATATATATACATATATATATATATATATATATTATTATTATTATTATTTTATAAACATCAATAAACACGATTTTCTCTCGATACTAAATTTATTTTTATTTTTTAAAAGAAATTTTCGCTGGATTGTTGTGACCAGCATCTTCAGCTTAAAAGATTTTGTTTGTTTTTGTTTATATGTTATTTTTAAACGGCAATTTTTTATTATAGTCAATGGAATGGTTTCGTCTTTTTCTGACGTAAGTGCATTTGAAATGGTGTCCAGAATTTTGTTGACACATATTGTCCCTCATCTAAATTGATACCACTTTGTTGAGGGGCACATTGGTGGTACTGTATTTCAAGCGCCTCACGAACTTTCCTATCAAACTTTTGGTATTGACTTTTAGACTTCTGCAACTGTCCCAGTTATTTGTTGTGCACAATGTTTCATGTGTGTGGCTAATGCTGATCTTTCTGTTTTATTTCCTATTGTACTGTTTTTGTGTTGTTGCATGCGTGTTTTTATTTGCATTTTTGTTTCACCATTATACTTTTTGTTACAATGGCGCTTAATAAGGTAAACTCCTGGGTGGCTGTTTACCTTATTAAGTGCCATTGTTACAAAAAGTATATTGGTGAAACAAAAATGCAAATAAAAACACGCATGCAACAACACAAAAATAGTACAATAGGAAATAAAACAGAAAGATCAGCATTAGCTATATATATATATATATATATATAGTATATATAATATATATATATATATATATATATATATATATATATATATATATATATATATATATATATAATATATATATATATATATATATATATATATATATATATATATATATATATATATACGTTACATTTTTATAAGACATTTTTTATGAAATCATTTATAATATATAATTTTTATTCGGTTCATTTTGTTTATTTATAGGTTTCATAAATGTAACTAATATCAATTTAAAAAACTGTAAATTCTGTTTTAAAAAAATGCGTTCTACTCATTTTTTTTTTGGCTTTTTCATTAAGTATATTGAACGTTTTTATTATGTATAATTAGTATTAGTATAAGTATGTATAAAATAACGTACAATAGTAGGGTTGTTCGCCGAAAAACAAAACTTGCGAAAATTTTGCATTTTTATCTACCGTAATAGAATTGTTATTGCGGAAGTTGCACATGCAAAAATGCACATTCCGTAACGCGCTATACGAAAATATAAATAAATAAAATTCCGTAATAAAGCATTGCGAAAGAAAACTTGCGAAACAAATCATTTCGTAAGAATACTTGCGAAATAGTTTCTTACGGAAAAAGCATTCCGGAATGTGCAGTTACGAAAAAGACGCAAAAGATTTTATGTTACGATATATTTAAGATATTAACTGTTAACAGTTTAAATACTAAATAATAAAATTATAAAAAAATGTTGTCAAATGATTCTTCAAATGTTTATACAAATATACCAAATATATATATATATTATATATATATATATATATATATATATATATATATATATATATATATATATATATATATATATATCTATATATATATATATATATATATATATATACATATATATATATATATATATATATATATATATATATATATATATATATATATATACATGAATAGTAATATCTATTTATATTATATAATAAAGAAACTATATAAAACAGAATTTACAGAAAGAGATACGTATGCAAATAGGATTCTATATATCAGGAAAATGAATAGTAATGTGAACCTTTAGTTGCTTATAATTAGTATCTGGACTCGAAAACTAGTTACTTTTAATGGAACACAATAGGCTGTTGGAGCCTCAGGGAAATTATATTCAGAAATGATTATATTAGACTCAGAGTTAGCTAGAAATTATTACAAAGTGTTTAGGGCAGATGTCTAGTACAAAAAGCACAAGATTTAAAGCAAAATAACTTATATTATTTGAAAAAGTTGTTTTACGTACATTTCATCATAATTTAAGTAAAACTTAGTAAAGCAAGTGAAATGTGTAGAATTAGGCACAATGAACTCAATCTTAAAAAAAATAACAGAAGAGAGGTTGTCACTATTATGAAGGTGACGAAAGATCTGTAATATAGAACATGGAAATCAAAAAATGCTGTCTTAAGTAAAAAGAGTTTGATGAACAAAAGTTACAATGGCTGCGGGATGCGAACCCGGATCTCTGCGGCAAATTATCACGTATCTAATTGATTGAACTATACGATCTTATACTTAAATTCATATCTTATTAAAATTAAAAAACAATATTTTCTAAGATCTATACTTCAAAAATTGTATTCAAAACACA
>NC_061161.1:5011108-5022718 GCF_022113875.1 Hydra vulgaris | reverse complement strand
ACTTAAATTCATATCTTATTAAAATTAAAAAAACAATATTTTCTAAGATCTATACTTCAAAAATTGTATTCAAACAGGACTCTACATACCTTTAAAATCTGCAAGAACTTTAGTAACGTGCACACTTTTAGAAATTATTGAAATAGGTATATTTTATCAGAAATATGCTTAAGCTAAAGCATATTTTTGAGCCTCTTTTTACTATTTGCTTTAGCATATTCGAACCTGTTTCAAAAATTTCATATGCTTTGAAAAAAAAAACATGTATATTCCTACCCATCATTCTTATTTTTAATATACGTAATGAATTCAAAAAACATCGTTATATATATTTATAATTGC
This sequence comes from Hydra vulgaris, assembly GCF_022113875.1. Lineage (NCBI taxonomy): Eukaryota > Metazoa > Cnidaria > Hydrozoa > Anthoathecata > Hydridae > Hydra > Hydra vulgaris. Next base: position 5,022,376 of record NC_061161.1, on the reverse strand, counting down.
ACGTTTCGTAAGTTTATTTCCGTTAAGAATTCTTTCGTATGTTGTGATCCGAAATACTTTCGTTTCGAAAGAAATTTTATTTTTTATCAATATTTCTAAAAATGAAACCATAAAAAATTTAATATGTTATTATACTGAAAATAAAAATTCATTATAAACATTTTGGGATTTAAAGATGTTAGTTTTTTACAACTAAAATCAGTCTGGCAAACAAATTTTCTTTATAGACTTCAAAACGTTGTTTGGCGAAAATATTTGTTTCGCAAGTGCGACTTCCGAGACCACTACTTTCGTATGTTGCAAAATAGTTTTGTTTCGTATGTCAACTTGCGAAATGCTAAATTTCGGAAGTGGCTTTTGCGAAATGAACATCGGCGATTTTAAATGTTTTGTAACATTCGGTACGAAAAAATGTAATTTCTCTTTCTCAATCTCCTTACGAAAGAATGTTGTTTTTCCGGATTTGCACGAAATCCTCCGGTTAACAACCCTATACAATAGTACATTATTTTACGTTATTAGTACGATTATTGTAAGTTACTAGTACGTTATACTTAAATTATCTTAAGTTAAAATTAAGTTTATAACGTTAAAAAAATACAGTAATTAAATTTTTTTTTATAACTTTTTTTTTCGCTTTATTTTTTCACATCATTAAACTCAATAGATCTAATAGTTTATTTTCTTTAGCGGAAATAGATAATTTATTATACTAGGAGACACTTTATAAAAACGGTTGCGATAGTTACGATACCATTCTATATAACTAAATGGTTGATTCAAAACTATTTTGTTCGAATTTGTTAAAAGATTTTTTATAAAGTTTGATCATCGAGTTTTGAGTTTTAAAAAAGTTTTACAAAATATTTAAGTTTTAAAAATGTTTTACAAAATCATTGTGTTACCATCGTTTATTAAAATTCACACTGGGGTCAATGTTATAAAACTTTTTATCGGCGTAAAATTCTACTGGCAAAATTTTTACTCAGGAATTTTTATAGCCGTAAATTTAGAGACGTAAAATGTTTTTTCATTCAATGTTATAAAACTTTTACCGGCGTAAGATATCTATGCTCTGAATTTATTTTCGGAAATCTACTGTCTGAATGAATAACTTAAAAGGTTGTCAAAAGCAAAATGTTTTTGAGTTGAAAACATCAAAGTTAACAAAAATTAACAGTTTTTTATGGATTCGGACTTAGACTGTTCTGATTCTGATAAAGAATATTTTGTTGCTTTAGAATATTTGGCAAATCAGAGACAACCACGAGAAGTAAAGCTGTTCAAACAGTATTTAAACTGTTAAGAATACAATTTAAAAGTAAAAAAATTGAATTTTCTTTAATTTTTTACCCTACTCTATAAAATTATTTGTAGATCTTTTCTATAAAAATAACTTATACTATTTTTTATATAGAGGTTTCTTTAGACCAGAGTTGTTAATTGGCCTTGACCTTGCCTTAAGACCAAAAACTGAGGCCTTGGCCTTGAAGTTTTTGGTCTTGACCTTGTTTGTTTTGGCCTTGGTCTTTATAATAAAATACATAAAATTAAAGAATTAAAAGTTTTTATTCTTTTTTTTTACGTAATTAAGTAGGCTATTAATCCATCTTTATTTTGTAAAATTGTGTTGATATAAATATAAAAAATCTATACATATTTTATATTATAAAATCTATACACATAGAAATACATATTATACAATCTATACGCATAGAAAATCTATACACACAGAAAAAATTGCATTAATAAACTTTTTTAAAAGATAACTTTAAATATCAAAATAATTAAAAAAATTATTCACTAACCCAAGTTCTTATAACAAAAACTTATTTAGACACAAATAAACATTTAAAAATAAAACTCTTTTGATGCTTTCTGATTAATATTTTATCCACAATAAGTTTTGACGTGCTTCCATACCATAGACAATATGAGAAACTTTGGAAACAAGTTGTAAATAATGTCTAAACACTTTCTGAATAAGAAATATCTTTGATGTATTTTGTTATCTGACTTTATCAAAAATATTTGAGCCAACATCGATGTGGTTCCAATTAAATTTTTAAAAATCAAGTATACATTTTCATGAGCTCATACCATATTCGAGCATCAGAGATAATTTCTAGAATTTTAATAATTCTGTTCATAGTTTGACCACTTATTTTACTATTTCGAATTTCAAATAACCTCAGCATAAATTTTAAATAGAGAAATTTCTTTTGCCTGTCCATTTTGAATATGTCTAATACTAAAGTTGATTTGATTTTTGGATCAATAAATAGTCCTAATAAATCTAGCATAAATGCATTTTTCTAGTTAGGTCAATAACAAACTTTGGAATCACTTTTAATTCCTTTTCAAACACTTTAAATTCCTGATGACTTTTTTTCAGGTTCCAATGTCTATAAGAAAATTTGTAAAGTTAATCAAAAAGTTAAATTTGTTTATTAACTTATATACATATATATGTATATATATATATATATATATATATATATATATATATATATATATATATATATATATATATATATATATATATATATATATATACATATTTATATATATATATATATATATATATATATATATATATATATATATATATATATATATATATACATATTTATATATATATATATATATATATATATATATATATATATATATATATATATATATATATATTATATATATATATATATATATATATATATATTTATATATATATATATACATATATATTTATATATATATATATATATATATATACATATATATATATATATATATATATATATATATATATATATATATATATATATATATATATATATAAATATATAAATATATATATATATAAATATATATAAATATATAAATATATAATATATATATATATATATATATATATATATATATATATATTATATATATATATATATATATATATATATATATATATATATATATATAGATATATATATATATACATATATATGTATGTATATATATATACATATTTATATATATATATATATATATATATATATATATTATATATATATATATATATATATATATATATATATATATATATATATATATATATATATATATATGTATGTATATATATATATATATATATATGTATATATATATATATATATATATATATGTGGATGCATATATGTAAATATTAAAGATGATTTTTTTATATTATCATGTATAATAATGTTATAAATATTAGCTAAATGCTAATATTTATAATATTATATTGTGACTTAAAGTTTCATGCATTACCACAATCGTCAGGCAAGTAGTCAAAAGTTAATTTTTGACTACTTGCTTGATGATTGTGCTAACACATGAAATTTTAAGTTGCAATATAATATTATAAATATTAGCATTTAGCTAATTCCTGATATTGCGGGTAATATATATACTATATGATATATATATATATATATATATATATATATATAATATATATATATATATATATATATATATATATATATATACACTATACAATTTTAATAATAATAATAACAAAAATAACAGTAAAAATAACAACAACAATAATAATAACAACAACAGTAATATAACAAAAACAGTAATATAAAAAAAAAATTTTGGCAATATTAATGACAGGAAGAATCATAACATTTATAATGATAAAAATATAGTAATGATAATATTAACAAATATAGTGATGAAGAGAAATTACTTCAGTTTAAGAAGTATTAAAATAATAAATAACTGGTTATTTATACTTTATAACATTCACAATTTTTTAGAAAAATATTGCTTTTAATTTATATATAAAAATATTAAAACACAACAGTGTTGTGTTTTAATTTTTTTTTTTTTTTTTTGTTAAATTTAATAAGTTTAGCAAAAAATATTAAATCACAACAGAAAAGAAAAAAATTAGATAAATAGAAGCTCAGAATTATGGTTATAAATAATAAGTTGAATGAAAGTATGAAATTTATAAGCAATGTTTTTCTAAAAAGTAGTTAATGAGAGCAGTTTTAAATTTTGAGAATGACTTACATTTATTACATGACAAATTCAGTATTAAAATTTTAAAAAAGAAATCGCTTGAAATTAAAATTTACAAAGAAATGTGCACTTAATTAAAATGAAAGAATTTGTATTAAGTTTTCAACTCAAGGTAAGTTTTTTTAAAAATTTCTAAACCATAGGTTTCTACAACTAAATATTCATCTCTCTGGATCTTCAACAAAAATTTCCGTAGGTCGCTCCTCCGGAACATTTATCGCCTGTAAACGTTTCGGCTGTAGAAATTTATCGACGGTAATTTTTAAAAAATTTTTATAACATTGAAACAAATCATTTACGCCGATAAAATTTACAGCCGTTGTAACATTTTACGCCGATAAAAAGTTTTATAACATTGACCCCTGGTAACAAAACTTTTTAATTTTCTTAAGTAAAAATTCTTCAGTTCTATATTAATTTATTTGTTTTGATTACAAAAATTTATGATATAAAACTAATTTTATATTGTTACAAAACAATAACGGACGACATGTATAGATACGATTTGTATAGAATTGATGAAAATAAGTATTTTTTTGTTGTTGATATGTTAGTAAATTATTTTATTATATTATAATTATACAATAAATTATATTATAAATATACAAGATAAAGTGCTAAAATTATAATAAAACCTTTAAATTTTATTTAACATTTTTTATTATATTTTGATTTCTATCATTAAACTTATTCTTTTTAACATTACATAGTATATTTATACGTGATTATAATTTTCAAACTTTTCATATATTTAATCGTTACATGTTATTGGAAAGAGTTTTGAATTAATATGAAAAAGGTCAAATATTTTATAAAAACAAACGATTTTACAATATTTCATCTCCACTTATAAATTTTTATTACAAGAGTATTGCAATTTAAATCGCGTTCAGAGAAGTTTTGTATTTTTCAACTTTATTTTTTATTTTTTTTGTTTGTTTGCTGTTTTTTTTAACGTATGAAAATATAATATGAGTTTCTTCTAGGATAATTGAGAATGAAAGAATAAGTTTTTTTTTCTATGAATAGGTAAATCAAAAATAGATGTAGAAAATTAAAAAAATATGTTGACAAATAAATCAAACTGCCTTCAAACGTTAGTGGTGCAAAAAAAATGTATTTTTATAAACCTTCAAAAATATTCTTTTTTTAAGAAGTATAAGTTAAGATATTATCTAAGCCACAAAATCTTTACGCTGTAAAATATATATTTTCGTTGCTTAGAAAACATTGTTTTTACAAATTTTTTACTTTAAAAAACGTTTGGCATGCTTTAGTATGCACTAAAACTAGTCCAACATGATAAAGGTATGTAAGTACATATGTTATACTAATTTTAAAACAAACTGAGCTATTATTCAATTGCATACTAAAACGACTGTTTTTAACCAATTTCTTTTCGTTCTATATGATTACAATATTTGTACAATATGCTACTATTTTTATTGTAATTCTAAGTTTAAAATTTTGGCAAGAAGCTGTGTTTCTTTCGCAAAAAGTTTCAGAGAAATATGAAACAGTTGAGAATGAGGAATTACTTTCTTGTTTAAGTTGAAATGATTGTTACATGGATTTAATTTTTATTTTTTAAAACAAAATGTCATTTGATGTGATTTTTTTGTAAATTTTTAATTTAATCGGTTTATCTTATGTTTGTTACTTGTGTTTATATTATTATATTTATAACATTTCGTAGCTATGCTTTAATAATGAAATTATGTTGACTAGGATGTGTAAATGTTTCCTTATTATGAATCTTTTTGTAGGAACAACCGTTCTAATTTTTGTTGTGTTATATGTTTAAATATGTTTTTAAACATGTTTAATTTTTAACTTATTAAATTATTTCAAAAAAGTAATAAATTAACAAAATTAAAATATTGTCTACATTTTTTTTTTTTTTTGAATTATTTCATTTAAAGATTTCACAATTTTAATACTTCTATATATCATTTTAATTCAATATTAATTTATGTATATAATATTATTATTTAAAATATAATCAATTTAATAAGAAAAAAAAAATTTATATGATTTTTTATTCAATCATAAATTACTAAAAATTATATGTATGAATATGTAAAATATTATAATGTATAAAATGTTTTAATTTTGATTATTATTTCAATTATTTATTTATTTTTATAAATAATATTTAAATTGATTTTAGATCGTCTAATTAAAAGTTACGACTATAAAGACCGTGATTTATTCATTGAATGTTTTTATGAAAGTCAATCATCATTTACTGATGAAATAAAGTCCATTGTTGATAAACGAAAGTGGTGGATTTTGATTGACGATGGAAAAACTTCTTACTTAACTTCTTGCGAAAACTATTTCATAAATCATTACGTTAAATCTGGAAGAAATTTATCGTGGTTACGTGTTAATAAAAATATTTTAAGTGATGAAGAAAACAAACTGTTAATTCAATGTTCAACTAATGTTCGCCACGTCAGCTTTTATCATCCAATTAATTTTGAAGGATGGAAACCAAAAGATAAGATTAAAGAGTTGAATATATTGATCTCAGATTATTTAGTAACAAAAAAAGATTTTGAAAAAAACTTTCTTCCGTGGATTAATCTTTGTGATGAATTAGATCTTCAACTTCACGACGACATTGATTTTATTAGAGAAATTTATGAATGGATTCGTTGTTCGAATGTCAAGAAGTTTTGGATCAAGTACCGTGGAAAATATTTTTATAACTTCGATGAATTAAAAAACTTTACAACACAATAAAATATTTAATATCTTAAATATATTGTAAAAAAGAATAACTATAAGTTACTTATGAAGTATTTAATTTATTATTTTATAATAAATACGTTTTTAAATATGAAAATTAATTTTACCAGTTTATTATTTAAAAGTTGATTTTTTTATTATTAAAATATTATATAAATAATTCGTTTTCAAATATATTAATAGTTATAGCTATGATATAAAAAACACGGATCTTTACCAAACTTACCATTTTTATACACAGCATTTCCACACAGATTATTTCAATACATATTCCTTATTTGTTTCAATATTTTTTAGTAAAATAATTTTGATCTGAAAAAAACTTTAGAAACAAAAAATTAACATGCGCACCTTTTCTTTATACGTAAAGCTTAAAAGAGACTTATAATTAGGTTTTTTTCATTTCATTGGTAGCTCAATGGTTATTTGCGCTGTCATCAGTGTTGTTTTGGAGGGTTTAAGACCTCCTTTTAGCGTAAGAAATTTTGGAATTTTTTTCAATCATGCTTATATATTCATAGCAAAAAAATTAGGGATGGGAGTTAGGGTTAGTTTTAGCAAAGAGATACTAAAGCTAGAGTGAGAACGCAGTTAAATACGTAATTAGTTTTGGAACAGTCTTAGTTGTAACATAATTTTGAATGAATTTTCATGTAATTATCATAACTTAAGGTTATGCAATCACATTCCACTAAAAAAAACACTATCTATCAAAAAACGTAAAATAGATTTTAAAAATTAGACAAGAAAAGGTTACATAAAAATGGCTGATATTGAACTAGAATATGCTTTAAAAAATATAGACATTGACGAAGAACTGGAAATAAATTCATTTATATTCAATCCAGAAACCGTTAATTCCGAGGATTTATTCAACGAGGATGATATTGCTGTCGGTTTTTTAGTGGTAGAACTTCCTCATATTCCAAAGCTTGTGTTTGTAAGCGATGATAATATTTCTGAATTTGTTTTCGAAGAGGTCTACTTTAGAAATAAATCTTCGTCCACCCTTACTACACCACCATTTGTTGCAGTTTTTGTAGTAAAAAATTAAAAATAAAAATCTTTTAAAAATTCACGAAGAAAAGTGTAAAGATATGCATGGAAAAAGTAAGTTGTTAGTAAAAAATAAAACCACATTTTTTTATCAAGTTTACAAGTTGAAGGTTTTAGTATTTCAGTATTATTTTTAACTGTTTATAAATCATTTCATAATTGATTCATGAAAACATTACATTAACAAATGTATGTATGTAATACAAAAAAATAAATGCAAAAAAATCATGACAAAGAACGAGGACGGATTTTTTCACTTGCCAAAGAGACCGCCATTATGATCTGTGAAAAAAATGCACGCAAATTTTTGTTTTTAAGTAACTTTTTTATATATTTCTTTTATTTCAGTCTAATAATCAAGTTCATATATATATAATTACGTATATAAGTCAATTTCATTCATCAGAATAATAATCAACTTCTTTGTACTAGTCAATTTAGAATAGAATATTTCTGAAAAATAGTTCTAAAGTTGGGGGGGGGGTTCGCTACAACCTTAAATTTATAATTTATTTTTAATTTTAATTAGAGTTACCAATATTTTTTTGAACAATAACTACAAATTTCAGGCCCGTACCGTGAAAAGTATTAAGGGGGTTCGTTTTGAAAAAAAAAGGCATTTTAGAGTTGTAAACTTCTCTTTTGCTTAATTTTTATATCAAAATTTGCATGAAACAAAGAAAAAATTTGTATAAAAATGGGTGTTGGTCGTACCCGACAACCCACCCACGGTACGGCCATTATTTTTCTTTTCATTTTTTATTAAAATTTAATTATGTTTTACATGCCTTATTTGTAACCAATATCTTTTCATTTCTTTATAGCTCCAATGCTGATAGAATCAGAGTTCAACACACACTCTGAGAACTTTATGGCTCAATCTTTAAAGAAAGCAACTGAAGATCCTATGCATAACATAACTGGAATAAATGTAGAAATCAAGTTGTTGGCTGAAGAGGTAATACAAATGTTGTCAAAAGAGGTAATACAAATGTTATTAAAAGATACATCAAACCTTAAGGAGCTTGACAGTATTGCTAAAGTTGAAATTTTTAAAATTAAAAAACTTAATGGAACAAAGTGCCATAACAGAGAAGAAATGTTCAAAAAATTTCTGCATTTATGCTTTTTAAAAAAATGCAAAAGTTATTTGGAATGATTTCATATTCCATAACAATATTTGTACATCCAAAAGAGCAAATAGTCTATTATTCCAATTTATATTTGATAGGTTATTGCATTGGAGTCTAGAGTATCGAGTTAAATGTATAAATGTAGATATAAATGTCGAGGAAGTGTATAAGCCTCTTGATATTTCTGAAGAAGAGACTATTAGATATATTGCTAGTTATATAATTTATGTTCTCAAAGAAAATATAAAGGATAAACGATCGCCTCTGGGTAAAGCATTAATTGAATTATTATCATGATGGGGATCAAAGACACAACCAAAAGATGAATGTGCGGATATAAATAAATGTACGATGCAGTGGATCGAAAGAGTTAATAGAGGAGGACTCATAATAGTAAACGACAGTATTTTGCTTTTAGTTCAATAGAAATAGAGGCTTGTAAAATTAAACAAAGTTTTGATAATAACTTATTGCGTGGAAAATTTAAGAACTGTAGTTTATAATAGTATAATTTAAAGTAAATTAGTCATAAAAGAATGGGAAATGCTTACAATGGACATTGCAAATGACAGTATAAAAAATGTTTTATTTGAAAAAATTATTAAAAGATGGAATAATATTAGAATTAGGGCCTTTGTTAAAACATAGGTTCAGATTATGAGAAGAAGTAAAATAGGGCATAAAATTTCTCGCAAAGGAGAAGAATCACTGCGCAAAAGTTCAAAGTAGGGCGCATTCTATTAGTAGTAGTTTTTAACATTTCTAAATATTTTTTTGCATGCTTCTGAATCATATTTTATATTTTTGTTATTTTTAATGAATGCTTATTCTATAGTTTGTTTTAGTATAGAAACTCACACAATTTTATTTGAATTCTTGATAAATAAAAAAATAATCAAAAGTTCCATATTTTTGCTTTGTTAGCTCTATTTTTAATTAACAACAGTGTCAGGTCAGGAGTATGTTCTTCATGATCATCCTGCTACTGGTAACATGTAACCCAGTGCAACCTGCTCCATGTTTTTGCTGCCTTGCAGGATTTGCTATCTAAGCAAAGGCTGGAAGGAGTGTTCTTCCTGTCATCAGTACTATCTTATATCAGTCATGCCTATAGTAATTTCTTTTTTTTTTTTTTTTTTCCCATATAATTGGAGGTGCCTTAGTTACTGTATTAGCTCACCTGTAATCTACGTTATATGTATGTTTGTGTTCTGTCTGAACCCCTGGCGCGGTGTTTGCTCACCCGTAAGTTACTTTATGTTCTTTATGTATGTCTGTGTTCTGTCTGAACCTCTGGCGCGGTGTTCGCTCACCCGTAAGTTACTTTATGTTTATGTTTATGTTTTTTATGTTTTTTTATGTATGTTTGTGTTCTGTCTGAACCTCTGGCGCGGTGTTAACTCACACGTAAGTTGATTTATGTTTGTTTGTGTTCTGTTTATACTCTAATGCAGCGTGAGGTAAGCAGAAAAATTATGCTAACCAGCCTCGAACCTCTTCTTCATCTATTAGGCTGGCGTAGATGTAACCTGTGTTACATTGTTTCCTGGCTAGGGTGATGAAGGCTGGATCTCCTTGACTCTACTCATAGAACTTTGCTTATGCCTCCTTGATAATGGCTATGCAACTCTTCCTGTTATCTCCGTATGAGGGTACAGCTCTAAAACTCAGTTTAATGGTTCTGAGGCCGGCTGGTAGTAAGGTTTCCCGAACTCTGTGGTAGCTCTCAGAGAGGCTGATTCCATCAAAAGCTGCAAAATATCAGAGTATTAACAGTGCCATGTTGCGCATGGATGGTGTCCCTGTTAATGCTTTTAGTGTGCATTGTCAAGGCCACATAAGAGCCCTCTGTCACGGCTTAGGGTTAATTAACAGGACTGAGACAACTGCATAGCTCATTGATTAGGAGGCTGTGCTCTATCTATGAATGAGCCAAGTTCTCATTAAACCCAAATCATGAACAAAGTAACCAAAAATTTAAAACCTAAAAAACCATCCCCACCACCTAAATATTTTAATATATCTTTTACAAATATTCGCGGTCTACGAAGCAACTTTCCATCAGTTAAGTCTTACCTCCTGCAAAATTCATAAGACTTGCTTGCACTCAGTGAAATAAATTTAAGTTTTGCAATTCCTTCTTCAGATGTCAGTGTTGATGGGTACTATCCTTTGATTTGTAAAGACTCCAATAGTCACATGCTAGGTTTAGGGGTATACATACGCATTAATTCCCCTATTTGTCGTGATATCA
>NC_061161.1:4991108-5006108 GCF_022113875.1 Hydra vulgaris | reverse complement strand
CTGCGGATCTTAGCTACATGTTCAAAAAGTTTATAAGGATCATAGCTACATGTTTAAAAAGTCATAAGAAATTTGAGAGATTTTAAAAGGGCTGCGGATCTTAGATTTTTTATATAGCAACTTTTTTTTAATTTTGGTTTTGTAAAAATTGATGCTGCAACTTATTTGTTAAACTTGTGATGAATGGAGTATTTGGACCAAATGTTGTTTGTTGTGTTCAAACCTTGCACCTAATTTTTTCATAAATGCAATAACATCAATAAAACTGTATTAAACCAGCAATATATTTTTCTAAAGTCAAATATATTGTATTAGTAAAAAGCAAATCTCTTTTAATATTAGGTACGCGGAAATCACGATTAACGCAGCCGATTGTGCTAAACTTTTGTGGCTCGTTTTTTTAACTTTTTTTTAGGTTGTATTAGGCAAACGTATTTTTGTTAAGTTTTTTTTTTTAAATATATATACAGACATATACTTTTTTATAAGAAGAAAGATTATTTTTGATTTTTATATACATTTTATGTATGGTTACCAAATTTTTTTATGGATTATTTTGGTTTAGAAAAATAGATTGATGTTCTCACATAAATATGTAGTCGAAGGAATATTGATCCCCGTCTATTTACTATTCAAACAAATTTCTGCATGCAATTTCTATGCACATATCAAATTTCAACAAAAAAAAAAGGGAGCAGATAGGTTTCAAAGGGTTCTACTACGCATACTGCATTTTTTCGGTAAAAATTTTTTCATTTTTTCTTAGTAAAACGTACTTTTGAGGTATTTCTTTTTAGAAAAATATGCAAATAAGGATTTGTTTTTGAAAGAAGAAAGGTTAAGCGTGATTTCTATATAACTTTTATGTATGGTTACTAAACTTCTTTATGGGTTATTTTGCTTCAAATTTTGCATGAAAACTTAGACGATGTTCTCACTTGAGTTTGTAGTAGAAGGAATGTTGATCCCGATCTATTTATTATTTAAACAAAATTCTACATGTATTTTACATGTAAATGTCAAATTTAAACAAAAAAAAAAGGGAGCAGGTAGTTTATTTAAGTGTAACACTTTTGGTACCTAATTTCTGTTTTTCTCGGTTATTGCAAATGACGGGGGCAGCTAGGGGGGTCCTTCGCAAAACAATTGTTATTGCGAGAATGTTTATTCTGATTTTTATTATTAAATAATAAAATGGAAAAAATTAATGAAGTTCTGTTGGACTCTGTAACAACTAGTAAGTTATTTTTTTAAATAAAAGTATAATTAATAATTATTTTTAAAACTAAATTATGTTGATAAATTTAAAAATAATTTTTAAATTCTTAACGTTTAAGAACAAAACTTCAGTAAAAGTGTTGCTATTGAATTAATTGTTAACTCAATTGAGTTACAGTTTAGCATACTTTGATCAAAGTATTAATGGACAACTTTATAAAAATACCATACATAAATAAGTGTAATGATCACATACTTTATGTGATGTTACACTTATTTATCTTTACACTTATTTACTTTACTAACAAAAGCCTTGCTAGTGTTTTTAAAATATATTATCATCATCTTATTATCATTTGAAAAGAAAACCATTTAATTATTGATCACAATAGCCTGTTTAATAGGCTAATATAAGCAATAATTAAAAGATAAAGTATTATTCAATTTATATATTCCATTATCTAAATATGTTAATTAATAAAATCAAAAATAAAGTATACTTTATTTTTGATTTTAATCTGAATTTTGATTTTTATTTTAATTTATTGTATACTTTAGTATACAATAAATTAATGTTAATAGTCAATAACAGTTATATTTTTTTTTTAATTACTTTAAGAACATAAACTTGATATTAAGTTAATGTTTTTAAAGTGTTTTAATAATGTTAAAGCAATATTAATAGTATAAAAGATAAAATTGTTATTAACTAATAATATTCAATAACATTTTTATCTTTTGTACTATCAATATTATTTTATATTAATAATTTTGAATTATAAATTTCAAATTAATAAAAAATTAGTAATAAGTATTAATTTATTGTTTACTACTTTAACTTTGTAGCAATATTCCAAGTGTTAGTTTGTTGTTTGTAAATAGTTTTTTTTTTGTATTTCATTGTTAATTTTCTGTTTAAGTTTTCATTTTGCCATTTATGATGGTAGAGTTGAAAAAAGTAAACAAGAAATAACAAGGCAGAATTTACACTATTTCTTATTGGAAACAAGATGGAACTGATATTGAACTGTCAAAAGATAAAAAACTCCAGCTAGTTGCTGTTGTTATATCAGGGAAGTTTGAATTTTCTTAATTGGAATATGAAATTAATGTAAAAATGCTCACAGTATAGCAAGTTTTGTTACTACCAAAATAACTGCCACAAGTTTTATAGCTTGCAAATAGGTTTTGCAATTTTTGTGGCTTGAAAACAAGTACAACAAGTTTTTTGATTTTGCAATTAAGTACCACAAGTTTTGTTTCTTGCATATAAAGTACAGCAAGTTTAGTGGCTTGCAAAGAGGTACCACAAGTTTTTTGGCTTGCAAATATAGTACAGCAAGTTTTTTAGCTTACAAATAGGTATTGGAAGTTTTGTGGCTTTTTTGGCTAGCTAAGAGGTACTGCAAATTTTGTGACTTGCAAAATAAGTATCGCAAGTTTTGTTGCTTGCAAATAAGGTACAGTAAGTTTTGTGGCTTGCAAATAGGTACCACAAGTTTTAAGGCTTGCAAGTTTATAATTGGCTCTGGCTTACCTTTATGTGGTGTATATTGTTAAAAATTATTTATTTTGTTTTGTTAATGTAATTTAAAAATTAAATTATTTACTAGAAGCCCAGACAAGAAATAGTTACATTTTAAATTTCAAAAAACTTTTTTTTTGTGTGTGTTTTTTTCTCAGGTTGGAGTGGTTAATCTGTTCCTTTACATGATAATGTGTACTCAGATGCATCTTGTAATGTGGTAAAAAAGTTTTTTATTCAAATTTCTTTTTGTTTAAAAAAACATTTTAGAACTTCTTTGTTAAATTGTAATTAAAATTTTTTTATTTGGTTTCGACAGACAGGGGGATGAATTGCTCCTCTTTTCATAAAATCAAATTATACACCTCTAGGTGTATAAATTGCTTTTATGAAAGGGGGTGCATAAAAGCAATTTATACATACTATAATACACATTTTTATTTCAAAAGGCTTGTTGTTTTTGTGTATTTTTTTTTTAGGTTGGAGTGTGTAATCCGTCTTTTTTCTTGACAAAATGGTTACTCTAATGCATTTTGTAATGTGTTAAAATATTTTTTGATACTAATTTCTCTATGTTTTCTAAAAAAGCATTTTAACATTTTTTTGTGAAATTTTCATAAATTTTTTTTTTCAGGTTTATGGTAGAGGAGGGAGGGGGGGCAATATACGTCCTCTTCCATCAAAGCAATCTATACACTATTAGTTACTCTTTGTTATAGTGTTGAAATATATTTTTTTGTTTTTATAATAGATTTAATCATTTTAGTAAAAACTGTAATAATTAAAATAATGAAATTTTAATAGGGTGTGTTAAACCTTCCCCAAAACCAAATACCTAACTTTAAGATAAACCTGTAATATTTGCTAGTGATGTGGAATAAATAGCAACTTGTTGTATTTAAATATTACTAATTTTATAAAAAAAAGACTATATAAAGAAAAAAAAAATGTATTTTTGTGAGGTGTAGGTGGCGGATTAGCACACCTCTGTATCCCTCCATGCGCCCTTTACCTAGACACTAGTTTGAAATTATAGCCGAATTTTTACATCTATTTTTTGATACTAAGTTATAGATAGTTAAATAAGAATTGTCAAATTTATAATAATTTATGTAGAAAAAATTTTTTTTTGACCACAGCTTAATCAAGAAATCTATATATTGAAAAATTGCTACTAAAAACGTTAGGTTTTTTTATGGAATTGTCTAATTTTCATCATTTTTTCACCTTTAAAACACTGTATTTGAGGGCTTTCCAATGATATATAGCATTCTAGTATTAGATCAATTTAAAAAAATCAGTCTACGTACCTATTATTATAAATTTTATTTCTCAAACATACTACAAACACTCTTATATGATATATTATATATACTTATAATTTATGAACCAATAATATTTTATAAATATCTAATCTAAAAACAAGATATTTAAGTTAATTTACATTCAAGAATATTACTCTAATTCTAATATTCTTTTCTTTCTATTTAAAATCAAATTGTGTGCTCTTGTTCATCTATTAAATTGTCTATTTGTCTGAAATCACACACAAGTCACCCTACCTTTTCCAATCTGTAATTTCTTTACTCCTATAAAATATTCTCAAAATTATCTTCCTCTTTTAGCAATTTTAAGTTATATATTCTAAATCATTGTTCAGTTAAGTACAGCATACTAAATCTCATCACAAACCAATGCATAAAATCATAGAAAAATTTATCATTTTTTTATTCATAGAATAATTTATTTTTTATATTCACTTTATATCACTAAACTTTACTACTAAAACTCATTTTTATGTCTTTTTATTTTGGAGAAATATATTTACTGTTCGTAAAGTGTTGGACTCATTGTGGGTCATTATTATTGCTCTTGGTATGAATATATGTAACATAAATGTAAAATCAAAATTATTTTACTTATATTTATATCACTATTACTTATTGTTATTGTTTAGTATTAAATTTAATATTTATCAATATTATTGTTACTATTATTGTTGTTATTATTATATTAATATAAATATAATTGTTAACATTAGTTACCTCATTATAATTGTTTTAATATTGTTATTGCTATTATTATTCAATTTGTTTTTACTTAAGATTAGTATTAGTATTATTTCTAAATATCCATGTTTATGTTGCATACATACACATATATGACATATATGTGTGTGTTTTCTTTTAAGCAATTGCAAGTTTCCAATTACATGCAAAGTAAAGTAAAGAAAACAATACTTTTCAAATAGTAATTGTAGTATTATTAATTAATTTTAATTTTTTACATTTTTTATCCTTATTTTTATAACATGATCAGTTAAAATGAACTAGAACTTTGTTCTGCTGCATTTTAATTGAACTAAGTATAGAATTTTAATTTAATAACCTAGATAAATAAATTTCCAATTGAGAGAGTTGACAGAGTTGCAGCATTTCTAGAGAAGTATTAATGTTTCCCTAATGTGCTATTGGTAAAATTTTTTTTTTTTCAATTGTGATTTCATATATTTTTTGGATAAAACAAAATAGTGTTTGAAATCTACAAATCTTTTTTTGTATGAGAAGGTATTTACAAAACTGCTCTGTCATCTAATGTGTTATTCTATAAGTTTTCTTAGCTTTATATAGTTTTATGCTTTTTTATTATTATTATTTAATTCAGATTGTTGGCGACATAGTTCATGTTTTAAAGTCTTCTGTCACAGTTGACTCGGCAAGGATGAAGACATTGATGCACTTTTGCATTATGGAGTACACAAGTTGACAGTTCCTCGCCCACTGCCACCCAAATACAGGTAGGTATGCATGCATACACAACTCTCAAAATTAGTAAAACTAAAACGAGTTATAAATTAAGGGCATTTTAAGATATGAAAAGATATTATTGTTAAAATTTGAGTTTGTAAAATTTATTTTCAGGTATAAAAAATACTTATCTTTACGTAACAGACGATGGAGACGAAGTGATTATTATGTGTGGCAAAAGATTATTTAATGAAGTTTTTCATTTTCTGACTTCGTGATGGAACTTATTGGAATACACTTGTCATGGGCATAAAGGAGTATTGCCGCTACAAGCATGAACAATAATAAAACATTCCAAAGGATAATTTCTTATTTCAACGATTAGATTTGTTGTTTAAATGTATAAATGCTTGTTGAATATTCTTATTATATATCATCATAATTTCAAAAGAATGTTTCAGTTTTTCCATAGAAAAAGTACTTTTGTAATATTGTTTTATAGTTCAGGATAAGTATTATTGAAAAAAAAAAGAATCTTATTTTAAATAAAAATAACATTGAAACAAGTAAAAAATGATTTTTTTAAAGGAATATAAGTTCTTGAAACAAGAAAAAAAAACATAATTTTAAAAATATAATTTCTTGAAACAAGCGAAAAAGTTCTTGTTTTAAAAATAAAACTGAAAACTTAAAAATTTAAAATTAATTCTTAAAACAAGAAATAAAATTCTTATATTAAAAATTAAAATATTTAAAATGAAAAAAAAATCTTATATTAAGAAAAAAAATCTTAAAAAAAGAAAAAAAATTCTTATATTAAGAAAAAAAGTCCTTGAAACAAGAAAAAAACTTCTTATTTTAAGATTAAAAATTCTTGAAGCAAGAAAAAACATTCTTGCGTGGCGGTCAAGTCATTTTTTTCTTGTTTTAAGACTCTTTTTGCTAAAAACAAGAGTCTTGGATTTTGCTGTGTAAGAATTTTTAATCTTAATATAAGAATTTTTTTTCTTGTTATAAAAATTTTTGATCTTAATTTAAGATTTTTTTTCTTAATTTAAGAATTTTTTTTTCTTGTTTTGGAAAATATAAATTGGAATATATATTTTTTGGAATATATGTTTTAGAATATATAGTTTGGAATATATAAATAGAATATATAAATTGAATAATACTTTATCTTTTAATTATTGCTTATATTAGCCTATTAAACAGGCTATTGTGATCAATAATTAAATGGTTTTCTTTTCAAATGATAATAAGATGATGATAATATATTTTAAAAACGCTAGCAAGGCTTTTGTTAGTAAAGTAAATAAGTGTAAAGATAAATAAGTGTAACAACACATAAAGTATGTGATCATTACACTTATTTATGTATGGTATTTTCATAAAGTTGTCCATTAATACTTTGATCAAAGTATGCTAAACTGTAACTCAATTGAGTTAACAATTAATTCAATAGCAACACTTTTACTGAAGTTTTATTCTTAAACGTTAAGAATTTAAAAATTATTTTTAAATTTATCAACATAATTTAGTTTTAAAAATAATTATTAATTATACTTTTATTTAAAAAAATAACTTACTAGTTGTTACAGAGTCCAACAGAACTTCATTAATTTTTTCCATTTTATTATTTAATAATAAAAATCAGAATAAACATTCTCGCAATAACAATTGTTTTGCGAAGGACCCCCCTAGCTGCCCCCGTCGTTTGCAATAACCGAGAAAAACAGAAATAAGGTACCAAAAGTGTTACACTTAAATAAACTACCTGCTCCCTTTTTTTTTCGTTTAAATTTGACATTTACATGTAAAACACATGTAGAATTTTGTTTAAATAATAAATAGATCGGGATCAACATTCCTTCTACTACAAACTCAAGTGAGAACATCGTCTAAGTTTTCATGCAAAATTTGAAGCAAAATAATTTGGTAACCATACATAAAATGTATATAAAAATCAAAAATAATCTTTCTTCTTATAAAAAAGTATATATCTGTATATATATTTAAAAAAAAAACTTAACAAAAATACGTTTGCCTAATTTAACCTAAAAAAAAGTTAAAAAAACGAGCCACAAAATTTTAGCACAATCGGTTGCGTTAATCGTGATTTCCGCGTACCTAATATTAAAAGAGATTTGCTTTTTACTAATACAATATATTTGACTTTAGAAAAATATATTGCTGGTTTAATACAGTTTTATTGACGTTATTGCATTTATGAAAAAATTAGGTGCAAGGTTTGAATACAACAAACAACATTTGGTCCAAATACTCCATTTATCACAAGTTTAACAAATAAGTTACAGCATCAATTTTTACAAAACCAAAATTAAAAAAAAGTTGCTATATAAAAAATCTAAGATCCGCAGCCCTTTTAAAATCTCTCAAATTTCTTATGACTTTTTAAACATGTAGCTATGATCCTTATAAACTTTTTGAACATGTAGCTAAGATCCGCAGCCATTTTAAAATCTCTAAAATTTCTTATGAACTTTTTGAACATGCGCTCATAACACTTGTTATTGAATGTAGGTTTTTAAGATTTTGGGGCCCTAATGACAGTTTGGGGGGGTAGGCGGAAGGGGCACAGTCTTTAGCCACACAAAAACTCCTTGATCCGTCGCTCGGCAGTTTATTCATTTTTATTAAATTCATTTGCTATAAAGAAGTGCACAACTCTGGAGCACTTCAAACCAAATCGCTTTTATGCATGCTTGCACCTTACATTTATATTATTTTGCTACTACGTCGCCCATACAAAAGATTTACTTTTATGCTGTTTTAATTCATGCAGAATTGCAGATATAAATATTGCATTTATTAAAGGCAAATTCTATAAAATTTTTGAAGTATACGACTCTTTCTGGTTTGCTTTATTGTTTTATGAATCAAATGTGTATATATATATGTATATATATTATATATATATATATATATATATATATATATATATATATATATATATATATATATATATATATATATATATATATATATATATATATATATATATATATATATATATATATATATATATATATATATATATATAGATATATATATATATTCAAATATATATATACATTTAAATATATATATATTTAAATATATATATATATTTAAAAATATATATATATTTAAATATATATATATATATATCTATACATATATATATATATATATATATATATATATATATATATATATATATATATATATATATATATATATATATATATATATATATATATATATATATATATATATATATATATATATGTATATATATATATATATATATATATACATATATATATATATATATATATATATATATATATATATATATATATATATATATATATATATATATATATATATATATATATATATATATATATATACCCATATAGTGTAGTCGAAAGAGCGTTTTAATGTAAAAAAAGTCTCTAACGACTACAATTTTAATTACCTAGTCTCTTAAGCTGTTTTTGATTGTCATCGAAATGTCAAAGCAATTAATTTATGCGGAAGTACATTAAATTTAATTGTTTTTTAAAAAAATTTTAAAAAACCGCAATTATAACGACAAGAAAGTTTTTTTTAATTAGTGGTGTTTTTGCTATTGATTTAATAAAAAACATTTTTAAAACGTGCGTAAATGTTGCTACATCGACTATCTTATAGCTTGACTCGCAACGGAGTGCTGCTACATTGACTGACAAATAGCCTGACTCGCAACCGAGTGCTGCTACATCGACTGACAAATAGCCTGACTTGCAAGGGAGTGCTGCTACAACGACTGACAAATAGCCTGACTCGCAAGAGAGTGCTGCTACATCGACTGAGAGTTTGGTTTGGCCAGGCAGTCTATTAATTAAAAAAAAAAATTTCATTTATAAAACTTTTTCTGGTCTGGTTTATTAACGCGCTCTTTAAAACTACAGTTTATGGGAAACTTTTTTTGATGCCATGCAAGAGACATGCAAGAGTATTTATATATATATATATATATATATATATATATATATATATATATATATATATATATATATATATATATATATATATATATATATATATATATATATATATATATATATATATATATATATATATATATATATATATATATATGCATATATATATATAAGTATATATATATATATATATATATATATATATATATATATATATATATATATATATATATATATATATATATATATATATATATATATATATATATATATATATATATATATATATTGTAAATTAAAATTTTACAAAATTTTTTTTGGAGAGGCTTGATACTCTAATTTAATAATTACTTGTGTCTAATTTAGTAATTACTTTTCTATTTGTTAATAAATAGTTGATAAATAAATACAGTTTATTTATTAACTATATATAAATAAAAATTTAATAAATAGATAAATAAAATTTGTTAATAAATATTTTATAAAAAACTTCTATATATTTCTAAAACTAAGTTAAAAAATATTTTTTGTTTTTCTGCTAGATAGTTAAATAAAAGTCTTAAATTAATTTTTAGGAGCTGTAAAAAGAAATCCTGCAACAACTTCAGCAACTGAATAAGATTTTCAATATTAGGATGTGCATTTATTGCGTGGCGCATCAGACCGCAATGGCGAACAAAAAGTTAGACAAGACCAAAAAAACAAACAAGCCAAGTAAAAAGTGATGCCTTCATCAAGTTTTTTAATCCCATTAAATAATGAGGCATTTTTTAGTCCAGAAGATAAAAAACATTGTTAAATAAAATAAGCATCTTTATTTACAAATATGTAATCTTTATTTTACAATATTTAATATAATTTTAAATATTTTAATTTTTAAACTCAATAGAGTAAAGTTTTTGTGTAATGAGTATTACTGTTTCCATGTTTTTCATATTCATTCCCTTTAACAGTAACCTTATGTATATGAGATTTTAGATGAAAATTTAAATCGTGATATTGAATCTTACCAGAGAATAAAGTAAGATTAATTTTATTACTTTGATATTATTTGTTTTAATGTTATTTTTGAAAAATATCTAAAATATAAGTTCTGGAGTCTGTCTGCTGTTTGATTTGTTTTATTATATTAAATTTAAATATAACAATAAGCTTTAAAATATAAGGTTATTAATGGAAAGCTAAATTAACTTGTTTTTCAACCAGTGAAGCAGATGAATAAAAATCTAACAAAATTTTTATTTTACAAGCCATTAACTTAACGGATTACTTTAACAATTACGTTTAAACATGCTTGTAATTTAATGTTACATTTATGATTTAATATTATTTCTTTACAGGAAACCGTTTACCTCAACCAGAGTTATATTTCATAGAATTATGTTGACCATGATCCAAATATTGCCATGGGTATAAGATAGCTGTTTGATTTGTAAACTGAATTTAAATCATATTTTCTTTAAACATATTTATTTGCTCTTTTTATGCTTACAAATAATTTATTTAAAAAAGTTATATACTTTTTAACTAAACGGTTTTATTTCAATCAATTATTTGATTTTTTATATTTTTTAAGGAATTTTTAAAGTATATTTTACTGCGCTATGTTTTTGTATGGTGAAAACTCTGTCAATTTGCAAACTATATTTTAGTTTATGAAAATATATTTTTATTGATGTGTTCTGTCTCTGATTCTTCCTTTTTCAGATGTGCGCTTGTGTCTTAGGCTTATGCTTTGCAAAAGGTTCACCATTGCCCTTAAGTTGCTGTGGGTTTTTCGGTTTTACTTCCAACCTGGCATATAAGTATTTCATTTTTAAATACTATTATATTTGTTAAATTAAAATTAAAATTAAAGATAATTTTTTTAATGAAATAACTTTTTTTTTATTGTTTCATTAACCCCTCAAGCATACTTATAGGATTAGGTATACCAGGTAGGTTACTGTATATGAAGTTTTATTTTTTAAAAAAGGCGCACAATATGACTTTCGTATTTTTTTATTTAATTTTTATAAATGAGTTTTTGAATTAAAATAAAGCTAAGAGTATATCGAATAAGAAAACTGATATTGTATGTACAAAGAATGCCTACACAGTATACAAATGTGCAACAAAATCAACAAATAATCTGAGCTATGACAATTGTAAAGAAAATGTACCTAGAACAGTGAACCCCCAACGATTTTTGTGAGGGTGTGGTTGTGCCTCACAATGGGGGAAAAACCGTTTTTTTTTTACTAAGTGTAATTTTTGTGTAATAACATTTTCAAAACCCGTTCAATTTTTTTCTTAAATGCATCGATTTAAATCTTAATGATGTGGCTATTTAAATAAACTGCTAAAAAAACACATTTCGTTTTTATTTTCATATAACATTTATTCAAACGTTACGTAGGGGGTTATGCCCCCACTTCCCTTATGTACATTTAATTACGCCAATCCCGATTTTTAAGTTGATACATGTACATTTAATTGCGCCAATCCATTTTTCAGTCGATTTATGCACATTAAAAAAGCAATATCTTAAATTAATTTTTGAAAATTTAATAAAAAATAAATTCATAAAAAATTTATTTTAATTTAAATATAATTTAATTTTGGCAACAATAAAAACCGGGTTGCATAAATAAAAGAAGATTATAAATGATCTATATAAATGATTTCTAAATGTAAACTTTGATATAACACGTTTTCAAAAAATGGCTAATATTAGTGTTTTTTAGTGTATTTTTTTAAACTTCAACATCGAATTAGAACACTATCTATTGATTTTCAGACATATGTTTTTATGCAATTCTTAATCAGGATAAAATACTCTATCATAATCAAAAATAAAAATAGCGGGGTAGAGATGTAAATTAGCGCCCTATATTTATATAGTCATATTATCATTCTATATAATGGATGGTTCGCTCTAGAGTGAACCATCTAATACTATATAAGAGAGATCTCTAGAGAGCTCTACACATATATAATACCAAATAAGAGAGCTAGCTCTCTTATATGTTATTCAATTTAAAGTGAACATCGATTATATAAAATGTATATTTATATTTTTTTTCACCTTAAAACAAGCTTATGTAGTACTTCTATATTTTTGGTAAATATAATAATATATTTTCCATATATTAACATGCGTTAAGTTACTTCTTAAATAATATAGCTATAACCTTTTTTTATATAACAACAATGTCAATATATTATACTTCTATTGTTTAACAATAACATCAATTTGTTGTTATTGTTAAAAAAAAGGTTATAGCTGTTCTTTTTAAGTAAATAACTTACGTATAGCAGTATAATATAAGTATATCTAAGTATATAATTTATTGGCAATATAAGTATATAACTTAATGGCAGTAACAAAAAAATCTGAAATCTTTTACAATATTTAAAACGCCATTTTTTAATATTAGATGAATTAAAGTTACGCAAAAACTTCAGAAAAAAGTCAGAAAATAGCAGACGTAACTTTTCTTTCGTAAAGTTTGCTGAGCTTTTTTTAAGAAAATGTTGTGAATACCGTTTTTTTGAGTTTTTGCGTAAATATAAACTTACGCAAAAACTTAAGAATATTGTAAGTTTTTGCTTTGTGAATACAACTTTGCGTAACTTTCAACTTACGCTAAAACTTACTCAAATTTTTGACTTACGAAAGAGTTGTGAATAAGCTCCTTGGTCCTTGGAGTTTCGCGTTGTGAAATTTGCTTTTTCAATAATATTTTTAGGATGTTTGCATTCTTTTAGCCACGTTTTTAATTCTGCTTAACATTGTTTTTCTTTATTGTAATCAGATGTGAAAATATTTATTCTTTTAGCAAGGCCATTTAGGATGTTCTTTTTTATATGATGTTGATGATGGCTGTTGTAGTCTAAGTAGTCGAGAGTATTGGTTTCTTTATAATAAATATCCGTTTTTATTTTTCTGTTGTTTTCAAGAACGATAGATATGTTTAAGAAATTAATAATTTTATAAGTACTTCCATCTATTATAAATTCTTTGCCTATGACTATTGTAAAACTGATTGAATTATTTATTTTGGTAAAAGAGTTTTTAAACTTAACGATATCTAAATGTTTTGGCCAGATTAAGAAACCATCATTAATATATCTAAAATAAAGTTCCTGTATGTCATTTACATTTTTACTGGAAAAGTATTTAGGTAAAATCTTAAAAAAAAGTCTTGTTTCTTCTAAATATCTAATTGTTAGGCATGCATAATCTGAAGCAAAATTTGTACGTATGGCTGTTCCAATAGTTTGCCAAAACATTTGGTCGTTGAATAGAAAGTTGTTGTTTTTTAAAATAAAATATGTTAATTCAATGATAAATTGAGGAGTAAATCTTTTATCTATTAAACTTTTATGTTTTTCAATCCAGTATTTGAATGCTTCTATACCTAGATTGTGTGGAATACTAGAATATAGATTAACAATGTCACAAGTCAAAATACAGCTATCCGAATTTAACGCTCTTGATATCTTTCTTAAGAAATCCTAATCATCTTTAATGAAAGTTTTTTGTTTTGATACAATTGGAGACAAAATTATATGTAAGAACTGGCTTAAATGTGATGTTGGTGAGTTAATTCCAGCAATAATTGGTCTACCTTTCAGATCATTAGGTGGTTTCATTTCGATATAAAGTGAATTAGATGCGTTTACTTTGTCTATAATTTCTTGACATTTGAGAATTTTCGGAGTTATATTGAAACTACTAGATTTCCATTTAAAATTTGTGAATTTATATCATTTTTATTAGATCTCTAAAAACTATTTTGTCTGATTTAGGTTTATTCTTTCATAAGTATTTGCGGAGAGCAGGTGGTCTTGATGAACAAAATTTTCATTATAATAAGTTGAATCCATTACAATAAAAGGTTTACCTTGTCAGCTTTTTTAATAACTATATTTTTCATTTCTTTTAGATCTTTTAATGCTAACCTTTCTTGTTAAGTAATATTATCAACTGACTGCATTTTGATTTGTTTAATTTGTTCAATTTTTAAAATGATTTCATCAAGATATGGTAGAGTTGTTTGGATATTATAATTTGACTTTTTTAAATTATGCTTATATATGTATTCTCCGTTCAATGAAATTTTTCTGAAAGTATTAACTTCCTTGTGAATTGTTTTATATCAGAATCAATGTGTAAAATATTACCTTTAGTAGTAGGGCAAAACTTTGGACCTTTTGTAAGAAGTGATATTTGAAATGTTGTCAGATGTTTAGTTGTTAAGTTGATGACCTTAGGTTGTATTTTATTTGGATTGGGCTTGATCAGCTTTTAATATTTATAATGACTAATAACTGACTACGATTATTATTTATATTGGTTGGCTAAAGGAAATTGAGCAATTGATATTATGGATATTATTAAATAATTATCATTTCCTGTTTGTTTGTTTTTTAAAGATAATTTGTTGTTATAATAACAATAACAGTATTACTAATGAGTTTTTGAAAGGCCTCTAGTGCTAAAATTTAAAATTATAGTAATTTTTGTAAAATTAAA
>NC_061161.1:4943608-4986108 GCF_022113875.1 Hydra vulgaris | reverse complement strand
AGATGAACTGGAAATATTTGACGATATTCTAGAAATTGATGACGGTAATTTAATATTATTTTTTATAAATATGATATATTTAAAAAAAAAATCTAATAGTTTAAAATAATTTTTTTTAGAACAAGTGCGTATATTAAATATCATAATGATAAGAATAGACCGTCATTTGGAGGAAAATTTTGTTAATTATTATAAGGGTTACGAAAAATTTAATTTAAAACACGAGCATGTTTACGGTTGTAATACAATATTTAATAAAATAAAATGAAACAAAAAAGTTTTTTTATTATTTTCCAATTTGATTGATTCCATAAGATATTCCTTCCGAAACTGCATCACCCAAAGCGGCTCTTTCTACTATAGGTAAAAGTCTTGGTAAAAGTCTTGAAGCAATTGCACCTATTGCTCCTAAAAATTTTTCACGCATTCGTTTTTTGTAATGTCTTTTTAAACGTCTTTTATGTCTTTTTTCTCTAAGTCTTTTACGCATTTTAAAAATAATATTTTTTTTTGAACAGGTGTTTTTTTTTTTAACGTATTATAGAAGATAGTAAACTACCTCCTAATAAAGCATCTAATATCGGAAGAAATTTACCGCGTATTCGCTTCCTTCTACCGGCTCCTATTAACGGAGGTAAATAAACTCTTCCTTTTCCTCGTCTTTTATAAATTCTTTTTTTTTCTACATCTACACAATCTATACATTACGATGTTTTTGCAAATAATCTAACGCTAAATCTCCTACGTCTGATCGAAGTAAACGTCTTGCAAGATTTTTAACTCTAGTTATAATTTTTCCTTTACCTCGATGTTTGCAACCTCTTCTTTTACGATAACGTCTTCGCGCCATATAATAAGTTTTGAGAAAGAACAAATATAAATGTTTTTTATATATGTTTTTTTTAAATTAAATAGTCGTGCGTGCATAAAACAATACAATTAAAACATGGTTAATTTAACCAAAACAAAAATGTTGTAAAAGGTGTTATGATGATTTAAATTTGAAAGGATAATATGTGTAATTTTCGTCTTCTCCTGTTCCAGTTTGAATCAGTTGTGCCGCATGTTGAAGGTATATTGTTATGATACCTTTAAAATTGGTAACAAAATCAACGGTAATTTGTAACGAATTGTATCCTTAAATAGTAGCCGGAGGTTTGTCGTTGACAAAATTATAATCGCTAGTCGTGTCAATAGCTAAAGGTTCAGTTAAATTATGCGTTTGACTGAAATAATCATTAGGGTTTCTAATAAAACTGTCGTCATCACTTGTATAAAAATCTGCATAATTATTAATATTAAGAGTAGAAGGTGTATTTCCTTTACACCAAGAAACATAACTACGATAACATAATTGTTGATCTTCTACTTTGTTTTCTGAATCAATTACATAAGTGTCACCTGAAGAATTGACAAAAGTTCTTCTAAAATTATGAAAAGTAATTTTTTTAATCATAGTGCAAGCCATTTCAACAGGTGTCATAGAAGTTTTGGTAAGATGATCGCTTTCTTTTTTTGATTGAACAGAAAACAAAACACAATGAGGTACCATGTCAGCTGTTTTTATATTTCCTAAGCTTATGGTAACGGTATCTGTACCTTCTACGTTAGTTATAACTTGTTCGTAATGAGAAAAACAAGCTATAGTATAAGGTTGTTCAGGGTAACTGTTTATGTATAAAGGTTTTTCTAAAGGTAAACTGGCTTTAATTCGGTAAGTATTGACCCATATTGCAGAATTTCTAATTTCTAATCCAACATTAGCTAATGATTCTATTTGAGCATCAGTTATAGGTCTTATATATTCTAAAAGTTGATTAGTATCTTGTTCAACAGTAAATTTAATTTTTAATTTTTTACCTTTCCCGCAATTACTTTTAATTTGAAAAAATTCACGTAACAAAAATAAGGGTACTCTAAAACGATAACCTTTTTCTCCGTTCATTAAATCATTATAAGTGTCTTGTAGAAATGTTTGATATTCAGGTTTAACGGTACTATTCATTGCTCTTATGACTGTATTAGCATCGTTAGATTTCATAAGATCTTTTGTTTCATTATATGTTGCTCTGTTAAGTGTTTTTTCTGTAAGCGCTAAATTATGGTTAAGCATATGTTCTCTATATGCTTTCATATAACTCTTTTTAACAAACATTGTTTTAAATCGTTGGTACGCTCAATTATTAATAACGTTATTAGCTGGCATAGAGTTGTTTTTCTGATAATTTGGATATGCCCTTATATTTTTGCATATATAAAAAATAAAACCTTCTACTAAACAAAATAGTTCTAATAAATCAAGATCTGCGTGATTTGCCGTTGTAGCAAATCTTGTTTTTGTGTTTATGTTTTTGCATAAATGAACATCAAATTCAAAAATATAATCTTCCGGTATTGTCCATTCGTTGAATTATATAGTAAACGTAATTAAACTTTTCAATTCTGAAGTTAAATCAGGAGTAAATTTTTGATAATCGGTCTTAATGACTTCGTCTTGAGCTACAGCAGTCATAAAACCAGGATATTTTTCGTTTAATGCTGCTTTCATTTCTGCACTAATGTTACCGCTTGTCGCATCTTGCAAAAGATGATTTTTGTCTTCTGCTTTTTGTAAAACGTCATCAATGGTAACGGGTCCGTTATGGTTAGGCGTATAACAGTTACCGTCTCCCGCTCTCATATATTTTGCTAAAGAACCCATCTTGATATAATTTTTTTTCTTCTTTAAAAATAAAAAAAAAACAAGTATAAAAAAAAAACAAGTATAAAATTTTTTTTTATAATAATTTTATTTAATTCTATTTATTCATCTTCCGAGTCAGAAGTATTTTTTTTAAATGGTAATTTTTTGTTTTTAACGTATTTTAAAGCTTGCGTGTAACCAAGTTCAATTAAACTTTTTTTATTCATTTTTTCTTTTTTGCTTTTTTTTTCAATGTTATTTTGCATAAAAAGAACTGAATAAAATAGCTCTTTGTTGTATAATGCAGTTTCTGCACAAACCGTGAATAGCGTCTACAGCTTTAACTTCTTAAAAACTTTGAGCGCAAACGTGTAAAGTAAACGTGACTTTAGTTTTCGATGGTTTTTTTTCAACATATTCTTCTTCAGAGCTTTCGCTTTCTTCTTCTGAATATTTTACTTTTTTACTTTTTGTTTTTTCAGTTTCGTTTTTTTTAATAACATTTTTTTTACGGTGAGGTTTTTCTTCGTAAGTGTCTTGCTCTTT
Organism: Hydra vulgaris; assembly: GCF_022113875.1. Classification (NCBI taxonomy): domain Eukaryota; kingdom Metazoa; phylum Cnidaria; class Hydrozoa; order Anthoathecata; family Hydridae; genus Hydra; species Hydra vulgaris. The sequence goes on along the minus strand of NC_061161.1, from coordinate 4,982,879 downwards.
TTGTTGTTGTTTTAATTTTTTTAATTGTTCTCATTTTTCATCCAATTCTGATTTGATATTAAGAACGTCAGCTTTAATTGAAAAATGAGACATTTGATTTTGAAGATTATTAAATTTGTTTTGAATTTCATTGATTTGACTTTTTTGCGGATTTTTTAAAGAATCCGGTATTTTCTCGTTTATTAAATTTTTTTCATATCTTCCTCTTGCTCGAAAAATAGACATTTTTTATATAATTTATTTTTTTTTAAAAAAAAAACATCTTTTTATAACAAAATTTATATTAATCAAATTAAAACACTTTATTTTATACAAATGTAAAAGATCAGGTTCTTTATTTTCATAACCTTAATTCTAGTTGTTTTGTTTTTTAAAGTAGTTCATTAAAAATCCTTTTATTTCTTCTTTTTGATTTTTAATCGTTTCTCTTAACTTGAACGTTTCGTATTGCATCGATTGTATTTGATATTGAACGTCCTCACTCATTTTTTCCATTTGTTTTTTCATCTTGTAAAACTTTGTTTTATTGCAACAAAGACAAATACAATCCAATTGATCCATTCCTTTTAACATTTTTTTTAAACTAATTGTAAAATGGTACCATTTGTAATTTGAAAGTAGGATTAAAAAAACAGTAGTGCTTAATTGTTAAATTTGAGCGGTTCTTTATTAGTGTTAAAAAAAGTCCATTTTGTTTTTTTCCAATCTTCTACGTCTACAATATCAAATGTTGTCAATTGTCCTTGTATTTCTGTTTTTCGATTTTTAGTAAAATTAATATTGACTGTTACTTGAGTAGCGTTGTTATAATCTGTCAAATTAAAATAAGAAACAATTCCCGTTTCGTATCTTCTGTTCATGTACATTCCGCAATTGGTAGCTTGATCACATTTAATAAATATAAGGTTTTTGGTAGTAGTGGGAAAATTAGATACAGAATTATTAAAGTTATTTATTTGCATCAAAGTGCATCTTAAAAAAGCAAGTTTTCTTTTTTGAATTTTAAAATCTTGAGCCATGGTATAAACCATATTTTGATCTATTTCTATGTTAAACGGATTAATTTCGTTTGTCAAACTGTATTGATCTCTTTGTAATAGCAAAGTATAAGGTACAGGATTGTTTCCAATAAGTTGATACATTTTTAAAATAATGTTTTTTAAAGGTAAACTGTTAGACCAAGAATTTATGACAGAACCGTCACTTTTTTTTTGACGAATAAATTGTCCGTTGAGCGAAGTGCAATAAAATACTAATTCGTTAATGTTGTTACCTTGCAATATAGATTTTGATCCGTTTAACCACGTTTTATAACTAGGTGTAGAGGCTCTTTCAAAAGCAGCCGTAGTAACGAGAGGTACTTTTAAAGTTGGAGAAAAAATAGATTTAGTTTTTTCGCAATAAATGAAAACGTTGATAAATGTTTCTGAATAGTAACTAGCAATCAATGTCTAATCTGCCGTTATGATTTTATAAATATCTTTGGGTAAATTAGAAGGAGATGTAGTAAACGTGTTGAGTGAACCAAATTGAGCATAATACGGTGAAATTTGGTTTCCTCTCATTTCAAAATAATTGTTATATGTATTTGTTGAAGCGATTATAGCTTTAGAAATTTGTAATGGTGATTTTAAATTGATTTCGTATGTATTTCGTTCAAATGAAGGTAAACACCAAAAAGTATAATAATTTCTATAATAGTCGTTAGGAATGGATGAAAAATTGTTTTGATTGAGGAATTTTTAATAAGAGTAGATATTAGTGCCTCATAAATAAATTGGTCAAAAGTAAGATTATTTAACTTTAAATTAAGTAAATTGTTTGACAAGTTGTAATTTATAGTTTCTGTAAAAATATCCATCATTTTTAATTCACGTTCAGGCCATATGATTTGGTCGACGTTAAAAAAAGGTATAGGTAAAAAAGCTAGCGGTATGTTTTGTAAAAAAAATCGATAATATTTTCTTTGAATTGTTTTTGGAAAAAAGATTTGATAAAAGCAAGCAAACAATTCTGTAGGTTCTATACCTATAGCCGATAGAGCGATGTAGAGAAGTTTTGTACTGAAAGTACCAAAAGCGTCTTTTAAAATGTCTACAAAACTAGTCAGTGTTATTTTTTCTTCTGTATAGTTGTTGTTAGCGTGTTTAACAATAACTTGATTGTTCCAAATTTTCCATAAAGCGTTATTTTGGATTGGAATTTCGTTTAGATCAAATTCTATATTATATATGTTACCCTCAGATTTTATTGTGTTTGTGTTAGTCATTATTTTTAATAAAAAAAAGGCAATTTGCCTAGGAACAATGTGTTTCATTTTAGATGTTTTTACACTTTCTGAGCTAGGTAATAAGTTATTGACATAAACGTCTTAATCGACACTTAAAATGTTATCATCGCGTGTATCTGGAACGAGCGGACTGCTTTTTGAATTTTGAACAAGAGCTCCTCCGTGTTTAGGTGTAACCATGATATGAATAAAAGGACGAACAAAAGTTTCTTCTGTATTATTTAGAATAACCTCTTTTTCGGGAGTAAGATTAGCTATATCTCCTGGTGCTACTTGTGGATGTTTTACGTAAATCAAAATATTTTTGCTTGTTTGAGTAGATAATGCAAAGTTGTACAAATTATCAAACCTTGATTTAGAAGATAAATAGTCATATTGTATTAACAATGTATTATCTTGTACTACGTATTGTGATGCATTTGTTCGGTTAGAAAAAAAACCAAAATAAGATAACCCTCGTTTGTTTGATTTAGTAGAGATACTAGACCTTATTGGATAAAGATTAGAAGGGTTGTTTGAGTGTTCGTTGTTTTTTTTTTTTTAAATACCATACAAAATTATAATTCGGTGCATTAATGTAGGAGTAATTTTGTATAAATTGTTTAACAGTTCCGTTTGCTTCTATACTTAATTTTGAAATTATAGTATTTTCGTTATTAGTAAAATAACGTAAATGTGTATTGGTGTCAAATAAATTTTTTAAATTGAAATATTTTTGAATGCTAATATTATTACTTTTGTTTTAATAATTTGAAAAAAAATCTGCAAAAGTCAATCTTCTGTTTAAACTTGTATTAAAAAGTTCTAATCGTCTCATTAAGAAATCGTCTTGATATGGACTCGGAAACGTTACACCAAATAGTTTACCATAACCAACAATTGAACACATATATTTCAAATGAACTGCGTCCATATCTTCAACTCTTAATAAGTCATAATTTTGAAACGTGTCTCCTGGCAAAATAGCAAAATCGGTATACAAAATAATTTTTTTAGTTACTAGATAAAAAGGAATTTTTTGATTTGGATTAGATATCATGTCGTTTTGAATATCTGTCATCATTTGTTTTATAGAAGGATTCATTTCCATTTTTGTTCCGTAACTGTTTTCTGTTAACGAAATGTTTTCGTCTATACGAGTTAAATTAGTTGGAACGTCCATAGATGATAAGTGCATAATAGTATTATTTTTAAAAAAAGGTTTATCAAGATCGTTAGTAGATAAGGGTAAACTAAAATCGTTCAAAACGTTATAATGAACATTTTTTTAAACAGTTTTTTTTAAAAAGGTTTTTGCAAAGACTTCTTTAAAGGTTTATAAAAAGTGTCTACGTAATCGTTAAAGTTTTTAAAATAAATGTTTTTATCTTCTTCGTTAATAGGTAACAAATCTTCTCTCTAAACTTTATACGTTGTATTTAAATCGCCTACTTGTCCTACTTTGTAAATATGAACCGGTAAATAACCTTGCATTGAAGGGTTTGTGCGTTTGCTGACTTTTCGTATTTTCGTATTTCGTATTTCGTATTTCGTAAACCGTCCGTATTGGGACACGTTTCTTGTCCCAATACGGACGGTTTCGTTTACTCAATTTGCTAAAAGTGTCTTTAGCATTTTTTTTGTAATTTCTTAAATAACATTCTGTTCTAACAGATAATGGTTTTAATATTTTAAATTTTAGATTTTTGTGGTCTTTTTTTACGCGATGCAACATGTTAGATGTAAATTCATGTTTGCGTTTGTTGTTGCTTACGTATTGATCAATCATACGCAGTGCTTTACCTTTATTGTAATCGGCATCCAATTCTTCGTGACTTATACCGCTCGATGTTTTTTTCTTTCTCGTTTAGTTTTTGTTCAATTTCTTCAATGTAATAACTCCAATTATATTTTTTTAATTGACCTTTATCTCTTAATTTTTGATATAACAGTTTTAAACGTTTAATGACCGATTCAGCTAAATAGTCCTTTCCGTAATTTTTAGAATGAAAGTGTTGCACGTTTTCGGCTTCGCACCATTCTTTCATTTTTGAACTAAAAAATTCTGTACCTTCGTCTGTTTGTAAATATATAAAACTTTTGTCGTCTCGTTTTATGTCTCTAAAAATGTGTCTAAAACTGCTGACCGTTTTTTCTGTAGTCTTTTTTTTCATTACTCTCAAATACACTATGCCCGAAACACCGTCAACTACAACTAAACAATAATCGGGACGATAACCATGATTAAAATTAAAACTCTCCATGTCTGCCAAATCGGCTTGAAAAAACTGATGAGGTTTTTCGTAAGAAAACCGATGCGTTTTGTAAACGTATGGTTTTCTCGTCGCTTGATTTTTAACGTTTGCAATAGCGGTTTTTTTTAAAAGAAGAGTTTGATGTGACCAAGCGGTAATCATACCGTCCCATGTCCCATTTAGCAAAAACCGAATTTTCTAAAATTGTTTTAAGTTTTTCATAAAATTTTAAGTCGCTGACATTTTTTTTAAGTGTTAAATTGTGACATTATTTATTTAATTTTTGACAAGTCGGTCAAACCAAATAAACGACTAGATAAATCGTCAAGTTGAATTTTGATAAGACGATCTATTTTATCTTTTAATGCGTCTTCCATTTTTTTAAAAATATTTTTACCTCTTTTTCTTGTCGGATATATTTTTGCTAACAAACGTTTAGGTTTTATATCGGTAATTGGTGTAGCTTCAGTAGGTAAAGCGGTAGCACCGACTGGTTTTTCTTCTTCTTTATATAACCAAGAATCTTCTTTCGGAGTAAAATCTAACCAAGGTTTTTTTTTAGGAGTAGATTGAGACAACGGTGTATCGTCTAAAGATTCGTGGGTAAGTAACACAGACTTTTTTGAAAAAAATGATTTCTTCACAGAAGAAAAGTTGATATCAATTTTTGGATGCAAAACCAAATTGTTTGCCTTTAATGAAGTGACAGATTTTAAAGTTAATGCAAAGTTTTTAATTTCATTAGAATTAAAAGACTGAATTTCAAAATTTTTTATATGACGATATAAGAGTACCCAATCGAAAGAGTTGATAAATGTATAAAGAACCCATTATCATCATCATTTCGATGATTGTTTTTTGTTTAATATTGACTTCTGTATTATAAAATTGATTCAAGTTGCTTTTAATTTGATCTAAAAAATCTTGCATGTTCGCTTGTATGCAAGCGGTTACTACGCTGTCTTGTAATTGTACGACATCGTCTACATCTCTATATGGTAAGGAAGGTGGATTCGAAAAAAACGTTTTAAAGGTAAGATATAACATGTGTTCTCCGATTGATGTGCTTTGCATTACGTTTTCGTTGTTAATCATCAAAACTTATACATGCTTGACAAAAATTATAAATATTTTTGTCAAGCATGTAAACGCTGTTAGATTTGATGTAATCAAATGTCATAGTTTTAGTCTTTAAATGTCATAGTTGTAGCCTTTAAATTGTTCTGTGTATTGTATTAACCACGAGTTTACAACGTTTTTTGTTTCTGATAAAAGATCAAAAGCGATAACGCCTAAAAAACTTTTGTCTACTAAAGAATCGCTTTCAAAAAAGGCTGAAGTCATTACAGTGTAAGGACGACTTGAAAAGGTTTCTTGATATGCGCTTTCTGCTGTCAATTTGTTTTCGTTTCTAAAAGGTATGTTATACTTTTTTAAATAGTTCCACAGTTTGGCAAAAGTAAGATGTTTAATTTGATAATAATCTGCAACCATTCTTAAATTGCCTACGCTTTGAGGCGAGGCAAGTAAAGTTAAAAATTCCTTAGCGTAATAAGAATATTGTTTAGGATCTTTTATGATTTCGTAAGAAGATGCGTTAACGTTGTTAATAACGCAGCTAAAGATTCTTCAACGTCGACTACGTTATTTAAAAAATAAATATATATTTTTAAATTGTTCAATGTCGTTTCTTTGCCTCTAGGTTTATAAACGCGTAAAGAAATGCGATTCGATCCAAACGTGTGATTTACTTGACTGTTACACATGTCTAATAAATTACGAGCTAATTTGGCCATATTTGATTTAGCTAAACTTTGCATGAGTTTGGATACTTCTGCTTCGTTAGGTTTTTCGTAAAAAGTTAATATTCGATTAAGAGGAGTTAAAAAGTAAACTTTTTTGTTAGTCGGTTGAACAGTATTTAAAGTAGTTTTTTGTGACAAGTTATTTAAACTTGCTTGTACAGAACTAGGAGGCATGGGATTAAGAGAATTGTTAACTTCTTGAGGAACATATTTTTTAATATTTCTCATGGTTCTTAAAGTTTCGCTAATGGTTCTTTGATAGACTTAAGCGTTAAATTCGTTGTATTTGTTTAGACCGATCAACTTGCTAAAAGCGTAAGCGTCACCTCCTACGTTTAGATAAGTTTTCCATTTTTCTTGATCGTTTATTAGCGATGTTGTCAAATCACCGTTCAGCTGTGTTTCGATAAATAATAAATTATTTAATTCTTGTTGAAAGCATTTATCGGATCGGCATAGATAAGGGAAGAGGGTAAATCGTATCTTTCGATCAAATGAGAAATGTCAGATTTCATTATTTTTTCTGGCATGCCAGAATTTTGTGGAGCAGATTCTGTTTCTTTTTCTTTAGTTTCTTTTTCCATTTCCATTCTAGTTTTTTTTGTAAACGTCAGTGTTGTAAGCATTTTACGCCAAAACCTTTCGCAAAGCAAGCAAAGGGGAATAAGAAAAATCGTACGGTTTATATCTATTCATATTTCAAATAAATACAAATCTTTTTGAGAAAACAATTCTTTTTGACAATAATTAATTTCAAATTGTTGTCTTAACAAGTCAATAACAGTTTTTGTAGGTTGTAACGTGTCAATGAGATTAATTTATTAGAGTAATAATTTATAATTTCGTGATAAAGTTTAAAACGAGTAGAGTTGAAATATTCTTTTAAAACGTCGTAATTATTGTAAACGAAATCCAATATAGTTTTGTTTTTGTCTTTCATTTTTACTTTTTTTAAAATGATTTTTCCGTTTTCGTTAAATTTGGGATAAGGATATAAAAAAAAAAATTTAATTTCTAAACACACGTAATCTTGAAAAGCGTTTTTGATTTGTAATTTTTTGTGATCGGACAAAAGTTCGCATTTCAACGTTTTGACAGCGTTAAATTGAGTCAAAATTTCTTTGATCCATATTTTGATTTCGTTTTCGTCTATATCTTTACGTTTGTTCATTTTAGGTATAAAAATGAACAAACGTAAGCTGTTTTTGTCTCATGTCTTTTCGTTTTGATGTTTTTAGATTGCACGCTTCGTAATCGCTTTGTAAAAGTTGCAACAGTTCTTCGCTGTCCCAATCATTCAGATTCGCTTGATTCGTTTCCAGAATCTGAAAATTTGTCTGATGATTCGCACAATCCATATCGTTTTCTTCATTTAGTTTCTTCAAGCATTAAAGCAGCTCTTTCGCTCTTGCTCCATTTTCTTTTTTTTGTTTGATTTTCTTTTTCACTATTTATATCGTTTTTATCTTCTTCGTCGTTAGTTTGTTGATTCTCCTTCTCTTTTTCTTGACAAAATGGATTGTGATGAGATTTAAGATAAAAATAAATTTTACAATTTTGTGCTTTAACGTAAAGAAACGATTGAAAAGTAACAATTTTTTTGTTCACGCTCATTTCGTTGTAATCAAAATCTAATTTTCCTTGAGCGTCAACAGGTATAAATACTTTTTGTTCTTTGGGATTGGTAATTTGAGTTCTTAATCTGGCAACAGAACAATTTCTTTTAAATAATGCTAAATGTCCGTGTTGACTAGAAGTTTCTTTGTTAAGCAAATCGCTGATAACGTGATGCATTTTGCTAGCTGAAGGAAAATCGTTTTTAAATATTTTTTCGATTTCGCTGTTGTTGTCAAAAGAAACGATACATTTGTAATGAGATACTAAATTATTCCAAGCTTGACTCGATTTAGAAAGTACTGCGTGAAATACAGTAATGGTACCTATACCGTAATGTGATCCGCTAGAACAAGCGCTAGTGTATTTTTGACTCTTGAGACAAAAAGCGCTTATGTCGTCAAATAGCAAAATAGTTTTTAATAAACGATGATCGCTGTTTTGAATACCGTATTTGTCTTTAGAAAAACTGATAGCACGTTGTATAACGGGATCTATATTTTCAGGACTGTCTACTGTTATAATGTTATAAGCTTCTAAATTGTTTTTAGTAGAATTGATAATATCACGCCACGTTTTGTGTTGAGATTTGCTAGGTTTTCTCATTTGAATAACAAATTACATTTCTGCATCGGGATATTTGCCATATTGTAAATACTCACGTGCCATAGTTGATTTTCCGCTATTTGTAGGACCTGTTATAATAGTGTTTTAGGATAAACATCATTTGAAGGTTTAAAAATATTAAACTTGATTTGCGTTGGTGAAACATCGTCTTTGATTTCAGGTTCTTCATTTTTACCTTTTAAATAAAAACTGTGAAAACCTTTTTCGTTTAGTATTAACGTTTAGTGTTAACGTTTTTGAATCTTTTTTTTCATTTTTTAGAGGTTCGTTTTCCACAGGATTAGTTTCAATTTTTTCTTCTTTTCCTTACATTTTTTTTATAACAAGAATGAAAAAAAAAAAAAATTGACTACCATTTTTTACATCAAATTTTTTTATATTAGAAAAAAAAAATCTTTTTTACAAATAAAATAATGTTAATATAACTTTTTTTAAATGTTCCTTTAAATATCATTGCGTGGTAAACTTTCCAAAACTCGAAACAATTGATCCATTGTTAAATTGTTTTGATATACGCTTATTTTAAACATTTCAAAACATCGATTAATAGTTTTATCGTAATCTGTTTCAATTAATTCAAGTTCCCCTTTTTTAACTTTTAAAAATCTTCCACATCTTTTCCAATCGCAACCCATTTCTCTTGATAATTCCAACAAAAATAAGTTGGCGTAGATTGAATTTTTATTTTTTTCGACTTTGTCTTGATAATAATTTTTTTTATTCATTTTTATTCTAAATGATTACCGTTATAATGTACTTTTTTAGATTGAGATTTAGAATTACATATATCGCAACTGTCTTCAAAACAACCTACAAAACTTATTTTTTTTAAAAAACAAACAAAACATTTTGTGCATTCTAAAAATGAGTCAGGTATGAGAACTCGTCCGTTAAGATTAACACATATTAATTTAGAAGTGTAATACTCGCTTTTTTCTCTTTCAGTATTTTCTATTAAATAAAAATTCTCAAATCCAATTTCTTTTAATTTGGTTTCGAGTTGTTTAACAGATAACATTTGATCAAACAAATTATATTCCATTTTTTTATAAGTTTTTTTAATTATAATTAAAAAAAAAAAAAAATTTATTACAATTTATAGTTTTTTCTAAATTATATAATAAAGGTATTAAAACTTCGCGATTAAACGTAATCATTGTATTGTATCGTTCTGATGATTTTATAGTATTTTTTTCAACTTTGAATAACGTTTGTATATGTTCATTGCTACAAAATTTTTCGATATCGGGTAAAACTTTTAAAATATCTTCTCGAACCGGATCTAAACGATAACAATCGCGTATTTCTGTAAACAAATCGTCATCAAATTCATAGTTTTTTTGAGTAAATTTTTTTAAAAATTGACTAACGTGTTCTCTAATGGTAACGTCTTTAAAATTTAAATCTAACCTGTTTTGTAAAAAAGGTTGTAATTCGTTTTCTAATTGATTAGGTTTATTTCTAAACCTTTTTTCTGCTCTATGCGAATTAAATCCGTTAATGTAATGCGTGTAACATAATTTGTAATTGAGTAATTCTTTTGCTCTGTTTTTGTGTTCGTCTTGACCTTTATCTTGAATTTCTTTTTTTTGATAATATGAGTGCTGTAACACTTAGATGCCATAGCAAAAATCTGTCCTATATAAGACGGAGGAGGAACTTCGTTTTGAAAGTGATCACTTTCTTTAGCATATAAAGTCGAATAAAATTCGTGTGTTTTAGGATAATTGGAATAATCCATCCATTGTTTTCCAATTTTTGAAAAATAAATCCATTCTTCTACTTTTGAACGGAAAATTTCTTGCTTGTCGTCCATTTTTTTAGTAATAAAAAAACAACCTGAATCTGTGTCTGTAACTACCAAATGTTTTTCTGCGTTATGATTTCTTAACACTTCTCCTAGTTCCCAAGCATAACGAGTGACATTAAGTTTGGCCCAAAATGATATTTGAGAAGCAACATAACGCATTTGTTTGTTTATCAAATTAGTTTTTTCGCTACTCACAAAAACAAGACCGTCTTTGTACATGTTTATATCCGATTTCAAAAGTTCAAAAACGTCTTGTAATTCTTCGTTATGTTTTCCGCTAAACAATATGGTTTTTGTTTTTACGTCAATTAATTTATTAAAAATAAAATCTTTATAATACTCGTCATACGTAAAATGATCAGTACCACATCTGTCTATGCATATTTTTTTTCAAATATATCCATTTTGTATCTTTCAGGTTCTATGTTAACAAATATACCGTTTTCATACAGCAAATTTTGAAAATGAATAGGAAACAAAGATTTAATTTTTTCTTCAGAAAGACCTTCTTGTAACAATCAAGACGAATGTCTTGAATATGCTTTATCAAATTTTGAAAGGCTTTTTCTTCGTGATTAATAAACTGACTCGTTTGTTTGACTGCCGTGTTTTGACTTTTGAACCCATAATGACAGTTAGTGTGTAATTTAGCTGTAGCGTCTACTACTTTGTCTCCGTTTTTCACGGCTTCTTTTCTTTTTTTAATATATTTTCTTACCATTTGTTCAGCTAAAAGATATCTCCATAAAGGTAACACTTTATAAATTTTTTCAACGACGCATCCGCAGTACGTTGTTAACCATATCAAAGTATCTAAAAATTCGCAAGTTTCATGAGAACTCAATTTCATTAACAGTTTGACAGTTTTATCTTTTTCGATAGGTATTGTCCGTTTTTTTTAATATTTTTTAAGCTACAATTCTAGTAGGAGAATAATCTTTTAAAGGTATAACATCTTTTTCGACCATAGGTGAAAAGCCTCCTACTTTATCTTGATATTTGGGTTCCATTTTCATTAGACAATGAACTAAAGCACTTATTGAAAAACCGTTTGGATTAACTCGATGATATTTTTCAATCACTTTTTCTAATGTTTGACATTCCAAATCAAAAGAATATTTCATTTGAAACGGTAACGGTTTAAGTTGCGCGCCTCCGTATTGTCCATCCATCCAAAAAAAAAAAACAATCTTTAATGTTACTTTTCAATCCAAGTTCTTCGATTTTGCTCTCAAAATAATCCGTATCTATTGCATATCTTTGCAATCCGTTTGAAGACATGCCGCCTCTAACAGTTTTTTCAATCATGCGTTCGTGTTCTTCAGAGGGAGGATATTGAATTTGAATTTGACTCATGGTAGATTTGAGTTTGCTACAATAACTAAAAACACTTAAATGAGGTAACATTCGAAAATGAGTAAATTGAAATGTCCTTTCATCAAAATCAATCATCACAGAACCTAAAACCACAGTATCTAAAACTGTATAAATGTGTAATAAAGATTTTAAATTTTTCAAATTTAAAAAATTCCATAATTCGCTAACAGTTGCATAAGAATCTTGAATTTTTTTAATTTAATCGTCTATTGTTTTTGATTTCATTAAATCGTTTTTAGTAAATATTTCGATAGAAGGTATTTTTTTGTATTCAATGTTTAGAAGTGTGTCTGATATTTGTGAATAAGGAAACAAAGTTTTTTTAATAAAACAATTTTTAAACTCTTCGTTGTCGACCAGTTGGTTAATATGGGGATAAAAAGGTAACAAATAGTGAAGCATGCTGTCAATAATTCGATTTTGTGCCTTTTTAGATAACATACTACTCGCTTGATCCAAAGAACAATTTAAAATTTTTAACGTGTCTTCAATTTTTATGTGTTTGCCAATGCAAATAATGTTAAATTTGTTTACACCTTTAGTAATGACAAACAAATTTTCCATATTGCAACATTTTAAACTAGCGTTAAAAGGTTTGTCTTCTGTATCTTCTCCGTAGCTATATAAAGGAATATCTAATATTTTTTTCAAACCTTCAACAATCATGATACGATTATCAAAAAAAGCATTGTGGGCAAAGATAGGACAAGCCAATTTACTACTATAACGTGCCAAGTTTTTGTTGCAATAATCGTATGCCAATCCGTAAACTGTACCTGAAAAGTGGTCATGATCGATGACCAAGTAATCTTTAAAACATGATAACAAACCGTAACATTCTTTTAAGACGTCATCTCTTCCTTTATCATCTTGAATCAGTTCTTTCAATGTTCTTCTTTTTTCAAATTCTCTATTTAACGGTTCCAACATACAATGAAACCATAAATGAGCTGACGGATGATTTAAACGAGACATGAGATGTAAAAAAGTATTAGAGTTTTTTATTCCTATCCCGCGTTCATATTTCCAATGCACGTTAACTTCGTTGATACATTTTTGAAAAATTCAAATTATAAAATAAGATTCTTCTAACAATTCGATAGAATCGTTTTCAAACCATATGTTAATTTGTTGCTCGTTCATAACGAGTTGACTTAAACATTTCATGTGATCAACAAGTTCTAACGAGTTTATTCTTATATAATCATTTAAAAAACCGTTTGTTATAAGAGTACAGTCAAATTTTTCCCACCATCTGCAACAAATATAAAACAAACTAGATATTTGAAACAAATCGTTTTTAATTTTCTTTACTTCGTTTGTTGTTAAATAATCTTGCGTTGACGGTTTAAGCATAAACAATTCTAATTTACTAACTCGTTTAAATATATGATTTACAACTTGAACACGTTTGTCGTTATAAAATCAAATTTCGTTATGATTTAATAAATCTATTTCTGATTCTAACATTGTAGTTAATTTATAACTGTATTTATCAGATTTACGAATTTTGTCGGCTGCACATCTGCATATTGAACACAAAGGATTTTCTTCTTGCCATACATGACATTTTTCGTGTTTAGAAAGGTTTAAGTTTTGAAAACGAGGTAAACATTTTTCGAAGGTAAAACGAACTAAAGTGTCAGCCAAAATTATTAAATCATATACCCTCAATTCGCTTTTATATTTTTCAACATTTTTGTCATTTGCATCCAATTTTTGCCACAATATTTGACGATGTGTTTTATGTAGTAAAGACACATTTTCTTGAAAACATGCAAGCAGTAATGTTAAAGGATTTGCTTGCAAACTTTCAATTGTATTTTCATAGTAAAATATCCATTGTGTTATAACTTTACCTCTTTCATCTGAACCAAAACATTCTCTTGCTAAATTTTCAGATAAACAATGAAAAACAACGCCGTGACAATAGTATAAAAGGTCTGACAAAGGTTTAACGTGTTCTGTTTCTTTTAAATTTGATTTTTAAACACTTATTTCACAGTCAAAAGTGATAAAAAAAGTAAAAATGTTTCGTGAAGTGTTTATAAAACTATCTTGAGGTTCATAAAAATGTCTAGTTTCTCCATAGACAAATTTGTCTGCTAAATAAAATCCTTTGCATTCGTGTTTATGACTAATATGAGTATATTTGAGACCGCACTCTGAACATTGATATAGAAGTTTATTGTTATACATAACTGTAAAACGTTCGTTAAGCATGCTGACAGCGTGAAAAGATTGATTTTTTTCGTACAAACATATTTTTATTGTATTTACTGTTGTTTTACGTTCGTTAGGTTATTTTCTTTCGTCTTCGTTTAAAAATTTTCTCTGAGGATTTTGATCTTCTTTAGTTATATTTGCACTCTCGTATACCACTTTTAATAGTTCGGAAAGTACACTTTTATATTGTGATTTCATTTTAGGGTGTAGCAAACGAATGTTTTTATTTTTTTTATTCATTGAAAAAATTTTAATATTTATTCGATCAAAAGTGTTTTCGTATGCAAAAGAGTGACACAAATCAATGAGTTCGAGAAACGATAAATTTTTACTTTTTTCTTTTAAATGACTTAATGCGTGTATCCACGAATCGTTTTGATCTTCGATAAGAAATTGCATTATATTTTCTTCAGAATAAAAATCTTGACCGTTTTTTTCCAATACATTCGTTTTCCATTCTTTAGTTGTGTTTACGTTCCACTTTCTTATTAATAACGAAACAACAAACGCTGAATAAAAACACAGTCCGGTTTCAAACAAAATACTATAATATAAAAACATTTTTCTTTTTTGATCGTATAATAATATTTTAAACGAACTACTTTTATGTTTGTTCCAATGAGTTAAAGAATGAGGACAATACTATTCACCGTACCATTCGTCTTGATTTTCTTCTCTTATATACTCACGACCTCGCTTATAAAGAATTTTATTTTTATTTTTAGTATAATATTTATTTTTACCATTTAATATTTGTTTTTGATTTATAATTAATTCTTCTGGACTAAGCTCAGAAACTTTTTTCTTTCGTTTACAATAACGATCACGATCACCTTCTCGTTTCATCAATAATTCTTCTGGACTGAGCTCAGAAACTTTTTTCTTTCGTTTATAATCACATTCTCTTCTCATCAATAGTTCTTTTAGACTGAGCTCAGAAACTTTTTTTTTTCGTTTACGTTCATATTCTCGCCTCATCAATAATTCTTCTGGACTGTGCTCAGAAACTTTTTTCTTTCGTTTACGTTCATATTCTCGTCTCATCAATAATTCTTTTGGACTGAGCTCAGAAACCTTTTTCTTTCGTTTACGTTCACGTTCTTGTCTCATCAATAATTCTTCTGGACTGAGCTCAGAAACTTTTTTTTTTCGTTTACGTTCATATTCTCGCCTCATCATTAATTCTTCTAGACTAAGTTCAGAAACTCTTTTATATCCAGCAAGTTCATAGTTTCATCATTGATTTTTCAGTTAAATTGCTTAATGTTTTTACTTTAAAACTAGATAAACGAATTAATCTCCATCCGCTATCATTTTCCAAAATGTTAAAAACTAAACGAATGTTATTATTTTTTATTTATTGTAAATTTATTGATCCCTCTAGTGGTTTTATATAATATACAGGCGAATTGTAACATCTTTTTATAATTTTACAATAACCGTCTTCTGTAGATTTAGCACAAAGTATTACAATATTATAACCAATTAAAAAATTTTGAAATAAATCAGCAAATGATGACGCTATTTTTGTTTCAATAAAAAAGCTATCTTGAGTTTTTTGATTAATGTGGTGAGTAATTTCTTCAGGTGCTTGAATTTGATTGTTTAATTCAATTTCTTCAATAAAATCTTCATCTTTATAGTTGTCATTTACAAAATATAATATTTCTTGATAATAACTTTCGTTTTCTAATTTTTCTTATTCTTAATTTTAAAATGCATTTTTATTAATAATCTAAAATAAAAGTTTATTATATATATATGTAAAATATATATTATTTTAACATGTTACAAAATATTCTTTACCTAAATTTTTATAAAAAAAAATCATCGTCTTTATCACTAGTTATATTTTTTAATATTTTTCTCAATTCGTTTTAATTGTTATGAATTATATCTAGATCGCTTAAATCTTTAGCACGTGATTACGAAACATAGGGTAACGATAAAATAAATATTTTACAAACATATGCAAGTAGATGTTTTAGAAAGATGGAGAAATACACACGTTTTGATTATCGATGAAATTTCAATGCTTAACGCAGATACTTTTGATTTATTACATAATTTAGCATGGAAAACAAATCAATGCAATGACGAATTGTGTGGTGGGATACAAGTCATTACTTGCGGTGATTTCCGTCAACTACCACCTGTAAAAGGTGATTATGTTTTTAAATCCGCAATATGGAAAAAATACATGTTTAATGTTATCGAACTTAATGAATCTTTTAGACAAGAAAATATTGAAATTTTTAACGCTTTAAACGAAATACGAATTGGAAAAGTATCTGATAAAACGGTCGATTTAATAATGACAAGACACTTTGAAGTCGATCATAGTATAAATCCAAATTACATACGTTTGTTTTTTACAAATATGGAAGTTGATTTTAATAACTCGTGTCAATTAATGAATATTCCTTCTGATGAACATTGGTTTCATTCTAAAGATGTTATTAAAAATTCAAAAATAAATCCGATTTTTCAAATACCTTTTTGTATAAATAATAAAATAGGTGCTGTAGTCATGTTAGTAAAAAATATAAACGTCGAAGAAGGTTTATGTAACGGTACGATTGGCGTTGTATCATTTGTAGAAACAGATGGTGTTTGGGTTATTATAAATGGTAAAAAACTTAAAATCGAAAACGTGAGAGAGGACATTTTAGATTGTACTCATAATATTATTGCATCTAGAATCGGTTTATCTTTACAATTAGCATTTTCTTTAACTGTTCATAGGGTTAGGGTTAGGGCTAATAATAATTGACAGATTTTGTACCTATTTCAATACCTGCAAAACTATGTACGGTCATACCTTTAATTTGATGAGCTGCTTTTCCTGTACTAGATGTTACTGCAATATTTTTAAATATTTGATCGCTAGAAGCAATAGCATCAAGTATATAACTTTTACCACATCCAGCACTACCAGTAATAAAAAAATTAATTCCTTCATCAAACCATTAAAAGCCAATTTTTGTTTAGCAGATAGAGTCATTTTTTTTATTTTTCTGAAAAAAAATTACAAAAAAAATTAAGAATACATATATAATATAACAAATTTATGAAACCACATCATGATTGATATCATTTCGTTATTTGACAGTTCAAATATTATAATTTTTCGTTTTTTTTGTTGATTTTTTCTTTCGTTATGTAATTTTATTATCAAATCTATTTCTTTACTCATTTCACATAATGTAGACGATAATACATTTGTAACTTCTTTGCATTGTTTTTCAATTAATATTTTTTTTAATGATTCATGTTGTTGATATTTTTTTCGCATATCCATATTTTATATTTTTTATCTAAAATAATAATTATATTAATATAACAAAATCAAAAAAATCTTCTTCGTTCGAATCTTCTTCATAATAATATCTAAAACTTATGCATAGATCAATATACATTTGTATTTCTTCAAACCATTTTTTTTTATTAATTCGCTTATATTTTCATAAAATTGATAAAACATGTTAAAATGTACATTTAAATAAACATGAAAATTTCGTCTTATATATTGTAAAATCATCAACACAACAACACGATGATTGTTAATAAAGCTATTTGGTTCTTCAAAAATATTTTCCATTTCAGAAACGTTTCCTAAAGTACAATCTGCATTATATCTTATTATAATTAAATTATAATTCTGCCACTGTCCAATTTTCTTTTTCACAATTTTTTTTTAAAGATTCCATTACACAATTTAATATTATTTCTGTAAATTGCATCTAAAAAAATAATCTTTTATTAATAATAAAAAAGTTTGTTTACATAATCATACACTTTTAAATTAACTTGATCAATAATTAAAAATTTATCACATTTTTTAAAAAACATATAAAATGTATAAAAAGGTTGATCATTATAATCTGGAAAATTTTTCATCAATACTTCTAACAAAAATAAAATTACATAATTGTCAACAAACTCGTAATGAAAAAAATCAGTCCATTCATTTAAAGACCAATTATATAATTCTGGAAAACGAAACTTTTATAATTGATCATCATTTTGAATGATTTTACAATTTCCACAACATTCTTTATATGCTACAGCTTTATCGTACAAATGTGATAAAGTAAATTTAGTATTTAAATAACCTATTTCTTTAAAATAAAATAGTCTTATAAAAGTTTTCATAATATCCTTGAGTTTCAATTTTGTCAGTTTTCGTTTTTTTTGATACCATTCTTTACTTTTATCAATAGCTTGATTTAATTCACAAATAAATTTTTCTTTTACTTGGTAATTTTTAAAAAAACGACAAAATTCTAAAAAATCACACTTTTCAAACTCTTCATTTGAATAGTTGAACTTTAATAAAATACAATTTAGAATAATACAACATAATCTTAATGGACTTTGTTTTTTATTTGTAGAAACCAGAGTGTCCCAATTATATTCGTCTTTAAATTCGCATTCCATTTTTTTGTATATTTCATCCGACATTAACTTGAAAGACACAGTTTCTCCGTGATTTTTAATGAAAAGTGTTAATTTAGTATTATCAAAATATTCGGAAATAATTTCTTTTTTAATAGAAATAACATTCATCTCTGAAAATTCCAATATATCATTTAATTTACTTTCTGTAAACATCTAAAAAAAAACTTTATCTATATTTATTAATAACTGAAAAAAAAATAACAAATTAATAAAGATTACTACAATAATAACATTTTCTTTCATCATCATCTTTATTATTTTTATTTTCATTGTTCAAGTGGTTAACGTGTAAAACGAAAGCATCTACACATATATAATTTTTAAAAAAATCATAAAATATTTTAAAGTTTTGTGGTAAAAAACAATTTATTGTATGTAAAAAATGTTTTTTAAAACCTTCTGTCAACATAACAACAAATTGATGATTATAAGACATATTTTCTGATCTCGTAAATTCGAATCGAATAAAAATATCCCACACATCGTTATCAAAATAATTATCCTGACCATCTTTATACAAATATTCTTCTTTTAATTCACATTTTTCACATACAAATGGTTGAAATTCTTTAGCTCGAATAATCAATTCTTCTAACGTAAACGGACAAATTTCATTGCGTGATAAAACTTTTTCCATTAATTCATTTACTTTTTTTTCTGTTAATTCCATCTAAAAAAATATTTTTTTACATTTACATAATTATAAATACATTATAATAAAAATCATAGCTTTATATTTGATTTTTGTAACACTCAAAATATTGTATATCACTTATATAATCATCATTAAAATATTTAACTTGATTATCAAATCTAATTAACATTTTATGTAATTTATATATAACAAGGTATCTATTATACGCTTATTGTTTTTTAATTTCAATTTTAGATAATCATTGTTTTCTTCAATTTCTTCTTCTTTTTTTACATGACGTAACTGTTTGTAATAACACATTCTTTCTTTCTTTCTTTGTATATTAGATGTTTTGTCAGAATGACAAATATCTCGTAATTCTTTCATTTCAAGACACAATGTTGCAGTAGAAAAACTAAATTTTTGATATAAATCAAATAAACATTTATGATGCAAATCGAAAATACGTTTTTGGTTTAACGTACTAACATAATAACATTTATCAAGTAATATATTCTTATACTTTGTTTTAATACTTTTTATTAAACCATTATAATCTATCATTTCATTATAATCATCAATATCAGCGAATTGTTGTAAAGTTTGAATTTCTTGGAGTAATTTTGGCTCTATTTAAACTTCATTTTCTTCTTCTTCTATCTTTTGTTTTTTTTGATCTGATGGTTTACAAATTGGATCTGACATTATTAGTTATCTAAAAAAACTTATTTCAAAGATAATAAATTACGACATTTTTCAAAGTTATGATGTAACAACTCCCTTAACAATTTTCATATTCTATTCATTACATTCATCTTTTTTTCAAGTAATTCTTTACAATTTGTTAATTGTATACAATTTATACTATACTGATGATACAAATCTAATACAATGTCGGTATATAAATGTAAAAGCTCAAGTCCTTCAACAGATACATTATGTTTATACTTGATCATATCCACATCTCTATCAAATTTTTCAAAAGCTACTTTAACACATTTGTATTGGTCAAGATCAAAACTTTTGCTAACAGCAAATAGTTGTAACTGTTGCAATTCTTCAATATGTTCATCTCTTAATTTATTTTTTTTACATTTTTTTATTATCTTTATCATCTAAAAAAATTATTATAATAAAAACATATTACAAAATATTTAAGAATCAGCAATTATTATTAACTCAATTTTATTATTTAAACAAAATAATTGGCGACGTATTTTTTTTTTAGTCTTTCAACTAGTTCTGTTTTTGTCAGACATTGAAATTCGAACACATAATTTTCTAATTTTTGTTTTTTAGAACAACACGGCCAATCGTCTTCATTTTTTATAAATTCAATAAACGAATCATTTCTTTCTTTTTGATACTCTTTTTCTTTTTTTATTTCATTTTGTAAACGATCAATAGATTTATTACAATTGATAATTAACTTTGTACATAGTTTCAAATATAGATTGATAGTACTTTTATCGTATATATATTTATCTTGATCTCTATTCAAACTATCACAAACAGAAGAATTGAATTTTTTTATATCTTCAATAGAATATTCATTATGTGTTCCTTTTAAAAATTCGACCAACTTGTCACATTGATCAGCCAACTCTTCATCTTTTTCTTTTAATATTGCTATCATGTTATACAACATTTTTTATTAGTTACCTAAAAAAGATTACAAAAAAAAATACAATAAAAAAATAATTAATTTTACATTTAATAAAAAGAGAATCTTCTACAATATAACTTAAAAGATCAGTTTTTTTTATAAATCTTCTAAATCCAAAAGCAGGATTCATTTGATCTTTATTAGGTCTTTGAAAAGAAACACTGTCATTGGTTATAAACGATTTTTTAAATTTTTTTCCTCCCAATAATAATATAGTTCCTCTTTTATCACTAAACAGCCATTTTAAATCAGCATCATAAATGTGAGACACTAAAACAACAAATATACCAATATAGTCACCATGTATCATTTCATTATTTAAATTGATATCAACATTAAAATTAATTCTCATTGACATTTTATAATTTGTATAAAAACACGGTGCAGAATAATAAGTAGAATGATAACCATTCGAATTAAGATTCATTTGTTTCACTATATCTTTAATCACAAAGATCTTTTGACCGTCAGGTAAACCAGTTGGTTCTTGAAGAATACTAACTCTACAATCTAAATTTTTTAATTCTTCTTTTATTTCTTCTTTTAAATCAGTTTTGTTGTTATCAAATTCAATTTTACATTGATCACTTTGACACTGATCACCATCATATACAATAAATTTGCAATTATTATCCTTCTCAATCAGTTTTACATTTTCCACATCTTTTATCAAATTGATTTCGCCATTCTCTATATTGTTGATAACTTGCTCAACCATTTCAATAAATTTATTAGGCATCTAAAAAATAAATTACAAAAATAATTAAATAAAAAAATATTAAAGTCCTATTGAACCAAAACTTCCCTTTCTTTCTTCATCAGACAACATAGATTGTATTTCCATTTGACTATTTTTGTTTTTGGCCCCTACCCTCTTCACAAAGGGGGGGAGGGGCCAAAAAAATTTTTTTTGGCTCCTCTGGGGCCAAAAAAAAATTTTGGGGAAGAGGGAAAGGGGAACCCCCATCACCCACCCCAAGGGGGGAGGGAGAGGGATGGAGGAGGGAGAGGGAAATAATAAGCATCACTTTTTAAATAATACATTTGACAATAATGACATTTTAAAATTTCATTATTATTTTGAAACAATCGTTCATAATGAAATAATTTATTTTGAAGCATAACGTTCATAGTTTTACATAATTTTAAATAATCACGAACATCGTATAACTCTTTTTTTAAATCTTCTCTAACAGCTGTTTCATCTTTAATTTTTTGGATGGCTCTTTCAATCTTAATACCATCTTGATCTATATTCATTATACTACATGAATCATTCGTTTTGTAATTATTTGTTCTTATTTTATATAATGTTAAATTTGTTAAATTACCCAAAGCTTCTTGTAATTCTTTACTTTTGTTCATTTTTTTTACTAATCTAAAAACAAATATAAAAATAATTATATTACAAATTAACAATTAAATTTACAATAGTCTGTATAAAATTTCATCTTTGTTTGCAGTGAATGATTTAATAAACATAAATAACACATTCTATCTTCACACCAAAAACAATCGTGTAAACAACGACTTAACTTTTGACATTTTTGACACGTAAAAAACAAAGCTAATTCATCTTTATCCAATTTTTCCATTTCTAGTTCTGTTAATGGTAAAAAACTTGTTTCTTCTTCTTTTGAAATTGAGTTTTCTAATTCAAGATTATTCCATAAAAATTTTGATATTTTATAATAATGAAGCAACTTTTTATTTGGATGTATACAACAAAGTTTTCTCTTTTCCTCAATTTCAATCAATAAGTTTATTATTTCTTGAGTAAGACATTTTTCCTTTTTTTATTAATTCTAAACAATCTTCTTGTAATTTAATCATTCTTGTAAATGAATTATTATATTCATTATATGCAATTTCATAAACAGCATTGAATCTTTCTAAACTCATCTTTCAAAATGTTTTGAATGATTACTTCTGAAAAAACTTGTACCTTTTATACTAAACATAATACAATAGAATTCTATATTTAGTAACAATTAACATTTTTTTCTTTTAAATTACCTTATAAAGTAAAATATGATATCATAGAAGATTAAAATGACACGTTGACATTTTTTTTAAATAAACTTGTTTTAATCTTGTTTTTTTAATCTCTATTGTTTAAAAATGATATTTAAACAAAAAATTTTCTCTTTTTTTTTATCATTAGACAACTTTACAACAGTAAAAAAACATTACAACAAAATGGAAAACGAAATTCAAGGAGTTATGCAATCTTATGCAAAATTATTTAAAATATGGTGATATGGCAGCTGCTACACTGTGGCATGTTGATTTGGCAAACGAAAAAGATTTAAAAGTAAATCAATATTCTAAAGTTCCCAAAAAAATATAAATACAAATCAAAATTTTTTGTATATCATTTCAAAAAAAAATAACTAGCAAACAGGTTAAACAATCTTTAGAAAAAGCAGTAAAGTTGTTTTATCCAGACAACGAACTTCATCCTGTGTTACAAGAATTTCATCATTTGGAAAACAGTTTTGAAGATTGGAAAATTATTATAAACAATTATTTAACTAAACGGAACTTGCAACTGTTATTACCAGAAGAAGAATATATTAAGACTATCAAAATCATCACAATTTATTTGAAAAAACTACGCGACATTATTTTCAATTTAATGAACAAGGATCCAAATGGAAATTAGACATGTACAATTTTTGTAAATTGATTAACAATGATTTTTTAAAATGTACAGAAAAAAATGTAGATGACAGATACAAAGAATTGAAATCTAAAACGGATCATTTTATAAAAATATACAAGAGATATTATCGCTGCTATATAGAAAACAAACGCACGTCTTGGAAAAATAAAATTAAATTAACTTTAAAATATTATTTTTTGTTTACCCAATTTAATCAAAGATCATTTATACGAATACGACTTATTAAAGCGTAACAGTTTGATTTTGTTGGAAGGTTATCATTCTTGTTTACAAAGATTGGTGTTTTCGTACAACGATAAATTGTTTCATAACGGATTTTATACTCTTTATACGCCGTCAACCATTTATAACTATTTTAAAGTTGAAGAAGTAAAAATTATTAACGATTAAGTCTACATATACAAATCGTTTAATCAATGTAATTTTTACGGAAATTCAATTATGGAAATGTTTCCTTATGCTAATTGGTTTTATTCTTTTAAAAGAAATTTTACCATTTCAAAAATTTTAAATAAACGAGACAATCGACTCTACGACGTTATTAAACAAGAAATTGTCAACGATAAACCTATTCATAAAACTGAACATTTTAATATGTATTATATAAACGCAAAAGAATTTTTTTAAAAAACAAAACTTTATTATTTTTTTTATATTTACTGTATAATATGTTTTATTTACAAGATATACATTATTAAAACATTTACAAGTTGTTTCTTGACTTCTTCGCATCGATTATTTTTACGTATTAGATTAACCAAATCTTTATATTGCTCTCTTTTTTCATTATTACCTTTAACATAGTATATAAAATCAAATAAATAATTACGCAACATTTTAGTTTCGTATTTGCAACAATGTTTCATATGAACCATACTGAAAAGATCGCAAACAAAATGAGCATTACAAAATGTTTCATCGTAAAAATAGTTCATGATTTTAATTTTTGGAAATGCTAACTCGTTAAGGTCAAAAAAATATACATTTTCATAACATTTTAAAATTAAAGCTTTCATATTGCCACCTTTATATAAAACCAAATTTAATGGATATTTTTTAAAATGTGTTCCCAAATAATCGTATACATCTGTACAAAAAATACTTTCAGAGTTGGTCAATAAACTTGGATCATATGACAATCCGTGCACATATTTATGACAATGATCAAACGCTTTTTGATGTTTTTTGGCTAAGTTTTGATAGGTGATACACGGCCACACCTGTACATGAAAACACGTATCATCGTTTAATGCTCGTAAGCATATCTCTCTAATACAATTTTTACCCCAGAAATGATCATTAACAAATTCGTTATGAATATATTCGGTATCTAACAACCAAATGTAAAAAAGAATAACAAGATTTTTTAATAAAAATGAGACGCATTCTTTTTTTAAAACTTTTAAACATGTTTAAAAAAACAAAAAATAAGTATTTTTTTAATAAAATTAAAAAAAATGAATAGAGTTGACAGCATCATTAAAAAAATTCATAACAATTGCGCTGTTTGCGCATTATATAAAATAGCAAAAAGGTATCAATCTCAAAAAAAGAAATCTGGAAACTCTTCACCTTCATCTCTAGTTATAGACAAGGAACATTACGAAGACGAAGGTTCAAACACCTTTCTTGAAAATATTTTAAATTCAAAGAGAATCACATTAAATTCTTATTCCATTGAAAAATGTTTTAAAAACAGTAAATTTAAAAACTTACTTGACCAATCGCAATTGTGTCAATTTCACTTGAATAAATTTGACAACATGGAAAAGATCATCTTGACGAAAACGTTATAGCCGAATATTACAAATCTAAATTGAAGGTTTTTTTACTCGAAAGAAACGTTAAACCTGTTGTACCATTTGAAGGTGATCAAACAGTCGGTTTCATTGATACTTTTACAGCAAAGATATTACCTACCGCTTCAACTATCATAGAAAAACTAGATGGTGTTTTAAAAAAGAAATCTGTTAAAAGAAACATTGAAAGAATCATAAAAGGTGGCAATAAAAAAATATTATTTGTTAATATTTTACACGCCATTGTAACATTATTTATTTCAAGTTTTTTTAGTTTAGAAAAAGAAGAATAATGTGTACTAACGATTCATTGTCTCGTTATTTTAATAGTGAACCCTTTTTGAAAGATTATTATATAGGTGTTTACGCATTTGACGAATTAAGTCAAACTCGAACACACGTTGACATTATAAAACGTATGGTAAAAAACGGATCTTTTTTCATATACAATAACGAAACTAGCAAAGAAAATGGAGAACATTGGAGACTTTTACTTAAATTAGACGCTAACCATTTTTTTTGCTTTGACAGTTTAGGTAATGAAAGCTGTTTACGACAAATTCCACCTTTTTTAAGAAGCAATAGACATTTGTTTGAAGCTGTAGAAGAAATACAAACTAACATACAAATAAACACTTTAAACATTAATTATAATGAGATTGAAATAAGTTCTTACATGCGACAAACTCATCACTTTCCTTAGGAGTGGATATCCGATAATCATGAATTTTATTGGTTTACAAAATTTCTATTAAAATATAGTTCGATGACTGGTCAACAAACTATTTTGTTTTCTTATAAGAAAACTTGTTTTCAATGGGAAAACAGTAGTTTGTGCGGACCTTTTGCTGCTTATTTTATATCCTTATTACCAAACTATCTTATTGATGGTCACATTTATTTACCTTTGTTGTGCAGATTATTGAACTATCACTTCTATGAAGTTTCGACTCTTCATGCATCCGAACAAACTCAAATAAGTTTGCTTCCATTTTTTCACTTTATTAGAACTAAATTATTTAAACACTTGGATGTTACTGCTAAACAACTTTTTGAAAAAGACATGAAGCTACATCTCTATTTAAGAAAAAACGAGAGACTGGAACGTAGTAATGTAACAATGAAAATTCCTATAGAAAATGATATTTTTAAAAACGAGGTCATGACCAATAACAAAATCAGAAGTTTCTTAAACGATGCCAGATTATTGAGAACAAACAATGAAAGTCAATGGGATAAAATATCTATTCAATATATCAATGCTATTAGAGATGTTATGAACGAAGAAAACCTTGCTTTAAAACAATACGAAAATATGAACGATATGTACTTTTTCGACTACAGAAGATTAAAAGATATAAACAATTTTATTGATGTTCCTCTTGATGATGTCATGACAAAAAAGCCATAAAAACTTGCTTTGTTGAAAATTTAATATAAAAAAATGTCAACAACGGACGTGCAGAAAGTAGCTATATGCAAAATTAAAAAAAAATTTATAGAAAAATATGTGAATCGTGTGCTGGTCACGGAATAATATACATAGTAAACATACAAGATCCAAAATTATTAAATATGTTAAAAGAGTGTACAACTACCGTTTAAGAACGAAGTATGGCTGCTATATAAACCAAATCAAAAGAAATTTGAAATAAAAACAAACAAACTACAGTGTGACGTTTGCAAAGGAAAAAAAATTATTTGATTGCTACCGTCAAAGCGAAAAAATAACTTGAAATTTCCATTTACATCTTTCAAACTATCGTTTGTTCGAAAAGTTTCCAATTTTTTAACATTATAAAATTGTAAAAGACAAATTTCAAAAGCCTTTGCGTCTATTTTTTTTTTAAATTAAGAAATAAACTTTTTTTTTTGTTTTATATATACTTTTTTTTTAAAAAAATATCATAAAACAACAGTATTAAATATATTATTTTATTGTAGGTCATTCATAACCAATATATATTGCCTTTGTTTACATGACTAATAGTATATAATCCAGAACGTACTTTATAATCAATAACAAATCCTCCTAAAAAAGTAGAAATGTCTGTATGTCCTTCTTTTTTATTTCCGCCTATTATCTGACATAGATATTCATTAAAATATTTAAACGTTAAGATATATTCGCCATAACTTGTGACATCGGCTCTTATGTTATTTAAAGAATATACTCCCATATCTTTAAGTATTAGTTTATAAAACTCTAAATCTTCTTTAATAATATTAACGTATGCGTTAGTATAACATTGACTACAATGATCTTTTCTGTGATATATTTTAGCAGCATATTCGCAACAACTTTGGTTAAACAAACGTCCTTCGCTTGATGTCATTCTTGTTAAACTAAAAATTTATTTCTAAAGTTTATTTATCGATCCATACCACCTCTTAATCTTCTAAAAACAATAATATAACTATTAATATAATTAATAATATATTTTTTTTATCTTAAAAAAATTATATTATTAAGGTATGAAGTACTTTTTACCAAGGTATACCAAATTTTCTAGTAAGCCAAAAAACTACATTACTTCTACCCACCATGTTACTTAAACGTGTATGCGGTTTTGATTTTTTGTTTATAAAAATATATCTTTTTGCACGTTTGTTACGTCTGTGTCCCCTTCTCATTTTTTTTTTTGACTTGTAAAAAAAACTTTGAAAAAAAAGCTAAGACATTTAAAAAAAAAAAAAAAATTTGTGTCACCCGACACTGTCCTTACTTAACCTGTCTTACCTAACTAATTTTATTTTTCTTAGTAGGCCTAATTATTATTTTTTACTCAGTTTTTTTACAACCGGTTGTTTATTATCTGTATCTTACTTACTTACTTACTTAACCTTACTTACTTTGTCTATTATTATTGCCTTACTTATGCCTGCTCACCCATTCGTACATACACGCTCGTTCATATCTTAATCAAATATTTGTTCAGTAGAGTATCTGTATTTGTACTTAAACAAATATTTAATCTGTAGAGATTAAATATTTTTGTATAAAAGC
Source organism: Hydra vulgaris (assembly GCF_022113875.1). Classification (NCBI taxonomy): domain Eukaryota; kingdom Metazoa; phylum Cnidaria; class Hydrozoa; order Anthoathecata; family Hydridae; genus Hydra; species Hydra vulgaris. The sequence goes on along the minus strand of NC_061161.1, from coordinate 4,954,643 downwards.
TGCATTTTTTTATAACAAAAATCAAATAGCAATTACAAAGCGTGTTCAACGTAAATATATGGTAACAAAGGTAACGCCTGAAACAATCGTCATTGACGATGAACAAGATTTAGAATTTACGCAGATTGACTTGACCTTCGATGAATTTATGAAAGTTTTAGATGAAAAAACGCAATTTTTTTTATTTTTTATTTATTTTTTTAGAAAAAGAGCAAATATATACTCAAAAGACAAAGAGAGAGAGAAAAAACAAATATATTTTAGAAAAAATTAAAAAAGACAATGATTTTTTAAATAATGTAGCATGTAAATAAATTTTTTTTACAACAAATTATTTTATCTTCTTTTTTTTAACGCTGCATTTCTTTCGTGTTTTCGATTAACATAAACTCCGTTTGATATTTTCCATCGTTTTTCTTTTTTACCAACGCGTCCTAATTTACGCTTAGATTTTTTATCTTTATATGTTTTTTTAGCTTTTCGTAAACATACTAATATATTTTTGCAATTGCTTGGTATCCCTCTATTTTCTGTTTGCGTTTGTTGCGAGTTTGCTGTAGTACGTACAAAATCAACTTGATTATTTAAATAATTATCTACAGTTTTTTTTGATCTAGGTGTATATCTTGTGCGAGGCATTTTTTTAAATATTTTTTTGTTGTTAAAAAAATATATATTTATACAATAACATTTTTTTTTATTTTTTTACAGATTTAATTATATAAAATAAAATGAGTGAAAACGAATTAACAAATATCTTGTCGTTCTATCTTAAAGCCTATTGGCAACAATTTGCTAATTATTTGAATATGCAAAGCTGTGTTATTGATGCCATTGACAACGACTACAATAGAAGTTATTTAGCAATATGTCGAGTAATTACGCTATTTTTTCAAGTTAATCCTGAAGAAAAATTTAATCCGCAATTTATATTAAAAACATTACAAAAATAATTAAATGACGAACAACAAAAAAATAATTTCAAATTAATAAACAATTTAAACGAATTAATTATTAAAGTTAAGCACCGTATTATTGAACCCATGGAATATAAGTTTTTTTATATTGTATAACATATTGTAATTTATTTTTAGATTAACTAAAATATTAAAAAATGGAAGCCATTTACGCGGAAGTAAATAAAGCCATTTACAGATATGGCAAAGAGCTAGCAAAACCATACGAAAAGCCGTATGTTACGTACGAGGCCATATTTGTAAATGGCGACTCTGTATTCAATTTACAAAATGTCGACATAATCGACGAGAAAGAAGAATATGAAATGGATGTTGATGATGATGACTATTACACTGATGATGATGATAATGATGATTATTATAATGTTGATGATAATGATAACAATGATGATGACAATAATGATGACAATGATGATGACAATGATGATGATAATGATGATGATAAAGAAAATGAACATGAACCTATGGAAATAGACATTTAAATTATTTTGTATTTTTTTATTTTTAATGTCCCTTTAGTTTTGACTGTTTTAAGAAATTATTTTCCTAGAGCAGCCAAAACTAAAGGTATAAAAAGTAAAAAAACAAATGAAATGGAATGAAACCTGTGGAAATAGACAACATAAAACTTTTAGTTTTGACTGTTTTGATAATTTTTTTTTCTCAAAGCAGCCAAAACTAAAGGTATAAAAATAGACTATTAATTTTTTTAAATTTAAATTTATATTAATTTGTATTTTTTACTTTTTAATAATAAATCTTATTTTTCTTATAATTGCTTTTTTTATAATTTGTTGACCATAAATGTGTATAATTTTACCCATAATATTACATAATATTACCTATAAAATTTAAAAAAAAAAAAAAAATTTATATCATTTTATTACTTTTTTTAGCAACTAATTATAAAAAAATGGCTGAAGCTATGGTTAAAGAATTTTTTTATTATTGCAAACTGCCCTTTACTATTGATCAACTACTTAATCATCAACTAAAATGTAACCCGTCACAACATTATAACTATTGTAATTGCGGAAAAAAAATTAAATTGACAGAAACTTGGGAACAAGAATGCGAACTTTATCACGAAGAACACGTAGAAAAAATTCGCACCATATATGTGTGTATTGTGGAACTCAAATTCAAAAAATTAATTTTGATCAACACGTTATCAACTGTTTGCAACGTTTTGAAAACGAATGGAAAGAAATTATGGAAAGACAAAAAAATGTCATTATAGATCAAAAACAAAGTTTAGCTTTTTTAAACATGACTACCAATAATATTCTAATCAGTTTAGAAACTGTCAACACTCAATTGGTTGCTATGACTAAACGAATGGACAACATGGACTTGGTAATTAAAAAATTTGTTAATAAAAACAAAGCTGAAAAAGATTTACAAGAAAAAATAAATCAATCATTACAAAACTTTATGAAAGATGTAGACTATAAAAAATCCATGTCTGATAAATTGATTATAGAATTGGACCAAATGGACTTGAGATTGCAATCTAACGAACCTTATCATACTCAACCTTCTTATTCGGCAGACGGTTATTTGTACCGATTAAAAATTTTAGGTTACTGTAATAAAGAAGATAAAATGGCTATTTATTTTCAACTGATGCAGTCTCCAATGGATCATTCTTTAAAGTGGCCGTTTATGAAGACTGTATGTAACATGTACAATTAAAAGCGATAATTGTTATATTGAAAACACAAAAGTGATAGCCGATTATAGCGAACCGTTTAAAGAATGTTTTGAAAAACCTGCTCTAGCATATAACCGAGCTGTTGGAACAGAAAGTTTTTCAACACATGAACAACTTAAAAAACATTAGATAAAAAACAATAAACTTATTAAACACGTTTCTTTTATATAATTTATTATGTATTTTTTTATTCTGTATTTAATATATTTTTGTATTTAATATGTATTTTTTTTTAGACTATTAAAAAAAATGAGCAGTGCAATCATGAGAAAATTGGCTGACTATATTACTACATCAGATGTGAAAAAATTAAAAATGTCTTTAGAAATTCCTTACGGTATAAGAGAAAAAATTAAAGACGGGTTAGATGTGATGGAATACATCCAGTGCAAGAATTTTGTATATCACACTTAGAATACGAAACTAACGAAGCAAAAATAAAACTTATTTTAAATTTGTTAAAAGAAATTGGTAGAGTGGATATTTATAAAAGGTTCAAAATGAAATTAGAAGAACCTCCAGCGTACGAAGATAGTCATTCAAATCCTCCAGCGTATACAGAAAATCCAAGATTTTTTATACAGACGAAAGATCATAGATATCCGTCATATAATCATCCAACGTATTATCCGCTTGAAGCTGTTAATTTAAAACAAGAAGAACTTTTTAATTTTTATAATAAAAAATAATTTTTTATTTTATTTATGTATATTTGTTTTATAATAAAATATAAAGTTTTTATCTTTTAATTTGTATATTTTGTTTATGTTCTTCATTTTAAACCTTGTTATGATTATAAATATGATTATATTTAGAATGTTAAGAAAAAATTTAATTATTCGTGCTAGAATACATCATGATTTAAAAAAAAATTTAATAAAAGAAGACAAATTGAAAGATTTGTGGTGTAAAAACAGTGAAATATGGTATATAATATATAAATGGAATCGTGAATCATGGACTTTAAAAGATTGGTGTAAAAGAAAGTTAGCTTATGAAAAACTGTTCTTTTTTTCTTTTTTTTTAGATTCATAACAAAAAAAAAATGAAACTTGTTAAAAATGATCAAACAAGATATGTCAGTTACAATCCTCAAAAAGCGAGAATACTTATAAAAATAGCAGAAGACCGATACGGAACCGAAAGTAGTAAAGTGTTTGCAGAATTTCATCTTATTGGTGTTTTTGTAGACGAACAAATTCAAAAACGCACAAATAATTTTACAAATAAAAAACTCTTTGAACAAATAAATCATAATTTTGAAAACTTTGTTAAAAGTTTAGTATGAGAAAAAACAAAATTTTACATTAATAAATTTTTTCATTCAATATATTGTCTCTTTCATTTTTTATAATTTGATAACATTCCAATACATCTTTTTGAAAATATAATCCTTTAACTAATCCTTCACAATAATAACACAATTGTTCAACTATTAATTTCAAACTATTTACATAGTTTATTTTTTTATACAATTTGTCTATACACGTAAAATAATAACAAAATGTCTTTAACACATCAAGACAATGTTCAATGACTTCACTATAGTTATGATAACACGTGTCGGAATAAAATACGTGATACGGAAGACATTTAAATAACATATCAAGAACTTTTATCAACTCTATTTGATATGTCTTTATAATTTTTGGATCTTTAATATAAAAACCGTATACTCTTTTACAACTATCCAATTCGCTTTCTTCGGCTAAGAGAACTTTATCCATTACAATACCTTGATTTAAATGCGTTTCCTGTAAATGTTTTTTTAAATCTAAATTGACTTGATATAAATATAATAAACAATCGTCCGTCGCATTAAAAGTCATTTTAATAAACAATTTTTTTTATTATAATATACAAATATATTTTACAAATTTTTTATTAGTTACAAATATTTACAATTATTTACAAACAGTAACAACAACCGTGGCACCGTTCAAATAGTCCTTGCACGTACGGGCACACGGTTGTTGTACAACAATGATTGTGCACGCTCTCTTCGTCACACAGGCAACATCCAAAACATATCAAGCGTCTTGGTGTTGCAAAATACCGATCGTTTCTAATCAATATGTCATCGTCCTCCAAATGACGGTCTATTCCGATCATTATGTTATCTAATATATGCACTTGTTTTAAAAAAATTATTTTAAACTATTAGATTTTTTTAAAAATATATCATATTTATAAAAAATAATATTAATTTACCGTCATCAATTTCTGGAATATCCTCAAATATTTCCAGTTCATCTTCGTATATTTCTTGATCGATTCTCTCAAGTGGTCTTGTTTCAACCACATGAGGAATATAAGCTTGAGGAATTTTATAAGTTCCTTCTGGAACGTAAGGTTTAACAATCTAAAAAAAACACAACCACTTCAAAAAATATTAAATATAAAATATTTTTTTTTAAAAAAACAATAAACTTACAGCAACAGGTTTTACAAACAATTTTCGTTTAACTTTATCTTTTTTATTCTCTTCCATTTTTTTTACTTTTGACATTTTTTGTACTTTTGGCATTTTTTAACAATTTAGTTTGACAAAATGTTTTTTTATATATTTTTTTGTAACGCCTGATTACCTTTAAACAAAAGAAAAAATTTATTTTTAAAAGATTAAAAAATCATTATGACACGCTCATGACTTCATAAACCTCGTCATAAACCTTGAGAGGGCTTGATTACCTTTAAACAAAACAAAAAATTTAATTTTAAAAGATTGAAAATTCATTATGACACGTTCATGACGTCATAAACCTCGTCATGAAACTCGAGGTCGAGAGGTCAAGAGAAACGGAGGAAAGAAAGAATCCCAACTTGATTTTGAGTAATAGGTATATCATCATATATATATATATATATATATATATATATATATATATATATATATATATATATATATATATATATATATATATATATATATATTTATATATATATATATATATATATATATATATATATATATATATATATATTATATATATATATATATATATATATATATATATATATATATATATATATATATATATATATATATATATATATATATATATATATATGTGTGTGTGTGTGTATATATATATATATATATATATATATATATATATATATATATATATATATATATATATGTATATATATATATATGTATATATATATATATATATATATATATATATATATATATATATATATATATATATATATATATATATATATATATATATATATATATATATATATATATATTAATGTTAATGTTAATGAACCAGACCAGTAAAAGTTTTTAAAAATTAAATTTTTTTTTTAATTGATAGACTGCATCGCCAATTTAAACCCACAGTCGATGTAGCAGCACTCCCTTGCAAGTCAGGCTATTTGTCAGTCGTTGTAGCAGCACTCCCTTGCAAGTCAGGCTATTTGTCAGTCGATGTAGCACCATTCCTTTGCGAGTCAGGCTATTTGTCAGTCGATGTAGCAGCACTCCGTTGCGAGTCAGGCTATTTGTCAGTCGATGAAGCAGCACTCCGTTGCGTGTCAGGCTATAAGATAGTCGATGTAGCAACATTCACGCATGTTTTAAAAATGTTTTTTTAATAAAACAAAAACAAAAACATCACTAATTAAAAAAAACTTTCTAGTCGCTATAATTGCAGTTTTTTTAAATTTTTTTTTAAAACAATAAAATTTAATGTACTTCCGCATTAATTTAATTGCTTTGACATTTCGACGACAATCAAAAACAGCTTAAGAGACGAGGTAATTAAAATTGTAGTCGAATAAGACTTTTTTTACATTGAAAGACTCTTTCGACTACACTATAAGGATATATATATATATATATATATATATATATATATATATATATATATATATATATATATATATATATATATATATATATATATATATATATATATATATATATATATATATATATATATATGTATATATATATATACATATATATATATATATATATATATATATATATATATATATATATATTTTATATATATATATATATATATATATATATATATATATATATATATATATATATATATATATATATATATATATATATATATATATATATATATATATATATATACCCAGACAGCAAGCTTACATTGGCCCAATGTAAGTTTTAACATTGGCAAGTTTATTCGGTTGGGCCAACATTTAGCCAATGTTTTTTTCGGCGTATTTTTTTTAATTCTGCAAACCTGGTTTTTGCAAATATCGTACTATATTGGGCCAACATTTAGCCAATGTTTTTTTTTCGGCGTAATATTGCAATTCTACAAAACGGTTTTTTGCAATTATCGTACTACGTTGGGCCAATATTTGGCCAATGTAGTTTAGGCTTAATATTTTGCCATAAAAATCTGTTTTTACATTTTACCGTAGCCAATATTCGGCCAATGTTGTTTCGGATTAGTATATACTTTTAAATTGTTTCGAAACATTATTTAAAAATGGTATCGTTTGACAGAATAAAAAAAGGTTTTGATACTATTATATATCTTTCCATTTAATTACATTATAAAAATAAAAAAAAGAAGCTATATTTATTAATCTTCTAAGAATCTTAAAAGGTTTCTTAAAAAAAGTAAACTTCAAGAGATTCTCGTGACTTAATGTTTTGTTTTTTTAAATGAAACATTTTTTAACATTTAAATAATATGCTTAAAACATATTTTACTACAATCTAAATTATTAATGTAATAATAAAGGCAATAATCAAATTATTTTTTTGTAAGATCTTATCGTTATTTTTTTATTTTTATTGCGTTATTGGCATTTCAAATATTTGTTTTATTTATCTTTATTAAATTTAATTTATTAAATTTTATTATTTTATAAAATTTATTATTATTATTTATAAATAAATGAAACATTTCAAATGTTCGATTTATTTAATAAAGGAGACATTTTAAATGTCTTCTTTTTTAATTAAATCAAACGTTTAAAATGTCATACAGTATAATTTTTTTTTTTCATTATTTACAATAGTTTAGATTATATAGCTATTATAAGATATATTATTAAAACTATCAATAATATATATGTGACATTAAATGTTGTTAGAAGCTGATGCTTTACATTTTAAATATGTCTCTTTTGTTTGATTTTTTCTGTGTTTGATTATGAAACCCCATCTACTAACATATTAAAACAATGTACAAAAAGTGATGTTACTAGAACATATATTCTACTTATGTAGAGCTTTTAAATATTACATCTTTCTGAGGCAGAGGGACATTATTCTTGGTGTAATTATTTTTTAATTTAATATCTCTGGATATTTTTCATATTTAGTTTGCGTACAACAGTTAACAACTTTAAGCTTGTACATTAACTTTAGTTATAACTTAATTATTATTGATTTGATTTTTAGATTTTTTAAGCAATGCAAGATTGAATTTAGCAGAAAGCTAAACTTCTGCTCTCGAGACAAAAAAGGAAGATAGTGAAAATAACCAGTCAAAATAAAGATTGAAGAGACAAAAAGTTGTGTATATCTTGGTGTAGATGATTTATTCTCATTTTCTTATAATAAAACAAAAAATGTTTTTAAACTTTGGGATTTACCTGTAACTCCAAAATCTTTACAGAAGTTTAATATTTGCTCTGAGAAATTGAATGAACAAAATTATTAAATGGTATTTGTCTAATGATTGAGAATCTTTATTCATAGCTTTAACTTTTACAATTTTAAAAACTTTTTCATATATTACGGTCAAAAAGTCAGAGTGTTAATTAACATTTTAGTATGAAATAATCAAAATATCAAAGCCTACACAACAGGCTTGGTCAGGAAGCGGGAGCGATCGCTCTCAAATACTGACCACAGAAAATATATTTAGTTGCGAAAAACTGGCTAGGTTTTTTAGTTGTTTTGAGAACATTTAAGTTTATGAATGTAACAAAAATTTTTTGTTGGATTTCAAAGTTGATGTCACCAACTTTGAAAACCATTTGAAATCAAATGTTGAAAAAAACAACAGTATTTGTATTTATATCAGTATTCATATCAGTTTAAAGTTTTAACAGTTGCTGGTGATTCATTATTATTCATTATATCAACGTTTATTTAAATTTATCTAATAGACGAAGGTAATACAATATTTTTATAGATGATATTATTTTTAAAAATAGTTATTAAAATTCAGAACTAAATTAGATAAAAAAAATTATTTACAAACATTGGACAAGGTCCGTACTGTACCTTGAAAATCTGGAAAATTTGTTAATATTGGCTAAAGTCGTGGAAAACCTGAAAAATGTCAGGAAATTATTTTTTTTTTTAGATAGTCATGAAAAAATCAGTAATTCTAGTTAAGTAGTTACTCGTTTCACAAATGAACGCTGTGTTTTGAAAACGTGATGAGTCGCACTTTTTTTAAAAGTGAGGTTATTTGAAAAGAATATTTTCAAAAAAATATTCTTTTTAAATATATATATATATATAATATTTATAAACGTAAATAAATAAATAAATACTAATTTGTCCTGGTTTGATAGTTACTTGACTAATAGAAAGCAGTTTATTTCATATGATAGCAGAAAAACGGAATATAAGTCAATCACCTGTGGTGTTCCTCAAGGATCAATTTTAGGACCACTTTTATTTCTCGTTTATATTAATGACTTATAAAAATTTTCTAACATTTTAAACTTAATTTTGTTTGCAGATGATACAAACTTGTTTTATTCTAGTAAAGATATCAGTAAATTATTTCAAACAGTAAACAAAGAACTTGAAAAATTAACCTAATGGTTCAAATCAAACAAACTATCTTTGAACATCAATAAATCCAAATACACTTTGTTCCATCGTCTTCATAAAAAACAAGATATTCCATTAAAACTTCCTGATCTTTTTATTGATAACGCATTATTAAAAAGAGAGCAATCAATAAAGTTTTTAGGTGTGGTTCTGGATGAAAACTTAACCTGGAGGGACCACATAGGTCTAATTGAAAATAAAATATCAAAAAATGTAGGTGTTTTGTATAAAGCCAAGCAGTTTTTAAATCTATCTTGTTTAAAAAACTTATATTTTTCTTTAATTCATTGCTACTTAAATTATGCAAACGTTGCTTGGTGCAGCACAAACGCAACAAAAGTAAAAAACTGTTTAGTAAACAAAAACAGGCTATAAGGATAATTACAAACGTAGACCGTTTCTCTCACACTAAAACATTATTTAATAAACTTAATATTCTAAATGTATATAAACTAAACCTTTACCATATTCTTATCTTCATGTTTAAACTTGATAAAAAAATATCACCAATGTTATTTAATTCACTTTTTGAAAAAATAAACCACATATACCCTACCAGATTTTCAAAAAACAATTACATTCAATCCAAAACACATTATTCAGCAACCAAATTCTCAATTGCAAATCGAGGTCCTAAGCTGTGGAATACAATATTAAATAATGAGCTGCTCTTTAAACCAGTTTAAAACAAAACTTAAGCAATTACTGATGATACATGAAAATGAATTAAAGTTCTTCTAAAAAGCTTTTTAAACTAGCAAACAAAAACAAAAATTAACCTACTAATTACTCTTTAATATTAGATTTAATATTCTAAACAATAGTCTGCTATTTTAAATGTATTTCTTATCTTATAAGTTTTGAATTTACAAACGATTTTTTAAGTTTTATTATTTGAAATACTAATTAATAAAAATATTGTAAAATTTTATAATTTCAATTTTTATTAAAAAAAGTTATTGTAAATTCTTTTTGTAATATTAATACTTATATATCATCTTATTTTACTAATCAGTTCTTAAATATAAATACTCTTTGAATTACTAAATATTTTAAACGTTATATACTTTATTTTTTACATTTTGTTAAAATATTTTATTTGATGAATATGCATTTTTTTTTTGGGGGGGGGGGGGCTTAATGATAAGATGAATTTTGTCTTCTTCAAGCCCTAGTTATGTAAATATTTGTTTTTATAAATTAAGAGTGTAAATTATTTTTAATCGGCAAATACAATACAAAAAAAAAAAAAAAAAAAAAAAAAAAAATAACCTTACTTAAATAAAAAATACTTAAGTTAACATAAAGATTTTTTTAGATAAAATAAAGATTTTTTTAGATAAAATAAAGATTTTTTTAGATAAATTAAAGATTTTTTTAGATAAAATAAAGATTATTTTAGATACATTAAAGATTTTTTTAGAGAAAAGAAACAGTTTTTAGATAAAATAAAATTTTTTACAAGAGAAATATTTTTCACTCCCTTGTAAAATTTTAATTTTGTGACTCACATTTTCAAACTACAACGCTCAATTA
>NC_061161.1:4759356-4936856 GCF_022113875.1 Hydra vulgaris | reverse complement strand
GTGCCAATGTTGGGTACACGTTGAATACAACATTGGGCCTATGTTGTACACAACATTGGGCCAATACCTAACCAATGAACAAACCTGCATTGGGCCAACATCGAATTTCAACGTTGGGCCAATGCATCACCATGCATTGGCCTAACGTTGGTCCAATGTAAGCTTGCTGTCTGGGATATATATATATATATATATATATATATATATATATATATATATATATATATATATATATATATATATATATATCTATATATATATATATATATATATATATGGTTTATATATATATATATATATATATATATATATATATGGTTTATATATATATATATATATATATATATATATATAAATATATATATATATATATATATTATATATATATATACATAAATATATATATATATACATATATATATATATATATATACATACATATATATATACATACATATATATATACATACATATATATATACATACATATATATAAATATATATATATATATATATATATATATATATATATATATATATATATATATATATATATATATATATTATATATATATATATATATATATATATATATATATATATATATATATATATATATATATATATATATATATATATATATATATATATATATATATATATATATATATATATATATATATATATATATGTATATATATATATAAATAAATATATATATAAAAGTTGAGCATTTTATAAAAAGACTTCGTTGGAAAGCGCATTTTTTCTTAAAACCAAATACAAACACAAATGATGTATTTAATAATAACCAAGATAATGATAATTATGGATTTAAAACAAAAAATACCCCACCTTTCATACCTGATTTCGAAAACTTTGAATATTGCATTTAATTGAAACAATAAAGTTTCGCGCTATAAAAAACAAATTTCAAACAGAGCTAAAGTTAGATGTTAAAAAAATGAAATCAAACCCTAATACTTTGGTTTTTGCTGATGAAACAAATAACATTTACCAACTTGTAACAGAAAACTATGAAAAAGTTTTACACGACAATATTACTAGATCTTATGAAAAAGCCCCTAAAAATTTGGAAAATGCAATTATTTTAGAAGCGCAAAGTATTTTTAAAAAAATAAGTCTTGATAACAGAATAGAATCAACTGCTCCTGCCCAAGCTTTTGTTACACTAAAACACCATAAACCAAATTTTCAAAACAAACTTCCTTGTAGGTTATTGGGTCCCTCAAAAAGTGAGATTGGACAATTAAGCAAAAATAATTTGGACAAAATTAGTAATATTCTTAGAAATAAATTAAATTTGCAACAGTGGAAAAATACCACTGATTTTATGAATTGGTTCTCCATAATCGATAATAAAAATGACTGTACATTTATTCAATTTGACATTATTGATTTTTACCCCTCAATAACTGCAGATATTTTAGATAAAATAATTGAATTTGCAAAAAGCAACACAGTTATTCCTGAAGAAATAATTCGCATAATAAAAAATTGTAGAAAAAAATTTACTTTATTTTAATAAGGAAACTTAAAAAAAGAAAAACATACATAACTGCTTTGATGTAACAATGGACAGTTATGATGGAGCAGAAATTTGCGAATTTGTTGGATTATATATTTTAGATTTGTTAAGTAAAATAATCAATATAAATGATTTAGGCCTTTATCGCGACAATAGTTTAATAGTAATGCGTAAAAAATCTCATCCACAGCTTGATAAAATTGGAAAAGATATTATAAAAATTTTTAAAAATGTTGGCTTTCAAATTGAAATAAACATACATTTAAAAATTGTGAACTTTCTTGATGTCACATTTAACCGCTCGGAAAATACATATAAGCCTTTCAAAAAACCAAACAATGAATTATTGTATATTAGTATTAACTCAAATCATCCACCCCAAATTCTAAACTAAATCAAATATAGAGCACTAAATATATATATATATATATATATAATATATATATATATATATATATATATATATATATATATATATATATATATATATATATATATATATATATATATATATATATATATATATATATATATATATATATATATATATATATATATATATATATATATATATATATATATATAAGCAGCCGTGGCGCAGTGGTTAGAGTTCTGGCTCAGAACCCAGAGGTTCGAGGTTCGACGCCAGCTCTAGCCCAACAAGCGACATTGGTACGGAAGGAGGCGTAAACTTCTTGTTAAATGCTCTACCGCGGTGCTCTATGATAAGACCGTAAAGACTTCTGGGAGCACCTAAATACATACAAAAAAAAAAACACTATATATAAACTATAGTTAAATAGTTATTTGGTTCTTTTTTTCTTTGATCTGTGCATAAGTTAATTATTGACTAAATATATATATATATAAATATATATATATATATATTTATATATATATATATATATATATATATATATATATATATATATATATATATATATATATATATATATATATATATATATATTATAGTATATATATATATATATATATATATATATATATATATATATATATATATATATATATATATATATATATATATATATATATATATATATATATATATATATATGTATATATATATATATATATATATATATATATATATATATATATATATATATATATATATATATATATATATATATATATATATATATATATATATATATATATATATATATATATATGTATAGGGAAAGTGGGGGCATAACCGCATATGGAGGCACAACCGTTTTTTAACATTTCTCTTTGAAAAGAGAAATGTTAAAAAACACATTAAAACAGTTTTCTTTCAGAAAATCACACGTTAGTAAAACAGTTTTCTTCATTTTTTTATGTCAAAAAGTGTGCTTGTTATGTTTCTGAGAAGTTGTGCATAATAATGTATATTTTGATAAAAATATTATATTTACATCATATTTTTGAAGACCTTTTTTTTGAGGATAAAGCAATATTTGATTTTAGTGTTAAAGATATGTGTTAGTAGCGTTATTTCATCAAGTAAAAATCATTTTTGATACCAACATAACCTAATAAGCAAGCTATGAAACTGAATTCTTTCTAAAAACTGTTCACTGGGGCAGAACCACATAGACGCACAGGAGGCACAACCGCATACTTTTATTATTTATCAAAATTATGTAATTACAAATAATAACAATTACAATCGTCGCATTTGAATGCGTTCATGTATAAACTTGAATAGTTTTGCTTAGAGATGATAGAAAAGTTGTTTAAGATGTTAGAAAAGTTTTGTTTTGAGAAAAAGATGTTGGAAAAGTTTTTTTCTTAGAAAAGTTTTGTCTAAAAAGTTTTGAAAGAAAGGTTTTGTTAAAAAAGTTTGTTTTTTGTTAGAAAAGATGTTAGAAAAGTTTTGTTTTGAAAAAAGTTGTTAGAAAAGTTTTGTGATTTGTTAGAAAAGTTTTGCTAAAAAAACTTTGTTAGAAAAGTTTGTTTTTTATTAGAAAAGTTCTGTTTTTTGTCAGAAAAGATGTTAGAAAAGTTTTGTTTTGAAATGTTAGAAATTAGATTTCTTATTTTTTTATTTAATTTTTATAAATGAGTTTTTCAATTAAAATAAAGGTAAGAGTATATCGAATAAGAAAACTGAGATTGTAAGTACAAAGAATGCCTACACAGTATACAAACGTGCAACAAAATCAGCAAATAATCTGAGCTATGACAATTGTAAAGAAAATGTACCTAGAACAGTGAACCCCCAACGATTTTTGTGAGGGTGCGGTTGTGCCTCACAATCGGGGCAAAACCGTTTTTTTAACTAAGTGTAATTTTTGTGTAATAACATTTTCAAAACCCGTTCAATTTTTTTCTTAAATGCATCGATTTAAAGCTTAATGATGCGGCTATTGAAATAAACTGCTAAAAAAACACATTTTGTTTTTATTTTCATATAACATTTATTCTAACGTTACGGAGGCGGTTATGCCCCTACTTCCCCTATATATATATATTTAGCCAATAATTGACTTATGCACAGATCAAAGAAAAAAAGAGCCAAATAATTATTTAACTTTAATTGTCCAAACAAAAGAAAAAAAAACCTCAAAAAAATTTTGGAAATCTTTAGGGACTGAAAGCCATTGTGGGAAAATAAAGTCTAAACAAATATATTCAAGAGTTATTTACTACTTAGAAAGACATGAGTATTATAAACTATGTATATATGCAGGCTTGTAGAACTCAAAGTGTTTTAATCAGTTCCTAAAAAATGTCCGGCTTGGCTCCTGGCTTGACTTGCATACTTTATGAACAAAAATCGCATATTTGGAATGATTTTTTTATCACATTTGCCAACTTAAATCTAAACCAATTACAGCAATTTATTTTTAAACAACTTTAATGATTACAAGGTTAATGTATTGCTATCACTATTCTACTTTATCAAAAAATCAAATATCAATATAAAAATACAGTTTAAAGAAATATATCTAATACTGTAGGAATGTTTCCATAAAGGATCGGATCTAGGGATATCCTGTGTTGCCCAGGATTCACCCATAATATTCTAAGAAATTATAGAAAATTTCGTTTCATAATCTAAAATAATACTAAACTTTATTTTATAGTATACTAATATGAACATATGAGTTCTTTATAAAAATAAAATATTGCCTTAATAGAAAAACATACAAGGCTATATGTTTCAGACTCTCCTCCGTCATGTTTTAAAACGACGCCATTAAATCAGGATTCTTATTTTAAAGTAAACGGTACCGAAAGAACTAATCGATCGTCATTGCAATGTATTTATTTTGCTTGCCGTAATAAAGGCCAAAAAAATCCCTATTGTTTTAGGATTCATTTGACCCGAATTTCCGGTAGACAACAAAAAAAAGTTGCCGGAGCGTTTGATCAAAAGGGTTCTCTCGGTTCCGTTTATATATAAAAATGAAACCTTTTATTCTAATAACGCTTTAATTATTCGAGTAAATTAAATTAACACCTTAAGTATTTGAATAAATAAAAGTTTATCAAAAATAAGCTAATAAGTAGTTGTTTTTTTTTTTACAAATTTTATTTTTGTTTGCAATTATGGATTTGTTGCTATTCAATGCCATTAAAGCCCAGCATTTGCCTAATATTACGACTTACAAAGCAAAGCTTCGCAATAATCTCAAAGAACTTAATTCAAACTTTCCCGTTGTAAACAAAAATCTTTCTTTAAGAATTTCTGAAATGGTGTTATTCCCATGCAAAAAGCTGTTATTCGTATGCAAAAAGAAAATGAAGCTTTTTGTTTGCAATTATGGATTTGTTGCTATACAATGCCATTAAAGCCCAGCATTTGCCTAATATTACGACTTACAAAGCAAAGCTCCGTAATAATCTCAAAGAACTTAATTCAAACTTTCCCGTTGTAAAAAAAGATCTTTCTTTAAGAAATTCTGAAATGGTGTTATTCCCATGCAAAAAGCTGTTATTCCCATGCAAAAAGAAAATGAAGACTATATTTTTTTAATGTATGAGTTTAAACACGTTTTTTTTATGTTTTTTTTTGTTTATATTACAATAATTATTGACAAATAATGTTTAGTTTAATATGTTTGTTTTCGTTATATTTAGTATATATATGTTATGACTTTACTGGTCAATGGAAAATGGTAACTGTCTTTACAACTCTGCTGCTTTATTAATAAATTCATCAGATAAAACAAATGAAATTCTTCGACGATTAACTTCTGTTAAGTTGTTTGAGAAAGCAACCTTTTATTCGAGATACCCAATAGTCTTAAACCAAGTGGAATCTAAATGTTTTTCTTTACTTTTTAGTGCTTTCATGGCATAAGTTTCATTTGAGTCTTCTGATTCTTTTACAGAATTAAATGATATAAATATTCTTGAACTTATAAAAAAAGAAACCTATAACAATTGCAGAAACAATGAATTTGCTTCTTTTCTTTGTTTAATTGCATTATCTACTGTGCTAAATAAACAAATTCGGTCTATTAATCCTGAATTTGGACTTGAAAAATATAAAAAGTTATTTAATGTATGTATATACCCACATGGTGATCATAAAACAAATAAAAAAATTATGAGTATTTTATGGTGTATCACTAATTGTCGCTCTATTTCCAAGGATAAAGATATGTGGTAACCAAATCGTTTTGTCCCTAATGTGAAAAGAGAAGCTTAAAGAAACTTGTCAAAAGTGATTTAAAAAGAGGATTGTGTTCAGTTTTGCCAAGTGTTTTATCGCATTTTTCTGTTACCACTAAGGTTCTGAATTTATCTTGTCAACCTCCAAAAAATCTATATTATAGATGTAAATATTGATATTACTCCTAATCCAATCTTACTTAATTATATTCCTTGTTCATCAGATCAGTCTTCAAGTCTTCCTTTTTATGATGTTTCTACTTACTATGAGCGCGGTAGACAACTATCTTCTAGCAAAGATGATTCAATTTTATTAGATCTAGTTAATAAAATATTTATTCCTAACTCGTCTTTTGTTTTTCCTGTTTCTGGTGAAAAAAAAAAAACGATAATTTTTACATAAATGGCAACTTGAATATTTCTGTTTAGCTTACTCACAGATTGAAGATGGAGGATACTGCCTTCCATGTACACTGTTGAGAAGGAGAATTCCAAACAATACCTCAATTATCAACCAAAAATCAATTCAAAAACCTTTTAAGATATGGGGTAATGCAATTTGTGCTTACTTGAATCACAATAATAATTGTTGACTTCATTAAATGTCAATGCATGCTGCAATCTAGACCTAATTAAGAAAAAATCTGATTGAAGTTGAAATCCATAATCTGAGAAAAAAACTTATTATAAGTAATCGAAATAAATTAATTCCAATTATAAAGACAATTATTTTTCTTGGCCGCAACGATATTGCTTTTCAAGGTCATTGTGATGACAGTAAGTATCATTCAAAGATTGGAGAAACATGTAAAAACAACATTGGTATATGTAACTTTGTAGAGCTTTTGAATTTTTGCATTGAAGAAGGTGATAAAGTTCTTGAGCACCATATTCGTTCTGCTCCTAAAGATGCAACCTATATATCTAAAACCACACAAAACGAACTTATTGAATGCTGTTGAAAAACCTTCGTAGATGTTCTAATTAATAAAATTAAAAAGTCAGGTTTTTTTTCTATCTTGTGTGATGGAGCCTCTGATTTTTCTAATGTTGAACAGCTATCTCTAGTTATAAGATACACTGACTGTGATAATGTTATTTGTGAAGATTTTCTACGGTTCATTGAATGTAAATCTGGTACAACTCGTCTAAGTCTTGCGCAAAACAATGAAGGTAAGAGTTATAATATTGATATGTCTTCAAAAGTTTTATGTTTTTTAAATCTTATGACTAATTTTTCTTTTATTGTTAGTTTAGTTTTAACCTAACAAATAATGGACTATATCTATGCCATCACTGTTGTTCCTTAAACTAAAGCGTTTGATATATCACAACAGTGTAATGAAATAAATTGTTTAAAAACTCAAATTTTAAATTAAAAAAAAAATATTGAAATCTATCTTAACGAATGGTACTTAATTGCTCTTGATCTAGGTAAGGCTCTTGATGTTTCAGAAGTTAAACCAAGGCTCTGTGGCAGACAAATTTATAGAGATAATTATCCCTCTGACATAGTTTCAGATTATTTCAAATATTCCATCACACCTATTCTAGATCATTTAATTAATGAATTAATAGATTTGACGAAGGTGATATGGTTGTTTACAAAGGTTTATCTGGTATTCCTGCAACTGTTGTAAAAAAATAAAGAAAAATGTTTTGGAAGTTAGATTTTATAGAATTTTTGCATTTTTATATATTGAATATGCCTCATTCTACATCAAATCATGCTGAATTAGATTTGTGGGAAACATTTTGGAACAATCAATCTGTGATCCCATCCACTATTACAGAGACTCATATCTATTAATACGAGGTGTTTCCCAATCATTAGGGAAAGTTTTTTAAGAATGGGAACAATTCCAATTACTACATGTGAATGCGAGAGGAGCATTTCTGTTATACGCAGACTGAAAACTTATATGCGAAACCGCATGACAGAGTCAAGATTTAATTCTTTAGCTTTGATGTCTATTTATCAAGAAATAATTCCTGATGTAGAAAGAGTTTTGAACATTTTTTCTGTTTTAGGGAAACGACTCATAGAGTTGGTTTTTACCTAATATTATCTTATTAATTTCTTTTTTGTTTATTGACTATATTCTTGTATTTTAGTTTATTTTATATTTAAGTTTATTTTATATTTAATGAAAATTAGAAAAAACGAAAATAAAAATTAAAAAAAAAAAGCTTTAAAAAATATTTGGCCTAACTGCCTATCAAGAAAAGGTAAGAATCCAGAAATGGAGGGCTAACCTAAGGCAACAATACAATTACTTTACACTAACTGCCTATCAAGAAAAAGAAAGAAACCAGAAATGGAGGGCTAACCTGAGGCCACATGGCAGTTTACAGATGGAGTGCAAAGTCCTATGGCTAACCTTCTCGTTGGTCCACTTCGTTAATTAGGTTAGACAAGTAAAAAATTTCTAATTTATAAACAGAATAGCCAATGCAACATTGTTGTTAGTTTTGTTTTACATGGGTAATTGAAAACAATGCCCGGTAATTAATAATAAAGTACTGATGCCGCTTTGAACTCCCCCCCCCTCGCTAGCCTGAGGATGGGGTTTACAAAAAAAAATATCGCAAACTATTTTGACAATTTAAAAAAAAAACAGGCAACACCCACAAAAAATCCTGCATCCGCCCCTGCCATATATACTTTACTTTTTTTTTTTTTTGAAATAAGCATATTCAGAAATGCTATTAAAGGATAGTATTTTGTTGAGTACAAAATTGTTATAATTCTTTATTATGTTTTGGCAAAACATATATTTTCGCAATTAGTTTGCGTTTTTAGTTGTTCATTAATTATTTTTCTAATTTAGCTTTTATTTTTGGTAATTATTAAAAGTAATGTTTTCATAGTAAAGTACGATACGCAAAGTTTGTCTTTTGAATAGAAGCATGATCATTTGCTCTTTTGCGCGTAGATTTTTATTCAACGTTAACGACCTATTCAACTCTGTTCACTTCTCTTCTCTTCACTTTTTAACTTAAATTACTTTAAGTCTCTATTTGGAATTCAATGTTAATTGTTATTTTGTTTTATAACTACTATTCTACAAATACTAACAGTCAAACATGTTATTTACTTCAGTTATTTGTTCCAACTCAAGCTTGTTTATTCTCCATTTAACAAAGTTGCAATTTTTTATTCTTGTTGTTTCTTCAAAAGTAAAGATGCTGCTTAAAAACAAACACATTTCTTCATGTTTCAAAAACTTTTTTTTTCATTCATTTAGATTCTTTCCTTGCACATTAATGCTTTGGAATTCTCTCCTACCTTTTTTTTTTCTTGACTTTTAAAAAAACTAGTTTTTTAAGTCTTCTGTCAAACGTTTTCTTTCTCTTAGAATTTATTTGTTGTTTTATGTTCTCAACTAATGTAGTGGTTACTTGCACTATATTTTGGCATTTAGTTCTGTTTTTACGAAGAACTTTTATTTTCATTTTACTTATTTTCTCTGTACTTTTTTCATACGTTTCAATCCTATATTTTTTAAAACAACTTATTTAAGTAATATTACTTATTTTTAACAAAAAAATTAAAAAGAAATTAACTTTGTTGCACCATAAAAAGTTATTCTGTTGTAGCATATCCATATAAAACATTGTTAAGAAAATATTTTTTTTGCATTTGAATTCAATTCAGTCTGTTAATAAAATTTCATTTAATTTTATTTAAATAAAATTTTTATTGTCAATTAATACTGCTATTGCTAGTAATAATAGATTTGCTAACAAGGACTATACATTGTTTTTTACATTTGTTCTTTAATCCAGTTTTTGTGTTCCTTTGCTAAAAAAAAATGATTTTGTAATGAAATTTAAAATAAATGGTTTTTTAACCAAATTAAAAAGTTTATAATAAAATTAAATCATTTAAAAACATTGAGTTCACCAGAAAGTTCTATCAGAACTTCTTCTAAGAAAGGTAATTATAATGTTTGATTTGTTTAAAATTGCTCCTCATTTACTTCTGAAATGTTTTGTGACACAAAACATTTTAAATGTCAAGTACTTCGTTACAGTGTTGTAAAAATAATATATATATTTTTTTCAAAATGTTTTTCTCATGTCTTTTTGAATTAAAGATTTTTTCTTTAAATAAAAAGAATACTTTAAAATAGTTTTCTTTTGATTTACGCTCATTACATTTTTTCGAAAAAATAATATTTCAAAATTCTTTTTTCCAACAAGAAAATGTTCTCAATGAAAAATATATCTGTCACAAGAATCAAGTCTTGCCTTCAAATCATGTTGATGGTGATAAAAATTATAGTATTAAATTATAGTTGGAAGTTAGTTCAAAAGACATAATGTTTAAGGTTGTATTAAATAATGGCACATTAAATCATTACATATATAGATGAAGTTCTAGACTACAGAAAATAACCTATTTAGAGATGATCGAATGTTTTAATAAGGTGCTTACCAAACCTCATACTCACAAACTTTCTCCAAAATAGTGTAATAATCAATTTTTTAGATTTATAGAAAAATAATGTCACTAAAGTAATAAGATTATGACAAAGATTAATCACCCAATAAATTCTCTCAACCCTTTAGACTACTTTATTTGAGACTAATTTGTTCACCCAGCTAACTGGAGCAAAAAGTCCAAGAAAAGTTTAAATGCAGAATTAAAGCAAGCTGTGTAACTAATTGGATTTAATTGGGAAAGAAGTTGCACTGGAAACTTGTAATAATAATTTACATTATTAAAAAAAAAATAATAAAATTTTTTTTTTTTATTAATGTAAATTAAAAATAAAAGAAAGAAAGAGAAAGTAAACAAAGAAGAAGAAAAAAAAGAAGAAATAAGTAAACAAACAAGAAAGTGAATAACAAAACCAATTTTAAAGAGAATAAAGAAGATTAGTTGTTCATTTATTTTCGCGATTTAGTTTGTAATTATTGTTTTTTAATATAATCATTTAACTTATTTGTTATTTTATTATTAATATTTTTATTATTTTTTTTTTCGCTTTTTCACATATTTTTTAATTATTTATTCATCATTAATTATATACATTAGTTCTAGTTAATAAGGTTTTCCGTTATCTATCTAAGTTGTATTATCACATATTATTTATTTATTTATCATTAGATTATCTATTTAGGAAGTTTTGTTACATATTTTATTATATTTAAATTATTTTACTATGTATAAAATATATTATATTTTTTGATTATTATTATAACTTCATCATTATTATATATTCTTATACATTTATTTATTATGGATTTATATTATTTTAATTTTATCTATTGTTTATTATTTTATCTTATAACCTATACTCTTTATTTATAATTTCGATAATAATTAACTACGTACTACTACTGATTTCTGTGGCTACTTATCCATTTACTGTTTATTGTTTGATTATTTTCTCTTTTAATTTTCTATATTTTCTGTTCTATAAACGGCTTTACCATCTATATCATGAAAATTTGTCACCATTGCAAGTTTTGCAATAAAAAAATAAAAGATAATCACAGAGCCATCCAATGCGATTGTTGCTTCTTTTGGATTCATGCAAAATGTATTCCAGTTGACAAACATGCTTACAATCTGCTTTCCAATGACGCTTCTGAATGGTTTTGCCCTAACTGCATATCAAACAATATGCCATTTGGCGTACTCTCCGATCTGAAATTTAAATCAACTCTTTCCTGCAAGAATCCTTTTAATAAAATAAAATTTTATGAACCCCCTGATTATCTCAAAAACTTATTTAAAACAATGAACAATGTTTTTAATCCACCAACTAAATGTAAATGCCTTGACGTTAATGAACTAAATAAATCTATTAATCCTGGTACAGAAATTTATCTTCATCTAAATATTTCTTCTCTTCCATTTCACATAAATGATCTCTCCAGCTTTGTTGGTACCATTAATATTCCTCCCATGGTAATAGGAATTACTAATCATTTGCGTATAAATTAGGAGTCTAACTTATACGCAAATGATTCTAATATGACTGACATTACCATACAAGGATATAACATTGAGCACTGACCAACAGAATCAAAAAAAGGTGGTGCACTTCTTTACCTAAATTCAAATCTTAAGAACATAGTTCGTAGTGATCTCCAAAATATGCCTCTAAATTTCTAGAGTCTATATTTGTTGAAGTTATATATCCACTTAAAAGTACCATTTTTGGATGTATATATCGGCATCCCTCTTTAAACATCACTGAATTTTTATCTATCTATTTTAATCCTCTCCTTGAAAAGTTAAGTCATGAAGCAAAAAATTTTGTACTAATGGGCGATTTCAACATAGATTTATTGAACTATAGAGAATCACAAGTCATTTCTAATTATTTTGAATCTTTGTGCTCTTATTCCTTATTTCCAACCATAATTCTTCCAACACGTGTAACTGCAAAAACTAAAACCCTTATTGATAACATCTTCATGAATTCATTTCCTACTGATATAGTCTCTGGTAATCTTACAGTTTCAATCGCTAACCACATGGCACAATTCGTCTGTATTCCTAATAACCCACCCATTAAAAAAAAAAAGTAAAAATGTTTAAAAGAAGCTTTAAAAAATTTGATTCTGATTCTTTTATCCAAGAAATTTCCGATATTAACTGGGAGCTTCTCATAAAAGACGATAATACCATAAACGAATCTATAAATTTTTTTCTTAAAAAATTCAAAAAAATATTAGACCGATATGCTCCTTACAAAGAATTAACAAAAAAACAAATTAAACTTCAATCTAAACCCTGGATAACTTCTGGTATTCTTAAATCAATTTCTAATAAAAACATACTCTATAAAAAATTTACTAGATCAAAAAATGTGAATACAAAAAATATATTATTTACTAAATTTAAGTTATACAGAAATAAAATTAGCAATTTGTTAAGGTATTCTAAAAAATTGTACTACGCATCTTTTTTCAATAACAACATCAATAATGTAAAGAATACCTGGAAAGGAATTAAGGAAGTCATAAACATCAAACCATCTACTTCTACTAAGTCTTTTAACCTCAAAATCAATGAAAATGTCATCTCAGATCATACCAGTGTTGCTAATATATTTAATAATTATTTTACGACTAATCAAGACGAACTACTTCAAAATACTGTTCCCTCTAAATGTGCTTTTGGCAACTTTCTTAAAATACCTAGTATTAATTCTTTTTTCATTGAGCCCGTGACTGAAAATGATGTGGCGAATCTTATAAAAGATACTCTTAAAAATAATAAAAGCTTTGGTCCCAATCGTCTTCCAACATTTTTACTAAAGCTGGTATCTCACATAATCTCCAAACCATTATGTACTATGATGAATAATTCTTTCAAAAATGGTATTTTTCTAGAAGCTTTTAAGGTAGCCAAAGTAATTCCTATACATAAAATGGGCTCATTTCACTTAAATGTTTTAGTAATTTTAAGTAAACTATTTGAAAAAGGAATGTTCCGAAGACTTGAGCATTTTTTGGAAAAACAAAAATTTATTTAAAAACACCAGTATGGTTTTCGCAACAAACACTCAACAACTCATTCATTAATAGAAATAACAGAGAAAATTAGACAAGCCATCGATAATAAACACTTTGCGTGTGGAGTGTTTATTGACATAAGAAAAGCATTTGATACAGTTGAGCACACAATCCTCTTAGAAAAATTGAAACACTACGGTATAAGAGGTATTCCTTTTCTCTGGTTTTCCGCTTATCTTTGTAATAGAACACAATTTGTTTCAATTAATGGTATCAACTCAGGACTAGCTAAATCTTTTAATGGTGTTCCGCAAGGCTCGGTTTTAGGTCCATTACTTTTTCTTATTTTTATCAATGATTTAAATGTTTCTCTTAAACTTTCTACTGCTTATCACTTCGCGGATGACACCAACTTACTCCTAAATAATAAATCACTTAAAAAACTTAACAAAAATATGAATCACGATCTAGCTAATGTTGTTCAATGGCTTAACTCCAATAAATCTCTTAACTCTAAAAAAACGGAAATTACTATATTTAAATCTGCTCCAACAAAAATAAATAAGCAATTAAATTTCAGATTAAGTGGCCAAAAAATAAATCCAGTTAACTCTAATAAATATCTTAGAATCAAAATAGACTCTAATTTATCTTTTGCATCGCATCTTTAAGACTTAGCATTGAAATTAAGCAGATCGAATGGTATTTTAGCTAAAATTCGTCATTTTGTTAACCATGAAACTTTGCTTAATTTATATCATGCTATTTTTCACTCTCATCTCAGATATGCTTGCCAAGTTTGGGGACAATCTAAGCAGTTTGCTTTTTTAAGACTAATCTCCAAAATAAAGCTCTAAAATTAATTTGCTTTCAACATACTAATTCGAACTGTAGCATACTCTATTTTTTATCTAAAGTCCTTAAATTGTGTGACCTTATTCAGCTATCAAATTGTCTATTTGTTTGGAACCAAAATCATAATAACTTACCTCTTACATTTATCAACTTTTTAGTTATAGGGAAAACTGTAAATATATTCTACGATCTGCTCTCAATTTTAAATTATCTGTACCTAAATACCGAACTGTTCATTACGGCTACGAATCCATACAACATAAAAGCATACAAACCTGGAACAATCTCCTTTCCCAATTAAAATCTCTTAAATCATTCTCAAAATTTAAAACTGCTCTTTTTAACCATTTTTTAGAAAAATACTCTTTATAAATCTTATACCTTTTTACAACTTATTATTTATAACCCTAACGCAGTGCTTCTATTTATCTTTTATTTTTTATTTTTTCTATCGTGATATATTACTAATTTTAACATTAATTATTAAATTTATTATTATAAACTGATATGTTTCTATAGTATTCTCTTATCACTGTTGTTGTTACTATTACTATATTTTTATCATAATGAATATTGTTGTAATTGTTATTATTGTTGTTGTTATTATTTTTGTTGTTATTTTTGCTACAAAGTTGAAAGTTGGCAAAGCTGGAATAGGAACGATTTTTTTTTTGGTACCAATATAAAAATTGGTAACAATTATGACCAAAATATCTGAAATATCAAACCGGGAAAGTTTATTTACATACGCATTTTAAACGAGTAAACATTGGCAAAGCATGTTTAATATTTGCAAATGCATATTCTATTTTATTTTGATGAAAGCATTAGTATAATTTAAATTTGCTGTATGATTTTTATAACAAATAACTTTTAATTTATTTGTTGCACAAACTAATTAAAACTTTATCTAAATTAATCGAAGCAAGTAAAGTATAGATTTATTCAACTTTAAACTTTTATTTATTAAAACAATTAAAAGTTTAAAGTCACCATGGGTCAATATAGATCTTAGGAAATCCTCAAAAATAAAGCAAAACTGTATATAAAGTACTTAAAAGAACTAACTCTAGAAAATAAAATTATTTATAAAAATTATGCTAAAATGTTTGAAAGTCAAAGAAAAAAATTTAAAAAAAGATATTACTATGATTTACTAGAAAAATATAAACACAATTCAAAACGCACATGGCAAATTATAAGTCAAATTACTGGAAATAGTAAATTAAAATTATGCTCTATACCTAACACTTTAAAAGTTGATTGTATATTTTTATATGAACCCAAACAAATTGCAAGAGAATTAAATAAATATTTCGTGTCTGTTGGCCCAAACTTAGCTAAAAATATTCCAAATATGATTAATCCAATAAATGATTACGTGTTTCCATTAATCTCTAGTTTGAATAAATTTGAAGTATCTTCTACAGAATTTGAAAGTGCTTTTAAAATGCTTAAAACTAATAAAGCAGTTGGTCCTGATGATATAAATTGTAATATAGTCATAGATTCATATAATACCATAAGACATATTCTTTTTAAAGTTTTTAAATGTTCTATTAATTAAGGAATTTTCCCCGATCAATTGAAAATAGCCAAAATAACGCCTGTATTTAAAGGAGGTGAACCGTCTAATATAAGTAATTATCGACCAATATCTATCCTCTCTGTTTTTTCAAAAATTTTAGAAAGAATTTTGTTTAATCAAATATCTAATCATCTTGCAATTAATAATATACTTTACATAAACCAATATGGTTTTAAAAGAAATAACTCTACTGAACATAATAGTTCATCTTACTCGTAGTATAACTGATTCTTTCGAAAAGTCAGAGTTCACTTTAGGCGTCTTTATAGACTTATCTAAGGCTTTCGACACAATTGACCATGAAATACTGTTTAAAAAACTTGAACATTATTGTATCATCGGTAATGCTTTAAAACTACTAAAAAGCTATTTAAAACATCGCAAACAATTTGTCTATATCGACGGATCTTATTCACAAGATTATTTAAATATAGATTATTTAAATATAACCTGTGGAGTTCCACAGGGATCTATACTAGGGCCCTTATTATTTCTAATTTATGTTAACGATCTCCATGAAGTCTCAAAATTAACAAGTATAATGTTTGCTGATGATACAAACCTATTCCTATCAAATAATAACATCAACAAACTTTTTTATGATATGAACATTGAACTAATAAAAATATCTGACTGGTTTAAGTTAAATAAACTTTCATTCAACATTGATAAAACTAAATGGATTTTCTTTCATCCACGATTTAAAAAACATTTACTTCCAAGTAATTTGCCTCTTCTTCATATTAATAATATTCAAATAAAAAAAGTAGTTTTCACAAATTTTCTAGGTATCATTGTTGATGAAAATCTATCATGGAAGAATCACATCGGACATTTATGCAACAAAATTGCAAAAAGCATTGGAGTTTTATATAAAGCAAGAAGCGTTTTAAACAAAAATTCACTAACTCAACTATATTACTCTTTCATACACTGTCATATTAATTTTGCTAATATTGCATGGAGTAGTACCCATAAAAGTAAATTAAAGCCACTTTATTGTCAGCAGAAGCATATTGCACGTATTATAAATTTCAAAAATCGTTTTACTCACTCAAGGTCACTTTTTTTTTTTTATGAATGTTTTTAATATATATCAAGTAAATGTTTATAATGTTCTTTGTTTTATGTTTAAATGTAAAACCAACTCTTCTCCAGCTTCCTTTTTTGATTTATATTCTTTAAAAGAAAAAAACAAATATTCTTTAAGAAATGATAATTTTATTAAACAACCAAAATTTCAAACAAACTTTGGTAAATTTTGCATTTCTTTTCGTGGAGCTTTTTTATGGAACCAAATAATTTTAAAAAATTTTGATTTTTTTCATGAATGGAATTATTATATGTTCAAACGAAAACTAAAAAATGTAATATTCTCAATTAAAAATATATTTATATACTTTTAGTTTTACTCAGTTTTGTCAACACTCATTTATATTTTACTTTTATACAATATTGATTTAAAGTTTATGTCAGAAACTGTAGTTAAACATCATTATTTGAATTTTGTTAAAAGTTCCACTGACATTTTTTGTACAGTAGGCATTTATTATTTACTTGTTTACTTTAATTTTTATTTTATTTTGTAATTTTGTAAATAATTTGTATTACGAACGGTATATACTTTTATTATTGAATTTAATTTCGTAATGAAAATATATATATATATATATATATATATATATATATATATATATATATATATATATATATTATTATTATTAAAAAATAAAAAAAATAAAAAAATAATACAAAAAAAATTTGATGTATGTGACTGGATGTATCTGCAAACATTGTATGTATGATACTTTTGGAAGTTAATCATCCTTTGACAGTGATTTAGCATTTTTGTCGGCAAAAGCGTTAACGTAAATGCGCCAACATTTGATAATTATGGCTTCTCACACAATGACACCATCATTTGGCTATCTAAATTCTTCTACATAATCTTTTGGACAATCTTGAGTAACAAGAATCAGTGATCGAGTCAGATGCGAGACGTATTTATTTATTAAGAATACTATGATATTATTGTTTTCGCTTGAATTGGATTTCATTAGGATATTTTTATACATTAAACGGTTCTTTATTCCATCGATTCGATGTACTAGACATAGACAGTTAGCAGAAAAATACCTCCAGACCATTACATTGCCTCTACCATGCTTCACGGTCTTATGGTAGTAACGTCAATTGAGGTGTTTTCCAACCGGTCGACGTACACGGCAAATGTCATCGCTCCCAATGATGTTGAACTTCGATTCATCACTTAACAGGACAGTTCGCCATTTCTGCTCATTCTAGTCAATATGAGATGCAGCAAACAAGAGTTTTTTCTTCTGGTTCTTTAGTGAAGCCAGCGGTTTTTTTGAAGGGCATTGAAAAAACTATCCAGCTTCAACTGCACGTCATCTGATTGTTTGGTCCAAAACAGGCAGCTCTAATTGCTTTTGTTTCTTGACTGATGATATCCAGGGATCCTTCTTGACGGATCCGACAATCATAAAATCTTTTCTAGAGCGATATTTGGAACATAGTGTTGATACGGTCCATTTTTCACGCGATATTTATCACTTTTTTGTGATAATCCACTTACGTAATTACCAATTCTTAGTTCCAATCCAAGATGGAAGTGAGTTTTATCAAAGTGATGTTCTTCGATAAAACACTTTGATAAAACTCACTTCTATAAACTTCGTCTTGATAACACTGACTGATTGACTTCCATATACTGACTGAATTACATGTCGGTTTACATGTCTCTTATATATTAAAATGAACCTGTGTAAACCTGTTCTGGAAAATTCTAGATGCTTTTTTTCAATGCTTCTGGAAGCTTCTGGATGCTTCCGAATGTTTCTGGATACTTCTGGATGCTTCTGGATGCTTCCAGATGCTTTTTCTGGAAACTTATGGAAGCTTCTGCATGCTTCTGGAAACTTCTGGATACATCCTTTAATTATTAAAAATCTTCCGCGACGTTGACACGGACCAGACTTAAGATAAGGAAACAAATCAAAAAAGCTGCACTTGTTTAGTCCGCTGCAAAATGGCACTTGTCAACGAAATTCTGCCTGTGTGCTGTCACCTGTCAGCTGAATGCTCATATCATGGCATGTTTTGACTCCAGACTCCTGAACTGTTTGCTGCGGTAGTATAGTTCGTTTTGTTTTTTGAGGCATGAAAAATTAGGAACACTTTTTAGCATTGTTTGATGTTGGTTGCAAATGTTTTTTCTAGTACTGTAATTTTTATTTATAATATTTTATAATTTTGCATTTTTAGTATATATATGTTTTAGTTATGATTTCCTTAAAATGCTGATTGGACTCGTAATTCTTAAAATTGCTGATTGGACTCTTAAATTAATTAAATTTGCAAAACAAGGCCTGCTTCGATTTGAAACTAAAAATGTGATTCGCAGGGCTCTATTTTAAACCTTGTTTTGTTTACGTTGTATTATTTTTAGTTTCAATTTTTAAGATTCACAAGGCTATTGGTAGATGCATATTAAGCTTGCTGCTAAGGTGAAACTCAAACCATTGGTGTTTTGTGCTGGCATTATCATCTTCTGACTAGGATCACAATACAAAAATTGTTAAAAGTTCTGTATTCAAAAATAAAGGGAGGTTTAAAAAGATATAAAAACGGAATCAAAGCTAAAATCCTTCTTAAAGCAGTTTTTATTGATAAAAACAAGCCACTAGGTCATGAGTTGTATATTTCACTAGACTAGTGGTTAATTTTTGATGTTCTAATTCATAGTTTTAAAAAAATGCTAACGGATGAGACTTCCTTAAACCTTTTGGGTACAATAAACTTTAAAAATTTAAAAATCTTTAAAAGTTGCTAACAACATATTACAGCAAAGTTGTAATTCTATTAAGCATAGCTTAATAAATTTATTTTAAAAATAAAATGCAGGGTAGGATATTTATTTCTTAAAACAATAACATATTTCTTGTTTCAATAAAAAAATTTTGTAATTAAAATTTTAATTTTGCTGTACTTACAGTAAAATTAATTCAAGATAATGTACAGTGTTGTGATGAGCTTGGAGAAGTTTCAGAAGCTACTTCAAATAAAGAGTTCTTGTAAAAAAAACATTAAAAAAGAAAAAGAGTGGATTAAAGGAGCTAGCTACGGCGACTCCTTCTTCGCTGGTAGAACCATTCATAAATTCAATTTTAATCCAATATCTAACAGCAAACTCTGATCCTTAAAGTACATTTAAAAATTATTATTTAAACATATTTTCTTGAGATATTTGTGTTAAGCTAGAAATTTATATGTATATAAATATGTATAATGGGACAATGAATAATGGGAGTTATCAAACTTTATATATATATATATATATATATATATATATATATATATATATATATATATATATATATATATATATATATATATATATATATATATATATATATATATATATATATATATATATATATATATATATATTCATATATATATATAAAGGATATATCATGACCTACTTAAATACACGGCCTTCTAATCTGCTTAAATCGAAAAAGAATAGAAGGGAGCTTATCAAAAAAATAGAATGGGAGCTTATCAAAAGATCTTTTAATAATTTTTGATGAAATGTATTTGCAAAAATGTGCTGAATATTCTGGCGGAGATATAATTGGGATTAGTGAGGAAAATGAATGTTATAGAAGCATTGTTTCCTTCATGGTAGTTGGTTTAAAAGAAAATATCTCTTGTATCGTCAAAGCAGTTCCAATTATAAAATTAAACAGTGATTGGTTGAAGACTGAAATTCTTAACCTGATTCAATCTTTAATAAAAAATAGTTTTAATGTTCGAGGTGTTGTTTGTGACAATCATGCTTCAAATGTTTCCTTTTTTACAAAGTTGCTTAATGCACATGGTAAAAAACCTGATGATTTGTTTGTTAATGTACAATCGCAAAAAATTTACCTATTCTTTGACACAGTGCATCTGATTAAAAACATTCGAAACAATTTACTAAATAAAAAAAGGTTTATTTTTCTAGAATTTCATTTTTCAGGTTTTAAAGAAATTCATGTTCAACCAGGAGAAATACCATGGAAAATATTTCATGATTTATTTGAAAAGGACAGCCTGTTGGATGCAAGTTTAAAAAAAGCAACAAAAATAAATAGCAAAGTTGTCAATCCTGGAAACTACAAGCAAAATGTCACTATTGCTTTAGGTATCTTCCATGAAACTACAGCAGCAGCAATAAAATCATATTTTCCCGACCATTTAGATATTGCACCTTTCTTAACTCTTTTTAATAAATGGTGGATAATTACAAATTCAAAAAATCAGTTTTCTAACAACTGTCTTGGAAATGCTGCTATAATTAATGATAAAAAACCTGAGTTTTTTCGAGCTTTCACTGACTGGTTAAATAAATGGAAAAACACAAAAATTTCAAATTTTGAGAAATATACACTATCTCCTCAAACGTTATCAGCACTACAAAGAACTTTATTATGTCATGCTTTATTAATA
The DNA here is from genome assembly GCF_022113875.1 of Hydra vulgaris. Taxonomy (NCBI): domain Eukaryota; kingdom Metazoa; phylum Cnidaria; class Hydrozoa; order Anthoathecata; family Hydridae; genus Hydra; species Hydra vulgaris. The sequence continues at coordinate 4,915,242 of NC_061161.1, read as the reverse complement.
GAAGATCTGTTAGAAGATAATTATAAATTTATATTGACTGCTCATTTTCAAAGTGATCCGTTAGAAAGAAGATTTGGACAATACCGCCAAATGAGTGGTGGCAGGTTCCTTGTTAGTTTAAAAGATGTTATTTATAGTGAGAAGATAATACAAATAAAAAGTTTAGTAAAGGAAGGAATTCAAATTTTCGAAAATGATATTAATGCTGTAGAAGATACACAACATGCTTGATACTTGATGAATCAGATCAAAGAAAGAGATTTAGATTGTGTAACTTTATCAGATGATTCTTGTTAAGTTGCTAGTTATATTGCTGGTTTTATTGCCAAAAAATTGAATAAGAAGTTTAAAATATGCTGCAAATTGCTTTGTACTCAACATTGTCAACAGGAGTTGAATGATTATAATTATTTAAATATATTGTCCAGAGGTGGGCTAACAACTCCATCATTACCCCTTTTAGAATATGTCTGTGATAGTTTTGCTATGCTAGATCATGTATTTGATGCTATTAATTAGTCTCGAATGCAACACCGTAAAGCAGCAAAGTTAGTTCTTGGCAGTAGAGAAGGTTACCAACCATTTTTATGTTTGAATCACCAAAATTGTGGAAAAGAAGTTATACACATTATTATTTCAAATATTTATTTTAATAACATCAGAAAGAGAGTCTGTGATTCCATTGTTGCAGATAACATTGTTGTCTTTAAACAAAAACAGAGAAAAAAATAAGAACATTTTTTTTTTCGCATTAATCAGTAAATTTAATCAGTTTGTGTTCAATTTTGTTTATACTTTTAAAGCTTACTTTTGAGAGTTTGTGTATTTTTATTTCTTGTACAGTCCTTGAATATCACAAAAATTCTATTGACAATATAACCCATGTCTTTATAAAATCATTTAAGTAATATGTAATTATGAAGGTTAATAAATTTTGTGTTGTTTTCAATAAACACAGCATTTATTAAGCATGATTACTAATTTATCATGATTTATTATTAAAAAGAAGCCTCAATAAAGTATACAAAGTTTAGTGGTTTAGTAGATATTTCGAATAAGCCAACGCAAAAATTTTTATCCCGTGCCAGATTTACTTACATAAAATTCATAACTCAATAATTAAAATATTTTTAGAAAGATTGTTCATCTGACAAAATATGCGTTATTTTTACTGGCCTTCTATTTTTTTCCGATTTAAGCAGAATAGAAGGCCGTGTATTTAAGTAGACCATGGGTATATAGTTTTGATTTTTTAAATTTAATACATCTTATTATTTTTCTTTATTTTCATATGGCTTGTTACTGTTGAATCCTGCGATTGTAAAATGATTTAGTTTTTAAAATATTTTTTATCACGGGAAAATCCTTATCATTGCAATCAGTAACGGATTCAGGATTTTTTCTTGTTTGAGAGAGCTAACTTTTCGACATAGAGCAATCTCCAAACATTTGTATGTTATTACTTATGTCAAATAATGAGTCTTTGCAATAAATTGCAAGTATTCGAGGCTGTGAACGAAAAAGCCCTATAACTTTATTCCCCCACCCCACCCCAAACGAGAAAGGCACCAAGTTGATAAATTATTTTTTGTTTTATTCTAAACTAGACTTTTATTTATTGATAAATATTCAGTTTCATAGTATTATCTCTCAGCATTCAAAAATTATGACTATATAAAATTTGCAATCCCTTCAAATTGAGGGATGTTACAAAAGAAAATTGTTTTGTTCTAATAAAAATAAGGTTAAACCATTTCTCAAAACCTTCTACTTCTTTTAAATACGAATGAATATTAATGGCTATATGTAGTCAAGACCAGCGTGAAGAGAATGTGTGTAAGAAAGGTAGGACGGTGACATACCCCCATTCAATAAATTAGTTGGTAAATTGTGACTTTTTTTAGTTTAATATATTTAATGTTGTTTATTATACGTCAGCAAATTGGGAAAGTAGAAGCTTTTTTTTTTTTTTTTTTTTTTGTGGGTTTAATATAAGCTTCATATGGGTTTCAGTTTTATTTTGTAAGAGTTTTTAGTATCATCCTCATCTATATCGCAAAATGCTCAAAGCGTTTTAACTCCGCTTTATGCATCTTATATTGTTTTTACGATAATGGTCTTTTTGCTTTTAGACAATGACATCCTTTGAAAAAAGTGTCATAGTTGTGCAATATGGAAGCATAAAAAACATCTCTTCAATATATAAATTGGAAACTCAATCATGTTTGCCAGATAAATCATGCAAGTAGCTCTGGTTATATGGAAGTTGTTGGAGCTGTTAAAATGTTTTCTAGTTGCATATCTAAAAATATTCTTATGTATACAGAATACATTTGTGATCGCGACGCTACATTATAAAATCAAGTACAATTATCTAAACCTTATGGAGAGATTGCTAAAATGTACTGAACACATTTAAAAATGCGTAAGTACTCGTTGCAGAAATATTAGTATAACTCATAAAAATAAAAAGTTATCTGACGGAAAAGGTGTCCGGAAGACTCTAAAAAAGCTACCAATACTCTTCAAAAATTTTTGGTAGGGTTATTAGGCAAAATATTAGTAACATTTATTTAATAAAAAAAATCTAAATGGGCAACATTGTTGTACTTGGATTGCCAGTTTCAAAGTTTATGCGTACAGAAAAAGTGATACAGACCGCATAAAGAACATTCATAAAAATTCATCAATCAAAGGCATAAAAATGAGAAGAAAACTAAGAGCTATCAGAAAAGAGTTCCTGGATAAAAAGAAGGAAAATTACATAATACCAGCTTATTCAGCAGGCTCATATTATTAAAATTAAATTGTTTTTGTTAGTTTAATTTTATTTCTTTGCTTTTCTCAGAATTTAATTTTGAGCGATTTTGTTAACTTTAAAACATGATATTTCAAGATCCACATGAGCTATTATGAAATTTTCGCAGTACATTCTTTAGTTTTAAATGCAGGAGTGAACCAAAACAAATGTTTCATACAAAAAGACAAAAATTTTATGGGACTATTTATGAGCATTTTCTATAGAAAGTAATGTCAATGAGTAACAAATATCAATTTCTTTTGAAATATTTTATATCATGACTTTTTGGTTCAACTCCTGAATTTCTATACTGTAAAGAACTGGTAAACATTTGATGTCTTAAACTCTTTTTAGAATTACAAAATGTCATAAGATATCTCTTTTTTACTGTTAATCGAGGTAAAAAGTCTTGATCCTCTGTTTTTTTAATTTAATTTTTTCAAATTACTTTGTTTTGAACAAAATAAAAAATAGTAAATTGTTGTGCATTGTGTTATTCTGATTTTTTGATTTTATGGGAAGCACCTTAACAAAAAGTTAACAACATCAAACTATCAATTAATCTCAGATTTTGCAAAAAATTATTTAATAACAAAATTACGACAAAAGGTCTTTTACTATTATTAAGAATCTTATTATTAATTTCCTAAAATCTAATATTTGTAACCCACCCTTAAAAATTTTTTAATAATTTTTCAAAATAAAAAATATATATATATCCTCGTTTTTCACATTTGCCGACTATACTAAAAGTCGAAGCTTGGTGACTTTTATTTAAGAATTTCTAAATTCTCTTTCAAGTAATTCTTTAGCAAAGTTTCCTACCACAACAAATTTGTAACAAGGGCGTTTTAATCAGCTAGACTATTTCTTCATGTCAATTATTTGTGACTTGCGTTGGTATTATATACCTTTTTTCTGATTTTTTTATTTTATTAAGATTTGTATCACATATAATTGCCTTTGCTTTGCTATTTGACTCTCTTACTGATTCTAGAATTAAATGAATTTGATCAAATAAAATTGTTCAAAAGTAACTTAAGACCATTAAACATACAACTTGTAATACAAGTTATCATAACATCTAAAATATTTTTTGAAACAGAATTCATATCATTAGTTTTCCAAAACAGCAACTCCCTGATACAATAACAAATTTTGTCAAATTTAATTTTAAACGGTGCTATTCAATTTAGAATTTGTAGTTAAAAAATCATTTTTTTTAATTTAATGATTGTAGTTCACTTTATCGAAAAAAGTTTCATATACGGAGAGTATATATTTAACATAATTTTTGTTTTACTACACAAATTTTGCTTTTGCTTCAGGTTCTGGTTTGATGACTTTTAGTCTTAACAAAAGATCTCATTGTTAATAAAAATATTGCAGTTAAATAGCTTAAATATATAATAAATTATAGATGGTATATATAGAATTGCACAATAAAACGATAAGCTCAAAAAGTGGCTATTAGTGGATTTTTTTACACAATTCTCATTAATTTTGTTCTACAACTTATTAGAAAAAATGTCAAATGATTTGAAATAAATATTTTTTCAGTTAAAGGTCAAAAAGTTCGCAAAAATTTGCGAACTTTTTATTTAGGCATTCTTTTTTCTGTTTCATAACTAAAAAGCTTAAAATATTAAGTTGACGGTTAACTCAAGCCCAAAAAAGGTAGAGTTTTCAAAAGTTATTAAACATTTGGTCAAAAATCTAGCTTTAGCCAGGAAAATTATTGAAAATAAAAATAGGAATCCAATAATTATAAAAGCAGAAATGGCCCTTGCATTAAAGATAATTGTGATCTCAGTGATTCACAATAACCAATTCTTACTACCTCTTCACTAAAACAGAATGCAGAGATATACCCTTCTGTCAAAGTAATATTTGATGCAAAACCAAAATGTTATCCAGAAATCTTGGAAATTTTAAAAACATCTGCCAAGTTATGTTCAGTCAATAGTGAACCACACTTTATCAGTAATTATAAGCATATCTAATGCAGAATGTCTTGATGGATCAGAAACAACTGGAAAAGCTTATATAAAAGCAGGAATGGATGGAGCTTCATTTTAAAATTTACACTAGAAAGGCTTAATAACACAGATCTTGCAACTGGATTCAAGGTTTTGAACATGAAATTCCCTTTTCTAATCAGAAGGCTAAGATAAAAATAAAAAAACTGACATGACCATGTTGGAGGGCAAGGCAGTGAATGCTATAACAGATACAAACTCAACTCAATCTTTCAATGTTTGTTCTTCTAGACCTAGTGAAATGAACAAGCTGGATATAATAAGTTAAAAAGTTTGCAATCAGCAAGCTATAGCTTTAGAGTTGTTCACACAACCCTAAAGCTATAGATACGAATTTTTAAATTCGTTTTACATCTGGGGTATAAAATGGATACTAAAAGATACCAGCCCGATCCCCAGAAGATAAATTATCGGTAAAGTCTAGAAAAAAAGAAATCAAAGGAAAGATTAGAGAAGAATTAAGCTTAGTGGTTGATACTCCTAAGCAGGGATTTATAAATACTAATACAGTAAAGACTGCAAAGAGGGCATTTCTTAAAGAAAAATCTTTTTCTGAAATAACAGGATTTAGTTGGACATCATTTTTTTTTTTTTTTTTCTTTTAATTATCAACTAAATACAAATTCAAATAGCAACTAAATTTAATTTCCGTGGTCAGTATTCAAGAGCGATCGCTCCCGCTTCCCAACCAAGCCTGAATGATGGTATTCTTGATTTAAAAAAAATATAGCATTAAATAAAACTATATTTATATCATTGATTTGAAAATAATTTGATTTAAAAATAGCATTAAATAAAAATATATTTGTATATTTGATTTAAAAATAGCATTTAAATAAAACTGTATTTAGGCATTTATCTCTGTTTTTACTATTTAGTTATTATTTTCTTTAGTTACTTATTTATTATTTTCTTACCTTTTTCTTAAGTTTCAAATATTACTTAAATAAGTTATGGTTTTTAAAAATATGTTCAAAACCATAACTTATTTAAGTAATAATAATTATTGTTAGCTAAAAAGTTAAAAAAAAAAGCTATCTATATAATTTTTTTTTTTTTTTTTTTTTTAACTATCTTCGCTTCCAACAAGGTTGCAAGCAACCACTAATTAGTGTTGGAAGTTACTGGAAGAGAAAAGATGAAGATTGTAGAGCAAGATAACGATTGACAGACGACATAAAATATTGCAAATTATATGAATCAGGAAAGCAAGATGAAGGAAGCGAATTCTAAAGAACTGATGTTCGAGGAAAAAAACTAGACGAATAAGAGTTTTTGGAGCACTTAGGAACAGTAACAGAAAAAGGATGAGACTTAATTGAATGACGAGTAACACGAGAATGAATTTTAGTAGATGGCACAAGAGACGCTAGCTCTTTAGAGCAGTGCCCATTATAGTATTTGTAGAAAAGAGAAAGAGAAGCAACATTACGACGATGTGACAGAGGTTGAAGGTTGGGTGCAAGAGCAGGTCCAACTATGTTTACAATGCGTTTTTGCACCTTGTCTAAAAGAGAAAGAGCATCATTAGAAGATCCGCTCCAGATATGGCAACAGTATTCCATACAAGGCTGAATTTGAGATTTATAGAGATAGAGAATAGAATCCAGAGTAAGAAAGTGACGAGCTCGATAAAGAGAAGCAACTTTAGCAGATGCTAATTTTGCAACGGATTTGATATAAGGTTTCCAAGAAAGATCAGAAGTAAGAGTTAATCCTAGAAGATGAAGGGTAGGAGACTCATCGAGTACATTACCGTTTATAAATATAGGAAGGTCTAAATTATTGGCCGAATAAAATTGAGTTTTATCTGAATTAAAGTTCACCAGCCACTGTGAGCCCCATGCTGTAGCATAAGTGAGACCCTTTTCGAGCTCAGATGCCCCCTTCAAGCAATCAGAGGGAGTTGGCTTCTTATCGTGACAAGAATAAATGGTAGTATCATCAGCGAACAATGCCACCTTAGATGTGAGAATATCTGGAAGATCGTTAATGTAAATTAAAAAGAGTATAGGGCCAAGGATTGAACCTTGGGGAACCCCTGAGGTTACAGAATAAGAAGAAGAGTGCTGTCCATCAAGGACCATTTTTATACTACGTTTGGAAAGGAAGGATTCAATAATCTTAAAGATGTTTCCAGATACACCATAAGAAGAAAGCTTATGGAGGAGATCAGCATGCCAAACTTTATCAAACGCTTTAGAAATGTCAAGAGCAATAGCCTTAACCTCTTCACCTTTATCTAATGGGCGATAAAACCTATCGGTTATTACTGATAGCAAATCAGCTGTAGAACGAGAAGATCGAAATCCATACTGATGATCAGAAAGTAGGTTATGAGATTCGAGATGAGAGATTAAATGTTTGTTAATTAAAGAATCAAAAACCTTGCTTATGATAAGAAGAAGACTAATGGGACGGTAGTTAGATGAGTCAGATCGCTCTCCAGAATTTTTAAAAATAGGGATAACAGATGCTGCTTTCCAGCAGGCTGGAAAACAAGACTCTGATAAGCACTTGTTAAATAGTTTTGAAAAGATAGACGACAGCTCAAGAGAACACTTCTGCAAGACTATAACAGTTATGTTGTCCGGGCCTCAAGCTGTAGAAAAGTCTAAGCGGGAAATCACTTTAGATACAGAAGCTGGAGTGATACGAATGTCGAGCAATGGATCAACCTGTTTGACGGGTATATCAGGTAAAACGCAACTAGTGGCATCAAGAGCTGATATTGATGAAAAGTTCTTGGCAAACAATTCAGCTTTGTCTTTAGGTGAGGTGACAAAGTCTGAACCGTACAAAAAAGGTGGAATTACAGACTTGTCCTTATTATTGATACTATTAAAGATTCTCCAGAAGTCACGAGAGCCTAATTTTTGTGATGAAATACGAGATTTCATGATCTGCGAATAGCGGGTTTTGGCGTTAGACAAAGCCTTTTTACAATGGTTCCTAGCAGTAATAAAGAGACGTCTGTTTTCTGGAGAATTGTTTTGCTGATAGATATGGAAGTAATGGTTTCGATTGGCAATTGCAGCAGCACAATGTGAGGAAAACCATGGAGAAGAGTGAGGCTTGACCTGGAATCGTCGAGAGGGAATAAAGGATTACATGCCAGCCAGAATCCACGAAGTTATGTAAGAAGCACATTTGTCAACAGGGAGACGAAAGAAATCTACCCAGGGGCCATCACGAAGAAAGTCACGAAAAGAGTCCCAGTCAGCTTTAAGGTAGTTGTAAGATGTACGATGATAGGGGGATTCTAATGGTAAAGAAGAATGAGATAATAGTTTTAGAGAGACCAATCCATGATCAGACGCACCTAAGGGTGAGTGTGAAGAAACTGAACACTGACTAGGATCAGAAACAAGACATAAGTCGAGTAGAGAAGGTAAATGATTCGGGTTGTCTGGAAAGCGAGTTGGAAAGTTGACTATTTGAGTTAGGGATTGAGAAAGACAAAAGTTGTGGGCCTTAATGCCTGCAGAGTCACTGACACTAGAGCCAAGCTATTCAGTGTGATGAACATTAAAGTCACCGACAACAACAATAATGACTGATGGATAAAGAATGAGGGTTTGGTCAATATAATCAGAAATAACATCAAGAAGAGTGCAGTCTTGGGATGAGGGAGAGCGATATCGAACAAAGAGAAAGGTGATAGAGTGAAATGGGGCTAAACGAAAGCATATAAAAGAGTAGTCTGTGGATTCAAACCTAGTTTCCCGACAAATGGGTGAATTCTTGCAAATGTAAATGCCCAGGCCAAGCATGTGACTATTGGAGTCTTTACGAATTAAAGGAAGATAACCATCAACACTAAGATCACAAGATGAGACAGCTGAACTCAAATTAGTCTCACAAAGAGCAAGCAGGTCTGGTGAACTTTGCAAGAGATAAGACTTAACAGAAGAAAAGTTACTTTGAAGACCACGAATATTGGTGAATGATTTAGCGAACTTGGTGATGACTGTGGTTTTTTGTGTTTTATAGTTTTTGTTACTTTATTCATTTTAAAATTTGTTAAAGAACTTGACTCGAAACTATGATAGTACTCAGTACACTGTTCTATAGCTCAAGCAATTGCTTTATTTCCACTATTAAAACCCTAAGCCGTAACAAAGGGCTCCAATGTGGCCTTGGCAATGCACACCAAAAGTACAAACAGGGACACTATCCATGCGCAACATGGCACTGTTAGTACTCTGATATTTTTCAGCTGTTGATGGAATCAGCCTCTCTGAGAGCTACCACAGAGTTCGGGAAACCTGACTACCAGCCGGCCTCAGAACCATAAAACTGAGTTTTAGAGCTGTACCCTCATTTGTAGATAATAGAATGAGTTGCCTAGTCATAAAAACAGAGACACAAGCAAAACCCATGAATCGAGTCAAGAAGATCCAGCGTTCAACATCCTAAACTGGAAACAATGTATTAAAAATACATCTGCGCAAGCGTAATAGATGACGAAGGGGTGCGAGGCTGGTCAACAGATAGAATCTGTTTACCCCTTAAGTCTTTGCCTAGGAGGCCTTGTACAAGACAGCAGCCGGATGCATGTAACATCTGCCCAAGATGAGTATTTTTATCGAGACACTATCTCTAGCCTTTACTCAACCAAGAGCCCCAAGGCAGGGGGTGTTTTATGTCGGAGTTTGCATCTCCTAGTTTTTGCCTAAAAAGGCATATCCTACAAGGAACAGGACATGAAGCTAATGCAGGCTTCTATACAATACAAGGCAGCAGGACATGAAGCTTTCAATATTATTATTCATTATAATTAATATATTCATTATAATTATAAAATTAATATTATAAATAATATATTCATTATAATTATAATATTTCAATAATATTATTCAATATAATTCAATATAAGGCAGCAGGACATGAAGCTTCAATAATAAGAAACATATTAAATGCAATTTGCAGTGGATTCCACCTGAACCTGGATGCTTTTTCCTGTAAAAATTAAGTTATCAATATATATAATCAGGAATTACATATTAATGCTTAAAAAAATAAGGTAAACATATTTTTCACTTGATCACTAAGTCGTTTCAAAATATGACAAACTGAATTTTGCTAAAGTTAATATGCCATTTCATTAACTTTCAGCCCATTTTTACTGATACGCTGCAAAATGTTTAACATTTTTTCAAAGATTTATAGGCTTGAGACAAAATCCGATAAAAACTTGGGTTTATCAAAAAAAACATTTCATTTTTACGAATGAAATATTTCAGTAACGTAATCATCTTGGCTAAGCTACAGTTTTAAATAAATTTTTGAAGCACCGCATTTTAACTACTTGTACCCTTTTGTTCAAATCTTGTTTAAATTATTTTTCTCTTTTGCAATTAAAAGAGAAATGTATGTAACAAACAAAAAGGGAAAGAAAAATCGAGCTGATTGTAGAAATAATGCTTCATTTCTATAGCCTAGATCTGAAGATGTTAACATTTTGAATATTAATTCCTATTTATTGATTTACAATCAAGTAAACAACGTTATTTGTAACTTAAATTAAACTTTTACTTCCTAACGAAATTAGAAGAAAAATACTACAAAACTTAAGAATTTTTTTATTTTGACAACAAAAATTGGGTGAAGAAACCAATGGCGGTTTATTATAATTATTTAAAATTATTTAAAAATAATTGTCATGAACATAATAAAAATAATTGTCATGAACATAATATATATTTTACAATATTATAAAATATATTTAATATTTTATTTAAAAAATATATATTAAACATATACAATAAAAATTTTAAATATATATAATATATTAAACAAAAGATTTCCACATAACATTACTATTAACTCAACTTCTATCTTATTTAAAATCAATTCATAAAAACATAAAAGATAAGAAAAATAATTCTAGTTTTTATTTATTTATAACTTACATTATATATTTAATTTAATAAAAATTATTAATAAAGTTAATTAAATAAGAAACTGAAACTTAAATTTTAAACATTCATTTTAGAAGCTGTTGAAAACGTAAAGAAACCTTTTAGAATGTTGCAATACTACTATTATTAAAAGAAATAATTATGTAGCAAAAATAATAATAATACATGAAATAATTTATGATTTATATAATAATTACTAATACTTCAAAATAAATTTATTAACTTATATTAAACAAAAATTATTATTAAATAATATTAAACAAATAAAATTTTTAAATCTATTAAAAATATAAAAATAAAATATTAAAATTAATTCGTATTTTTTAAAACATATCTAGTTATAAAATAATATATTAAATAGTTCATTTGATATTTTATAATTATTGTTTTTATTTTATTTAAGATATTAAACTTTTTTCTGTGTTATAAAGTTTTTTAATTCATCGAGGTTACGAAAAAAATATTTTCCACGGTACTCGATAAACAACCTCTTGAGATTCAAACAACGAATCCATTCATAAATCTCTTCAATGAAATCGATTTCTTTGTGAAGTGAAAGACTTAATTCTTCACAAAGAATAATCCACGGAAGAAAATTTTCTTCAAAATCTTTTTTTGTTATTAAATAACTTAAGATGTCTATAACCAACACTTCAATTTTATCTTTCGGTTTACATCCTTCAAATTTAATTGGACACAAAAAATTGACAAAGCGAACAGTTGTTGAACATTGAATTATAAGATTTTTTTCTTCATCACTTAAAATATTTTTATAAACTATTAACGCCGTTAACTTTCTTCCGGATTTAATGTAATGATTTACGAAATAATTTTCACAAGAAGTCTCGTACAAAGTTTTTCTATTGTTAATCCAAATCTTCCACTCTCGTTCATCTACAATTAATTTTATTTTATCAGTAAACGATGATTGACTTTCATAAAAACATTCAATGAATAAATTAACGTAATAAGTTTCAAAGTTACTTTGACGAGATAATTTAAGTAGACGATCTAAAGAAAAAATAAATATAAAATAACATTAAAAAAAAAAAATTAAAATAATTGATATTATAATATCATATAAATTATAAAATTCGACTTATTAATACATAAATCAATATCAATTTATAATTTAATTATAAATTGATTGAAAATAAATTAAAATTGAAAAAAATAAATTGAAATTAAATAAACGTAATGACAAAACGAATGAAACAATATAAAACACCATTTTAATTGTTGCTTATCTGATGTTCAGAATTTTTATCTGTAATTAGGTGTTTAGTGAACATTACGGACGTATAAAAAAAAGACAAATACAAAGAATAAATATAGTTAATATAAAATTGATGTGTCAAAAAATAACTTTGTATTAATAAATGTAAGTTGATCATTATTAATACGTTATTTATTAGTCTCTAAGCTCTATCTTTTATTACTTTCTAGAGGTGTTAAAAAGTAGTTTAAGTTAGATGTTAAAAAAAAAATAATGTTTAGTGAAAACTTGAATTTTTTAGTCTTCAAGTTCTTTGGTTTCAGTTGTTGAAATTCAAAAGTGATTAAAAAATTTAAATATTGAAAATAAAAAGTGATTATTGCTAAAGAGGAACACCAGCAACGGTAATGCAATTATTTGCCTGCTTATCGTCTTGTCATTACTTCAAATCTATGTTAAACTTCTACAATGCTATTAGTATCAATTTCATACCTAGAACGCATAACTTACAAATTGTCTAACTCGGACTGCAATTTATTAAAAAGTTTCATCCAATTAGGCAATATTAGGTGATTAGTAAAGCCAAATTATGTAAAAAGTGTAGGCAAGCAAAAATAAGTACTGAGCACAAAGTATGGATCTCACCTAGTGCAAAATCTTATGAAACCCATTAAAAAAAAACTAAACAAGTTAATTGAAAAGTTTTTTTTTCTCTTTATGTATTTTTGTTCTAGACTTATAAGCATTCAACAAAAAAAAAATCAACTTTGTAGTTTGTTTCAATCTTTTTTAATTCAAGATATAAAAAGTGTCAGTTTTACTTGACCCAATATTTAAAAAAAACAAACTCCCTAACAAATTTTTTTTTGTGAAAACAAACTTAATAACTGTTTTAAATGACAAGGTAAAACATTTAGGTTGATAAAAAAGCAACTGGAACAGCATAAGGAACCATCAACAATCTGATAAAAAAGTACAAAATTGTTTGTTTGAATTTGCATAGACAAAACAGCAATACTAAGCAAACATCAAAGAAGATAAAAGAGTTTTTATCTTTGAATAGCCGGCTCGAAGTTCAGATTTTATTGCAATTGAACACAAATTCTGTGCAATTCTGGATCAAAAAAGTGGCAATTTCAAAACAAAACAAAGAGCAAATTTCAAAGCAAAACAAAGAGCAAAGAGCATTCTCCTAGAAGCTTGGACTTAAATCAATCCAGTTACGACAAAGAAATTAGTTAAACCAATGCAAAAACGACATGCAGAAGTCTTGAACGCTAAAGATAGTATTGATATTAAAAAGTCAAAAAATTTAATTACTTGGAAAAATATTTAATAATTAAAATTTAATTTGGATACTCATTTAAAGTTAAAAAAATGCATAATTTGAATGCATCGTTAAGTTTGTAGGATATAAATGTAATTATTCTAAAGTTTAAGTTATGAATTCTTGATTAAACTGGCATTTATAACAATCATAAATTTTTTTTTCTTCTGAAATTACTTGTCAAAGTTTATTGGTTTACTTTACCAAGTTTAGTTTTGTATTTTTCCGAAGTTTACTTAATTTTTTTTTAAAAAATTTTGTTCAGATAATTATATCTCCTACTGAATAAGATGTGTAATAGCTGACACAGATGAATTCACTTGTAGTCAAAACTGATATATATATTTGTTATACTTTCTAATAAATTATAATTAATTTTAAATTTTTCTTAAAGTCTTGCCAAATATTGTCAAACATACTAAATACAAAAAACAGAGTCTATCCTTTAAAGAAGGAATGATAAAAACAGCTTTAAAAAAAACTTAACTTTTATAAACTTTTGATTTTAATAAACTTGCACTTTTGCTAAATAGATTTTATATAAAATAATTTACAATAATGCAATAAAGTATTATAGACTTACCAAAAATAGAAAACAAAAATAAAGAATCTTCACAAGATTTTTTTAAAGGATTCAGGTTAACAAGAAACTTTAAGGAACTATTTTGATTTTTATTGGTTAAACCACAAATCATTGATAAACAACTCTTCAGCTTTTCATTGGTCATAATCTCTTCACTACTTAAACAATTATATGCATATATAGATGCACAAAACTCCATTATTGTCAAATGTGCAAATTGATAAATATATTCACCTAGACTTGTTTCAATCCTTTCAATAAATCCAAAAAAAGTTTCTTCATTTTTATCAAAGTCAATGATAAAGGTTTGAATGTCTTCATTGGAAAAAATTACTCTATTTTCAACAAACAATTGATATGCAATTTTACAAATGTTTAAAACATATACTTTATTGTGATTGTTTTTCATAAAATGAAAAATCGATTCATTGTTTTTGATGATGTGTTTTTGCAAAAAGTGTAAAAAAATATTTGCATACAAGTCTGTCATTGTTAAAAACGAATTTTTGTATAAATATTTTGAATTACTAATAATCCTACACATGAAAGATAAATAAAATGGAACAGATGACATTGATTTTGCAATTGCAGATTCCTTCAAAGTTGTTTTCACAACATCTTTTTTTTCCTCTAAAACATTATTTTCTATATAACTATTTATTCCGTCTTCATTAAATCCCATAATTTGGATGTTTATCTTATCACAATCCTCTGTAGATATACTTTGATACTGATCAATTGCATAAACTCTACCAGCAACTACATATTTATATTTTCGAATTTCTGTTAAAACATCAACAATTGGATAGTTATAACTCGGACTGCAATTTATTAATTCATTCAGATATTTAAACTCATCTAATCCATCAATTATAAAGAGCACAGAATAAATACTAATATCAAAATCATTTACAATATCTTTGTAGAAAACATTTAGTAATTCATTAATATTTGAAATATTTTGATATTGATTAAGCCTTCTGCATTCCAAATAAAACACAAGTTTAACATTTTTCCAAATTAGACCATTTGACCAATCAAGCAAACATTTCCTAAGCAACCATGTTTTCCTAATACCAGCTATTCCAGATATTAAAGTTACAGATTTTTCTTTCATAAAAATTTCATTATATGGAATTGGTGTATAATGCATTTGCTTTTTTAGAAAATCCTCTCGTTCAACACTAAAAACAGCATCTATTTGAGTATTAACTGCATCAACAATACATAGATCAACAAACTTATGCATTAAATCAACATTTACAGGTGATTTTAGTGGTACTTGAACTTCATTTATTTTCACATAATTTGTAAGATAGAAACTTTTGAGTGCTGCGCATATCTCTGATATATCTAAATACAATAACTTATTTTCATCATCAAATCATCATCATCGTCATCATCATCATCATCATCTTCATAATCATTATAATCAAATTTAAAAGATTACAGGTCATTATCATGGTTAAATATGAAGACCTTTCAATATTTTAGATAACAAGAAAAAGTTTAAAAGATTTGGTACATATTTTTTAATTGAAAATATATGCACCAGATAAATCTAGACAGTCAAGTCTAAATGAGAAAAAAGTTTTATCTCAAAATTGAATATAAAAATACAAAATATTGTTTATCGATATTTATCATAATCTAGAAAGTCAACTCTAAATAAAAATTAAAAAAAAAAAAGTTTAGAAGAATTTGTTTTTTTTTAAAAAAGTCTTAAATTTTAAATATTTCATTATGTCTGAAAAACCTGCAATTTGGTAATACTAAATCATACTATACTATAAGGAAAGAAGGGTCTAATCAGGTATCATGTCATTGACATAATTTAAAATTAAAACAAACAACATCAACTGAATTAGTATAATCTGAAAAATATTTTGAGGTTTAAAATATAAAATAAATCTTTTTTACATAAATTCAAATTTAGTGGATTTGAAAGATTTTACAATTTGTTATAATATATTGTTTACTTAAAAATATATATTGAAATGATTTAAATTGGTCTGAATTATATTTTAAATAACAATAACAACTGCAGCAACAGGTTAGGTCAGGTTCAGGAACATCAGGATCACCCTGCTACTGGTACCATGTTATTAACTACCACCTGACCTATGTCATGCTGCCTTTTAGGGTTTAATTTAAAGCAAAGGCTAGAAGAAATAAACTCCAACTTAAAAAATCCCCTGCCTTGGGGCTTTTTTTGAGTAAAGGCTAGAGATGGTCTCAATAAAAACGTTCATTAGAGGCAGATCTAGTTACTTAACTGAATTCTTACTGTCCTGTAGAAGGCCTCTTAGGCATAGTAAGTGACCAGGGTTAATATTTGACCAGGGCCAGGGCTAGGACCAGGTTTGATAAAATATAGCTATGGCTAGCGGTTGGGTTTGTGACTAGGGCTGCATAAACATTTATTCATCCTAAAGTATATTTTTTAATTCAAAAATGTTATATTTTGTATATATAAGCATATATAAACATCATTATGATCAACATGATCATCAAAATCAGCATTATTACTTTGATAATGACAATGATCATCAACAGCATAAAAGGCTAAAGGTCAACAGCATAAAACCCTGATAAAGGTGATCATGATCATCATCATCATCATTATCATCATCATTATTATAATCATCATCAGGCTTTAGCCTTCCTCTTTTATGTTATTTCTCTAATATAAACAATCTAAACCCTGACTAGAGTCACACCATGCATCTATCTGATCATCATCTCTTTCGGCAAATAATATACTATATATATACTATATAAACATATATGTTTATATCCATATTATATATGCATAAAGTGCATCTTGGAAGCTTTTATTTTTTCTGGATTGAAAGTTTGGAAGCTTTTATTACTTCTCTTCATTTTTAAGTCAAGTCTCATTCTACTCCACATTTTTCACCATCATGAACAATCGCTTTATTAAACATAAATCTTTTCTAAAATCTTTTTTACAAGAATATCTTTGACATCAAGACATCAAATGTCCTTTAATTATTGCAAGAAGCTATTGTAAAAAAGACCTGTCTAATTTTAAGCACTGTTATTCTCACTAAATCTTGTATCTTATCTCAGATTAACTTTTGGTTAGTCTTACAATGTCAATAACTAAAGTGAATTTAATTTAATTTCAAACTCATGAGTCTGATCTTTTTTACTTCTCCCCAAAAAAAGCAGAGTTATTTGGAAAGAAAATCTTACTCTAATTTGACTTGAATATTATGGCCATACTCTTCTTGAAAGTTAAACAGATTAATCCATTGTTAAACATCGGAATCCCTCTTTCAATGCTAAAGTTAATTTTCAATTAAACATTTCTACAGTGACTCCTCCAGAATAGATTACCATCATATTTTTATAAGCAGAACTCTCTTCAAATTTTAGCAAAATTTTTCAAGTGATGAGTTTTGCCAAATTTTTTAAAGTGGTTCCAATTTTTCAAAACTCTAAAAAACACTTTGACCTCTCTTACTACCTACAAGTCTTTACTTTTTTTAGTTTCTTTAGGTTTTGAGGCTAATTCCATTATTTCTTTTCTTATTTACAATAACAATCTTCATGAAATTTTAAGTGATTCTATTTGCTGATGACTCAAATTTATACTCCTGACAAATAACCTTCACTTTTTGGTTGCTTAGCACAAGCAGCCAATTTTAAACCTGATCTCTCTTCTGCAGTAACCTAAGGCTACCAGTGGCTTATGGATTTAAAATCTAGACTTCCACAATTTTTGTTAGACAACAAAACTTTTCTGCAAAAAAATATTGCAATATTGTTAAAATTCCTATATTGATGAATAACAAACCATTTACATTCAGACAAAATCTAAAAGCACATTGTAAATGTATTTAGACCTGCTTTTTCTGCCAAGCTTGAGCCACTCTCCATTGTAGAAAGGTTGAAAGGAATAATTTCATTCTGTTTTCTACAAATACAATCATGATTAATGCTCAAACAAGCTATCATTTCTATAACAATAAACCAAAACTTATTCTTGTTTGGCTTTTTAATCAACAAGTAGCATCCTTTTACTGTATCTGTCCTTTCTTGCTAAAAAAAAATGTATTATTCAGTTTTTTTCTTTGAACATCAAAAAAACCTTACAACCCTTACTCACTTTTATGTTTTTCTTTTTTATACAACCTACAACTTTTTAAGTCTTCAGTTACATATTTCCTAGTTTTTTTAAAAAACTCAAAACTTAATAGTGGTTGCATGCTATCTTGTTGGAAATAAATGAGAGTTTAAAAATATATAAATGTATGCCAGTGTTTAATAAATAGTAAATGTAAAGATATAAGGAGAGCTAAGTTACAACTTTAGGTTGTAACTTAGCTCTCCTTGAAACTTGGTTGTAAACTGACACAACTGCTCAATGCTCTTGCTCTATCTATGAATGAATCAAGTTGACTTGCTGTGTCTATGAATGAATCAAGTTGACTTGCTGTGTCTATGAATGAATCAAATTGACTTGCTGTATCTATGAATGAATCAAGTTGACTTGCTGTGTCTATGAATGAATCAAGTTGACTTGCTGTGTCTATGAATGAATCAAGTTGACTTGCTGTGTCTATGAATGAATCAAGTTGACTTGTTGTGTCTATGAATGAATCAAGTTGACTTGCTGTGTCTATGAATGAATCAAGTTGACTTGCTGTGTCTATGAATGAATCAAGTTGACTTGCTGTGTCTTTGAATGAATCAAGTTGACTTGCTCTGTCTATGAATGAATCAAGTTGACTTGCTGTGTCTATGAATGAATCAAGTTGACTTGCTGTGTCTTTGAATGAATCAAGTTGACTTGCTCTGTCTATGAATGAATCAAGTTGACTTGCTCTGTCTATGAATAAATCAAGTTCTCTTTAAACTTAAATTATGCCTTAAGTAAACCAAAATACTAAACATAAAAAATCATCCCCACCACTTGACTGTTTCAATAAAACTTGTGGTCATCATACTGACTGGCATGACACCACTTACAATCTTGCTGGCACAAAAGCCCATAACTTATATTTTTGCTTTAAACCATATATCTTATAAAATGAAGATACCGTTATGGTATTTTCTTCAAAACAAAAATAATTTTTGTAAACAAAGAAATACAAAACTCACAAAAGAATTAAAGTAAAAAAAAATGTATATCTCTAAACAATCTTCTATAAGCAATAACAATTTTCATTTAAGGAACATTAAAGTTTTATTAACAACTGCCTTCAAAAAAGCTACGCTATTTTTTTAACAATATTTTGTAGTACTGCTAATGACGTAGTGAAATTTTTTTAACAAATCAAAATTTTTTATTTATTTGTTAGTAAAGTTAATGTTAGTTTACTCCAAGCACATAAATATTTTATTCACGAATTTGATGTTTATAAGATTTGATAAGGTTTTTTAAGGTTATACTTACTTATATTACATAAAAATAAAGTTATGGCTTTGAACAAAATTGAAACCTACATAACCTAAATGCAAAGGAGGAAACTAGAAGTTCTTGCTAAAGATTAAAATTATAAAAATCTGATTATATTTAATGCTATTCTTTTTCAAACCTAAGGTACTGTCTTTAAGGAAACAAGCTGACAAAAATCAATTTGATTTTTGTCATTTTACTTATTTTCATTTTTATTTATTTTTTTGATTTTCATCATTTTATTTATTTGTCAAATTATTTATTGTTCAGTTATTTAACATTATGAAAAAACTTTTCAACACAACATACTGTTTTAGGAAATTAACTGTCAAGTGATAAAATTATCAATTGACTTTGACTACATTCTCGAAAATTATCCATATTATGATTTTACCATATATGGTAATAATGCGGTAGTAGTGTAGTGGAAGGGCGCTCGCTTTGTAAGCGAGAGGTTCGGAGTTCGACTCCCACCGCGTAACTGGAAGTACCGCGCTAAACTTAATTTCTCTGCACAGCGGCCTTGCTTGTCAAGGTTCGTGTTTTGAAGTTAATGAGTTGAGAAAGGGTTGAACCACGATTTCTAACAAAAAAAAAAAAAAAAAAGAGTAGTCTCCATGACTGTAGCGGCCCCTTCGGGCTTTGTTTAGATAAATAATTGGAAAAAAAAAAAAGAAAAAAAATATATGCAGGTGGTAGAATCAACTTATTAATTACTGAAGTAATTAATAACTAGTAAGTAATTAATAGACAAAGTTTGGCATGCTGGTCTTCTGCATAAGCTTGCTTCATATGGTGTTTCTGGGAAAGTTTTTGAGATTATCAAATCATTTCTTTCTGACCGGTTTATTAAAGTCATCCTTGAAGGCCAACACTCTTCTTTATTTCCAGTAACTTCTGGGGTTCCCCAAGGTTCCATCCTGGGCCCTGTTTTGTTTCTTATCTACATAAACGATCTTCCTGACAACCTTTCATCTAAAGTAGCTGTTTTTGCTGATGACTCAACTTTATACTCCTGTCTTGACAAAAAGTCTTCTCTTTTCGATTGCCTAGAACAAGCAGCTGATCTTGAATCTGATCTCACTTTAGTAATAGATTGGCGTTCACAGTGGCTTGTGAATTTCAACTCTAAAAAAACCCAATTGCTTACTGCAAACAACTACCGTAATATGGTCAACATTCCTATATTAATGAATGGCAATCCTCTTACTGAGTCGTCCTCTTTACGTCTTCTTGGATTATCGCTTACTACTGACCTTTCATAGAAACCATATATACAATCGATTGCTAAATTAGCTTCCGCTAAGGTTGCTTCTCTTTATCATGCTCGCCATTTCCTTACTTCTGATTCCATTCTCTACCTCTACAAATCTCTTATTCGTCTCTGTATGGAATACTGTTGTCATATTTGGGCTGGTTCTTCTAACGATTCACTCTCTCTTCTTGACAAGGTCCAAAAACGCATTGTAAATGTTGTTGGACCTGGACTATCTGCTAAGCTTGAACCTCTTTCCCATCGTCGTAAAGTTGCATCTCTTTCTCTTTTCTACAGATACTATCATGGTCACTGCTCAAAGGAGTTATCATCTCTAGTTCCATCAACTAAAATTTATTCTCGTTTTACTCATCATTCAGCTAAGTCTCATTCGTTTTCTGTATCTGTCCCTGCATGCTCTAAAAACTTTTATTCATCTAGTTTTTTTCCCCGCACTTCAATTCTTTGGAACTCTCTCCCATCTTCATGTTTTCCTGACTAATACAACCTTCAACTTTTTAAGTCTTCTGTCAACCGTTTCCTTGTTCTATAACTCTGTTCTTTTTTTTTTCCTAATAACTCCCAACTTAATAGTGGTTGCTTGCAGCCTTGTTGGGAGTGAATGCTAATAAAATAAAAAAAAAAAAAAAAAATTACTTCTACATTAGTTACTTACTACAAGATATTCTCTAAAATTTTCATTACCTTTAAGCATTCTAAAATTATGACAATTAAAAAATTTAATATATTAGCCTATTTATTGTTTTTTTCAAAAAAGTCTCATTTTCAAGCCCATATAAATAAAAACTAATTATCTCATATACTTAAAAATCAATCTAATGGCAATAATCTACCTCAGCTTCAAAAAAAAAAATTTTCTCAAGTTTCTATTTGACCCCATCTTGGACTTCAAAAGTATAAAAAAAAACACTTTAAAGAAAAAAATTTAATATTAAAAAAGCAAATGTAAAAATTATGTTATTTTGTGAAAATATTGGTGGTGGTCATTATTTATGATAAGTTTTGTAACATTGGATTCAAAATTATAGAAATTAGATCCCTCAAAAAAAGCCTCCAGCCTTAAAATGTTCAAATTAGGTCTATTTATGAACTGATATTTCTAGATATCCAGTAAATTTATCACTTGAAACTTTTAGGAATCTTAAAAATAAGAAGAAATACAGAAAAAAAATTATGGGATGTCAGGCCTTGCGATAAAGTGTCAGGTGATGTGAATTTTACATTGTCCAAGAGCGATTTTGCGTGTAGCTAGGGCTATTTGCGTTGAGTAAAAAATTTTTTGTTCGAGTATATTTAAAGATATTTTTGAGCGGAATTTTAATGATTTATAAATAATTAACGATTATTTTAACATTTAATAAAGTATTTTAAAAACCGCACACAGTTGATACAAAAGTTTGATTTACAAAAAAATTAAATATGCTCATATTTACAAGTAGAAAAAATTCAGATAAAAAAAGTTTAAATCTTTTTAAGGTAATATTTTAATAAAATTATTCAACAGTAGCAAAGTTGTTGATAAAATTGAACAAAAATACTTTCGTTTAGTTTTAGAGTTTTAACTTAAATGATTATTTTACGGGGGTTTGTTAGGTTTTAAAATTATTCCATAGATTTAAAAATATTTATTAACTGTTAGATGTATTTAAAGTATTTAAGAGTAATTTCGAGTAAACATTTTAAAAATTGGTGAGCGCAAATAAAAAAAATAAAAGGATTAATATTAAAACGTATTCTACTTGATTCAATAAAAAAGTACAGTTATTAAAATTTTTGTAAAAAGTAACTCAAAAAAAAATTACTTAATTAATAACAATCGCTTTTTTGTTAAAAGTTACCAAAACTCAACGAAGCGTGCTCAAGAACAGCTGCTGAAAAATAGAACGTCAATAGTTTTTCGAATAATTTTTAATAATAATTTTTAAGAAAATTTTTTTTGCTAAAATATGTTTTTTATACCTATAAGATTTTTATTCTAACATTTTGTTTTATTTTATTTTACAAAAAATAAAATTCCTTGTAAACATTAAAAATCTATTCAAAACGTTCGTTAAAGTTTTTTAGTAATACGAGTGGTTGTGCTTATCAACCCCTTTAAGAAAATAAAAATAAAAAAATAAAAAAATATTATATAAAATTGCTAGTAAAAATAGTAGCTATTGCACAGTTTTTAATTGTACAAAATTAAAATTTCCAGTTTATTACTTGCTGACTTTTTAAAAAGAAAAAATATATATTTGAAAAACTTCAAAGTACATATTTATGAAAAAAAAAAATCAAATATTAGCATATTTTATAATCTTTTTTAAATGTTTAGTTATAATGTTTTTTATTCGTTTAGTATAGACAAAACGTGTCAAACGTCGAGAAAATAAACAAATGTTTTTACATTTTAAAAAACGAAACATTCAAAAATATTTTTAAATAATAACATTTCTACATTAATGATTTAAAGTAGTTTTGCGGTAATTAAGTAAATTGGTGCAGTTAATGTCGATAAATATGAAAAGCAAATAAAAGTAATTTAATGACGTCAAAAATCACGTCGTGCTTATGCGTCTTGCAGTTTTTATACATCACAAGGCCTGGAACGTCTTGTAGCTTCTGAGATATTTGAACGTAAACTTCCTATTAAAATTGGATTTTGAAAATCAAAATCAGCCATTTTGAATTTCTTATATAACCAATGTCTAAAACGGATTAACATTCAAACCTAACAATTCTTTTTATTCTTTTTGAATTAAAGTGTTCTAAACTTAAATTTTTATGTGGAATTAAAAAAATAAGTAGTGGACAAGAAATCATTTTATGATGATGCAATCTTTATTTTATATTATTGAATACATGTGATGCAAAAACATTTTATTAGTTTTTATAAATGAAATAACATTTTTATATTTAGATAAAATAATAAAAAGGATCTTAAAACTAAGAGTTAAATTGAGTAACACGTGAGTGAGTAGTATCAGAGTTTTACTGAACCTTGATTCTTGTAAAATGGTTGGCAAAAGAGTTATTCAATGCTTCACAAAAGAAAAAAAAAGATGCAATATAACTTAATGACTGTAATAACTAAATGACTATAGTTGCATATGTTTTAATTATGAAAAGATGTTCCTTGCAGTTTATGAAACATGTAGCTATTGCTGTGACTAGGAAGTGACCGGGGTGCCGGCTTAAAAAGAGACTTTTATTAGGGGTTGATAACCAGAGCTAGAAAAAAAAATTATAATATACTTAATTATATATTATAATTCTATACCTACATTTACTATTTATTAAATACTGGCATACATTTATATATTTTTAAAGTCTAATTTATTTGCAACAAGGTTGCAAGCAACCACAACTAAGTTATGAGTTACTTAAAAATAGAGGATAGGTTAAAAAGCTAGAAAATGGTTAACTAAAGACTTGAAAAATTGTATGTTGTATAAAAAAGTATAACATAAAGATGGGTAAGAGTTATAAGGTTTTTTTAATGTGCAAGGAAAAAAACTTAAAACAGAATATAAGTGATATGAGTATATAGTGCTGTACAAACAGTGGTTAAAAAACGAGAATGCTATTAGTTTAGTAACTTTAGAAGTTCCGTTAGAGGAGTTTCTTGAAAAGAAATTGCTTCTACAATTAAAAACTTGCAATCACACCATTTTATTTCAAAGGCACAGTTGTTACTCTTTCAAATTTAAAACAAAAAAAATTAAACAAAACCAAGTCATTATTTTGTTTAATTTTGCAGAAAAATATAGTTTTATAGCACAAGACACAGTCCAAGGATTTCATTGGAATAATAGCCAAGCAACACTACATCTAAATGTTATTTACTACAAAGATCTGAAAATAAACTCAAACCAATAAATTAAAGCATAAAACCTGACTGGAAACAAGATGGTGCTAATGCTGTTAACGAATTTTTAGCTAGAGCTTTAAAAGATATAGAAGCTGTCTTGCCAAATTTGTTCTTTTGTTATTACTTTAGTGATGGAGCAACTAGCCATTACAAAAACTATAAAACTCTTAGCAATCTATGTCATCATTTTCAAGACCATGGAATATATGTACAGGTTGGCATTTTTTTGTAACTGTAAAAAATTCATGTGACGGCATTGGTGGGGCCATAAAACGACTTGTAGCAAAGACTAGCCTTCAAAATAAACAAATATAATCTGTCAATGAAATGTTTAAATGGTGTACTGAAATAAAATTAAATTTTGAAATGTTTAACAAAAAGATTTAGACTATTACTTTGAAAGAAAGATTTATTATTCATAATTTTATTTTTTACATTCTTTTATTGTAATTGAGATTTATATCTTGGCTTTTTTTGAGTTTCAAATTTATTCATATATTGTAAAAATATAAGCCTTTATGTACGGGATTGTACATAAAGGCTTATAAATTTTTTGTTTAAAAAATAATTAATAAATAAATTTTTACATTATTTAAAAACTATGTATGGATATCTTTATTTTATAATTTATTTTTAAGTTTCTTGTTTAAAAAAGAACAAGTGAACACATTTTTACATTAAAACTCGATTTTAAAGATGTTGACTAAATTAGCAAATTCAAAATGGCTGATTAGATTTCCATTATTCTACTTTGATAGAAAGTTTAAGTTCAGATATTTTAGCAGCTGCAACACATCCCAAAATTTTTTTCTTCTTATTTTGAAGATTCATTCTTAAAAGTTTCAAGTGTTAAAAATTTCAACTTATTAGACATACTTAGTTACATTGATTACTCAATGCAACAAAGGCATGGTACATAATTTTCCAAACAAATAGATAAGTTTTTTCAATTACGATTTGTATAAGTTTTTTCATCAAAAAGTATGACATATTTAGTATGTATGGAAAGATTATTTTAACCACTATTATAATCTGGTAAAAGTAATGCGACTATAACAAATAGTCAAGCGTAGTTTTATTTAGAAAAGATCCAATTTTCAACATAAAGTTCCTTGGGACTTGGCTAAAGTCTGTGAATTTGATTTTTTCATAAAAGCACATATTGCAGGCCTTGTTAAGAAGCGTTACGCAGCTCGCATTTTGCCTGCGAAAAGGCGATTTGCCTACGCGTTCAGCAGTTATGCGTTACGCAAAAACTTTAATCTTTAAGAATATTTAAATTATCTTTTTCCAATTATGTGCGGTAGTGGTGTAGTGGTAGAGCGCTCGCTTCATAAACAAGTGGTTCCGAGTTCCATCCCCACCACGTCCCTGGTAGTACAGCGCTCAACTCATTTCTCCGCGCAGCGGCCTTGCTCGTCAAGGTTCGTGTTTCGGAGTTATAGAGTTGAGAGAGGGTTATAACCACAAATAAGTAGCCTCCTCGTCTGTAGTGGCCTTCTCGGCCTTGAGGAGGTGAATTAAAATAAAATAAAAAAAAAAAAATATCGTTTATGTGACGTTCATTCAGAAGTATTAAAGTCGTAAGTAAAAGCATTTAACCGCAATTGTAAACTAATAGATTTTTTGTTAAAGAAACAATTTGTTTAATAATTTTTTTTTTGTTTTTAAAAATCACTTAAAGAAAATAAAGTGTTTTAAGTTTAAACTTTTCATCATATTTAATTTTAAATATTAGATTTCATAAGTTTATAAACAATCAAATTTAAAAAAAGAAATATTTTCAATTTATTTTATTAAATTTAAATATTTTTTTAATAATTATAGTTTTTAAATAAATTTATTAAATTTAATTAAAATTCTTTCATTTAATTTTAAAACAGAGCATTTTAAAATTTTTTAATTTTAAAATCCTCCGTTTTTTTTATAAAATTACCAAAGTAAAAAAAGATTTGATAAATTTAATTCAAGTTACTTTAAAATATTCGTATTACATATAACTTTATTTTAATTTTAGTTAAGTTTCAGGTAAGTTCCAAATACTGGTCTGAAAGATGCGCTTACAAAAGCGCATTATTTTCCAGTTTTTATTTTTCCATTATTTTACAGTTTCATTCATTATTTACAGAAGCGCATTATTCATTTTATAACTACAAGTTAATAAATGACGTCAATACTTTTAAACTCGAGTTATAAATGTTTGTTTGGGTTTTCCCTTTGCCTTTTGCCAAAGAATTTTTTTTTATAAAACAAACTAAAGACGTATTAACAATACGTCCTTGAACAAACTAAAATACAAACCTATTAAAAATAACGTGATCAGTAAATAAACTTTTTAAAAGCCCAACTTATCTTTATTTTATTTTAAAAACAAAACTAGTACTTGAGCTATAAATATAAGATACTTAAATTTCAAAATTATAATGATATTTGTTAAAAACAAATTCTGCTTATAACATCTGAAAACCGAAAACACTATTTTTTTTTTGGATTGAGAAAAAAAAAATTAGGTTTCACTGTACATAAAAATAAAATAGTTTAAAGGAAATAAAAAAAAACAAAGCTGAAAAAGCAGTAAATTTCGTTTCTTTACAACATTTATTTTATCAAAACAAACGTTTTTTTTTAAAAGGGAAAACCCAATCTATGCGTTTAGTTATAAGTACATTTAAATCCCTTTAAGAAAATCAACCATAAACAAGTGTTAAATTTAAATTATTTAAAAAAAAAATAAAAAAAAAAACAACCTTAAAACGAATGTTTAAAAGCAAAAAAATTAAGTTTAAATAAGTATAAGATTTTAATACAAGAAAACTTTTTTTTAACCAACACTGAAATTTTTTTTTTTTTATAACAACATTGTACAATTTAAAGCTATTTCGTTTCAAAGACTAACAATAGTTTTTAATGTCATTTTAAATTTAATTACAATTAAGTAAAAACGCAACTGACATAAATTAACTTTTAACAATGTAAATATCTTTATTGAGTAAAGTTACATTTATTCACGTTCAGCTTTTCCGTTATGCAGCGAAATCTCGTAACAAGGCCTGGTATTGGTATTTGTTTTCAATGAATATAACTTGATATTTCTAATCAGACATTTATTGGGGAAATTATTCATGATAAAATATTTTTTGAAAATTGAAGTTACTATTTTTAATACCACACCTAAATGAGTATGTTTAACAATAATGTCACGTTAGATTCAGATAATGTTAGTGTTAATTTTTTAAACAAAGTCGTTTTTGCATAAATAATCATAACTTTTAGCCCAATTTAAAACTGTTTTTGGTATTTATTATCATTTTTTAAAATACTCAAGACTTATTGGGCTATATAGAAAAAATAAATTATTTCATTCAGAATGCGTAAACAATTAAAATACAGAGGTGGTAAAATTTATAAATACATTACTTTCAATTCAAATTTTTTGTTTGCAAAAGTTTTTCAAAGTTTCAAACAATTTCAAGTTATAAGCTTATACTATATTATATTATTATTGTTACATTTTTCATTCTTAAATGGACCTTAAGGCTAAAATTTTAAGGCTGGAGGCTTTTTTAGAAGGATCTAACTTCTATAATTTAGAATCCAATATTACAAAACTTATCATGAATAATGACTACCATCTGTATTCTCACAAAATAACATAATTTTCACATTTGCTTGTGTATTTGTACATTTGCTTTATTAATATTGAAATTTTTCTTAAAGGTATTTTTTTTTTTTACTTTTTCTATTACTTGAAGTCCAAGATTGCCAAAAATAATTACTTTTTCTTTTTCAAAGGTCGAGGTAGATGCTGCAATCAGATTGATTTATAAGTAATTAAGATAATTGGTTTTTTATTTATATGGATTTTATTTACATGGATTCATAAAAACCGAGACTTTTTAGGAACAAAACAATAAATAACTCAAATTAAGCCGAAATATAATAAAATCTGAGACAGTCACTAGGAAACTTTTGTTAAATTGGCTCATTTTATATGGAATGACCCTAAATTGAATAGGGTTTCAAGTTTCCCTTTTGACATTTGTCATAAATCGTTTTCAAGCAGTTACAAAACAATACAATGCAATTCTTGCAACAAATAGATCCATACTAAATGTAATTAATAAAAGCTACATTTACCTTATGTCAAAAACAGGCAATTACTGTTTTACAAGTTTGCAAAACACTTTTGCCATATCTAAATCTTTCTTATAAAGATCTGAAGCATTAATGGTACAAATAAATTCTCAACTGAATACAATAATACAACAAATAAGAATTCTTGTTTATAATATTATATTAGTTATCAACATTCTATTATATTAATATATCAATATTCTATATTGATAACTTTAGATGTCTGCTAGCCCTTATAAAAAAAAAAAAAAAGGTTGCAATATTTGAGACTCATTTAAAGCAAAATGGCCTCAGACAAAATTTCATAAGAAAAAGAGGATTTTAGAGGAGATATAGCATCTAATATATAGATTTTTTTGCAAAACTATAAAGTTTTTTTTTAATGTTTCCACAATTGTGTGGTTAGACAGGTTTCAATAATGCCTTTTTTATGTTAAATAACATGGATTTACTGATGTAATGTTTGGCAATTTAATGCACTTTTAGACAGTTTTGCAGACCAGGAACGGGTCTTTTTATTTTTATTAAACTCAATAATAGTTTTTCCCAAAGAAGTAAATTTAATATTTATTTCTTGAAAAATGTCTATTTTATTCATCTCCTTGTTCAATTTCTGAAAAAATTAACATATTACATTTGTACAATAGTATATATAATAACATTGATGAAACAACATAGCAAAATTGTTGTAAATTTTACTTATTTATTTTTGACTTTTAGTTATTTAGCAAAAACTATCTAAGACTAAGTATGGTTTAAGATTAAGTATTTATTTAGAAAATGTTTAGAAATATGATTTTGTAGCTGTATTAAAAAAGCATTGTAAAAAATATCAAAATAATGTTTTCATTCTTTTAATTTGCTTCAAAAAATAAGGCTTTGAGCTTGTCAATATTTTTATCAACACCCAATAAAATGGAGTAACACCATGAAATTTTATATTTACTCATAACAAAATCTATTGAATTAAATATAAAATAAATTACAAAATTGGTTGAACACATGTCAGAAAATTTTTGAAACCAGTAAAAATCTTAAAATCAAAAAAACATTTCCCTTAAACAGTGCCAGCAGTTACAACAAAATCAAAAAAGAAAATTTGATATAAAGCCCTCATACTCTTCAGGTGGATTTACCATTCATCAAGATCCAGATAGTGATGTTAAAAAAAATTAAAAATTGGAAATTATAAGGAAGTTTCAATTAAGATTGTTGATTCCAATCTTAATCAAAATTATTTACAAGTTCAAATAGACTTTTGATGTAATACAACTTTTTTTAAAGCGTAAAATCATTATTTAAGGTTTGTGAGGTGAACTAAAAAATTTTGAGGTGAAGTTAAAAATCAAAAACTTCTCTGTTTTTGATTTTTAACTTTAAAAAATGATATCTTGAGTTAACCTTTTCAGAATATGTTAAAATTTTACCAAAAATTTCAAAGGGTCAAATGGATTGATTTGAGTAAAGCATTTAAAGTAAATCAGAGCAAACTTGTTTTTTTTTGCTTTTATAAAATTCTTATTTAAAAAAAATATTTCTTACAGGAAAAAGCATTCAACCCATGGCCTTCTACAATAACAGGCCTTGACATCACGCTATAAAGTTGCCAGACTAGAGGCCGATTTATAATACTGTGTTTACATTTCCTCTTTAAACTTTACAAAAAAGATTTAGTTTGCGCTTTTAGAGCAGATTTTTCAAATTCGATTGGTTATGTTTGGTTAGAGAGCAACTTTAAGACGTAAAAGTTAACTTCATAACACTGGCTTGAGTATTTTTAAACTCATATAAAGTTATTTGAGTAGTAGTAGAAGATGCCTTTAAAATGCTGCATACCTCTCTGCAAGTCAAACTATCACTCGACTGAATCAAAAATATCGATATATAAATTCCCAAAAAATCCAGAGGAAAGAAAAAAATGGAGAGATGTCATCCCAAGAGCAAATTTCTCTATTTCTGACTATACAGCAGTATGTCGACTGCATTGGCCTGATGATGCACCTTTTGAAACCAAGTATAGAAAACAATGAAAATTAAACCCACCATCTGTTTTTAAAAATATTCCGCCTAGTTGTTTACCAACACCATCGAATAAAGTCAGAAAAACTGTAACTTCAAGAGGATTTCGAAATGTCTTTCCAGACGAGTTTAATGTTTTTCTAAAAGACGATGAACTTTCATTCGCCGAAATTCAATCTATTTTCATTAATAGCAATGATGTTATTGTTTTTCAATTTAACAAAAATAGTGTGCATATACAGTCAAAAATGTACAAACTTGGAGTTCCATTGTTTCTTTTGGAAATTTTCGATAATTATTCGTTCACAGCTTACCATAATGGCACAACTTGCCATATCTCATCTTTAACTGCAAACAATTTAAAATTAATAAAAACATGATCTGGTTTATTTGAAGCAGTTAGATTTTTAAAACATAAAGAGAGTTCTCACCAATCTAATATTCTATTTGAGCACCTTAATGTGATGAGAAAAGTTAGTGTTGGTGAAGTATTATATACTCCAGATATTATATGTAGAGCGTATGAGTATTTTGCTATGCGACGTAGTTTATATGATCGTTTGTGTGTTGACTACAAGTTGCCCAGTATACGCACTTTAACACGACTGACCTCAAAAATTAGTTCTATGGAGGACCTAAACTTCATAAATAGTATCTTTATGAATTTAGATCCATTAAAAAGAACTTCCATTATTTTAATTGATGAAGTTTATATAAAAGGTTCATTACTTTACCAAAGAGGCGCGTTGTTTGGTCATTCAGTAAACTACCCAGAGAGGCTAGCAACAACAATTTTATCATTTATGATTAAATGTCTTTTTGGAGGACCAAAATTTATATGTAGAGCTCAACCAGTTTCAAATCTTTCCGCTGAATTTCAATTCGCACAATGTCAACAAATTCTTGATGCAATAAATATTATTGAAAACAGTAAGACACTTGCAATCATCACTGATGGTAACCGGGTAAATCAACGATTTTTCAGAACATTTAAAACATTTGAAAGTAAACCATGGTTAACAACATCAGGTACATATTTATTGTATGACTATGTCCATCTCCTAAAATGTATACGAAATAATTGTTTGACAGAGAAGACTGGTCAACTTTGTTTTTTGCACAATGGGGAACTGACCTTGGCCAAGTGGAGTGATTTGGAAACCTTGTATAAAACTGAATCTATTAGCCTTTTAAAACTTTCTAAACTAACAGCTAAATCAGTTTATCCAAAACCAATAGAGAGACAGTCAGTACAATTTTGTTTGTCTGTGTTTTGTGAAGAAACAGTAGCTGCTTTTAGAACACATCCAGACATTGAAAATAAAGAATTTGAAGGTACTGCTGTATTTATTAAAAAAATTATTTCTTTTTGGAGTGTTGTTAATGTCAAAGCACCTGGTGCTGGAATTCGATTTAGAAATGAATTGCGCGGAGAAATACACTCAATTGATGATCAACAGTTACAACTGCTGCGAGATACTGCTGATTTGGCAAAATTTATGAAACCTACAGGAAGGCGATTTAAGCAGCTTACACATGATACCAGTACTGCAATAGAACATACATGCTATGGTTTCATTGATCTTGTGGAAACGTTATTGAGTACTGGATCCAAATATGTTTTATTAGGTTGGTTTTCAACAGATCCTCTTGAAAAATTTTTTTCTAAGCTTCCTCAGGGGTCTGGGGGTACATACTTCATAAATGCTAAATCTGTACTTGAAAAAATACATATTCAACATACTAAACTGATATTACAACTAGACATTCCTGTTAATGGTGTTGATGGTCATATTTGTGACATATGTTGCAGAGATGTTCCTACTGATGAAAAAAAATTGCTGGATAATTTGCATGATCTTGAAAGCTTGGTTAATAAATCGACATTATTAGCTATCGTTTACATAGCTGGCTATGTGCAAAAAAATAAAATAAATATCTATGATGATACAACCAGTTATTATAACGAATATGGAGATTATCTGAATAGCTTAAACAGAGGTGGACTTGAAATTCCTACTGATACTCTCGTCCAATGGTCAATATTTTGTTTTCTATTTTTTCAAGGTGCCACTGGACCTTTATGCAGAACATTTTGTGTAACTCAGTTTCAATTCATAGCAGCCAAGTATAGATTTAAAATAACAAAGAGACAATGCAGAATATATTCTAATATTTTGTTGAAGAATTATGCACTAATTTCTACTCCTAATAGTAGCAGAGAATCGAAAGCAAAAATACTAAAGCTGTCATAGTTTTTTTGAATTTCAGGTTTTAATTCTCCTTTTGTTTTATGTCTCTGGATGTATTTAAATTTAAAAATAGTTATTTGATACATAATAAGAGATACATAAAACTAAAAAGTTTTTTAATGAATTGACTTTGTTTTTGTTTTTATTTGACATTTTTTGATGTTACTTTATTTCAAGTTATGTTCTGTAAACAAAAAAAAAAAAAATTCTTCTAACATTTTTAAATATGTTAAAGTATGATCATTTTTCAAACGATTTTAGTTTTCTTATTATAATTTTGTCTTTATTAAAGATTCCAATAAGAAAGTATTGACAAAGTATTAAAAGCAATTAGTAAGACTTTATATAAATATACAAGCAATCAAAGTTTAATCGGCCTTCAGTTTTTGCAGCGTGTCGCGCAATGTCAAGGCCTGTTATTATAGAAGGCCATGATTCAACCACAAAAACTTGTTTCATGATTATTCTTCCACAATTATCAGAAATTTTTAGAGAACATAACTGTAACCTATAACTTGCAACTATCAATCTATATCTTTACTTAAATTCATGTCAAACAAATTAAAAAGTTTTTTAAATCTTATAGTCTTTTTATAAAATCTAATCTTCAATTTGGTTTTCATAAATTACACTATACAAGTCAAACACTCATAAACATAAATACAACATAGAGACAAATACGTGAAGTTCTTGATTAAAAACTGTAGAAGTATTTCTTGAAATGCTGGTGGAGGGTGTTTTTGATTGCATATAGTGTTTGATATAGTGTTTGACCATGAAATTCTGCTGTCTACATTAAACAATATTAAACAGTACATCTATATGTATTCTCAGTTTATAAGCATTGGTAATACTTTATTCAATAATAGATTTACATTAGTGTTTCCCAAGAGTGATCTGAACATATGTAAACCTTTCCGGAAAGTGCCTGCGGTCGCAACCTTGTTCGTCAACGTTTAAAGTAATTTTTGGACATACTGACCACAGCAATTTGTACTTTTTAACTTTTTAGGCATTTAATAATTAGGTGCTTAACGATTCGCGTAAAAAAGCTAAACTTATCTACTGAGTAAAAAAGACAATTCTAAACAAGTAAACGAATGTGTAACAAAATGTTAAATTTTCATTAAATAAACTAGAAAAATTTAGAAATTTAAAATAAAAAAATTAAAAAAAAAATTTTTCTTTTAATTTTTATATTTTTTTTTTTTAAGGGTGGTTGTTAAATTTGATACAAATTAAGGAAAGAAACATTTTATAACAATTTAATAACAATGGAAATTTTTGATAAGCAACTTATTCACTATTGTAATAGCCTGCATAATTAAGAAATTAACTTGCTATGTACGAGAAATTTTTATAATTTTTTTTTAAGTGTTTATTGGTTATCATATTGTTTTGATTTTAAAATTTTTGCTATATTTGACATTTTTTTTAAATACTTATGTATTATGAAAATAAGAAAAAAAATTATTCATTAGCTATACATTTTAATTTATATTATTTGATTATTAAATTTTGTAATGACAGAAAAAATAAAAAAAAAACAGCATGGTTTTTTTTATAAATGTATTTACCACATTTGATACCTTAACAAAAAAAATTTTTAAATGCTCATCGTGTGCAAGTCAGTATTTTCTTCTAATATTGATATTTATTTTGAAACAAATTTACTTCATAAATTTTTTAAGTTTAAATTTTTAAACATTGTTGATACAACCCCCTCTTAATAGTTCCTCAATATAAATTAAAAAGTAAAAAATTACTTAAGTAAAAAACTCTGTTTAAAAAAAATTATAACTAATTAAATTTTTTTTCATTGCCATTAAGTTAAATTTCTATGAAAATCAAATTAATGTAACATTTGATATATGAATATAACAAAATTGTGTTATTCAAAGAGAGGAATATTTAAAATATTGATATACAACACACAATGATATAGACTTAAATGAGCTACTGATACATAAAATAAAATTAATTATCAGTAATAATAGTAGAACAAGTAACCAAACTAAGCTAACTTGTTTATAAATGGACATAACCTATTGCACATAAAGGACCACACACTTTTACTTTGCTTTTAATCCAGTAAGTTTTTCACTCTACCCATTTAACTTTTTTCTAAAAAAATTACTTTTAAAAGTTAAAAACAGTTAGTTTATTAATATAAAAAATATCTGATGTTTTCTTTTACAAGTTTTCAGTGCAACTACTTTCCCAATTAGATCTGATTAGTTTTACAGCTAGCTTTAACTCTGCACTTAAATATTTCTTCGACTTTTTACTCCAGTTAATTCGGTGAACAAACTAGTCTCAAATTCTAAAGGGTCAGGAGAATTTGTTGGGCAATGATTTTTATCAATAAATCTAAAAAACGATTGTAACACTATTTTGGAAAAAGTTTGCGAGTATGAGGTTTGGTAACCACTTTACTGAAACATCTAATCATCTCTAAATAGGTTATTTTCTGCAGTCTACAACTTTATCTATATATTGTGATGATTTAATGTGCCATTATTTAATGAAACTAAAAAAATTATGTCTTCTGAACAAACTTCCAACCATTATTTAATACCATGATTTTTATCAGCATCAACATGATTTGGAGACTTGATTCTTTTGACAGTTATATATTTCAATGAGAACATTTTCTTGTAAGAAAAAGGAATTCTCAAAGATATTTTTTTCAAAAAATTGTAGCGAACGTAAATCAAAAAGGAACCTATTTTAACTTTTAAAGCACTTTCTTTATTTAAAGAAATAAAGAAAATTATTGATTTGTAACAAAAATAAAACAAGCAGCAAAACTAAGCATGTAAGGCATAATAAAAAAAAGTTAATATTTAACAAAAAAAGGATATATATCATAAAAAATATATATCATAAAAAATATATATATATCATAAAAAATGTTACCTTTTTAGGATTTTAAATTTTATAGTTAAAATAACAAAAAAAAAATCTTCAATTTAAAAAGACACGAGAGAAACATTTAGCATAAAAAAAATTCAATAATGTTCGAGAGAGAAACATTTAGCATAAAAAAAATTCAATAATGTTTTGTGCCACAAAACATTTCAGAAATAAATGTTGAGTAATTTTAAATAAATCAAACATTATAATTACCTTTCTTAGAAGAACTTTCTTTTGAACTCGAAGTTTCTAAATGATTAAATTTTATTAAAAACTATTTAATTTCATTTAAAAACCATTTTTTGTGAGCAAAAGAACACAAAAACTGAATAAAAGAACAAATATAAAAAACAATGTATAGTTCTTGTTAGCAAATTTTTTAATACCAGCGATAGCAAAGTATTAACTGACAATAAAAATTTTATTTAAATAACATTAAATGACAAACAGAATTTTATTTAAATAACATTAAATAAAATTTTATTAACAAACTGATTTGATGTTAAATGCAAAAAAATTATTTTTTTAACAATATTTTATGTGGAAATGCTACAAAAGTTGTAAAACTTTTATGGTTCAACAAAGTTAAATTCTTTTTAATTTTTTTTTTAAATAACTAATATTACTTAAATAAGTGGTTTTAAACAATATAGACTTGAAACCTATGAAAAAAGTACTGAGAAAATAAGAAATATGAAACTAAAAGTTCTTAGTAAAAACAGAACTAAATACCTATAGATAGATTTTTTTTTAACTTTTTAGTTAACAATAATTATTATTACTTAAATAAGTTATGGTTTTGAACATAT
Organism: Hydra vulgaris; assembly: GCF_022113875.1. Classification (NCBI taxonomy): domain Eukaryota; kingdom Metazoa; phylum Cnidaria; class Hydrozoa; order Anthoathecata; family Hydridae; genus Hydra; species Hydra vulgaris. The sequence goes on along the minus strand of NC_061161.1, from coordinate 4,878,666 downwards.
TTTTAAAAACCATAACTTATTTAAGTAATATTTGAAACCTAAGAAAAAGGTAAGAAAATATTAAATAAGTAACTAAAGAAAATAATAACTAAATAGTAAAAACAGAGATAAATGCCTGAATATAGTTTTATTTAAATGCTATTTTTAAATCAATTATACAAATATAGTTTTATTTAATGCTATTTTTAAATCAAATTATTTTCAAATCAATGATATAAATATAGTTTTATTTAATGCTATATTTTTTTTTAAATCAAGAATACCATCATTCAGGCTTGGTTGGGAAGCGGGAGCGATCGCTCTTGAATACTGACCACGGAAATTATATTTAGTTGCGAAAAACTGGCCAGAATTTTTAGTAATTTTGAGAACATTCAAGTTTATATATAAAACAAAAAAATTTGGTTTTACAGACATACATGGAAACATAAAAAACTTGAATGTTCTTAAATTATCTTGGTGTGAAAGAATAAAAACAATATTCGCGAACACTAAAAACCTGCCAAATTAAGGAACAAATTCTATTGGTTCAAAAAATACGCTGACTAAGCAAAATAAAGTTCTTACATATTCTGTTGAAATGTTTTAGAAATTGTATTATTCATGATTTGTTACGTTTTGAGATTTCTAGCATAAATTATTTTAAGAATATATATTATTTGTTTACAAAAAAAAATGTTTCAAATATATATTAACTAAATTGTCAAAATTTTAAAAGTTTATGATAAACTATAGATTTTATTAATATATTCTTATTTTTTATTTAAAAAAGTATGTATTCTTTATGTAAATGTAATTTTGTGTATCTGTTTTTTATCGTTATGTATCTTTTAATGCAATTTTTATGATTTAAATAAAGCCTTACAAAAATATTTGTGTTTTCAATGAAGTTATAATCATCAAAGTTAATAAAACTAATTATATAACAAAAATATAAGAAGTTTCTGGTTACTAAACACAAACAATGCATACAAAGTAACTCGCGGATGAATAAGCACCGCGCCTGAGGTTACAATTAATCTCGGTCCAATTAATCTCTTGCGCTTTTTTTTTTTTTGCTTTTTAAAATGTTATCAAAACGACTAAAAAATCTGGCCAGTTTTTTGCAACTAAATATTTATTTACGAGGTTAGCAATCGAGAGCTAGCGCTTCCGCTTCCCGACCAAGCCTGATCATTGAGCAAAATCTTATTAACAACTAGATAACTTGAAAAATATCAATTTGAACGTTTAGCATATAGAAGTGCCACAAACCTTGATTTACACTTCAACTTCAGAAACATTTTTTTTATCAATTCGATAGATTTACCATATAAAAAAAATTTACTTTTATTTTTTACTGTATCTAACCCTACTTTTTACTGTATCTAACTCTTACCCTGCTATAAAAATTGTTTTTTATCTAGTTTTTTTTTTTTGCACATCAAAAAACCATCAAAACTCTTGCCCATTTTCATGTTTTTCTAATTCATACAACATACAACTTTATAAGTCTTCAATTACATGCTCTTTAAACCTTTGTCTATGTTTTTTATTAACTCGTAACAGTTATATATAATAAAGCCAATATAGTGGTTGTTTACAACCTTGTTGGAAGTGAATTTTATACATATATTTAATAAAATCTTCTCTCACTTAAAGATGAACTTAAGAACAAATCAGCATTTGGGGAAAATATAGTGTCATATTTCAAACCAAAAATTAAAAAATTTTATTAGAAACATTGGCCTATGAAATTACTAAAAAGAGAAGAGCCAATCTTGAAATTTTGTTTAAGGCACTGGAGATTATCTCTCTAACAAGTATTGAGTTGGAGAAAAAACTTTCTGTTGATGAATTATTTTTGGTGAAAATTCGATCCAGAATTAATGACAACTTAATACACTTTGTTTCCTCAAAGCTCATTTTTCCTCAATATAACAACTATTAATTATTACAATAGGATTTATTATTTATTAATTATCAATTATCATTAAAATATAATTATTTATAATAATTAACAATTACTAATTACTATTATTATTGTAAAAAATGATAACATATAGATCATTTGAAAATCTGCTCCAGATATGGCAACAATATTTTATACAAGGACGGATTTGAGACAGAAATATAAGTAAAACATAAGCAAAATCCTGGCCCAAGAGCATATGCAACTACAGTCAAGAAATGTTGTCCAATGCTATGAAAGCATATTGAACTGGAAGAATTAGCATGTAAAAGGCTAGTCCACAGTTTGAAAATCCATTGGGTACACTACAGAATAAGTGTAAAAATCGACATTCAAAGAAGGTAGGAATACTGTTACGTCTGAGTAATGATACTGAAATACATCTTGTAACTTTGATCAACATCCTCTACAACTGGAAAACTCCATTGACTTCTATAGATACTTCAAAGAAGTCTTAAGCATGTTGTGCAAAAAATACAATATTCTAAGTCCGTAACAAGCATCACAAATTGTGGCAGTGCTGATGGAACTTTTATTCCACCAATGGTGGTTTATAAAGCGCAGAACTGCTATGTCCAATAGACAACTGGTAACACAGCAGGCTGCATTTATGATGCAACAAAATCTGGCTGGTTTGACAGTTGATGTTTCAAAAGATGGTTCATAGAAGTTTTCTTAGTGTATGTAACACCATAGCAGGGGTATTATTGATCAAACATGATAAATAATGAATGACCAATTTTACCTTTAAACATGGGATAACATTGGTCACTTTTCAGCATTTGAAAAAAAATTTTTTTTTTTTTTTTTTTTATTTGGATTCACTCCCAACAAGGCTGCAAGCAACTACTATTAAGTTGGGAGTTACTAGGAAAAAAAAGAACAGAGTTATAGAGCAAGGAAACGGTTGACAGAAAACTTGAAAAGTTGAAGGTTGTATGAGTCAGGAAAACATGAAGATGGGAGAGAGTTCCAAAGGATTGAAGTGCAGGGAAAAAAACTAGATGAATAAAAGTTTTTAGAGCATGCAGGGACAGATACAGTGAACGAATAAGACTTAGCTGAATGAACAGTAAAACGAAAATGAATTTTAGTTGATGGAACTAGAGATGATAACTCCTTTGAGCAGTGACCATGATAGTATTTGTAGAAAAGAGAAAGAGATGCAACTTTACGACGATGGGAAAAAGGTTCAAGCTTAGCAGATAGTCCAGGTTCAACAACATTTATAATGCGTTTTTGGACCTTGTCAAGAAGAGAAAGTGAATCCTTAGAAGAACCAGCCCAAATATGACAACAGTATTCCATACAGGGTCGAATAAGAGATTTGTAGAGGTAGAGAATGGATTCAGAAGTAAGGAAATAGAGAGCACGATAAAGAGAAGCAACCTTAGCAGAAGCTAATTTAGCAATCGATTATATATATGGTTTCCATGAAAGGTCAGTAGTAAGCGATAATCTAAGAAGATGTAAAGAGGAGGACTCAGTAAGAGGATTGCCATTCTTTAAGTTATAGGAATGTTGACCATATTACGGTAGTTGTTTGCAGTAAGCAACTGGCTTTTTTTAGAGTTGAAATTCATAAGCCACTGTGAACCCCAATCTATTACTGAAGTGAGATCGGATTCAAGATCAGCTGCTGTTCTAGGCGATCAAAAAGAGAACACTATTTGTCAAGACAGGAGTATAAAGTTGAGTCATCAGCAAAAAGAGCTACTTTAAATGAAAGGTTGTCAGGAAGATCGTTTATGTAGATAAGAAACAAAACAGGGCCCAGGATGGAACCTTGGGGAACCCCAGAAGTTACTGGAAATAAAGAAGAGTGTTGGCCTTCAAGGATGACTTTAATAAACCGGTCAGAAAGAAATGATTTGATAATCTCAAAAACTTTCCCAGAAACACCATATGAAACAAGCTTATGGAGAAGACCAGCATGCTAAACTTTGTCGAAAGCTTTAGATATGGCAAGAACAATAGCCCTAGCTTCACCGCCTCTATCTAATGCACGATAAAATCTTTCAGTTACAGCAGTTAGCAAGTCGGCCGTAGAGCAAGAGGATCAAAAACCGTATTGATTGTCAGACAGTAGTTTATTTGACTCAAGATGAGATGTGAGGAATTTGTTGATCAAAGACTCAAAGACTTTGCTAATAACAGAAAGAAGACTGATCAGACGATAATTGGAGGGGTCAGAATTTTTTCCAGAGTATTTGAATATTGGAACCACAGATGGCATTTTCCAACAAGCAGGAAAACAAGACTCAGTCAAACACTTGTTAAATTATTTTAGAGAGAATTAAAGAAAGTTCTAGAGAACAATTCTGCAAGACTGTGACAGGATTGTTGTCTGGACCACAAGCTGTAGACAAGTTTAATTGAAATATGACTTTAGCAACAGTAGCCGGAGTGATTTGAATGTCTAACAATGGGTCAACCTGTTTGACTGGAAGGGAAGGAAGAGAATGTCCATAAGATTCAAGAGTGGAATTAGAAGAAAAGTTCTTTGCAAATAGTTCTGCCTTATCCTTGGGAGAGGTAATAAGATCAGTCCCATGAATGAGAGATGGAATGTTAGATCTACCCTTGTTAATAATGCTGTTGAAAATTTTCCAAAAGTCTTTAGAGCCTAACTTCTGCGATAAGATGCGAGATTTAGTGAACTGACTCATTCATAGATAGAGTACAGCCAATGAGCTATGCAGTTGTCTCAGTCCTGTTAATTAACCCTAAGCTGTGACATAGGGCTCCTTATGTGGCCTTGACAATGCACACCAAAAGCATTAACAGGGACATCACCCATGCGCAACATGGCACTGTTAATACTCTGATATTTTGCAGTTGTTGATGGAATCAGCCTCTCTGAGAGCTACCACAGAGTTCGGGAAACCTTACTACCAGCCAGCCTCAAAACCATTAAACTGAGTTTTAGAGCTGCACCCTCAAATGGAGATAACAGGAAGAGTTGCATTGCCATTATCAAGGGGGCATAAGCAAAATTCTATGAGTAGAGTCAAGGAGATCCAGCATTCATTATCCTAGGCAGGAAACAATGTAACACAGGTTACATCTACGCCAGCCTAATAGATGAAGAAGAGGTTCGAGGCTGGTTAGCAGAATTTTTCTGCATACCCCTAAAGTCTTTGCCTAGAAGGCCTTCTACAAGACAGTAGCTGGATGCATTTACTATCTGCCCAAGATGAGTATTTTCATCGAGACACCATCTCTAGCTTTTACTCAACCAAGAGCCCCAAAGCAGGGGATGTTTAGCTGGATGCAGTTAACATCTGCCCAAGATAAGTGTTTTTATCGAGACACCATCTCTAGCCTTTACTCAACCAAGAGCCCCAAGGCGGGGGAATTTTTAGTCGGAGTTTATTTCTCCTAGCTTTTGCCTAAGAAGAGCACACTCTGCAAGGCAGCAGGGCTTGTGGCAGGTGGTACTGGGTTACGTGATACCAATAGCAAGATTGATCTCGATTATCCTGACCTGAACTGGAGTAGTTAAAAGGAGTTACATCCCGCAACAGTACTTTGAGAAAACCAAGCATGACAGTTTTGGAAGTGCATTAGGAAAAACACTGCATCTAACAAAATACAGGAGTCTAAGGTGAGTATAGGTTTTGTAGTTGGAGTAAGTAGTTAGTTACTGAGCTCACACTGCATTAGAGTATAAACAGAACACAAACAAACATAAATCAACTTATGGGCGAGTCAACACTGCGCCGGAGGTTTAGACAGAACACAAACATACATAAAAAAACATAAACATAAACATAAAGTAACTTACAAGTAAGCGAACACCGCGCCAGAGGTTCAGACAGAACACAGACATACATATAAAGTAGATTACAGGTGAGCTAATTCAGTAACTAAGGCACCTCCAACTATATATTTAAAAAAAAAAATTACTATAGGCATGACTGATATAAGATAGTACTGATGACAGGAAGAACAATCCTTCCAGCCTTTGCTTAGAAAGCAAATCCTGCAAGGCAACAGAACATGGAACAGGTTGCACTGGGTTACATGTTACCAGTAGCAGGATGATTATGGAGACCATACTCCTGACCTGACACTAATTACTGGAATGAGCTTTTCTAACATCTCTTTCATTTCTACCAGTGCATTTTAAACTTTCTTCTGAAATTCTAATAATAAAGATATAACAGTAAGACAAAAGAACCAAACATTAGTTAATTTCTAAAAGCATTGAAACATAAGAACCAAAAACACTATTTCAAAATATCTATTTATTAAATAAACAAAATTATTGGATTTTGAAAAAATATATTTCTTCAAAAGGCTTAAAGATAATTACTTGCATTTTTTACTAATTGATAAAATGAATGCATTCTAAAATAAATATCAAATATTTCACATACTGACATTATTTTTATGGTACATTTACAAAAAGTTACAAGTAGATTAACTTAAGCAAACACATAATCTCAAAAAAGCAATAAAAAAGTTGCAAAAAGTCATGATTTGAATATTTGTAATAAAAAATTTTTAAAATATATATAGAGGCCTATAGCCAGGACCTATAATGTTATAACCACAAGAGAAACTGTTAAAAAAAAATTAATAAGATTAAGAGATGTTTAAGAAAAACTGTCAAAACCAAAAATTATCCTTATTTAATTTTTATGTCAAAACAATTTTTTTTTGAATGAACTGACATGGAATGATCCATGTAACAAAAATTTTAAATGCATTTCTCATATAACTTTGTCTTAACTTTGTGAGTTAAAATAATCCAATTATAACTTGCTCACTCAGCAACATTTATTTTACAAAACATTTTATCTTATTAAACTTTATCATTTTTAAGAAAATTTGTTAAAATTAAATCTCTAAACAGAGATTTTTCCAAAATTAAGGTAACATTGCACAAAAGTTTTTTTTTTTTTTTTTTTTAACATCTTCACTTCCAACAAGGCTGCAAGCAACCGCTATAAGAGTTGGAAGTTACTGGAAGAGAAAAGACTAAATCTGTAGAGCAAGATAACGATTGACTGACAACTTAAAAGATTGCAAATTATATGAATCAGGAAAGCAAGATGAAGGAAGCGAATTCCAAAGAACTGAAGTTCGAGGAAAAAAACTAGAAGAATAAGAGTTTTTGAAGCACTTAGGAACAGTCACAGAAAAAGGATGAGACTTAATTGAATGGCGAGTAACACGAGAATGAATTTTAGTAGATGGCACAAGGGACGCTAGCTCTTTAGAGCAGTGCCCATTATAGTATTTGTAGAAAAGAGAAAGAGAAGCAACATTACAACGATGTGACAAAGGTTGGAGATTGGCTGCCAGAGAAGGTCCAACTATGTTTACAATTCGTTTTTGCACCTTGTCTAAAAGAGAAAGAGGATCATTAGTAGATCCGCCCCAGATGTGGCAACAGTATTCCATACAGGGACGGATTTAAGATTTATAGAGATAGAGAATAGAATCTGGAGTAAGAAAGTGTCGAGCTCGATAAAGAGATGCAACCTTAGCAGATGCTAACTTTGCAATGGATTTGATATACGGTTTAAAAGAAAGATCAGAAGTAAGAGTTAATCCTAGAAGATGAATGGTAGATGACTCATCTAGTACATTACCATTCATAAATATAGGAAGATCTAAATTATTACGATAACGATTAGCCGAATAAAATTGAGTTTTATCTGAATTAAAGTTCACAAGCCACTGTGAGCCCCATGCTGTAGCAGAAGTGAGATCCTTTTCAAGCTCAGATTCCCCCTCCAAGCAATCAGAGAGTGTAGGCTTCTTATCATGACAAGAGTAAATGGTAGTGTCGTCAGCGAATAATGCCACCTTAGATGTGAGAATATCTGGAAGATCGTTAATGTAAATTAAAAAGAGTATAGGGCCAAGGATTGAACCTTGAGGAACTTCTTAAGTTACAGGATGTGAAGAAGAGTGTTGTCCATCGAGGACAACTTTTATACTACGATTGGAAAGAAAGGACTCAATAATCTTAAAGACGTTACCAGCTACACCATAAGAAGAAAGCTTATGAAGAAGACCAGCATGCCAAACTTTATCAAAAGCTTTAGAAATGTCAATTGCGATAGCCTTAACCTCTCCACCTCTATCTAATGCACGGTAAAACCTATCGGTTATTACTGTTAGCACATCAGCTGTAGAACGAGAAGACCGAAATCCATATTGATGATCAGAAAGTAAGTTATTTGATTCAAGATGAGAGATTAAGTGTTTGTTGATTAAAGATACAAAAACCTTGCTTATGACAGGAAGAAGACTAATGGGACGGTAGTTAGATGAATCAGATCGCTCTCCGGAATTTTTGAAAATAGGGATAACAGATGCTGCTTTCCAGCATGATGGAAAACAAGACTCTGATAAGCACTTGTTGAATAGTTTAGAAAGTATGGATGAAAGCTCCGGAGAACACCTCTGCAAGACTATAACAGGAATGTTGTCAGGGCCACAAGCTGTTGAAGAGTCTAAGCAGGAAATTACTTTAGATAGAGAAGCTGAAGTGATGTGAATGTCAAGCAAGGGATCAACCTGTTTGATGGCTATGTCAGGTAAAACGCAACTAGTGGAATCAAGAGATGATATTGGTGAAAAGTTCTTAGCAAACAATTCAGCTTCGTCTTTAGGTGAGGTGACAAAGTCTGAACCATACCAGAGAGAAGGAAAAACAGATTTGCCCTTATTATTGATACTGTTAAAGATTCTCCAGAAGTCACGAGAGCCTAATTTTTGTGATGAGATACGAGATTTAATGACCTGGGAATAGCGAGCTTTGGCGTCAGACAAAACCTTTTTACAATGGTTTCTGGCAATAGTGAACAGATGTCTGTTTTCTGGAGAATTGTTTTGCTGATAGATATGGAAGTAACGGTTTCGATTAGAAATTGCTGCAGCGAATGTGAGGAAAACCAAGGAGAAGAGTGAGGCTTGACCTGGAATCGTCGAGAGGGAATAAAAGATTCCATGCCAGCCTGAATCCACAAAGTTATGTAAGAAGCACATTTGTCAGCAGGAAGACGAAAGATTTCTACCCAAGAGCCATCACGAAGAAAATCACGGAAAGAGTCCCAGTCAGCTTTAAGGTAGTTGTATGTGGTACGATGATAGGGGGATTCTGATGAAGTAGAAGAATTTGATAATAGTTTTAGTAGTCTGATCAAACCGTGATCAGAAGTACCTAAGGGTGAATGTGGAGAAATTGAGCACTGACTAGGATCCAAAACAAGACATAAGTAGAGTAGAGAAGGTAAATGATTAGGGTTGTCTGGAAAACGAGTTGGAAAGTTGACTATTTGAGTTAGAGATTGAGAAAGGCAAAAGTTGAGGGCCTTAACGCCAGCAGAGTCACTGACACTAGAGCCAAGCCAATCGGTGTGATGGGCATTAAAGTCACCAACAACGACGATATTGGCCGATGGATAAAGAGAGAGGGCTTGGTCAATTTGATCAGAAATAACATCAAGAATAGTGCAATCTTGGGATGAAGGAGAGCGATATAGAACAAAGAGAAAGGCGATAGAGTGAAGTTGTGCTAAACGAAAGCACATAAATGAATAGTCTGTAGATTCAAATCTAGTTTCACGACAAATGGGTGAGTTCTTACGAATATAGATTGCAAGGCCAAGCATGTGATTATTGGAGTCTTTACGAATAAAAGGAAGATAACCATCAACACTAAGATCACAAGATGGGACAGCCAAACTCAAATTAGTCTCACAAAGAGCAAGTAGGTCTCATGAACTTTGCAAGAGATAAGACTCAACAGAAGAAAAGTTACTTCGAAGACCACGAATATTAGTAAATGATAGGTTTAGAGAACTTGGTGATGACGATGGTTTTTTGTGTTTTTTAGTTTTAGGTACTTTAGTCATTTTAAATTTATAAAGAACTTGACTCAAGTATAGATAGTACTCAGTACACTATTTAACAACTAAGCAATAGCGTCATTACTATTAATAAACCCTAAGCCGTAACAAAGGGCTCCAAATGTGGCCTCTGCAATGCACACCAAAAGTACAAACAGGGACACCATCCATGCGCAACATGGCACTGTTAGTACTCTGATATTTTTCGGCTGTTGATGGAATCAGCCTCTCTGAGAGCTACCACAGAGTTCGGGAAACCTGACTACCAGCCGGCCTCAGAACCATAAAACTGAGTTTTAGAGCTGTACCCTCATTAGGAGATAATAGAATGAGTTGCTAAGTCATAAAAATAGAGACACAAGCAATACCCACGCATTGAGTCAAGAAGATCCAGCGTTCAACATCCTAAACTGGAAACAATGTATTAAAAATACATCTGCGCTAGCCTAATAGATGAGGAAGGGGTGCGAGGCTGGTCAACAGATAGAATCTGTTTACCCCTTAAGTCTTTGCCTAGGAGGCCTTCTACAAGACAGCAGCTGGATGCATGTAACATCTGCCCAAGATGAGTATTTTTATCGAGACACCATCTCTAGCCTTTACTCAACCAAGAGCCCCAAGGCAGGGGGTGTTTTAATTCGGAGTTAACTTCTCCTAGCCTTTGCCTAAAAAAGCGTATCCTACAAGGCAGCAGGACATGAAGCAGGTTGTTCTGGGTTACATGTTACCATTGTTGCCATTAGATATTACTAGAAGTCAATACTTCTGTGGCTTTGAAATATGGCAATAAGACACAGAGTACATTGACACAATGAGGTACTACATCTGATGTTTACATGTTACCTAAACTTACAGTTGCTGTATAAAGACCTTTAATTAGTAGTTACAATTTTTTCATAATCAGCAAATTGAAGCAAATTATAGAGAATATTTTCATTTCAGTTTTTGATTACACATTTTATCTTTTTATCTATAATCAACCTTTTTATGACTTTAATTTACCGTATTTGTAGATTTTGATTTTAAATTTTTTAATGAAAAATTTTATCTAACAATAGTTTTTATCATCAAGTTTAAACCATTGACGATTTATTGTTCTGCAATAAATAATTAGCCTCATTTCTATGTTACATAGTAACCCCTTTGTATCAAATTTTTTTTGTCGACCTGATGCTGAACTCTAAGAGTTTAAAGTAGGCAATTTATTGTTGACCTTAGACGTTCCTAATTCCAAGAGCAGTATATGTATCCACACACACACATACTAGCAGTTATGGTAGGACATATAAAGTGGCTAAATCTATTATATATAAATTACATGTGATTTTGTGCATAGGATATAATAATAAAACTCACGAGAAAAATGTTTTGCCAGGTCATTCCTTCCAATTTTGTTAAGTACTTCAACAAAAGCATCATAGTGATCAACCCCAAGAACCATACGATGTTCTAAAGTTTGAATTAATTCAATAGAAGTTTTGATCTTTTCAAGATGAGCATAGCCAATTTTTGATGCATAATAAAACTTTATTGCTTTAACATCTTTTTCCAGCAGATTATTTGCAATCTTTAGCAATATATCTTTATGTTCTTCATTATCCATTTCCACAAAATACTAACATAAAATTGTGCATAATATTTTAAATATTTTCACAATTTATATTTATATAATGTTATTATTATTAATAACTGTTTCATTATATAAACATATAGTACACTGTATCCTAAATTAAAATCAGTTAAGTATTAGTATTATATATATATATATATATATATATATATATATATATATATATATATATATATATATATATATATATATATATATATATATATATATATATATATATATATATATATATATATATATATATATATATATATATATATATATAAATATAAATATATATATATATATATATATATATATATATATATATATATATATATATATATATATATATATATATATATATATATATATATATATATATATATATATATATATATATATATATATATATATATATATATATATATATATATATATATAGAGAGAGAGAGAGAGAGAGAGAGAGAGAGAGTTGCAAAAAAAAACGTTTTTTTTAATTGTGTTTTTTTTTTGCACAAAAAACATGTTTTTTTTTGTTTTTTTTGTGTTTTTTATGGTTTTTTTTGTTTTTTAGATTCAAAAAAAATTATTTACTTTTATTTAATTTTTATTTTTATTATAAATGTAATATAATATATATTAATAACATGATATATGGTAAATATATAGTACATCATTTAAAAGATTTATTTTTAATTAATAACAGATTCTGTATTCTGGCTTTCTTGTTCATTAAGGTCTTCTATTGTAAAGTCAAATCTGTATTCTTCAGAGTCGCTTGATAACTCTGACTCTAAACTCTGTGAAGTGCCATTGTCCAGAATATTATTTTGGCTTTGACTTAGACTTGTTGAAGATTTTGTATTACATTTTTGATTTTCAAGTTGTAAATTATGTGATATAAATACTAATTTTGAAGCTCTGTCATTTGTTAATCTATTCCGTTTTTGATTGTGGATCCAAGATTGTCTACTAAATGATCTTTCGACTGCAGCACTTGTTGGTGGAAGCAATAAAATTTTACTTGTGATATTTGATAGTATTGGAGCACAAGAACAACATATTCCCTTCCACCAACTTACAGGAGATGAATGTTTTACTGAAGCCCATATAAAAGGTTTTGCAAAAAGTCCTTCGTTTGATCTATAATCAGCTATCTTACCCAAAATTTTGTCATCACATTCTTTAATAGAAGGATCCATTTTTCCTAATTTATGTAGCGTTTCAATGGCATCAATCTAAAACAGATGTTTTAAATATGGCATCTTAATTCATTTTAAATAAAAAATTTTTTTATCCAATTAATTCAAATGAGGATTAAATTTTGAAAAAACTCACCATTTCATCTCCAGCGATATGACATCCTTTATAATGTGGATCCACTAAATTTGCAGCAAGATGAATGTTTCAAATGTGAAATTTCCTTCTTTTGACAATTATTTCCATCGGCATTTTCCTCACTTATTAGAATTGGACTGCAAAGAATATTGTCCTGAAAAGATTTTTCTAAATCTGAAAAGGTTTTTGCAACAATGGAGAGACTTAATTTATCTCCTTCAACTGCTGCAATGGCTATGGCTATTGGTTTTAATAACTTGATAAACCCATCCACTTTATCCCAGAAGACTTCGGACAACAATAGGTTTTGAATAGGCTTAGCAAAGGATTTTGCTTCATCGTCTATAGCTAATCCCCGCAGTGCTAATCTGTTGTTATGAAGACTTTCCATTCAATGTATAATTGAAGCCCATCTGAAGAATATACTTATTTATAATTAAATATTTATCTGCCTAATGTTTTTTCCATATTAAGTATTAAAATTCATTTTGATTTATGTAATATAAATAATTTGTATGACAATTTTTAATTTTATTATAAAATTAATTTTTAACAAACCTAGTTGTAACTGGAAGTTTTAGTGATTGTTGAATGATTTGTCCAGATTTCTGCTGATGTTGTTTTAACAAAGCTGATAAAATTTGAGAGTTCTTTATCTCTTTTACCACCATTGTGCAATTTCTTTGGGAAGTTGCTATTGATTTCAAGTTACTTGCATCAGTAAAAATTAAATTTAAGGTATGTGCCAGGCATCCATAAGGATATATGTGAGGAAATTCAGTAATTATTAGTTGCCACGCTTTTTTCATATTGGCTGCATTGTCAGTACAAACACCAAGAACTTTCATAGGTCCAACATCTAATATTATTTTTTTAACTATATTTGCCATATATTCGCCAGTATGACGTTCTGCACCTCAATAAAGAGTTAAACGGTGTTTAATAAGTATAATAAACTATAAAAATTTAAATATTTTGAAAAACTTTACTACTTTGGAGAATATAAAATAAAACATGATAACTAAAATTAATCTAAAAAGACTACCTGTTTCTATGCTGGTCCAAAATATAGGTTGAGGTACCGTTACAACAACATTAACGATTCCTTCATTCCTGTAAATAGTAAAAACTATCTTTATTATTGATTTTTATTAATTATGAATTATACACATGAAGTTAGAATGCACCTACACTATATATGTGTAGCTTACATTGTTACATAATTTTGTTATATAACGTTTAAAACGTTTTACTCCTATACTAGTGCACAAATCACTAGATAAATAGTCCTATTATTTTAAATTATATTTTCCTTGCCTGATATTGCTCCATCCATCACACAAAATTGCTACACTTAAAGCATTTCCCTCAAGTTCCTTAACGGTAGTTGAGGTTTCATTATATACCCTTTCAAGTAGGGAATTAGACAACATATCACGGTTAGGTAATTTAAATGCAGGTCTCAATTTTGCAAAACTGTCTATCTAATTTATTTTCAAAAACTCTCAATGAGCATCCAGTACCATAGACAGCGCGTGCTAAATCCATTTGCGATTCATCCTGGAATAATATGAAATTTACAAAAATTGTTATATTACTTATATACTGAATAAAGTTTGCTAAATATTTAAAAGTATTAAATATTCATAATATCTAAATATAATACTTACTACTTGTTCATTAGTCATTTTGTCCGAGAAAATGTAGGATGCAATTTTTTTTTTCTGAGTTGTGAATAAAACTCTTGTTGAAGAATACAATTGTTTTAAGGGAGGCTTATCTGATTTGGTTTTATTTGCCCTACAGTCTCCAAACTTAGGGGTTGTAGACCTACTTTGGTTTCCAAAACTGCTTGGTGTTGGAAAGAAAGACTCAATTGGAACTTGTGGAATAGCAGATGATAAACATTTTTTTTTCTCTTTTTTCATATCTTGAATAGGTAAGTTTTCAGGAATATCTTCTTCCATCATTAGTTCAGTTTGAACTTTCTTCTGTTTAAAAGGCATATCGTTCAAATATTTGTTTTTTATTTGATCGCCACATTTCATACATTTTGCAATGTGCTCAGTCATTCAAGTGCCATTTTATGATAGCTTTAAGCTGCAAAATTTGCATATAACTTGTTGAATTTTAGAACCTCCAGATTCTAAAGGTGCCTCATTGAACAATGTAGCTACAAAACATTTCTTTCTGCCTGGCATATTTTTTTTTAGATTTCTTTTTTTTTTTTAATGAAAAATATTTATTAGATTACAAATTGTTTAATATAAATGTTTTTTCATTAGACAAAGTTAATCATTGTGTTATTTTTATTTACTTGAATATTGTTTGAATAAATAAAATTTTAGCTATCTAATTGCAATTTAAAATAAAATAAAGAAATTAAATATTAAAAATTTAAAAAAGTAATATACAAAAGTAAATAAAACATTAAAGTAAATTTTATTTAACAGTTGGTTCATTTTTGTATTATGCAATGCAGTGTTATTTCATTCATTTTTATGAATGAAATAACACTGCTAAAATAACATTTTTATTTCCTTCATTCAGTAGTATTATACTTAAAATCAACTAGTAGCTAATAGTATAGTTTTTTTGAGATTTATTTAAAAAATTACTTTTTTAAATATTTAATACTGTTTTTTTTTAATAATGGTGATTAGTTTGTAACAGCTATTATATAAGTTAATATGCATTTTATTAAATAGAAAACAATTGTATTTTGTAGGTTTAAGGGCACTGGAACTGTTTCAAGTATTATTATTATCTAAAATTTAATGAATACTAAAAAAAAGCAAAAAAAACTATAAAAAACATGTTTTTAGAACCAGTCTGTTTTGTAACCCCAAAAAAAACACCGTTTTTTTTGGGGTATATATATATATATATATATATATATATATATATATATATATATATATATATATATATATATATATATATATATATATATATATATATATATATATATATATATATATATGATTCGAATGTTAACATCTTGTATGAGGGTATTTTTGTTGAAAAAATTATTTAATTATTATAAAAATGATTCTAAAAAGGGTTACTAAAATCAAAAACTTAAGTATAATCAATGATGATGACTAAAGTAAAACAAATAACTAAAAAAGCTTGCAATATTATGATTGTAAAATCAAAAGATAGATTAGTTAAAAAGTTTAAAATTCTCCAGGATAACAACAAAAGAAATATAAATACAATAAATTATACAAAGAACACAGTGTTAAATTTTTGCAATACTGAGATTCCTGAAAATCAAATCAAACATCTAAAAATTGGTCCAAACTTTGTATCTTCGTTTAAGTCAATTCCGTATATGGATATAATTGCAAAAACAAAGTCTTCTGCGCTAAAATTGGAATATAATAACAAAATAGAATATACACAGGTTCGTGAAGCATTAGAGGTTCAAAAACATCAATTCTCTCCAATTTATAGTGGAATAAACTTTTTTTTTTTAATTATTTGATAGACTGCCTGCCCAAAACCAAACTCTCAATGGATGTAGCAGCACTCCTTTGCATATCAGGCTATTTTGTCAATCGATGAAGCAGCACTCTATTGTGAGTCAGGCTATAAAATAGTCGATGTAGCAACACTTGCGCATGGTTTAGAGTGAAAAAAAACATTTTATTAAAAAAATAAAAATAAAAACATTGTTTATATATTTAAAAAACATTCAGAATGTTTTTAAAAACAATCAGAATGTTTTTAAATACATTCAGAATGTTTTTAAAAACATTCAGAATGTTTTTAAAAACATTCAGAATGTTTTTAAAAACATTCAGAATGTTTTTAAAAACATTTAGAATGTTTGTTAAAATATTCAGAATAATTTTAAAAACTTTCTGAATGCTTGTAAAAACATTCTGGCCAAATAAATTTGCGGTTTTGCGATTTTTTTAAAAAGTGATTAAATTGATGGTTTTAACTTTATGACAACATCGACATGTTGAATGAATGTCAAAAGTAATTTGTTGTCAAAAGAATCATTTTTTACTTTCTACAAATAGCCTGACTCACACTCCACTGCGAGTCAGGCTATTTGTCAGTCGATGTATGTACTGAAGCCCCCAGCAGCAGGCTATTTGACGTTAGGTGAGTATGACTTGACGTTAGGTGAGTATATATATATATATATATATATATATATATATAATATATATATATATATATATATATCAGGCCTCGCGATGAATAAGAACTGCGCGACGCATAAGCACGACGTGATTTTTGACGTCTTTTACTTTTTATTTACTTTTTATTTGCTTTTCATTTTTAATTACTTTTTATTTGCTTTTCATATTTATCGACATTAACTGCACCAATTTACTTAATTCCCTCAAAACTACTTTAAATCATTAATGTAGAAATGTTATTATTTAAAAATGTTTTGGAATGTTTCCTTTTTTGAAATGTAAAAAATTTTTTTTATTTTCTCGACATTTGACACGTTTTGTCTATACTAAACGAATAAAAAAAACATAAGTTTTTCAAGTTTTCAATTATTTTTTCTTTTTAAAAAAGTCAGAGAGTAATAAACTAGAAATTTTAATACTGTACAATTAAAAACTGTGCAATAGCTAATATTTTTACTAGTGATTGTATATAATATTTTTTTATTTATATATTAATATTTAAGCGAAAAAATTATTTTTAATAATTATTATTAAAAATTATTCGAAAAACTATTGACGTTCTATTTTTCAGCAGCTGTTCTTGAACGCTTCGTTGAGTTTCAGTAAACTTTAACAAAAAAGCAATTGTTATTATTTAAGTAATTTTTTTACTTTTAACAAAAATTTTAATAACTGCACTTCTTTATTGAATCAAGTAGAATACGTTTTAATATTAATCCTTTTTTGATTTTTATTTGCGCTCACCAATTTTTAAAATGTTTGCTCAAAATTACTCTTAAATACTTTAAATACGTCTAACAGTTATTAAATATTTTTAAATCTATGGAATAATTTTAAAACCTAACAAACCCTTGTAAAATAATTATTTAAGTTTAAAATCTAAAACTAAAAGAAAGTATTTTTGTTCAATTTTATCGACAACTTTGCTATTGCTAAATAATTTTATTAAAATGTTAGCTTAAAAGATTTAAACTTTTTTTTTAATCTGAATTTTTTCTACTTGTAAATAATGAGAATATTTAATTTTTTTTAATTTAAACTTTTTATTTCAACTGCGTGCGGTTTTTAAAATTTTATTAAATGTTAAAATAATCATAAATTACTTTATTAAAATTCCGCTCAAACATATCTTTAAATATACTCAAACAAAAAATTTTTTGCTTGACGCAAATAGCCCTAGCTATACGCAAAATCGCTCTTAGACGACGTAAAATTCACATCGCCTGACGCTTTATCGCAAGGCCTGATTACCTTGTTACGGATATATATATATATATATATATATATATATATATATATATATATATATATATATATATATATATATATATATATATATATATATATATATATATATATATATATATATATATATATATATATATATATATATATATAAGCTTTCACAGGAAGATGTGCGATTTCATGTCTTTATATGACCACGCAAAAAAAAAATGTTTTGACGATTTGACCACGGCATATTTTTAAAATTTAAAAACGCACTACAAAAACTTACCTAAACTTATCTGAAACAATTTTTTTTTTTAAATAAACAAATCTTAACGAAAAAAAATACTTAGTTAAAGCAAAAATACAAAAAAAGAAATATATATATACATAACGCAACTAAAACAAAACTCCATCAAACTAAAATGCTTAGTCTATTTTATTTACGCATTAAAAAACCTTTTCAATCTTTGATTCAAGATTTTAATATATTTTTTATTTATTTAATATGTTCAAAATTTAAATATTTCTCATAAAAAATACATAGTTATATAAACAAAATAAAAAAAATTTTTATAAATACTTTTTTTTAAATTAATTATAAGTGTTTTTTTTTTTTACTTCATTAAAAGCGTTTCAATAATATAAAAGCATTTAGGATCAAACTTATTAAATTGTTACAGTTTTCTAAAATTTTTTTTTTAACGAAATTTTGTTTATCTTTTTAAATGCATTAACTTTAATCATTCTTATATTTATATTCGTTAAAGAGACTTTCGTAGTTGAAGAATGTCATTGTTTATAAAAACATAACAATTTTTTATTTTTTAATAAGATTTATTTTAGAAATGAACACTTAAACAATTTATATGTTTTAAATTAAAAAAATATATACAACTGTCAATTATATTTAAAAAACAAAACTTTTTTTCAGCAAATTGTTATTTTATTTAAAATCGTTTCACTAATATAAAAATATTTGTTAAGAAGTTTTGATGAAATTAATTTCACTTTTTTAGAATATTTTTTATTTAGCGCGTTTCTAAAATGTTTTTTAAATTAGCCGCGGTCAAACTGTCATAGCAACTTGCGTGGTCATAAAAAGATGTGAAATCGCACAACTTCCTGTGAAAGCCTATATATATATATATATATATATATATATATATATATATATATATATATAGAGAGAGAGAGAGAGAGAGAGAGAGAGAGAGAGAGAAATAATAATAAATTTAAAATCATTAAACAAACCAATAAAAATGATAGAGTTTAAAGGCATATATATATATATATATATATATATATATATATATATATATATATATATATATATATATATATATATATATATATATTTATATATATATATATATATATATATATATATATATATATATATATATATATATATATATGTATATATATATATATATATATATATATATATATATATATATATATATATATATATATATATATATATATATATATATATATATATATATATATATATATATATATATATATATATATATATATATATATATATATATATATATATATATATATATATATATATATATATATATATATATATATATATATATATATATATATATATATATATATATATATATATATATATATATATATATATATATATATATATATGTATATATATATATATATATATATATATAGAGAGAGAGAGAGAGAGAGAAATAATAATAAATTTAAAATCATTAAACAAACCAATGAAGATGATAGAGTTTAAAGGCATGCTTATGTCACTTTTTGATAACTATGGAATTTATCATGTTATCTGGATGAGAGAATAGGTAATAGTTCTTATGCAAGTAGTTAGTAAAATTTTCCAAAATCTGTGTTAGCAGATGTAGCTGTGTTAGGTGATTAGAATAAAAGTAGGTAACAGTTTAACTCTATTCATGAGTTTTAATAAAATCAAAACTCATTAATAGAGTTAAACTCTTAAGTCAAAATACAATTACTTTAATTTTCAGATTTAAATTTAAGGGATATCAAGATGGAATAACGCCAAAAAAAGGATAACAAGCTTTTAATTACAAATTTAAAGCTGTTCGAGTCAAATACAAATGTTTTTATTTGACTATTAATAATTATTAGTCAAATATAATAATTTTAAATTTATGTCTTTTTTTATTTTATAAATTTATGTATTAGTTAATGATTATATAAAATATATTATATGAGACAATTTTGATATGCTTGACTAAACAATAATAAGCTAAACAATATTAACAATAAAATTACATCCGTATCATTCATAAAACATATAATTTAGTATATACCTTTTCTTTTTTTATTTGCCTTTAAAGAATATTTGAGGCAATGGTTATGTTTTACTGTTGTATTTCTATATTTTCTTCATCATGTGGGTGCGGCTTTCTCCTGAGAAAAAGCAATATGTTACAGTTGTATTGATCAAAACATTTTTTTCAAGGACAGCCTTAAAAGGTAAGCAATATATAATAGAAGTCAAAAGTGCGCCTCGTTTTCAAATTATAAACGGTTGCCGTAATTATAGTTTTGGTACTTTTGACTTTTAAAACTGAGTTTTTTCTTAAGGTAGAATTTATGATTAGGGATCGTCCATAAATTACGTAACGCAAATTTTCACAAAAAATATTAAAAGATTTCCCTCGCAGAGTCTTAATTTAAATAAAAAATCAAAATAGAAATGAAAATTGCCGCGTAAAAGAACCTCATATCTCCTACTCCCGTTGCTAAAATATTTTTTGCGTTGCGTAATTTATGGACGATCCCTTAGCAATATAAAATAGATCACAGGGATATAACTTGTCTTGCAATCTCACATTATTTTTATTGTTGATATTTGTTAGATATCGTTATAATATAGCGATATTTGTATGTTATATAAAACAGTGACTAGTCATATGGAAAAGATGCAATTGAGCTGTACTTTTTACTTTTATTGCACGATTTGTTATTTTCATATGTTAGATACCGCAATATAAAAAATAGCAACAAGTTATTTCATTCAATTGAGATATAACAGTTATCAGATAAACAATTTTCGTTGTATTTTTGACTTCTATTGTATGATTTACTCTTTTGGTATCTATACTTAAATAGCTGTACTTTTGACTTCTATTATGATTTGTATTTTTAATAGCAGTACTTTTGGCTTCTATTTCATGATTTGTACTTTTGACGGCTGTACTTTTGGCTTCTATTATATTATTTATGTTTTTATAGCTGTACTTTTGACTTGATTATATTTATTTTTAATAGCTGTACTTGTAACTATTACATGGTTTGTACTTTTGATGGCTGTTCTTTTGGCTGCTATTATATGATTTTTATTTGTAATAGATGTACTTTTGACTTCTATTTTGATTTGTATTTTCAATAGCTTTACTTTTGACTTCTTTTACTCGATTTGTATTTTGGATGGCTGCAATTTTGGCTTAATATGTACTTTGACGGCTGTACTTTTGGCTTTTATTGTATGGTTTGAAAATATATAGCTGTATTTTTGACTTCTATTTTGATTTGTATTTTTAATAACTGTACTTTTGACTACTATTACATGATTTGTATTTTTGATGGGTGTACTTTAGGCTTCTAATATATGATTTGAATATTTAATAGCTGTACTTTTGACTTCTCTTACTCGATTTGTATTTTGGATGGCTGCAAATTTGGCTTCTATTACATAATATGTAACTTGACGGCTGTACTTTTGGCTTCTATTATATGGTTTGAATATTTAATAGCTGTACTTTTGACTTCTATTTTGATTTGTATTTTTAATAACTGTACTTTTGACTTCTATTACATAATTTGTATTTTTGTTGGATGTACTTTAGGCTTCTATTATATGATTTGAATATTTAATAGCTTTACTTTTGACTTCTATTATATTATTTGTATTTTTAATAGCTGTGCTTTTGACTTTTATTACTTGACTTGTACTTTTGATGGTTGTACATTTATTGCATAGTTTGCTCTTTTAATAGCTGTGTTTAAATGGATGTACTTTTGACATCTATTACATGATTTGTACTTTAGATACCTACTTTATATTGCAATACATAAAATTTCTTTCATTAGCAAAATCGAATATGTCAGAAATTTAACTCACGCTATAGATTTGATTGTACTATTGATAAACGAGAAAATTTATTTTAAACTTTGTTAAAAAAAAAATAAAACCAAATCACTTACTATAAGTAAGTGATTTGGTTTTAGAGTAAATGATTTGGTTTAAAAACCAAAAAAAACCGCTATAAAAACCAAATTACTTATAATTATTAACAATATTGTAACAAAAATTATTGTTTTCATTAGACCAGGTGAATAGTAACAATCACTTGCTTTTACTCAGTAATTGGTCAGCTATATGTCAATAAAAACTTCGACAATTTTGCTGAAGCTTTTATTCACGTAAAGCTGAGCAATTACTGAGTAAATTGCTTAATTTTACGTGAATAAAAATATGAGGAAAAGTTCTAAAGTTTTAATTCACATAAAGCTGACCAACTACCGAGTAAAAAAAGCAATTGCTCGTTTTTATTTAGCTGGCCTAGTATAATTAGCTGTAACGTGACGAATAGCATAAACAAGTTTCTTAATGTTACCAAAAAAAAAAGTATTACCTCGCGTTGAGTCAAGTCTTTTCCTAAACTGTTGGCTTATGATTTATAAAGTAAATTTGAAATTATCAAAATTTACTAAATTAAAATCATATTTCCACAGTGGGAAAACTTTAACAAGTTAGTAGAATGGCAGAACTAAAAAATTTTAAAATATATATATATAAATATCAAACAATAAAAACAATAAAAATCTTTCAATCTTTATAAGTTTATATAAAGGTTTAGGCTAATAGTACACCAAAATAACCATACCACAAGTAAACAACGACCACCAAAATAACCATACCACCACGATAATACAGCATAGAGTTGGCTTATAAAATTTTTAAAGCGTTGTTAATAGCTTCACATTACTAATTTCCATGCACTATTTAAGTCATCTAAAAAAAAAAATCCTTTAACATAAACTAATATTCAAAAAATGAAAAACTTAAAGCTGATTATATACAAGGTTATTAAAGTGAAGCATATTTTGTGCTTGTAAATATTTAATAAATTACCACTACTTAGAAATACTAGTCAACTGAAATTAAAACATCTTGTGAAACAATTACTTATAAATTAAACGTTACAAAACCCTATTTTTTCTGAAACATAATAAACAAAAACATCTCAAATTTTCAGTCAAAACGCAGGAAGGAATATTATTAAAAGAAAAAATACCCACTTTATATTAGTCTGACATGTAAAAACATATTTAAAAATGTTATAATTCTTTAATTTATCATTGTAAAGATATTTCCTACAATACTAAATTAAGTATTTATCAAATCGCTTGTCCACAGCAATAACACTACCACGGTGTTCTACGGTTCTTTTTAGAAAAAACAACATCTGGAATGTTTTTACACATTCTGTGAAACCACTGTTGACAGCGATTACACTGCGACATTTGTTTATCTTTCAGTCAATTTTCCGCAGAACTCCATGGCATTCTACAACTGCAAAAGCGTTCTATGCAGATATCTTTTTGAATGCATCTTTTGCATGCATGCATCTATGCAGATATCTTTTTGAATGCATCTGCTAACAATTGAGGGAAAGAAGAAACTTTATTAACCTGAATGCATTGCAACATGTGTGCCCTCATATCTGGTACAGAGAATGTTATATTTTCAGAGTTTCTTTTTGTGCTAATAATATGATAAATAAAAGAAATAGCAAAGAGACCACAATCTGCCCAATTTGACTGCTGTTGAACCAGTAATACACAAATAGTTAATTTGTTATGCGTAGCTTGTTAGCGCACTTGCCTCAGAAGCGTAAGATCCGTGGTTTAAACCTCACCTCTGGGCAAGTTTTGCGACATTGGTTGGGAAGAAGGCGTGAACTTCTTATTAAATGCTCTTTCGCGGTGCTCTGTGATAAGACCGTAGGGACTTCTTGGGGCACCTTAATTAACTTAAAAAAATGCGTGCATTTCATGATGGGACATATCTGTTGCTTTGTATGACGCGCAACTTTACCATGAAATTGACTGTCCATCAAGAAAATCTCAACAGGTTTACATCTATATGTTAAAACGGCAGCCCAGTGACTATGACCATCGTGCAAAACCTGAACAAATCGTTTATTATTGTTAGTATTGAAAGCAAGATTTTGTCTAAGAATAGTGTCTTGCTGACCATTGATATCTTTAAATTGGATTTTCATCATGTTTTGAAACGTATTTATAACATTATCAGATAGCCATCATTTGTTTGATATGTCTGACAAGTCATTTTGACAGAGACTTATTTTACTGTTTTTTTTATCTGTTTTTGTATTTTTATCAGAACCTGTATATTCATCATCACTGCAAACAATGGGGCTGTTTTTACACTCTTATAAGTTTTCATAGTCTAATAAATTATCATTTATTGCTTCAGTATCTACATTTTTTTTCTGGTTTAAATGTTACTTTTCTGCAAATGTGATGTTTTGTCATTATTCGGCAGAAGTGGCAGGCAACTTTCTTTAGGTACAGCATTTTTTACATTTTCAATGATGCTACTCAACTCCCTATATGTTTTTTCAAGCAAACTATTGTCATGTTCAATTAGAAAACTGAGACTTTGTAATTCACTCAAAAGGTTCTTTATTGATTTGCTAGTAATTGATTTCTTTCCTTTATTTCTTTCTTTTTGAGCTTCTGCTATCACTAACATTTCACCATTTTCATGTCAGTACGGGATTCTTTATGCTCATTATTGGAAATGTCACTCGCATAAGTAGTTGTATTTAGTTTATCATTAGGTCCTTTGGTCTTTGCTTTATCAAATTCAAAATTAATATCTAGATTTAGATATGGAGACATTCTATATAAAAGAGAGTTTGACTCCCAGTTCCAACACGAATATTTTTTAAAAACAACAAAAAAATGCTTCTATGGATAACATGACCTTTTCCAATCAATTCAATACTGCTTCACATTTTGCTTTTATCACCAAAATCTATTACATAATTTCGCTCTGTGTTGTCTTTGTAATATCGCAAAGAAAATTTTCCACACCCCTCAACGTGAATTCTTGTAATGTCAATACTCTCAGCAAGTGATTTCTTAACAAGACAATGTTTCACAATAGGTTGAGGGTGATCTATCATCCAACAATCAATATTATCAGCATAACGTATGTATTTAGAACTCATTAACTGATTGCTTTCATTATAGCTATAAAAAAATACTTTTGTTATGGAATATTTAGAAAATTATACAAAAAAAATATTATTATAATGTTAACATACCTCTCATACTTATTACAAAGAAAATCCTCAATTACAACAATTAACATCCTAGTGAGAGAACTATACCGGTAATTTGAAAGATATTTATGTTTTAGAGTTTTGTGCTATCGCCCAACACCATTGTTTGTGTTGCAATTGACCAGAAAACGATTATGACGAAAAGCTGTTACCCAACGCAGTTTTAAAAAAATGGAGGTTATTTTTAAATCTCAAACTACCAAGAAATCAAACTTACATGTTTTATTGTTAACAAATTAATATCTTGATATATAATTTCTTAGAGCTTCATGGTTGTCCAATATGAAAAAACTTTTAAATTTTGTATCGCAGACTCAAATATCTCATACGTTTCTGCATGTGCTATTATTCTGTGTAAGCCCAAAATCTTTAGCCTATCTTCCATTAAGCCATTACATTAAGTTTTTAGCCATCGATCCCACGCCTGCTCACGATGAAAATCGCATACAAATACAACACAGCCTGAAATGAATATGGATAAAAAATAAATAATTTCTTGCTCATTTTTTGTTAAAATTATTCTTATTTAAAGTTTTGTAAAAACAAAACATTAAATAAAAATGATTTTTTAACTTTTATTTTTTTTCTTATTATTTTGAAAAATATATATGTAAATTTCGACCTTCAAAAACCTTCTCTAAACTGTTAATTTCTTCAACACAATAGTCAGACATTCCATATTTAGGATTAAGATCATTATTCCAAGACTTTAAAAATGAAAGAGCCTCATTTATTGATTCCTCAGTTTCATTCTCACATACAAACAAACCAACCACTTGATAATCTACATTTGTTTTTACCACAAAAAAGAAAAGGGGCAATGCATTACAAGTAATACGATATGTTGTATCCCATATTTGGCTAACAAACTTTTCTGCCATGCATTTTGATAAACAGAGTGTAATGAAGTATCTTTTCTTCCAGTTAGTCTAACAGTGTTGTCATCATAGTCACTATCTGTATTAATGTCTTCTGTGGAATAACCTGAATTTCAAAAATTTTGTTTAAAGTAACAAAGAAAGTAATTTGTTGAAAGACTTTTCATGAAACGTTAATTATAAACCTTTAGGTCTAAAGAATATATGTATAGTAGGATCTGCTTCTTTCAGTTCATTATTCTTTAACTGGAGACTTTCTTGATCAATAAGAGATTGACATAATTTTCTTCTAAAAATTGCAATATGATTGTAAATAGTTGAATTCCAAGGAAAAAACTTTTTATTTGAGATTTCTGGAAGCACAGAACCAGTTTTATTGAAATTGTTTTTCACTTGAATATTCAATAGACGTTTCATTTCTTTTGTGCTTAATACACCTTCTTTAACATACAAGTCAATAGCAGTTACTAGTTCAGGGTCAATGCTCTGAGAAATGCCAGAAATAGATTGTAAATAGTTGAATTCCAAGGAAAAAACTTTTTATTTGAGATTTCTGGAAGCACAGAACCAGTTTTATTGAAATTGTTTTTCACTTGAATATTCAATAGACGTTTCATTTCTTTTGTGCTTAATACACCTTCTTTAACATACAAGTCAATAGCAGTTACTAGTTCAGGGTCAATGCTCTGAGAAATGCCAGAATCCTTGTAGATAGATATAACTGTATTACCATTTCATTCAAAAAGAGATTTAAGCATAAGTAGAAGGTACAATGTAAGTGTGAAAAACAGTAAGAAAAAAAAAATAAGTTAAAAGTAGCTTGGCAATTATGTGACCATTGTGTGACAAAATATCTGGTAAAACAATACAAAACTTTCTTGTTTGATTGATTTCCTTATTGGCTGATTACATATATATGTATATATATATATATATATATAATAATAATAATAGAGTTTGATTATTTGAAAAAATACAACTTTTTGATGGTACTTGAAGTTTCATGCCCTTCGGCAATCATCAGCCATATTTTATTCTTTTAAAACAAGAAAAATTTTTTTTTTTTAAAAAAAAAATTTCTTGTTTTAAAAGAATAAAATATTTTTCTTGTTTTAAAAGAATAAAATATGGCTGATGATTGCCGAAGGGCATGAAACTTCAAGTACCATCAAAAAGTTGTATTTTTTCAAATAATCAAACTCTATTATTATTATTATTGATCTATTTTGTAAACACTTACATTATATTGATCACTCTCAAACGAACAAGAGATTTTTGTATCTTAATTTGGTACAATAAAAACAACAATATATATATATATATATATATATATATATATATATATATATATATATATATATATATATATATATATATATATATATATATATATATATATATATATATATATATATATATATATATGTATATATATATATATATATATATATATATATATATGTATATATATATATATATATATATATATATATATATATATATATATATATATATATATATATATATATATATATATTAATATATATATATATATATATATATATATATATATATATATATATATATATATATATATATATATATATGTATATATATATATTTATATATATATATAT
This sequence comes from Hydra vulgaris, assembly GCF_022113875.1. Taxonomy (NCBI): domain Eukaryota; kingdom Metazoa; phylum Cnidaria; class Hydrozoa; order Anthoathecata; family Hydridae; genus Hydra; species Hydra vulgaris. Next base: position 4,850,586 of record NC_061161.1, on the reverse strand, counting down.
ATATATATATATATATATATATATATATATATATATATATATATATATATATATATATATATATATATATATATATATATATATATATGTATTATATATATATATATATATATATATATATATATATATATATATATATATATATATATATATATATATATATATATATATATATATAGTGAGATTTACAATATATATATATATATATATATATATATATATATATATATATATATATATATATATATATATATATATATATATATATATATATATATATATATATATATATATATTGTAAATCTCACTATTGCTTTTCTCTTTTGCTTGTTAAATTCTTTCAGATTTATGTTTTTGTCGTGTCCGTGATGACAATCAAGAATTTTGCTGGCAATCAACATAAATGGCAAACCAGAATATGCAATTGAATCAGTTGACCAATATACTTTGTGATTTTTTTTCCTTTAGATCTTAATAAATAAACAATATGCTTTTAATATTATTAAATAATAGTTTATTTCATAATTATTTTAAATACTTTAACTTAAAATACTATGAAATCAATTATAATTATAAAGACTTAGAGTTTAAGTCTTTATAAGTTAAGTTAAGAAGTTAAGCAGATTTAATGATACTTTAGCTAAAATTCGCCACTATGATAATAATGAAACTTTTCTTAAAATATATCATGCTATTTTTCACTCTCATCTCAGATATACTAGCCAAGTTTGGGGACAATCTAAGCAGCTTGCTTTTTTAAGACTAACTTATTTCCAAAACAAAGCTCTGAAATTAATTTAGTACCAACATAATAATTACAACTTATTATTTATAACCCTAACGCAGAGCTTCTATTTATCTATTATTTTTTCTCTTTTCTATTATGATATATTACTAATTTTAATATCATTTATTAAATTTATTATTTTAAACTGAAATGTTTCAATAGTATTCTCTTTATCACTATTGTAGTTATTATTACTATATTTTTATCATAATGAATATTATTATTAGTTTTGTTGTTATTTTTATTTTTTGTTATTATTATTATAACTAGTTTTATACTATTATTTTTATATTATTATTGTTGTTGTTATTGTTACTATTATTATTATTGTTACTATTATTTTTATTGCTATTATTATTATTATTGCTATTATTATTATTATCATTATTATTATTATTATTATATAAATTACTAGATAACTATGACGCCAAGCTGATCGGGCTTCAATTTTTGCATAGATAATTCTTAAGACATTAACAATTCGTTGATGTAAAAATTTAAACACGAAGGGTATGGTATGGATATGGGCTAATAAATATCAAAGTTGGATATACTCCTTTAAAATTTGTCGATGAATATAAATTTAGTAATAAATATTGTGTATGCAAGTTACTATATATATACATATGGAAATATTTAAAATATAAATGCAATATATAAAAAAAGTTAGGTTGGACAAAAAATCCTTAAATTTTTGGCAAGTTCCTGTCGTTAGAAATAAAGGTAATTTAGCAAAATATTTAGTAATAAAAAGCCTTTTAGTTAAGTGGCCTTTTTTTTTAATATTGATATTATTTGTAATTTTCTTGAAATATATAAAAGAAGAGAGTGTAAATAAAAATAGAAAGTAATAATAAAACCTCCGTCTTTAAAAGAGTACAAACAAATATGTTTTTAGAAAACAAGAATATTCTCTGTTTTTTTTTTAAGAAAAAATATTATTTTGATTTTTAAATGTTCAAAATAAGTAGTTGTATTTATTTGAATTACAATTAGCCAAAATGAGCTTTGCGAGTTTTTTTGCTTCCAAAAAGTTCGATAACTGCATCAAAGTATAACTTACTTGTAAGAAGCAAATTATAAAGTTAATCATTGACACGTTGAACGTAAAACATTTTTACATTCAACACATTTACTCCCAAGTTTTTTAGATATTTATTAATAATTTGCGAGGTTAGAATTATTTTGGTCCAAATCTCCACATTTTTGAGTTTTGAGATAAAATTATTTAAAAAATAAAAATTTTAGGAGACGGCAAAAGATTTTTGTTACTTATGTTTTCTCCGAAACTTTTTTGATTTTAACTTTTTTGATTTTAACTTTAGGTCTTAATATATTAGAAAAACATTATTTTAAGGTACATGACACAATCAATAACTCGATTTTTTCAAAACGTGGAGAAAGAACAAAATAATTCTAACCTCCCGAATTGTCTGACGTTTTTAATGTATTTTCGAGTAATTTCGAATAAAGTTTTTAAAAAATTTTCACGTTTGTGAAAGTATATATAAAAAAAAAATATATATAAAAAAAAAAAGCAAAAGCTTGCATGAATAAATATTAAAACGTATTCTAATCTTTCACCAAAATAAATTATAGTAATTCGAACTTAATGTAAAAAGTCAGTCAAAAAAAAATACTCAAAAACTCGATAAGTTTTATTCGGTTAAATTTGCTCAAAACAAAATGTTATTAGTCCAAAGGTTCGTCACCTGGTTTCTACTGATGTAATTGACACATTTCCACTGATTGACACAAAAGGGCTCAAATAGTGCAAAAAAAAAAAAGAAAATTTTACAATCTGTAATCATCACCAGCTTCATTTAAAAAAAAATTGAAACTCTTTTTTGTTTATTTTCTCACTAAGATAAGTGAGGAAATAAACAAAAAACGTATTTAAAAAAAATAATAATAATAAAAATAAAATGTTTTAAATGCACTTTTTTTAATTAACTATTAATTTATATTTTAAGCACTTTTTTTGGCAATAAGTTTACATTTATTTAAAATTTAATTCTAGTTGTTTCTCAATAATAAGAGGTCATCAACTAAAGTCAAAAACTTTTTAAATTTAAAACCTTCACATCTAAAGTTATATCTCTGGCTTGCAGAACTGTGTGATGGTTTTTAAAACTTTAAACTAGGTGCTCGCGAGTATGATGCACTCCAATGAACGCAAGTATTTTTCAATGTTTTTGATATATGATCGAGTTTCGGCAGTCAGATTTAGCTTCTTTAAGTTTTGCGTAGCACTCTATAAACCAGGAATATGTTCTGCAAAAGGTTTAACACTGTCAATCCTAGCTGACTAACGTGTATTTGACATGCTATGCAAGGAGCATCAAACGTTTTCTTATAAAATTTGTCATCTTTGCGGGCTAGAGCTGAACATGTTATAACTCTTATGCGCAACATCGAAGAAGTTTATAACCTCTGCACAGCACTCTGTGGCATAGACATAGATTTAAGCTATTACAAGCACATGGAGATTAAATTGACAATGGGCTCTGTTTAATAATGTCTAGTTGAGCTCCCTTATACTCGTCACTCAAGTTGTCATAACCTTGACTGCGACAATCTACCTTTGTACATTGTGTTTTTTAAAAACACTGCAAATTAATTTAGCAATTGCTTTTCCCATTTTCTGATTAAAATCAACGAACTCTAGAAATCGCTCTTGAACTTCGTAGAAAATATTTTCTTTTTTTAAATAAACATAACGCAATATAAATACAGTTTGTTCCATATGTGCTGAATTAAGGCTTGCATCAACAAGTGTTGAATAATATCTTGCTGCTTCTCGTTCACTGAGAAAAACGTTTAATACTTTTTGGCACACCACTTTAAAAACTTTCATTTTGAATTTCAGGTGAAATTTTTATTTTGAATTTCAGGTGAAACTTTCATTTTTTCATTTTTCATTTTCAGAAATTTTTCATTTCAGATAAAACTTTCATTTTGAATTTCATGTGAAAAGTAATTTATTTGTTGTATTCTCTTCAATTTCTGCGACTTCATAACTTTGTTCAGATGTTCTCTAAAGATAAAATCATAATAGCTCATCGATTCTAAAATGCCCAAAAAATTGTCGTTTGCTACAACGCCAACTAAATCACTTGTTTCTCTTAATTCCGAAACTCGTTTGGCTAGAAACAGTGTGACATCTAAAATTGGTGAAGTCCCTGTTTCCAATGTGATGCCTAATTTTTAATGTTGTGCATAAGCATAATATTGACAATGGAACCAGAGTCAATACTGTTTTCCGATTGCCGCCATTTTCCGCCATTTGCATTTAGTATAACAATATTTATAGTTGCTGCTGTTTTGATGCTCAGGATTTTTATCGTGCAATTTTTTCCATTTTCTTTAAAAACAATACCCAAATATAGTGATTAAGCGTGAGTCTAAAAAGTCTAAAACTTTTTAGACTTTTTTGGGCATTTTAGAATCAACTATAAATTAGCTTCTACATTATTATATTGATTTTCTAAATCTTTCTCTTTTGAAGACCTTGAAAATCCATAACTTTGAAATAGAGATTATTTTGCCTTTTTTGAGCTTTAGATTTGTGATGGTAGTTCATTTTTTATTTGAATACTAAATACGATTTTATATTTATTAGCATTAATTATCATTTCAGTAAATAAAACAATTTGTGTATGATCGATATGTATCGATATATCGCATAAATCGATGCATTAAAAAGCAATATATGCAACAAGTTTTTTAAAACATTAGCGAAGCGAGGGAAGATCGCCGAGTAAATGGCTCCGGGCGCGAAGGCTTCAATGGGCCCAAAAAAGTTGAGGAGCAAAAAATAAAAAAGACAATTTCAACATAAAAAGTTCTAATGAATCCTGGTAGTAAGTTTTCCAGATTTATATATATATACATATATATATATATATATATATATATATATATATATATATATATATATATATATATATATATATATATATATATATATATATATATATATATATATATATATATATATATATATATTGCCACTTTAAATATTGAGCTTCACATATTGCTGATTTTGTTAATGAGAACTTATCCTGGCTTCCTCAAATAAGATATATTCAATCTAAAATGATGTATCAAGTTTGTTCGTTTATAAAAAGGTCTCGAAATAATATATTTTGGATTAATTCATTGCTTTATCAGCTATGCAAATGTATCATGGGCAAGTAATTAACCATCAAAACTTTTTGATGGTTAATTACTTGCCTAAAAAAAATTTTTAGATTAAAAAAACATGCGTGCAGAATTATTTACTCAAAGGTAAGTGTGAACACGCTAAACCTATAACGAATGATATGAAAATGATAGGTAATTATGAAATAAATATCTATCAGCATTTAATATTTATGTATCAATTCAACAATTATCTCTCTCCTGAAAATTTTAACAATGAAAACTATTATCAAAGAACAAATATAAGTAACACATAGAAACTGCCTCAAAACTTTTATAAATATATTGAGTAAAGCATTGCATATCTATTAAAAAGGATTTAAATTTAAGTTTTAAATCAAAAAAGAAATCAAAGTTTGAGAATCATTTTGAGCTTGAGTAACTCTAAAGTTATTTAATTCGATTTTTTATTTTTATTTGGTTTACTGATAAGCGCAGCAGTTTATGATCGTTAGGGTTATTAATATTATATCTATGTTTTATTGAAAGTATATATAGTATCTTGGAAAAGATTGCGATGACGTATTGTCATCTTCATCTTCTTTAACCCTCTGTCTGTTTAATTCTTTATTTTATAAAGATCATTGTAATAAGAAAAGTTTGTATTTTATATTGTATATACAAAAACGGTGCTTGTTGACAAGATTTTACTGTCTTCTTAATTTTACGGGAATATTTTTACTTGAATTTTTTATTTTTGTTAAACAACATAATAAATGAAATACAAATAAAGTGTATTTAAAATAGATCTTGTTTTATTTTCAATTCTAACTTTTGTCTTCTATTAATTCTGTTCAATTTTAGTGATAAATGTAATTTATACTTTTTAATTTAATAAGAGAGTTTTGTCCGTAGAATAAAAAAATACTTACTTAAATTAGTTTTACACGGCAAGTTAATTTACAGATCTAAATATCGCTTTTAAAATATCAAAGACTTAGTAGACCTTACTTAGTTCATAAAATTAGATGGTTTTAGTTCATAAGAAAAATCTCTCTAAAATGATTTTCATTGTTCTAAAAGTGTGAAATAAGTTTTTTCCAATGATGCAATTAAAAAAATAAAAAAATTTGTCCACATTAATTTTTAGGGTTTTAAATACATATTATTTAAGGTATTTTACTTGTGTCGCCATATTAGTTTCATAACTTCTCAACATTTGGTAATTTTTAAATAGCTGATATTTTATCCATATTATATAAGTACCACATTATATTTGTACGTAGAACCTTTAGAAAAAATAACAATAGTGAAAAATTTTTTGTTATGGAGGTATGACCCTACAAAAAAACAATAAAATTTTATGGTGTTAAATATTTTTTTTTTTTTTTTTTTATCATAATAATTCTTTACAATAAAATATAATGTACATAAAAGAATGATTGAAGGACTTCTAGAAGATTATATAGATCTTATCACGAAACCCTGTACAATTTATAAACAATATTTAAATAATATAAATTTATAATTTCCGTTGTCAAGTTATATGGATTACAGTAAAGTTAACAAAATTAAAATAAAAATTAAAAATATATAATCGTTAGAAATAAATAAAGATGTTTTCTAGAGAAAAAATATTTTCTTTTAATTTTTGTTCGAAATAATTAAGTCAAATTAACAGAAAAATCTATATTAGGTATAACTATTTCGTTCCATACATATGGACCACGATAAGAAGTACAAAATTGAGTATACTTATTCCGACAAAAAGGGGCATTAAGATTATTATCAGTACGTAAATCATACTTATTTTTGGGTTTTATTACACAAAGATTTTTAAATACACAAGGAGATTGATGTGGCAATTAATAAAGGAACGGTATAGCTGCGTTAGTTGCTCTTTGTTTAATGTCTCTAGCTTTATATATAATGCCAATAGATTTGAATCTTTTGAGAAAGTACTGTCAATATGATTTTTCCAAGATAAATTTTCATCAATTACACTCCTAAAAACTTTACAACTCCCGACGGGCATTTTTTTGAAAAAGTTACGATCTAAATGTATTTTAAATGTCTTTTAAACGTCTTTTAAACATTATCCCAGTAAGCACAAAGACGTTTAAAAGACGTTTTAAAGATGTCTTTAAGGAGGTCTAAAATGCGCACTTGTAGACGTCTAGATCATAAGGCTAAAAGACGTCTAAATGAAGACGTCTTTATAAAAACACGTTATAGACGTATGTTAGATGTTTTTTTCAAAGTAAATTAAAGTACATGACGTAACATTTTCGCGCAGTATGTGGTATATATTCATTGTATTTATAACGTCATATATTGTTATAATTTTGTATATACAAAATATACTTAATAACCAGTAATCAAAATAATATTGCTGTAATCACCACCAGCGGTTGATGCATCAAAGATGAAAATAATAAATAACAATAACAAATATATATCAAAACAGCATTTAAAATTTTTAAAACTTACCTTTAGTTATAGTAATATTTAACATACTTATTGCTAGCTAATTTTTGACCGCATACTTGACTTATTATATGGCTTGTGGGTGTATAAAAACTAAAAGTACTGATATTTAACTTATATATTATTCTTGCCATTTTCACTTATTATCATGATCAGTCAACTATCTATTAAAAAAGCAAAATAATTATTAATAAAAAAAAGATATATTATTATTATAGCAATTATTTTAGTGATTCCTGTGACAACAATTTTAGCAATTGTGTAAAAAAGTAATTTAATTTAAAGTAATTTACACTTAAAACTTGAACAAATTATTGAAAATAATAAAAACTATGTTTTTACTTTGAATATACGACATCTACTTAACGCGTAATGACAAAGCCGTCAAAAAGAAGTCATAATGACATATTTATAAACAGGTCTCAGAAAAGACGTCTTTTAGCTTTGATCTAGACGTCTTTTAATGCGTATTTTAGACTATTTATTACGCGTCTTTTAAACGTAATTTTAAACTTTAAAAAGACGCATTTTAAACGTCATGTTAAAATCGCATTTATTAAAGACGTCTAGAAGATGTCTTAAAAAAAGATATCTTCTAGACGTTTTGTTAACGCTTAAATAGACGCCTTTTAAACGTCATTTTAAAAACGCCTTTATAAAAGACGTCTAGAAGATGTCTTTAAAACGTCTATAAAAGTGCGTCTTTACCTAGACTAGTTTTAGACGTCTATAAGTGTCTAAAATGCGTCTTGTGCTTACTGGGATTGTTTAAAAGACGTTTAAAAGACATTTAAAACAGATTTAGAACGTAACTTTTAAAAACAAATGCCCGTTGAACTGTTTATCTTTTAATAACGATATTGTCAATAAAAAGGTCAGGCATTACAATTTGCAATCTTTTTTTTTTTTTGAGCGTGGATTGAAAAGTGATAGTTTTGTCAATGTTTATTTATTTTAAACCAAAAAGAAACTTTTTCAAGCTCGTTTGTCATGTTATTGAAAAGTATATTTGTATTTATATGCGATAAAAATCTGTTTGCGTCATCAGCAAAGATTATTGATGTTAAGTTTGAGGTTTTATTAAGGTCATTAATATATCTTGAAAAGAGAAGTGGTCCAAGTATGGATCCTTGCGGAACACCGCATGTAGTATTCATTAAAATCAGAGAGTCAGAGTTTTCATTGTAAACATATTGTTTGCGATTAGTTAAATAGCTTTTGAACCAGTTTAATGTTTTATCTATTATACCATAAGATACTAGTTTTTTACAAAGATCTCGCGATCAACAGTGTCAAAAGCCTTGAACAGGTCTATAAAAATTGACCGTTTATGTAAATTAACCGTCTATGTAAATTGACCGTTTTTAAAAGATTCGGAGATGTTGCGTGTAAGTTTGAGAATAGCGTGCTCAGTTGAATTGTTCCTTTTAAACCCAAATTGATTATCATAAAGCAATTTATTGTCAATTAGGTATGTATAGATTCGGTTATACATTATCCTATCAATAATTTTTGAAAAAAATGTAAGAATTGAAATAGGGCGATAGTTATTCATATTAATATGTTTGCCGATCTTGAAAACAGGAATTATCTTTGCTATCTTTAGATGATCTGGAAAAGATCGTTGAATTATTGATGCTCTAAATATTTTATAAAGAATGTTTTTGATGACGTCGTAAGAGTCGATTATAATATTTCCATTAATGCCATCATATCCTGTTGCTATACTTTTTTTTTATGATTTAAAAGCATCATCAAATTCGTTATAAGTTAACTCAGTATAATTTATTTTTGAATTACTGAGATTTTGTGCATCATTGACGTGTTTATCGTTTATATATGGAATACTGTTAGATAGTTTTGTTCCTATAGTTGTAAAATGTTTTATTTAATTCGATTGCAATATCATTTGATTTAGTTAATATAGTTTTTCCAATTTTCAATGTATGTGGTAGCGAAGTAGCATTACTTTTTATTTTCCCTGTGATTTCTTTTATTTTATTTGCCATACGCATTTTGAATTACGTTTGTATTTGTTAAGTCAGAATAGTTTTTTTTTGGCGTTTTTTTGAAGTTTTTCAAATAGGTTTTTGTAGGTTTGGTAATTTATTTTGTGTTTTTCGGATTTAGATTTTAAGTACTTAACGTATAGTTTTTTGCTTGATTTTTGAAGATTTTTTAAGACCTTTAGAAATCCAAGGAGATAATATGTCTTTTGTTTTTAGAATTATTTCACAAAAGGGAAAATTAACATCATAGACTTCATAGAATATTTTTAAAAAAGTACTGTATATTATGTTTATATCTGAATTGATATGGTTCCAGTCTATTAATCAATAACCATATCAAATTGATATGGTTCCAGTCTATTAATGAAAGTTGTTTTTTAAAGGAGATTAAATTTTTTTGTTGTTGTATATATATATTTTTTTTTTCCATTGCTTAATCGTTTAGAATCTATGCTTATAGAAAAAAATACAGGAAAATGGTCGAAGACTTTGTTTTTAATTTTTCCCTTTTTCAGTGATTTGTTAAAAAAATTAGTAGTTAAAATATTGTCAATTAATGGCGATAAGGAGTTTGTAATTTTAGTCGGTCGGTTGATTATCGATATTGCCCCCTTTTCGAACGAGTTGTTATAGAAAGTTTGAATATTTTCATTTTTGTAATAATCAAAGCAGTTTGGGTTAAAATCTCCAATTAGATAATTTCTTTTCTTTTCTAGGTTAGTTTTTTCTAAAATATTTTTTGTAAAAATTTGCAAAAGTTTTCAGTTTTACCAGTTGGTGGCCTGAAGCAACAGCTTATTAACAGGTTTTTTAATTTCTTATTCATCAGTTCAATTGTTAAAATCTCATTATTTACATCAAAAACACTTATATCGCGTCGAAGTTTATACAATAGATTATTTTTTTACAAAAAAAAGAACTCTTCCACGCCTATTATTGTTTCGCTCTAAAAAAATCGGATTAAAACCAGGTCGTTGGAGGTTTGAATTATTTTCAAAATCAGAAAGTGAGCACCATGTTTCAGTTACACATATTAAGTTAAAAGCCTTATCAGTTTTACAAACAATATTTAAGAAGTTTTCATAATTCTTTTTTACGCTTCTAATGTTTATATGGATTACATTTAAATTATCATTATTACTCTCATCAAATTTTAAAATTTTTTTGATTTCATTTGGGTATAAATAAGTGCATTCAAATTCAGGTGTGTTAATTTTGTTAAAATAATTTAAATCTGGATCAGTGCTTTTATTGAAGTTGTAATTATTAACTTGAAAAAAGTTCATTTTAGTGTTAACAGCTCAAAAAGCATGTATAAACATTTAAAAATCACGTGAATTTAGTTTGTTGTAGAAAACTTTAGCATTCTTACCCTTAGACCTTGATTCTTTTGCCTCTATAAACAGCTTTTCTCTTATCTCGATTGTCCGTTCGCTGAAATCTTCGTTTATAAAGATTTGTTGATTCTACAATTTTAGTTTAATGTAGTTTTATAATAAGGGATCTGTTTTTATGTTTTTCTTTTTTACTCTATGTGCTCTTTCAATAGCGACATCATGTTTTAAACCAAGCTTAGACTTAATAAGTTCTTGTATTTTGTTTTCACTGTCTTTCTAACCTTCATTATCACTTTCTTTTATGCAAATCTTAAATTCTTTCTCCTACTCCGATCTTCGAGTTCGAGTTTATCTTCGAGTTCCGATCTTCGAGTTCGAGTTTATCTTCGAGTTCCGATCTTCAAGTTCGAGTTTATCTTCGAGTTCGAGTTTATCTTCGAGTTCCGATCTTCGAGTTCGAGTTTATCTTCGAGTTCCGATCTTCGAGTTCGAGTTTATCTTCGAGTTCCGATCTTCAAGTTCGAGTTTATCTTCGAGTTCGAGTTTATCTTCGAGTTCGAGTTTATCTTCGAGTTCCGATCTTCGAGTTCGAGTTTATCTTCGAGTTCCGATCTTCGAGTTCGAGTTTATCTTCGAGTTCCGTTCTTCGAGTTTATCTTTTATAAAATCATCGTTTTCTAATTTTTTGTTACTATCATTTTCTTGGCGACATGAACTTTCTGCTTTTTTGATTTCAGCTAAATCTATAAGGATGTTTTCATATCTATCTCTTATAAACTCAACGGATTTCTTCAATTCAGTGACTTAGTTTTTTAATTTTTTATTGTCTTCTTGCACTACGCATAGCTTGTTTTCTAATCTTTCAATTTTTTCACTGAAAAGGTTAATAATTGTGTTCTCATGCACTTCAGGAAATTCTTTAATTTGTGTCATATTTAAATTTTTAGACATTTTCAGAAAATTTTAATAAACCTTTACAGCATAGAAAAAGTGCGTCCGTTCACCTTGATGTTGAGACGCTATTTTTTGAACTATAGACTAAACTCTATGCATGGTATAAATGTTGAACTAAAAAATTAGCAATCTGCACCTTTGATTTACGAAGAATCCACACTTTTAAGATACACTATCCTTTCATTGCAATAAATTTTATGGTGTTGAATTTGTGACGCTAATTGTTGAACTGTAGTCTAAATTCTAGGCCTGGCATAAAAGTTATATTAAATAATTTGCAATATGCACCTTTGGTTTACTAAGAAACGTTTTTAAAATATTTTACTCTTCGATTGCAAAAATAAAAGACCCCCAAAATATGATTATAGCTAAAGATATTTAAATTTGGGTAAGCCTTACAAAAAATACCATAAAATCTGAAAAAACAAACATTTTGAAACTTTTGCGATATTCATGAAATATATTTAACTACATACTGACAGAATTTATCAAAGTCTGAGATGCTCGATTGATAATAATATAGTTTCAATATACTATCATTTTTTCATTTCCTATAACTGGTAGTTCTTGTTGAGGCTACGAAAACTTGATTAGTCTATCCACTAAAACCCAGGGCATTTTTGTCTCAGATAGCATGAGAAACCTATCCACTATAACCCAGGGTAACAATGACATAAGTAATCTCTCCACTATAACCTGGGATATTTTTGTCTCAGATAGAACCAGCAATGCAATTAAAGAGCATAGCTCATATAATTTACGCTTAAAAAAATGCTACAGTTTTAAAATTACCTCAAAATAGTAAAATATTTTACTGCAATAATCTGAAAAAATGTTTTAAATTAATAATGGTGATCAATTTCTTGCATTGTCAAATACGCCTTCTTGTATTTCAGCCACTTCTTGTATTTATAAAAGCAAATTATTTAAAAAACAAAAACTATCTATTAAATTTATCTAGTAAATTTTTTGTGCGACAACAGATTGTAATAAAATAACAACAATCAATACTACAACAGTTAGTCAGTTGTTCATAATGTTGAATAGCTCATAGAGTACATTATGTTATATTGAGCAACTTAAGTAAAATTCAAATACTTATAAAAATAATTATAATGGATCCACAATTTTTACGAAAAAACAATTTTTAGGGATTACATCTCATGGTACACTTAGATATTTGGGCACCCAAAATATTTTTTTTAAGACACAGAGGTTTTAAATAGCGAAAGTTCTCAAATTACTTAGACCACATGATAATATTATCCAGACTACTTTATAGCATGAACACTTCTAAATAACTCAAAAAAACAATATTATTTAAGAAAAGAAATGCAAACCTGACAATTAGAACTATTTAGGGAAATATAAGGATTCGTTTTTAACAAAACTTACCATTAGAAGATCAAATTTTAGGCCGCATTTTACAAAAACAATACTACTTTGTTTACGCCAAAAAATTAATTCTGTTTTTTTAATTTTATCAACTCATCAAATAAAATTAGTGTATAAATATAAAGTTAAATGTAAAAGGGTGTCAATTAAGCTGTTAGCATGGTTTTAAATTTCAAATCAAATAAAAGACTATCAAGTAACAGATTTAATTTAGAAACAAATTTTCTATTAATTTTTTCTTTATTTAACTAGTTCCAGAGAAGCAAAGAAAATTTGGATTACAGTTAATTAGAACATAGTTGTTTAAGTGTCGCATGTTCTTATCACATTTTTTATTAAATTATTGTATCTAAACAAGTATTTTTATTTATTTAAGTAAATTAAATCATACACACTAACACACACACACACACACACACACACACACACACACTCTAACATTGCTCAGCACAGCACAATGTAAATTGCTCTTTAAATACACTTTAAACCACTCAAAAATATCTGATGCCTGAATTTTTAAATTTTGTTTAGTGTATAAAGATTAAAAATAAAAGGTATGCAAATGTTTTTAAAAATATTGTTTTTCGAATGAATTTGAAGATTTAACATTATTACTTCAATTATTAATTTAACACACATAAGTAGCAATTCTTACCGAACAAGGGGTCTAAAAAATAAGGTGTTTTTTTTTCTGATGAAAGAATATTTTGATTCAATATTTGCTGTTTTTAGATTTTGATATATTTCAAAAAGAATTAGGTAATTGAAATGAATGTTTGTTTTAAAATATTTTGTTTGACATTATTTTAATATAAATGTTATATTTTCCAAAAAAATGTGTTTTAAAGTGAAAAGAATTGAATTTTCCATTTTTATATGATACTTTTTCTTTAGATTTGGATTTGATAAAGAAAGAAGTCGGTAATAAAAAAAATAACTTTCTTTAAAAAGTTTCTTTATGGCATTTATAATTTTTTTAAATTTTTTTTCTGATCCATTTTCATTTTTCTTTAGAAAAGAAAACTGAAACTTGGTATAAAACAAATATTTTAAAACTCAATAATGAACTTATTTTCCAAAAATGTTTTACAGTCATTATTTTATTTACTTTTTTTAGCTGGAAGAAAGAATCAAATTAAGTAATGTTATTCTTTATTGTCTTTTATGATTAATAATTTTGTTTTATGATAAGTTATGCAATTTATCAAAAGCAAAAAATTTATTTGTCCATTAACTGAAAATTCATAATAAATATATTTTATTTCTCTCAATAGTGGCAGCAAAAAAGGAATTAGGTATTTATTCATTTTTTTTGTCTTCGAAATTATCTAAATTATAATTTGTTCAATAAATGTAATGTCTTATTTAAATATTCTTAATTACGTACAAAAATTTCTATTCTGCTTACATATTTTCTAGACGGTCTTAACGCTTACTTTTCACCACTTCTGAACAAAACAACTTTGTCAGACATAATGCAGCAAACGGCATGGTAAAAAAAAATATTATTTTGGTGTGTGTATTTAGCACATATAGATGTCATTATATGTTGAGTTTCATAGTTTTTACTTGAAGTTTTGCAAGGTTTTTTTTTGTCGTAACGAAAAATCCAATGCTTAAAAACAAGAAATATAACGACACAATCAATAATGTAAAAAAATTATAAATAATTATTAACAACCATATAAAATATGTTTAAAAAAGTGCAATAAATCATTTTCAATAAAAGTTTTCAATTATGGATATACGGTAAAATGCAATAAAAGTTTTCAAATATGGATATACGGTAAGATTTTTAACACTACCCAACAGGACGGTAAATAATCGTCAAAACACCTTTGTACGACCCTTGGAACTTTAAAACCATACTATGGTATGATAAAATGATTTTTTTAAAGTTTTTGCTTAAAAGTATTTTATAATAGTTTTGGAGTTTAGCATGTGTCATAACTTTTTCGTTTTTTTTAATATATATATATATATATATATATATATATATATATATATATATATATATATATATATATATATATATATATATATATATATATATATATATATATATATATATATATATATATATATATATATATATATATATATATAGTATTGGACAAAACATTTGCAACCAACATGGAACAATGCTAAAAAGTGTTCCAAATTTTACGTCTTAAAAACGAAACGAACTATACTACCACATCAAACAGTTCTGGAGTCATAGCATGCCATGACATGAGCAATCAGCTGACAGGTGACAGCACACAGACAGAATTTCGTTGACAAGTGCCATTTTGCAGCAGAAAAAACAAGTGCAACTTTTTTGGTTTGTTTCATTTTCTTAAGTCTGGTTCGTGTCATTGTCACGGAAATTTTTTAATAATTAAAGGAAGTATCCATATGTTTATAGAAGCATGCAGAAGCTTCCAGAAGAAGCATCTGGAAACATCCAGAAGTATCCAGAAACATTCAGAAGCATCGAAAAAAAGCATCAAGAATCTTTGAGAACAGCTTCACACAGGTTTATTTTACTATATAGGAGACATGTAAACCGACATGTAATTCAGTCAGTATATGGAAGTCAATTAGTCAGTATTACGAAGACAGTTTATCGAAGTGAGTTTTATCAAAGTGTTTTATCGAAGAACATCAATACAAGAAGTGAAATACAACAAGTGTTTTGTTACATCAATAAAGTCCACATCCAACCAAGACGTTGTATTCCACAGAGCATTATTGTATCATCACAAGGTAAATGTAACACGGTAAGCCTTGAGAAGCGTGGTTATTTATTTTTATTTTTTTTTATGGCTTCAAGTGCAAAATTAGCTCCTGACAGTCTTGGATTGGAACTTAGAAAGAAAATTATTGGCGATTACGTAAGTGGAATGTCAAAAAAAAGTATTAGTGATAAATATCGCGTGAAAAAATGGACCGTATCCATACTGATAAGGTCCATTTTGTCTCAAATATCGTTCTACGGGGAGGTTGGCAGCAGATAAGAAAGGTGGAAGACCGCGTTCCACCACTTCTAGAGAGGATTCTATGATCGTCAGATCCGTCAAGAAGGATCCCTGGATATCATCAGTCGAGTTGCAAAAGCAAATAGAGCTGCCTGTATCGGACCGAACAATCAGACGACGTGCTGTTGAAGCCGGATTGTTTTCTCGACTCCCTGCAAAGAAACCGCTGATTTCACTAAAGAACCAGAAGAAAAGACTCCTGTTTGCTGCATCTCATATTGACTGGAATGTGCAGAAAGGGCGAACTGTCCTGTTCAGTGATGAATTGAAGTTCAACATCATTGGGAGCATTTGCCGTGTAAGTCGACCGGCCGGAAAACGCCTCGATTTACGTTAATTTTATAAAATTTTTAAAAATTAAAAAAATTATTAAAGTAAGGCGAAACTAAATTGCAAATCTTCTGCTTAAAAAAAACTCCTATGATATATTAATTTATATAAAATTCCTATTATATCCAAGGTACTTCTTTGCACGGTTGAAGAAGTTTTTCAAATTGGTATGTCTATAACATTTGCGAGCATGTAAATCACGATGTCGCATGCATTGTTCGTTTCTGCATGGTTTTTCATATGGAAATTTAGAAAATAATGAGCTAATTTTAACTTGTAACTGTGTTTTTAAAAATAAATAAAATTTGTTGTACACAATTTTTCCTTTTTTATCATTTTTCACGCAACTTTAAGAAGTTATGCAATCTAAAGCGTTGTTGAAATCAGGATTGCTGATATTTTTACTTGTTGAGCAATTAGAAAAGTTATTATCTTGAGTTGAAAAACTCACTAATATTAATTTTAATAGATTATTTATGATTTTTGAAAAATAAACTTTTCTTGGAATAATGCAAATAGTTACAAAACTAAATGTAAATTTAATTTTTCGATTAACTAATGAATATAAAGTTTAATGTAGTTTTTTGATGAGGGGTCGTCCATAAAATACGTCACGCAATTTTTGACCCTTTTTAACCCTCTCTCCCCTCCCCACCTCCTCACCTTTGTCACAAGAAGCAAGTTGTAACAAAAGCACCAAGCCCCTCCCCCTTGAGTATAGCCAGTTTTGATTTTTTTTTTGTAATGAAATGATTTTGAGTCATTACGTTACGCTATGACCCAAATATACTTGGGTCATTACGTTACGCTATGACCCCCTTACTTATACTTTGTTTCAAACCGAATTTAAATGTATTTCAATCATCTGTTCTTACCGCTCTTTTATTTAATTTCTGCACAATCTTACTTACTAAAGTGCAAATAGATATTTATTAGGTAAATTCTATATGCAAAACGGTTTACGCTATGACCCAAAGTATATTTGGGTCATAGCGTAACGTAATGACCCAAAATCATTTCATTACAAAAAAAAAATCAAACTGGCTATACTCAAGGTTAACAATTTTGATATCAACTTTTTCTGTAATTGATGGAAGTTGAAAATGCGCTTTTTAATTTTTTCTTTCTTGCAATTGGTGAATATTAAAAAAGCAACAAGAATTTAATTTTTGTTAGCATTTTAACATATAAATAAATTTGCAGAAAAAATAAATTCATTTAGGTAACAAACACTTGCATGCACACACCATGCAATTTTTGACATTTATAGCAATCGCTTCTGACTCGCTGGTAACCATTTTAATTTACCTTAATTTTATTGTTTTTTTACAGTATAATATTAGTTTTGAAAACTCAGACAAAAGAAAATTTCTAATTTTGGCAACTCTAAACTTCAAAGCCCACTTTATGGACTTACAGTATTAGATTACTTAGTGTTACATTTTATTAAAAAAATAACACTTTTTTGAAATAAGCTAAACTTGATATATATTGCATCGACAAATTAACTTTTTATTGACAAAAATTAATGAAAAAGAACACATCAAGTTGTATGCACTACACCTTTTTTATAGAAGTAATCGTTTAGACAGTTTAATAAGATTTTTTTTTGCTAAAAGTCTTTTCACCAAACAGTTTTTTTCATCAAGATTTACTAAGTCATGACTCTAATAAGGTAATCACAAGCATTACTCTGATTGATGTGACGTGCAGCAAATCTTCATCATCCGCATCTTAGACTTCGTGTATAACTGTTTTTAGTGAATTATATAGATTTAACTACCATTTACTTTTGAATTTTACTTCTAAAAGATAACCATATAAAGAATACATAAAAATTGACAACACCTTTGCAAAATTTTATACAAGCTTAACACAAACACTCAAGTCTATAAAAAAAAATTAAAATAGATGTTTGCTCTATTGTTATAAATACTCTCGAGTCCTAGATAAAAAAAAGGTTTATTAATTTTTGGGAAATTTTCCCACCCACCCTTAGCCTAATAAGACACACACACACACACACCCTCAAATTCTAACCCACTCTTTTATTACCTATTTATTTATACCTTTAATTTGCCTCTTTTGTATTAAGAAAACGAAAGTAGTTTTTTTTTTTTTTTTTTTTTTTTTTATAAGTTGATTAAGGTGCCCCAAGAAGTCCTTACGGTCTTATCACAGAGCACCGCGGAAGAGCATTTAATAGGAAGTTCACGCCTCCTTCCCAACCGATGTCGCAAAACTTGCCCAGAGGTGGGGTTTGAACCACGGATCTTACGTTTCTGAGGCAAGTGCGCTATAAAGTTATAAATTTAAAAATTTGAATAATAGATAGTGAAAGATTTTTAATTTAGTATAACAATAACATCAAACCTAATTAACATATTGTTTAACATGATCACAATCAATAACATGAGAGAGTTTAGAATGTAAAAGTATTGGCTTAGTAGTAGCGTGTAAGAAATTGTGTGTTGCTTTGTTATTGAAAATGTATAATAATACATGATAATTATTGCAAATGTATAATAATACATTTACAATAAATATTCTGAGTGTTACACACAGGTTAATTATTAAATGTAATAATGTAATAGGTAAATATAATAGGTAAGTGTATAATACACAGGGTAACTATTGTAAATGTATTACAATACATTTACATGAACAAAACATATTATTACACAATCAATGTGTGAATAAAACACACTGTATTTTATGAATTTAAGAAAATAAAAATTAATTAATAAAAATAAATAACATTTTTATTTACACATTGAATGTATAACAAAAAATAATATAATTTTATGTTTTACTCTCTGTACATGTTTTACTTAACACTCTCAGTATATGTTTTACTTAAGAATAATATACAAAATAAATTAACAAAGTTAGTAAACTATAATACTATAGACAAATTAAAAACAATAGCGGTAAATAAGATTTATGTAAATAAAACCTACAATCAAAGACTTACAGGAATGGCTCCCTAATTTGATTGGTCAAAATAAACGAGAAAAAGTGTTTTTCGGACTTCGTGAAACAAAATTTTTTCATCCAATCAAAATTGGTAGCCATTCCTGTATTTAACGGCTCCTATTGTTTTATAAATGTATCTAAATATGATTATATAAATATGATTATATAAGGTTATATATATATATATATATATATATATATATATATATATATATATATATATATATATATATATATATATATATATATATATATATATATATATATATATAAATTTTCATTAAACTGTATTTTTTTATTAAAACATTTTAAAAATTACATTTTTATACTTCAATCTACATCTTTTTTAAAAACATCTTCAGACGTTTTTAAAAAGGTAAGTGCAGATGTCTTAAAAAAGTTAGGTACATCATCAGAGCATAGGCGCATTGTCAGATCTGATGATGCACCTAGGCTCTGATGATGCACCTAAGCTCTTGTTTAAGAACCATTTTTTTAAGTATGATTTATTGTTAAATTGTTAATTATATTTATTGTTTATTATCAAAATTTTTATGTAGTAGCTAGATAGAACAAATATTTAACACTAAATTTTTCCAAAAAATAATTTTTATTCATTATATTTGTAAAAAACACTATTTAAATTTTTTCATAGTCAAAAAAATATATAATGTGTAGCCTACAACTAACTTTACTTAATTTTAAAAAGATAAAAAAAATTTATAAGTTTTAAAAAGTTTAAAACTTCTATGGATAGAGTGGAAGCATTAACTATTTCATCCAAAGTTTTCAATTAAAATACCATTAATTAATATACCATATTTAACAGGACTTTAACTTCCCAATTTACCAACTTGAGATAAATAGTGCAAGTACCATTTTGTTGACTGAATCTAAAAAAGGTTCTAACTTGCCGACTGAAGGTACAAGAAATTCAATTTTACCAAATGATGCTATAAAAATTTATTGGATAAGGCTTTAACTTTTGGTATATGAATTAAGATTAAACAACCTCCTCTATTTACCTCAAGCCATTGTTTTAATCCTCGTGTTGTATTAAAATATCTAAGAAGTTTATCAAAAATTTTTTTTTTTTTTAATCAATCATAATATATACAAAAAAACTCCCGCTAAATCCTAGTTGACAATAAATAAGTTCAGTTACCTTAGTCGGCAATTCAAAATGAATTTCATTTAAAAATGATATTTTATACATTATTTTTAGACTTTAGTTTTCGCTATCAATAATAAGAAATGGTTTAAAACCGTTTTGCATATAGAATTTACCTAATAAATATCTATTTGCACTTTAGTAAGTAAGATTGTGCAGAAATTAAATAAAAGAGCGGTAAGAACAGATACTTGAAATACATTTAAATTCGGTTTGAAACAAAGTATAATCAGTAGGGTGTGTCGATTTGATGACTAAAACCCAAAGTTTTTTAAAAAAGAAACTTTATAGTGAAATTATGGTATAATTTCATAAATGAAATGGAGTAATACTTTTAAAAATTAATTAAATTAGGCGGTAGCTACATTTTTTTGGGTTTTTATGTATTTAATTTGCTAATATTTTCAAAATCGTTAAAACAATGACGTATTTCGTTTAAAACGTTTTTTATTTTTAAAAATTTAACTTTAAGCGGAAGAAATTTATATCGGACCTATTAGGAGATATTTTCAAAACTTATACGTTTAGCTTAATAAAAATAAAATTACTTGGGTTATTGAAAAATTATATTTTAATAAAAATAATGGCATCAAAAATCACAAGAAATTTATCAGCTACTCACTTAAGTAGATCTGTTGGAAAAGAAAAACCCCTTTTACCATCTGAGCTACCAACTGCGAGGGACATTTTAAGATATGGATTATTTTTAAGAGACACCAGTGACCTTAATAAAAGAAACTGTCGATAAACTAGTTAACGATATTACTCTTGCTTTATATGTTCAATGGAAAAAAGCTAATTGCAAGTTTTTACATCCAATAATAACAAAAGAATGTAGTAATAAAGCTAAATTGAAGTATTTGTGGGAAATTGCAGTTAAAGTTAGCCTTGGAATCTAAGGCTAACTTTAACTGCAGTTTCCCACAATTCAGTTTAGCTTTAATACTACATTCTTTTGTAGTATTGTAGTATTATTTGTAAGTTTGTCAATTTTTGGAAAAAAACTATCCAAGTTAAATTTTATTCCAAAAATTGACGAACATGTTGATATTTTATGCAGGTATTTAATGTATGTGTGTACGCGAAATGTATGTGTGTACGCGAAATGTATGTGTGTACGCGAAAAACAAAATTCCTGTTATAGAACTCAGCTTTATCAAGTCACAGAGAGCCAAAATTGGAAGTTTTGCCCATTACTATATTATATATACATGGATTGTCGAATTTATTGTAGGTGCTTATATTCCAAACTGGTTTAACATAAAAGTTTAATCATGTTGGGTTGAGGGACCAAGACACGTTTTATACCAATTAGAACTCCTCAGAAGCCAGAGGAAACCAGTTTTTGATATTGTAATGCCCACAATTAAAAGATCAGCTTGGTATGCACACTCAGAAGCTGTTTTACAAGCTATGATATGCAGGAAATTATTCTTAAGCTTCGTGAAAAAAATCTCGAGCAAACTAATACTTGTGTTTATAACCATAGACATCGAAGAACACCGGATATTAACATTGATGCTAAAGATCTTCTTAGTTTGATAGACTGGAGCTATAATATAACAGAACCACCTTTGACATGCAATTTTATATCTTCCGATATTAAAGATTTAGTTAATAACCCGATAGTTATTCGCCATTGAAGTTCACATACATAATCAGTTGAGAAGTGTGTACAGCTTGTCACAGAAGCTGCAGGACATGTCCACACATCAGAAAGAAGAGAAGCTTACATAAGAGCTCAATTCATTAGCAGAGAGTTGATGTCTGCTAATAGGAGCAAGAAAGACATGATGGAATTTCTAGGCTTTATTTAAATAATATAGTGATTTTTTAATTATTATTTTTTGTTAAACATAAAAAGTATAACATTTTGTTGTTGTTTTAATATTCAACCTATATGTTTTATAATATTATATTTAATAAACACTTAATATTTAATAGATTACTTATTATTTTAATAATAAGTACCCTATTAAATATTATGTTTTATGACAATTAATATTATTATAATTACTTATAATAATATTAATTGTCATAACAATTTTTATTTTTATAGACAAAAATATATTTTATGCCTAAAATTTATTTTATGAAAAAGCTTGTGTTATAAGAATTACAAAAATCATTGGGCTTTCTAACAATAGGGTGCCAAACCTCCTCAAGTGTAAAAAGTGTTATTTTTCTTAATAAAATCTTAATATTTTTTAAATATAACTTTTTTGAAATCAATTTTTTTTAAATGACACACCCTAATAATCAGATATAGATGCGACTACATTATCCGTTACTGGTTTTATTTATGGGTTAATACAGGTCTTTTATCTGTTTTCTGAACAATATTACTAAATATTTATTTTGTTAGAAACTACAATGAATATAAATAAAAACAAAAAAAGAAAGTGAACAAAATTGGAAAGTCGCGTATGTAATGGCATACTTGATGATGACTTTAAAAAAAAACGTATGTATGTATGTATGTATGTATGTATACATACCATATCATATATGGTATAAAACATTAGTATGGACAGTAGTATGCCTCATCGTCAAGAGACTATCCTCCTCTAGGTTCTAGATTATATAAAATGTCTTATTTTTGCATTTTTTCTTTTTAAGCTATTTTTTCACTTTTCAAAACTTTTTACGTAGAATTTTTTACAGTTAAAAAAAAATTTTCAGTAAGAAGGGGCCTCCCACCCTAGATAAAAAAATGGATACGGGCTTCTATGAGTATCATTTTTTTACGGGTACAAAGAATGTTTTACATCTGTATTTTTTACAAGTGAAAAAACTATTTTACTCCTTTAAAAGTACAAAGAGAAAAAGACAGAGCCAGAACGACAACTTGTTCAACGACAGATATATTTCACTCTTCTAGACGCTGAGTGCGTACAATAGATGATGATTTTTTTTCTTTCGCTTGTTTAGATTAAACTAGAGCTTTTTTAACAACTTAGAGAGAGTGTATTGACAAATTAAAATTTTCTCCAGCAGGTATATAGACGCTCGAGAAGGACTTGATTATTAACGAGATCTTGAAGAGCATCTATCCAAAAATAACTATTATGCATTGCAAGTTCTCCGATCTCATGGCAAAGAAAACGGTGGTATCAATCTAATCGCTTAAATTGGATGTAGGTTGGCTTTTTTTTTGTTTATTAATTTTTCGTACTTGTCTGCTTATTTATATATGCCCGCTTGTCGCTCGTTGCAAAGTTGCAACATCTTTGCTTGTTCTGCTGGATTGTCAACTCGTTTACTCACGTAAACGAGTTGACAATCCAATCTTAAGGTTATAACTCTAAAAAAACGCAACCTATCAGAAGTTAATAAGAATAATCTTTCCAATAAACTAAAGCAAGAGACGTGGAATCAAGTTTTTAATTGTCATAATACAAATAAAGCCTTACATACTTTCTTAAACACATTTCTTGACATTTATAACGAAACGTGCCCAAACGAATTCAAAATAACTAAAAAAAAATCAATATTGAATCCTTGGAAACACGAACCATGGAAACACGAAACACGAACCTTGAAGAGCAAGGCCGCTGCTCGGAGAAACGAGTTGAGCGCGGTACTACCAGGGACGTGGTGAGGATCGAACTCGGATTCAATATTGTTTTTTTTTTTATTATTTTGAATTCATTCGGGCACGTTTCGTTATAAATGTCAAGAAATGTGTTTAAGAAAGTATGTAAGGCTTTATTTGTATTATGACAATTAAAAACTTGATTCCACGTCTCTTGCTTTAGTTTATTGGAAAGATTATTCTTATTAACTTCTGATAGGTTGCGTTTTTTTAGAGTTATAACCTTAAGATTGGATTGTCAACTCGTTTACGTGAGTAAACGAGTTGACAATCCAGCAGAACAAGCAAAGATGTTGCAACTTTGCAACGAGCGACAAGCGGGCATATATAAATAAGCAGACAAGTACGAAAAATTAATAAACAAAAAAAAAGCCAACCTACATCCAATTTAAGCGATTAGATTGATACCACCGTTTTCTTTGCCATGAGATCGGAGAACTTGCAATGCATAATAGTTATTTTTGGATAGATGCTCTTCAAGATCTCGTTAATAATCAAGTCCTTCTCGAGCGTCTATATACCTGCTGGAGAAAATTTTAATTTGTCAATACACTCTCTCTAAGTTGTTAAAAAAGCTCTAGTTTAATCTAAACAAGCGAAAGAAAAAAAATCATCATCTATTGTACGCACTCAGCGTCTAGAAGAGTGAAATATATCTGTCGTTGAACAAGTTGTCGTTCTGGCTCTGTCTTTTTCTCTTTGTACTTTTAAAGGAGTAAAATAGTTTTTTCACTTGTAAAAAATACAGATGTAAAACATTCTTTGTACCCGTAAAAAAATGATACTCATAGAAGCCCGTATCCATTTTTTTATCTAGGGTGGGAGGCCCCTTCTTACTGAAAATTTTTTTTTAACTGTAAAAAATTCTACGTAAAAAGTTTTGAAAAGTGAAAAAATAGCTTAAAAAGAAAAAATGCAAAAATAAGACATTTTATATAATCTAGAACCTAGAGGAGGATAGTCTCTTGACGATGAGGCATACTACTGTCCATACTAATGTTTTATACCATATATGATATGGTATGTATACATACATACATACATACATACATACGTTTTTTTTTAAAGTCATCATCAAGTATGCCATTACATACGCGACTTTCCAATTTTGTTCACTTTCTTTTTTTGTTTTTATTTATATTCATTGTAGTTTCTAACAAAATAAATATTTAGTAATATTGTTCAGAAAACAGATAAAAGACCTGTATTAACCCATAAATAAAACCAGTAACGGATAATGTAGTCGCATCTATATCTGATTATTAGGGTGTGTCATTTAAAAAAAATTGATTTCAAAAAAGTTATATTTAAAAAATATTAAGATTTTATTAAGAAAAATAACACTTTTTACACTTGAGGAGGTTTGGCACCCTATTGTTAGAAAGCCCAATGATTTTTGTAATTCTTATAACACAAGCTTTTTCATAAAATAAATTTTAGGCATAAAATATATTTTTGTCTATAAAAATAAAAATTGTTATGACAATTAATATTATTATAAGTAATTATAATAATATTAATTGTCATAAAACATAATATTTAATAGGGTACTTATTATTAAAATAATAAGTAATCTATTAAATATTAAGTGTTTATTAAATATAATATTATAAAACATATAGGTTGAATATTAAAACAACAACAAAATGTTATACTTTTTATGTTTAACAAAAAATAATAATTAAAAAATCACTATATTATTTAAATAAAGCCTAGAAATTCCATCATGTCTTTCTTGCTCCTATTAGCAGACATCAACTCTCTGCTAATGAATTGAGCTCTTATGTAAGCTTCTCTTCTTTCTGATGTGTGGACATGTCCTGCAGCTTCTGTGACAAGCTGTACACACTTCTCAACTGATTATGTATGTGAACTTCAATGGCGAATAACTATCGGGTTATTAACTAAATCTTTAATATCGGAAGATATAAAATTGCATGTCAAAGGTGGTTCTGTTATATTATAGCTCCAGTCTATCAAACTAAGAAGATCTTTAGCATCAATGTTAATATCCGGTGTTCTTCGATGTCTATGGTTATAAACACAAGTATTAGTTTGCTCGAGATTTTTTTCACGAAGCTTAAGAATAATTTCCTGCATATCATAGCTTGTAAAACAGCTTCTGAGTGTGCATACCAAGCTGATCTTTTAATTGTGGGCATTACAATATCAAAAACTGGTTTCCTCTGGCTTCTGAGGAGTTCTAATTGGTATAAAACGTGTCTTGGTCCCTCAACCCAACATGATTAAACTTTTATGTTAAACCAGTTTGGAATATAAGCACCTACAATAAATTCGACAATCCATGTATATATAATATAGTAATGGGCAAAACTTCCAATTTTGGCTCTCTGTGACTTGATAAAGCTGAGTTCTATAACAGGAATTTTGTTTTTCGCGTACACACATACATTTCGCGTACACACATACATTTCGCGTACACACATACATTAAATACCTGCATAAAATATCAACATGTTCGTCAATTTTTGGAATAAAATTTAACTTGGATAGTTTTTTTCCAAAAATTGACAAACTTACAAATAATACTACAATACTACAAAAGAATGTAGTATTAAAGCTAAACTGAATTGTGGGAAACTGCAGTTAAAGTTAGCCTTAGATTCCAAGGCTAACTTTAACTGCAATTTCCCACAAATACTTCAATTTAGCTTTATTACTACATTCTTTTGTTATTATTGGATGTAAAAACTTGCAATTAGCTTTTTTCCATTGAACATATAAAGCAAGAGTAATATCGTTAACTAGTTTATCGACAGTTTCTTTTATTAAGGTCACTGGTGTCTCTTAAAAATAATCCATATCTTAAAATGTCCCTCGCAGTTGGTAGCTCAGATGGTAAAAGGGGTTTTTCTTTTCCAACAGATCTACTTAAGTGAGTAGCTGATAAATTTCTTGTGATTTTTGATGCCATTATTTTTATTAAAATATAATTTTTCAATAACCCAAGTAATTTTATTTTTATTAAGCTAAACGTATAAGTTTTGAAAATATCTCCTAATAGGTCCGATATAAATTTCTTCCGCTTAAAGTTAAATTTTTAAAAATAAAAAACGTTTTAAACGAAATACGTCATTGTTTTAACGATTTTGAAAATATTAGCAAATTAAATACATAAAAACCCAAAAAAATGTAGCTACCGCCTAATTTAATTAATTTTTAAAAGTATTACTCCATTTCATTTATGAAATTATACCATAATTTCACTATAAAGTTTCTTTTTTAAAAAACTTTGGGTTTTAGTCATCAAATCGACACACCCTACTGATTATACTTTGTTTCAAACCGAATTTAAATGTATTTCAAGTATCTGTTCTTACCGCTCTTTTATTTAATTTCTGCACAATCTTACTTACTAAAGTGCAAATAGATATTTATTAGGTAAATTCTATATGCAAAACGGTTTTAAACCATTTCTTATTATTGATAGCGAAAACTAAAGTCTAAAAATAATGTATAAAATATCATTTTTAAATGAAATTCATTTTGAATTGCCGACTAAGGTAACTGAACTTATTTATTGTCAACTAGGATTTAGCGGGAGTTTTTTTGTATATATTATGATTGATTAAAAAAAAAAAAAATTTTTGATAAACTTCTTAGATATTTTAATACAACACGAGGATTAAAACAATGGCTTGAGGTAAATAGAGGAGGTTGTTTAATCTTAATTCATATACCAAAAGTTAAAGCCTTATCCAATAAATTTTTATAGCATCATTTGGTAAAATTGAATTTCTTGTACCTTCAGTCGGCAAGTTAGAACCTTTTTTAGATTCAGTCAACAAAATGGTACTTGCACTATTTATCTCAAGTTGGTAAATTGGGAAGTTAAAGTCCTGTTAAATATGGTATATTAATTAATGGTATTTTAATTGAAAACTTTGGATGAAATAGTTAATGCTTCCACTCTATCCATAGAAGTTTTAAACTTTTTAAAACTTATAAATTTTTTTTATCTTTTTAAAATTAAGTAAAGTTAGTTGTAGGCTACACATTATATATTTTTTTGACTATGAAAAAATTTAAATAGTGTTTTTTACAAATATAATGAATAAAAATTATTTTTTGGAAAAATTTAGTGTTAAATATTTGTTCTATCTAGCTACTACATAAAAATTTTGATAATAAACAATAAATATAATTAACAATTTAACAATAAATCATACTTAAAAAAATGGTTCTTAAACAAGAGCTTAGGTGCATCATCAGAGCCTAGGTGCATCATCAGATCTGACAATGCGCCTATGCTCTGATGATGTACCTAACTTTTTTAAGACATCTGCACTTACCTTTTTAAAAACGTCTGAAGATGTTTTTAAAAAAGATGTAGATTGAAGTATAAAAATGTAATTTTTAAAATGTTTTAATAAAAAAATACAGTTTAATGAAAATTTATATATATATATATATATATATATATATATATATATATATATATATATATATATATATATATATATATATATATATATATATATATATATATATATATAACCTTATATAATCATATTTATATAATCATATTTAGATACATTTATAAAACAATAGGAGCCGTTAAATACAGGAATGGCTACCAATTTTGATTGGATGAAAAAATTTTGTTTCACGAAGTCCGAAAAACACTTTTTCTCGTTTATTTTGACCAATCAAATTAGGGAGCCATTCCTGTAAGTCTTTGATTGTAGGTTTTATTTACATAAATCTTATTTACCGCTATTGTTTTTAATTTGTCTATAGTATTATAGTTTACTAACTTTGTTAATTTATTTTGTATATTATTCTTAAGTAAAACATATACTGAGAGTGTTAAGTAAAACATGTACAGAGAGTAAAACATAAAATTATATTATTTTTTGTTATACATTCAATGTGTAAATAAAAATGTTATTTATTTTTATTAATTAATTTTTATTTTCTTAAATTCATAAAATACAGTGTGTTTTATTCACACATTGATTGTGTAATAATATGTTTTGTTCATGTAAATGTATTGTAATACATTTACAATAGTTACCCTGTGTATTATACACTTACCTATTATATTTACCTATTACATTATTACATTTAATAATTAACCTGTGTGTAACACTCAGAATATTTATTGTAAATGTATTATTATACATTTGCAATAATTATCATGTATTATTATACATTTTCAATAACAAAGCAACACACAATTTCTTACACGCTACTACTAAGCCAATACTTTTACATTCTAAACTCTCTCATGTTATTGATTGTGATCATGTTAAACAATATGTTAATTAGGTTTGATGTTATTGTTATACTAAATTAAAAATCTTTCACTATCTATTATTCAAATTTTTAAATTTATAACTTTATAGCGCACTTGCCTCAGAAACGTAAGATCCGTGGTTCAAACCCCACCTCTGGGCAAGTTTTGCGACATCGGTTGGGAAGGAGGCGTGAACTTCCTATTAAATGCTCTTCCGCGGTGCTCTGTGATAAGACCGTAAGGACTTCTTGGGGCACCTTAATCAACTTATAAAAAAAAAAAAAAAAAAAAAAAAAAACTACTTTCGTTTTCTTAATACAAAAGAGGCAAATTAAAGGTATAAATAAATAGGTAATAAAAGAGTGGGTTAGAATTTGAGGGTGTGTGTGTGTGTGTGTCTTATTAGGCTAAGGGTGGGTGGGAAAATTTCCCAAAAATTAATAAACCTTTTTTTTATCTAGGACTCGAGAGTATTTATAACAATAGAGCAAACATCTATTTTAATTTTTTTTTATAGACTTGAGTGTTTGTGTTAAGCTTGTATAAAATTTTGCAAAGGTGTTGTCAATTTTTATGTATTCTTTATATGGTTATCTTTTAGAAGTAAAATTCAAAAGTAAATGGTAGTTAAATCTATATAATTCACTAAAAACAGTTATACACGAAGTCTAAGATGCGGATGATGAAGATTTGCTGCACGTCACATCAATCAGAGTAATGCTTGTGATTACCTTATTAGAGTCATGACTTAGTAAATCTTGATGAAAAAAACTGTTTGGTGAAAAGACTTTTAGCAAAAAAAAATCTTATTAAACTGTCTAAACGATTACTTCTATAAAAAAGGTGTAGTGCATACAACTTGATGTGTTCTTTTTCATTAATTTTTGTCAATAAAAAGTTAATTTGTCGATGCAATATATATCAAGTTTAGCTTATTTCAAAAAAGTGTTATTTTTTTAATAAAATGTAACACTAAGTAATCTAATACTGTAAGTCCATAAAGTGGGCTTTGAAGTTTAGAGTTGCCAAAATTAGAAATTTTCTTTTGTCTGAGTTTTCAAAACTAATATTATACTGTAAAAAAACAATAAAATTAAGGTAAATTAAAATGGTTACCAGCGAGTCAGAAGCGATTGCTATAAATGTCAAAAATTGCATGGTGTGTGCATGCAAGTGTTTGTTACCTAAATGAATTTATTTTTTCTGCAAATTTATTTATATGTTAAAATGCTAACAAAAATTAAATTCTTGTTGCTTTTTTAATATTCACCAATTGCAAGAAAGAAAAAATTAAAAAGCGCATTTTCAACTTCCATCAATTACAGAAAAAGTTGATATCAAAATTGTTAACCTTGAGTATAGCCAGTTTGATTTTTTTTTTGTAATGAAATGATTTTGGGTCATTACGTTACGCTATGACCCAAATATACTTTGGGTCATAGCGTAAACCGTTTTGCATATAGAATTTACCTAATAAATATCTATTTGCACTTTAGTAAGTAAGATTGTGCAGAAATTAAATAAAAGAGCGGTAAGAACAGATGATTGAAATACATTTAAATTCGGTTTGAAACAAAGTATAAGTAAGGGGGTCATAGCGTAACGTAATGACCCAAGTATATTTGGGTCATAGCGTAACGTAATGACTCAAAATCATTTCATTACAAAAAAAAAATCAAAACTGGCTATACTCAAGGGGGAGGGGCTTGGTGCTTTTGTTACAACTTGCTTCTTGTGACAAAGGTGAGGAGGTGGGGAGGGGAGAGAGGGTTAAAAAGGGTCAAAAATTGCGTGACGTATTTTATGGACGACCCCTCATCAAAAAACTACATTAAACTTTATATTCATTAGTTAATCGAAAAATTAAATTTACATTTAGTTTTGTAACTATTTGCATTATTCCAAGAAAAGTTTATTTTTCAAAAATCATAAATAATCTATTAAAATTAATATTAGTGAGTTTTTCAACTCAAGATAATAACTTTTCTAATTGCTCAACAAGTAAAAATATCAGCAATCCTGATTTCAACAACGCTTTAGATTGCATAACTTCTTAAAGTTGCGTGAAAAATGATAAAAAAGGAAAAATTGTGTACAACAAATTTTATTTATTTTTAAAAACACAGTTACAAGTTAAAATTAGCTCATTATTTTCTAAATTTCCATATGAAAAACCATGCAGAAACGAACAATGCATGCGACATCGTGATTTACATGCTCGCAAATGTTATAGACATACCAATTTGAAAAACTTCTTCAACCGTGCAAAGAAGTACCTTGGATATAATAGGAATTTTATATAAATTAATATATCATAGGAGTTTTTTTTAAGCAGAAGATTTGCAATTTAGTTTCGCCTTACTTTAATAATTTTTTTAATTTTTAAAAATTTTATAAAATTAACGTAAATCGAGGCGTTTTCCGGCCGGTCGACTTACACGGCAAATGCTCCCAATGATGTTGAACTTCAATTCATCACTGAACAGGACAGTTCGCCCTTTCTGCACATTCCAGTCAATATGAGATGCAGCAAACAGGAGTCTTTTCTTCTGGTTCTTTAGTGAAATCAGCGGTTTCTTTGCAGGGAGTCGAGAAAACAATCCGGCTTCAACAGCACGTCGTCTGATTGTTCGGTCCGATACAGGCAGCTCTATTTGCTTTTGCAACTCGACTGATGATATCCAGGGATCCTTCTTGACGGATCTGACGATCATAGAATCCTCTCTAGAAGTGGTGGAACGCGGTCTTCCACCTTTCTTATCTGCTGCCAACCTCCCCGTAGAACGATATTTGAGACAAAATGGACCTTATCAGTATGGATACGGTCCATTTTTTCACGCGATATTTATCACTAATACTTTTTTTTGACATTCCACTTACGTAATCGCCAATAATTTTCTTTCTAAGTTCCAATCCAAGACTGTCAGGAGCTAATTTTGCACTTGAAGCCATAAAAAAAAATAAAAATAAATAACCACGCTTCTCAAGGCTTACCGTGTTACATTTACCTTGTGATGATACAATAATGCTCTGTGGAATACAACGTCTTGGTTGGATGTGGACTTTATTGATGTAACAAAACACTTGTTGTATTTCACTTCTTGTATTGATGTTCTTCGATAAAACACTTTGATAAAACTCACTTCGATAAACTGTCTTCGTAATACTGACTAATTGACTTCCATATACTGACTGAATTACATGTCGGTTTACATGTCTCCTATATAGTAAAATAAACCTGTGTGAAGCTGTTCTCAAAGATTCTTGATGCTTTTTTTCGATGCTTCTGAATGTTTCTGGATACTTCTGGATGTTTCCAGATGCTTCTTCTGGAAGCTTCTGCATGCTTCTATAAACATATGGATACTTCCTTTAATTATTAAAAAATTTCCGTGACAATGACACGAACCAGACTTAAGAAAATGAAACAAACCAAAAAAGTTGCACTTGTTTTTTCTGCTGCAAAATGGCACTTGTCAACGAAATTCTGTCTGTGTGCTGTCACCTGTCAGCTGATTGCTCATGTCATGGCATGCTATGACTCCAGAACTGTTTGATGTGGTAGTATAGTTCGTTTCGTTTTTAAGACGTAAAATTTGGAACACTTTTTAGCATTGTTCCATGTTGGTTGCAAATGTTTTGTCCAATACTATATATATATATATATATATATATATATATATATATATATATATATATATATATATATATATATATATATATATATATATATATATATATATATATATATATATATATATATATATATTAAAAAAAACGAAAAAGTTATGACACATGCTAAACTCCAAAACTATTATAAAATACTTTTAAGCAAAAACTTTAAAAAAATCATTTTATCATACCATAGTATGGTTTTAAAGTTCCAAGGGTCGTACAAAGGTGTTTTGACGATTATTTACCGTCCTGTTGGGTAGTGTTAAAAATCTTACCGTATATCCATATTTGAAAACTTTTATTGCATTTTACCGTATATCCATAATTGAAAACTTTTATTGAAAATGATTTATTGCACTTTTTTAAACATATTTTATATGGTTGTTAATAATTATTTATAATTTTTTTACATTATTGATTGTGTCGTTATATTTCTTGTTTTTAAGCATTGGATTTTTCGTTACGACAAAAAAAAACCTTGCAAAACTTCAAGTAAAAACTATGAAACTCAACATATAATGACATCTATATGTGCTAAATACACACACCAAAATAATATTTTTTTTTACCATGCCGTTTGCTGCATTATGTCTGACAAAGTTGTTTTGTTCAGAAGTGGTGAAAAGTAAGCGTTAAGACCGTCTAGAAAATATGTAAGCAGAATAGAAATTTTTGTACGTAATTAAGAATATTTAAATAAGACATTACATTTATTGAACAAATTATAATTTAGATAATTTCGAAGACAAAAAAAATGAATAAATACCTAATTCCTTTTTTGCTGCCACTATTGAGAGAAATAAAATATATTTATTATGAATTTTCAGTTAATGGACAAATAAATTTTTTGCTTTTGATAAATTGCATAACTTATCATAAAACAAAATTATTAATCATAAAAGACAATAAAGAATAACATTACTTAATTTGATTCTTTCTTCCAGCTAAAAAAAGTAAATAAAATAATGACTGTAAAACATTTTTGGAAAATAAGTTCATTATTGAGTTTTAAAATATTTGTTTTATACCAAGTTTCAGTTTTCTTTTCTAAAGAAAAATGAAAATGGATCAGAAAAAAAATTTAAAAAAATTATAAATGCCATAAAGAAACTTTTTAAAGAAAGTTATTTTTTTTATTACCGACTTCTTTCTTTATCAAATCCAAATCTAAAGAAAAAGTATCATATAAAAATGGAAAATTCAATTCTTTTCACTTTAAAACACATTTTTTTGGAAAATATAACATTTATATTAAAATAATGTCAAACAAAATATTTTAAAACAAACATTCATTTCAATTACCTAATTCTTTTTGAAATATATCAAAATCTAAAAACAGCAAATATTGAATCAAAATATTCTTTCATCAGAAAAAAAAACACCTTATTTTTTAGACCCCTTGTTCGGTAAGCTACTTATGTGTGTTAAATTAATAATTGAAGTAATAATGTTAAATCTTCAACTTCATTCGAAAAACAATATTTTTAAAAACATTTGCATACCTTTTATTTTTAATCTTTATACACTAAACAAAATTTAAAAATTCAGGCATCAGGTTCTATATATTAATATATTCAGGAAATATATTAATCACTAATGTGATTATATTAATAACAAATATATTATTCACTAATACTATTATATTGTAACTATATATAATACTATACTATATATAAACATATAAACTATACTATAATTACAAACATATTCACTATTGTAAAAACCAAAAATAAATAGTTTAAAAATCAAATTGTTTTATCGATCTCAAATGATGGCTCAATGACATTAATGGTCTTTAACCAGACGGTTGTTGCATATAATGAAAGATAACAATTAAACGTTGACAAGTTAAACATCTAAGTATTAAAAACTATTACTGCTGTTAATATATACTTTTTGGAATGTTAATAACGAAACTGCATAAATATCAATTTAACTTGATTAAAGGTTTAAATACAAACTGTTGATCATGTTGCTGCCCGAAAATGTTGAAAAATGTTACAACCAAAAGACCAAAACACAACAAATCTAGGTCTACAACATACTACTTTTATAAAACACTATTTTTTTCTGTAATTTAATTCTTTGTTAAACTAACTTCTGTTAAACTAACTTGTCTTTAACTGTTTTCTTGTTTAAACAAGAATTTTTGTTGTAATACCTACTTAAATGATTTATCATATATATATGCTTGGTTAATTCTATTCACTTTCAATTATTTCTTCTCTAAAATCATATTTGAAGCAAAATATTATCAAATAAAGTTGTAATAATACTTTTTCAAATGTAAATGTAAAATAAATCTTTTAAGTAACACTTACGTTTCTCAAAAATATTTAGAATACACATGGCTGTATAAAATCTTTCACTGCTGCAAAATTGATGCAAGTGCTTCACTCTAAAAAATCTGCTAAACTTGTTTAGCAAAAACATTATGAATGCTAAAACACTGTGAATTTTAATGACTCCTAACTCAATTATGGAAGCTATCTATGACTCCTATGACTCCCTACCCAGTAGGGTGACTCTTAAAACAACACTTTTTAAAAAAACCTGATCTTACCCCTTTAATTTGTTGTATATAATACTAAAAGACTAAGTTTAAAATTTTTTTGAGCAATAACTTAACTTTATTAATTTAACTTTAGTTAAAAAATCATCTGGAGCTGACCATCCTAAAGAATCTCCATAGTAAAAATTACCTTCAATACTATCATAAACTGCAAGTGTCCAGTGGCAACCTGCATTTAAATCTGTACCAGAAAATGTTTTCTCGTTATTTCCTCCAACATTTATAATAAAGATCAGCTTTTCAGGGACAACAGTTATTCTTGATACATAATGCTCAATATTTCCTAAAAAGTTAAAATAAATTACCTTTGGATCAAGTTTAAAATGCTAGAAATTTGCAGCATATGATCTGATGAAAGCCATCTAGCACAACATAACTCAGCTAAAGTGTTAGGGCTCATCCCATATTCTGATATTTCATTGTTAGCTGGCCTTTTAAAAAGCACTT
This sequence comes from Hydra vulgaris, assembly GCF_022113875.1. Lineage (NCBI taxonomy): Eukaryota > Metazoa > Cnidaria > Hydrozoa > Anthoathecata > Hydridae > Hydra > Hydra vulgaris. The sequence continues at coordinate 4,814,428 of NC_061161.1, read as the reverse complement.
CTTTGAATTTTTCAATTAAATTTTGAGAAGGAAAAATACTGATTGATTTTGGTACTAACTTGGGAGAATTAAACCATGTTAACTCTTGATCAACTGCTAGCTTCATTTCTTGAACCCTATGAAGAGCTATTAGAAGCTGAACACTTTCATACATGAACTTTCCTAGATTGCATTCTATATAATGGATTCCACTCGCAATATTATTACGCATAGATAGTTCAGTGGACCATTTCATTAACTGATGTTTAGGTAGTAAACTTTTAAGAGAAAATACATCATTAGTTATATCAACAGGAGACTGGCTTGTTTTGATAGAATAATCTTGAACAGATTTAATAAACTGTTTCTGTGACTCGTAAGCAAATTGTCGATTATAATTGTTGATCGTAAGGTGATTAAGCTTTAACTTGTTTGAAGACAAGCTAGCAGATGCCTAAATAAAAGTTCTGTCTTTTAGAAGAAGAAAAAATGCATTATATTTAATGTAATAAAACTGTACTAAAACTCACCATCGTTATTGCGTATTAGAAACTAGAAACTAGTAGCGTGCTCTATCCCATATATATTGTACATATATTATATATATCCATCTAGTTGGCATGACGTCACGCCGAATTGCGAAATAAATTAACCATCTTGAATGGAGGGAAAACAAACATATAAATATCAACAGCGTTTTAAACTTTTTTTATGACAAAAAGATGCCAAGGAGTTGTTGTGTTGTAGGTTGCACAAACAATTGTAAAAAAAACAATGAACTTAAATTTTATCGTATTCCTAAGAATGAAGCGGTCAGAAGAAAATGGTTAAATGCAATTAATCGTGCTGCAGATAGCACTTCGTCAAAACAGTGGTCTCCTACGTCTTCAAATGTTTATGTTTGTTCAGCACACTTTATTACTGGTAAACAACTTTTATTAAGATTTGATTTTATATACTAAATGAATTACAACAAATACTACTTGTTCAAAAATTTCAGGTAAAAGAGAGCTCTTTGAGAAACATCCAGATTCAGTTCCATCAATTTTTGAAACTGGAATGAAAGGCTCTCCTCAAAGAAATACCAACAATAACAAAATTAACCGAGTCAGTAGGAGGATAAATAGACAAAGTAAATAATATTGTTTGCTTCAATTCATTTGTAAATAATTACTTTGATGTTGTTTAATTTTAAATTTTTTTTTTAGAAATAAGTGTTCCTGCATGCAAAAAATTAAAACTATGTGCTCAATCAATTAGTGAGGATGTTGATTTTGTCATTGAAAAAAGGAGTTTTAGTAACGAAGGTAAGTTTGAAAAAATAATTATTAAATTTAGGTATTTACAATTTAAATTTGTATAATTTTTGCTATAATTAATAATGATCATGTAGATATTGTAAAAGTTATGAAACCGCTCCAGTAATTTTTTATAAAATAAATGTATTTCATACTCAACAGAAATCGATATCCAAGTTAGTACTGAAGATTATTTGCAGCAATCTGATATCAGTAATCCTATATGCTCCAAAAATTTTTTAGAACAATCTTCCAGTCATGGTATTGATTAATTTTTTATTTTAGTTTTTTACATTTTTGCATAGTTTAAGATTTTTCTTTTTAACAATTTTTCAGAAATTAATAATTCTATACTTACTAGAGCTATTTTAGAACGTTGACCATCATAAATTTAATTATAAAAATAAAATGGCTATACAAATATAAGTTTAAAATATGTTTTCTCTATAAACATTTGTGCGAATTAAGTTTTTTTTAGCACTAAGGTCTTCAATTACTTCTAACTTAACTTCTATTTGTATTTTTTGTTTTTGTAATTTTGTTTATTTTTTGTATATTATCTTTATTTTGTAGAAGTTGAAAAATAATTTAATAATATATTTCATAATTTAGTGATCCTATAATTAATGAAGATGTTTATGTTCAAGATTCCAGTAAGAGTTATATACAAGGTATTAATTTAAAAGTTATTTAAACATCATATGCAAATTTAAAATATCAATTGTTTTTTTTTCTTATTTAAAGGAAAGAGTGCTCCTGTAAACATCAATGTTTAGCAAAGTTCAACCAATAGTTCTTTAAAGTCAGAAATAAGTTATACTGAAAAATCTGAAATTGATATTGAAATACCTCTTAAAACATCAGAAAGACAACAACTATATAGTGAAATAAATAATCTTCGATTAGAAAGAGATTTATTTATGTCGAAGTGGATATCATTAAAAGATAGCAATTGCAGTTTAGGAATAAATAAAATTCGAGCCAATCCTGATAAGTGCAATATGCTCACTGGACTTAATCTTCCTGTATTAGAAAAACTGCTGAGTTTCCTTTGCAAAGGAACTCCAGAAAGTTCATTATAAAGATTTAATACAGAAGATAAAATTGTTTTCTGTTTAGTTAAATTAAGGCACAACATTAACTTTGATATGTTATCATTTATGTTTGATATTAAAAAAACTACTGCCTTGGATAACTTTTGGAAATGGATTGATATTATGTATGTGAAATTAAAATATTTAATAAAAATGCAAGATCGAGATCATATATACGAAACAATTCCTCCTGTTTTCAAAAACAAATTCCCAAGACTAACATCAATTATTGATTGTTTTGAGGTTTTTGTGGAATCACCATCATCTCTAATGGCAAGAGCATTATTTTACAGCCAATATAAAAAACATTGTACAATAAAATGTCTCATTTCATGCACACCTAATGGAACGATTAACTTTATTTCCAAATGCTATGGTGGAAGAGCTTCTGACAATCAAATAACTCGGGAATCAGAATTTGCATCTAGCAAGTACCAAATGCCAGGCGATCAAATCTTATCAGATAGAGGTTTTACTTTACAAGACGATTTTGCAGCTGGAAGTTGCTCTATATTAATAAATGCAGCTTTTACAAAAGATAAAGCACAACTTTCTGCTTCTGAGGTAGAAAAATCTCGCAAAATATCATCTGTTAGAATTCACATAGAAAGAGTTATTGGGCTGTTGAAAAATCGTTACACCATTCTTCAAGGTGTATTGCCTTTACGAACTGTTAAAAACATTACTGATGAAGCTACCTCAGTTACTCTTTCTAATTGTGACAAAATTGTAACAGTTTGTGCTGCTTTAACAAACCTTGGTGAAGGAATCGTTTAAATTTTCTCAAAACGGCTATTTTCATAGCCACATATCTTAATAAAGGCGTTGTTTGACAAAAAAGACGTCAAGAGGTGGTACAAGAGTTGTAATCATGGATTTTCTTTTTCCGGAAATTTTGGAATTTCGGATATTATTATTAACTTTAAGTTTCCCCAGATATCCTATAATTTTCCAGAAATTAAAGTTGAGGTAAATCTTTTGGAAATATATTAATTTTCAAGCTTTTTCACTTATTGCTTATACTGTATTAGCGATAAGTGAAAAAGCATAAAAATAAATATATTTCCAAAATATATACCTCAGCTTTAATTTTTGGAAAATTTTAGGATATCTGGGAAAACTTAAAGTTGATAATTTTTGTATGTCACACTAAAATTAAAGTGGAAATCAACTCAGGTAATAGCAAAATAAAGTGGAAAATATAATCCGGATTATACCGGATATCTTACCTAATTTTTAAAATATGACCCGGATGATCAATGTATCATCAGGGATTATCTTTTTCCGGATATTTTATTTAGTTTTTTTGGATATCCAAAAGGTTTTCTTTACATACAAGTTTATATATATGTTTAGATAATATATTTGATTTTTAGGGGCTTTTTAGTCATCACTCGTTCAAAAAAGAAAATTTCAAAAAAATTAAGATACAATTCAGCTGAAAGCAAATTATGAGGAAAATAAGAGAAAAAATATTCCGCATTTTTTCCGGATATTTTACGCAAAGAATTTTCCTTTTTTTTTTTTTAAATATTACCTGGATTATCTATGTATATCGTCCCTGGTGCCCCGGAAAAAGAAGAAGCCTTTCTGCATTACATGGTACATATTTTCAGACCGCAAATACATTTGGGATCTACTTTTGCTGTTAACAGCCCTGTAAATAAGGATTTTCACTATTCAATACGAAACGTATATGGTATGGAATACAATACGATACGGAAAATGATCATGAAAACTAGTCCATTCTTTAAAGTTATTTAGGCGTGTTGAATAAGTTTAATAGAACATTTATAAACCTAATAAATGTGCGAAATACGGATTAGAATATTTATTAGGTTTGAAAAAAACGAGCCACAACTTTATGTCGTTACAACATAAAATATAAATGAACAAAATATCGACCGGCGTCTGAATTAAATATGAAAATACATTTCGATACCGCTTTGTCAAAAATGTAATAACTTGTTAATACGATTTTTTAGTAAAATAATTTGTTACAAAAATTTTATTTCCTAAATTCGATTTTGAGTAAATTTGCGTAAAAAATATCGTTGGAATCTATTCAATAGAAACATTGTTATCATTAGTATTTTGAGAGTTCAATTTACGCATTAGACTTTTTGTATAACATTGATAAATAAGATTTTGTTTATTTAGGTGCTCCAAGAAGTGCTAAGGGTCTTTTTATAGAGCACCGCGTAACAGTATTTATTTCACGCTTCCTTCATTACTAATCTTGCATACATGAGCCGTCATTGAACAACGATAGTTTACAGTGATTATCCAAATCATATTTTAAAAATCCGGTAAACAGTTGTGTATAAACAGTTGAATATTCGGAAAAAATCCGTTATATATTTACTCTTACTTTCCTATTTCTTTTTTATATTTTTGTATGAATGAAAAACCAAATAAAGTATATATAAATTACAAAAATACAAACAAATAATATGTAGGTCAGACAGTTTGGATATCCGGAAAAGCATAAAATTTAGAAAAATATCCGGAAAAAGATTACCCCTGGGTTTAAAACAATATTATAACATAAAATACGACAAAATGTTTTCCCCCGAGGAATAACGTAAAATATTTTTTTCCAAAAAAGGAATCGATTAACTTAAGGAAAAATACCGCCTTACTTCTTTTTTATTTAGACCAGGTAATCAAACTCTTCCTATTCACCGAGATTTCGGGGAATAGGAAGAGTTTGATTATCTGTTAATCTGTAACAGTTTTTTCAATATTATATCATATGCTTTAATGTTTTTAATAATATGTGGCTATGAAAATAGCCGTTTTTTAAAAATGGGATATTCTTTATTTCACCTCAAATTATGATTTTTCCATTCCATTTCTCAGCATAATAATGTTAACAACAAATATCATGAAAATGATAAGGAGAATAGCATTAATACTGCTCCATTAATGTATTGGTTTCTAAGAAGATAATAATAAAAAAATGTATTATTAAAAAAAAAACTTTTTGCTGCTAAAATTATAAAAAATAATTACGTTTTTGTGTGCAGACTTTTTCTTGTTTTTACAGCTATTGCAATACCATACAGACGATTTGGGCACAGATTTCAAAGATATACATTTAAGATGAAACCAATTATCACATGAATCACAGCCGACCATTGTATCATCATTTTTTGAGCTTTTAGATTTGCAATTACAAAAAACATTATCATCATTATTTATGGTTACTGTTAATGTAGAGGAGGGCAATTTCATTCCTGATTCAACTTCTCTTGTTACTAATTCCATCAAAATAAATCTATTCCAAAAAACATCACATTTATTAAACACCGATTTCATAAAACTAATGTCAGGTTCAATACGTAAAACTATAAACTCACTGGGTGTCCATACCATAAAATCACAATAGCTCACTCCAGTAACTCTCATTTCAAGCTGAACCTGGAAAAAATATGTGTGCTGTTTTTATAAAAAATATTTCCCATCCGTATTTAATCCTACTTAAAAAACATCTTTCAGTATTTCAGTATTTCTTCTTTCAAAGATTTGTCTTTTAAACTAAAAGGGCATTTGATTTCTAAAACTCCATGTCCACAACAAGTGCAATACACAGAAGCATCAGGAGATGCTGCATACCATGGTTTTTCATAGTCGATGCAAAGCCCTAATTTTTCAACTTTTAAATTTTGATGGATGACAATGTCTGAAAGTGCCAATAAGTTATGAGCTTCATTACAGTCTGAATAAAGTTGTGTATATAAAGTCAATGCATTTTTCTCATTTTCTCTTCCCCACACTATTGGAGGACTTTTTATTGTTATATTCTTTTCTGAACAAATATTTAAAATTAAAGATTTAGGTGGTGTCTCAACTTTAGCATGGAAAAATTGATACAAAGTAGAACCAGTTATTCGTCCGACTCGTACCTGATACCAAGAATCACACAAAGATTGATTTCGAGTTGCTTCTTCAACATAGACAATGTCATCAGAATTTAATTTTAGATCTTTTATTTTCTCATCAAAAAAAGAATTTAACTGTTCATTATTTAGAGATTTATAGTTTGCATTGAAAAAATTTCTGAGAGATAAAGGCAATTTTGCTACAACAGTAGATTCTAAGTGTATAAATTCAGTATCAAAATCTTTAAACAAACTGAGAGCAGCTGTTTTGGGCTGTACACTTTTCAATTCTGACAAAAACTGATATTTTTCAATATTTGTTGGAGAAACAGGCATTTTCCTAGTTCTTTTTCCTGTAAGTTTCTCTTTAGCAGCATCAGAATCTAAATTTATTTGAGAAACTGGGGAACCAACAATATTTTTTACAAATGTTTGATTCCATTGACATGGTAAATCAGTTGGTGTGGATGATGTCATTCCAATGCGAACAGCAGCTTCAACTTTATATAATGTTGCAGCTACATGTGAGCATGTTTCACCAAGACTGTTAAAAACAATAAACCATAGATTTAAATAATCCAAAAACACCTTTAAATAATTTCAACAGATTTAAATAATGTAAACAAAATTTAGTAGTTCATAAAACAAGATAACTTTTAGTATTAAATTATTATAGTCAAGTGCTCTCCATACACTTACCCGGCCATACAATTACAGTGAGCAGTCACTACATTACCAAGTGAACCAAGAGCAATCCAAGGCTTATGATTAGGGGATGTGGTTCTGTAAGAAGGTCTAACATCACATTTTAAGATCATGATATCTTGACTTATCTTCATATGGATAACAGTTTGCACCCAACCTTCTTGAAAGAACTTCCAAGCCTCCAATGACTTGTAGTTTTCCATAGCTTCTGGAGAATAGATGCCTACATAGTGTTGAATGTTTAAAATAAGTGTAAGCAAACATTAATATTCACTAAGCAAACTAACATAATTTTAGGATTTAGGAATTAAATATATAATAACTTAAAAAATATATAAGAACTTATAAACAACTATTTAGAAATATTTCTTACATGGAGTCTTAATCAGGTATTGATATAGATTATGATAACTTAAAGAAGGCCATTGACTTGGATCTTCAGTCCAAGAATCAGCCGGATACTTATATGGACACTTGTCCAATCCTAAAACGATCAAAATGCTATGCATTATTTTCGTTTATTCTGACGAAAATTATTTAAAAAAGTAAATTAACATGAAAAATAATCACCTAAAAGACTTAATTTTCGCTGATATCTTTCTGCTGCTTCTTTTGATAAATTTTCAAAATAATTGAACGACATTATTACGAGCGCTTTCTTATCTTTGCGTTAAGGTGTAATGATTTGTTTTCCCTACATTAAATATCGTTACTTTTGTTGCGCAATAAGTCACGTGATTCCGACTAGATGGATGTATATATGTTTATCCATACAAAGGCATAAACATTTTTTAAATACGGCAACGAGAAAAAATTGTTTTCCGGACTAAGAAAAACAATCTTTTTTCGTCCAATCAAAATAGGGAGCCATTCCTGTATTTAACGATTAGTTTTAAAACGTGCTTGTAGAGGAAATTCTTTTTTAGACAAAATATTTTAAATTATGAATACAAAAAGCTTATGTTATTTTAATCATTTAAAAAAAATTCCTGAGAAATATTTTTAAACGAGTAGTAAAACAAACATCGACATAAGCTTTTTATATTCAAAATTTAAAGTATTTTGTCTAAAAAGGTTAAATTGTCTTGTATTACCTCTACTCAATGTTGTTTTTTCTAATAAATTTAAACTATTATTATCTCTGATAATAACTTTTTTACCAAATTAAAAATAATCTTCGACGATAACCAAATGAAAACAGGCTCCACATTTGAAGAATATCAATTATTTTATAAATTAAATTATAAATGCAAAAATTAATTATGTTAACTCTGTCCTGGACAATTGCGGAACATTTTACGGGACCTAACTTTACGCTATGGAATCAGGTAAGCGAAAGATACTATGACTCAAAATAAGGTTTTGATTTTTTTTAAAAACGAAGACCAGATATATTACTGATTTGAGGAGAAATGTAGGAGAGTGCTGCTACATCGATTAATCTATACCTGTCTTAATCCAAACCCTCAGTCGATGGAGCAGCATTCCCCTGCATGTTATCCCTAAATTAGTCAATGTAGAAGCACTCTCCTACATTTCTCCCCAATTCATTAATATATTTGGTCTTCGTTTTTTAAAAAATCAAAACCTCATTTTGAGTCATAGTATCTTTCGCTCACAATGGAATCTTGTACTTACCCTTTATCCTGAGAAAAAGCAATACTCGGTGTAGTTAAGGCACTTTTAAAATAATAGAGCGTCTGTATGATATTTTGTTGACTGCGACATTTTTCCGTTAAATGGTCTCGTCTGTGAATTATGAAAAGGCGAAAAAACTTGAAATGATAAATTTTGCGCTATCATAAAATATAAATGTTTGTAGCGAAAAAATCCAGACCGATGATTCTTTTTTTTTAAAAAAAAATCATCTTAAAATCACAATCGCTCGTCCAAGTTTAAATAAGATTTTATATTAACTAATTTTTTAGGTGAGATAAACATTATAGTTTAACAATATGATCTGTTCTGATCGTTTATTGGCAATTTTCCATAATTATGAGCTCTTTCTTGGTCGGAATTCCAGTATTCTTTGTGAAAGTCGATAGAAATATTGTGTTTTGACAACTATATATAGTTAATATACGTCAGAACCGATTAGAACTAGGATCAGTAGTAAATTAAGAAACTTTTTCAAAAGATTTTAACTAAATTTATTTTAATGCCGATGAGCGGAATTGATCTAAAGACTCCAAATTAGTGTTCTTTAGATACACTATTACGGGTAGTAAAAAAGTTTTGAGAATCATATATAAAAAAAAAAGTTTCTTTAAATATTATAAAAACCTTGAGCAAAAAAAATTATAGCATTTAAAGATCTTGTTTGGACATAATATGCTTACAAAATCATGCTAATTCCAAATAAAAGTATTCGAATATTTTGTAAATCGCCTTAACTACACCGAGTATGTTACTGTTATATAGGTCAAAACCTTTTTACAATGACCAAAGCGTTTTTTGTAAAATCAAGACCTGAAATATTTAAATTTATTTTGACCGTTTACATTCATTTTCCTTTGCGATATTTAAATAATTATCATGTATATTATTTCAAATAATTATTTTTAATATATTGTATTAAATTTTTATCACTTATAATATTCGAGTCAGGATTTTGCTAAAATGCGCGAAACCTGGATATGCTCATTGGAATAAGGTTTTGACACACTAACACTAGGTGTAGTTACTAAAGTCTAGATAAAAGGTATCGTATAACTCGATACCGAGAAGAATGGTCTCGTATCGCGTGGTATTGTTTATATACTAATGTCGATACGATCACTATTGGTTCGATACCACTCGATACCAAGAAGAATAGTCTCGTATCGTGTGGTATTGTTTATGTTTAAATGTTGATACTATCAGTATTGCTTCGATACCAAACGATAACGATAATAAAAAGAATTGTATGGTATCGCATGGTCTCGAATCGAGACTCTCAATAAAACAAGAAAACAAAAAATTAAAATGTGACTTATTATTTTTTTTTACAAAAATAAAAGTACAATTGCTTTTTAGATATTTATTTATTACTTTTTAACCATCTGTAATACTTTGGCTATCGTTCATTCGTTGTTTTTTCCTTTGCCGTACTTTTGTTGGTATTTTAGAGTTTTCTTCTTTCAATATTGGATAAGTCTGATTCATGTCCTATATCACTTTCACTTTCAATTTCTAGTTCAATGCGCAATTTTTTGATATAATTTTCAAGAGAGGAATAGTTCTGCATTATAACTACAAGCTTATCTGTTACTATCGAGGTTGAATGTTACTATCGAGGTTGTTACTATCGAGGTTGTTACTATCGAGGTTGTTACTATCGAGGTTGTTACTATCGAGGTTGTTACTATCAAGGTTGTATCTACAATCAGTGATGACAAGGCCAGAATCAGAAAATGTTCATTCAGATGATGTAGATATTGGTGGAGTAGCTAACAAAGATCTTGCAACACCCGAAAGGATAGGAAGTTCCGCTGCATGCTGCTTCCACCATGCTAAGGTGTCAATTTTACATGCATTTTTGGAGCTTATTGTTTTTTGGTATTTTTCCATTTCTAGTTTAATACGAGAGTTTTCGTGTATATGATGAGAATTAGTATCTTCCTTATACTTTGCTAAAATAATATTGTATTCATTTTTCTTTTAACCTTGTGCATTATCAACGGAATCGTTACTACCGTTGTTATTACTTGAGCTTGACACAGAAAATGAAGAATTCTCAAAGTATTTTTTAATTGTAGGTTGGTTTTCGACCAGTTTTCAAATATTTTCATTGTCAACATCACAAAGATGTCAACGAAAAAATGGATGAAGGTAATGTCCTAGTTTAAATGCGGGTAACTTACGGCTTTTGTCTGGGAATCTATTTAGAATTATTAAGTTCTGATAGTCTCCAAGAATTTAATTATTTTTTTTATTTCTCGATGAAGTTGATGAGTGCTGCTACTTTCCACAGTGACATTTGGATGAAGGTCAATTTGGATCTCTGTGTCAAAAGATAAAAAAAAAAGATAGTTCTTTAACAGATTTAAGCATTAGAACAATAGCTTCAAATAGTAGGAACTGTTTATCTGTAGGTACGATTTTTTTCCAATCATCAGCTTCTGTATCGCGAAAGTATATGAGTGAAACCTTCAGTCGAAGCGTGGCGTGCAGCATATTGTAATGGCTGTTCCATCTCGTGGTTACTGTAGAGGGTATTTTGAGGTAACTCACATCTAACCTGGAATAAGCATCTTTCAACAAAGCACTGAAGGTTGTCAATTTATGAAGCCTGGTAATAAGTGAGCTGTCTTTAAGAAAAGCATCTTTCAATTCTCAACTGCTCTTTGAAGTGCAGTGTTGAGTTTGTGATCACTGCATGTAACAGAGCCTTTTTCTTTAGTCATTAAAGACACACTGTTATTTTAAGCACATGCCATATTTGAATACAGAACACAGACCAGGTAAGAATTACGATACCACGAGAGATTATTAATAAAGTAACAATACCATAAGAGAAATTAAAATATTAGTGCGATATTTAACTAAACTAAAATAACTATGATGACTGTTACAAAATCAATTCTTGAACAAATATTTCTAATAAGCGTTTAGAATAATCATTTAAAGATTGCATCACAAGCAATCTCCTTTGAAGAATATGAATAGCTTCCTTTAATGATGGTTTCAAAACTTTAAACAACCATTTCTAATACTCGTTAACAATAATCATTAACCATTGCATTAGAAGCAATTTTCTTTGGAGAAATATATGAAAAATACTCTTTAATGATTGAAAAACTATTTCCTTGGAGATTAATTCCGCACAGAAAATTTTCGCTTGAATGAAATAAAAATTCGATAGAGCTGGAACAAAGATATGGAAAACTACACATTGCAGCGGCTGATCCAGGTCATTGTGTTAGGGCTGTAGTTGGACTAAAAAATGTATAAAAAATAAGGTTCTCGTTTTTTTAAAATAAAATAACTGTTTCATTTGATATTTAGAATGATTTTAGAAAGGTTATAAGATAATCAGTAATAATAAATATATTGAATGGTTATATAAGATTTTTGTGTTTCCTCTTATTTTTTTTAATTTTATCAATAATTTTTTGAAGTTTGACATTTGTTAGGTAGGGGAAGAGGGTAGTTACCCCGAATACCATCCACCCTCCCAATGGAAGGGTGGATGGAATTTTGCTTGCCCTTTACACATTATTTAACATAATTTAATTATTTGTAAAACATTAATATAGAAATAAATGTTAAAAAATTATTTTCTTTCCTTTTATTAACGGTAGGAAAAATTGGAAAAAGGATAACAGATGAGAAATTAAAAGACATACGTGGTACCTCACAAATATTTAAATTAAAACAAAGATAGCGGATGAGAAATTAAATATAAACATGATGTCATACAATTAGCTAAGAGAACTTTTTATTTTATATTAAATGAGCCATTATGTATCTAATTAATTATACGAATTTACAATTTCAAATTACTAATCGTTTTTAAAAATAACATGGAAGTTCTCACGATGACCCGAGTTTAAAAGTGGGTTTGAAATTTGTTTTAAAGTGGGTTTAAAATTTTCCAAGTAATGACAAGCAACTTGTATACGTTGATTCTAAACGAAAGAGTAAATTTCTTGATATTAATTTTGTATGGTAAACAGGTTGAGAAATAGTTTTATTATTACGTATAGTATATTAGTTATTTTTTTTAATGAAAATAAATTATGAAAAGGTTCAGGTGATAAACTGTTTTTACACTTAAACATAAAACAAAGAACATTAAAAGTATTTAATATATATTTAAATTTTTCATATATATTAAAAATTTTATATCAATTAAGAGAGAGTTGGCACGAGTAAAACAATCCTTAAAATTAATAACGCGAGCAACATGTTTTTGTTGATGATACAGAAGTTTACTTTTAGTTGAACTACGCAATTTTTGCATAGTTTAATAGGCAATGAATAAAAGAATGATAATAATGAAGCTTATTAAGAATGCTTCTTGTTTTGTATAATATTCAATATTTTTTGATATTTTATCGCAGATTTTACACAAAAATTAAGTATTAGATAGTAAGATTTTCATCGATATAAATACCTAAGAAACTTGTAAAAATTACTTTTTTATTAGTATATTGTCTATAAAAAGACAATGCATGTCTTCTGGCAGTCGGTGTTTTTTGTAGTCTAGGTGGAAAAGAATCCATTTGGTTTTATCAATATTCAGAGATATTTTTTATTAATATTCAGAGACTTATTTATCTCAAACTAATCAGAGATTTTAACTAGTTCTTTGTTCATTCTTGTAAATAAAGATATAATATTGTAATGGGATAAAAAGAGGTTAGTGTCATCTGCATACATGATTGTCATTAAGTTTGAGACTTTATAAAGATCGTTTATGTAAATAAGGAAAAGTATTGACCCTTGAGGTACTCCACATTTAATATCAAGAAATTTACTCTTCCGTTTAGAATCAACGTAGACAAGTTGCTTGTGATTACTTAGATAATTTTAAACCCACTTTAAAACACGACCAGTTATTCCATAGCATTTTAATTTGTTAAAAAGAATTTCAAGACCAATTGTATCAAAAGCTTTTGCTAAATCTATGAAAATTTCCAAAGTGAATTGAGAATACTCAAAGAATTTAGTTATAGTTCTTGTAAACTGAATAAGTACATGTTCAGTAGAGTTATTTTTTTTTGAACCCATTTTGGTTGTTATATATAAGATTATTTTTAGTTAGATGACAATAGATTCTGTTATAAACAGTTTTTTTTAGAGCTTTGAAAATACGGAGTGAATGGATATGGGACAAAAATTGCTTACATTTGATTGGAAAATTACAGTTGATTGGAAAAAACGCCTCGTTTGATCGAACAAAAAAATATCTTAAAAAGTATTTATGTTTTAGGACGTCATACGAGTTCACTTTAAATCTAAAGGGTTTTTCGCGGTTCTTTGCCAGTTTTTTGAAGAACCTATAAGTTCTTGGAAAAATTTTAAGGTTTTTTAAAAAACCTTCGGGTTCCTATTATTTTCTAATGGTTCTTTGAAGAACCGGCGGTTTATTTACAAATTAATGCAAAAAACCCACAAGGATATTCAAAACCATTTGAGATAACCCTTGAAGAACCATAATTTAGGGTTCTTCAAACCCTTTGTAACGCTGTTTTATTTTTACAAGATGCTTCTGAGTATACATTTTTTCATGTAAATGGACAAATTACCCACTTCAATCGGAAAAAACACACAAAACAACAAGATTTTTGAAATATAAAATGTAATTAACTTTTGTCTTGGCTTTTAATGATTGATTTAATTTTTAAATTCCATCAATGAAAAAAATTAATATATATATATATATATATATATATATATATATATATATATATATATATATATATATATATATATATATATATATATATATATATATATATATATATATATGTATATATATATATATATATATATATATATATATATATATATATATATATATATATATATATATATATATATATTATATATATATATATATATATATATATATATATATATATATATATATATATATATATATATATATATATATATATATATATATATATATATATATATATATATATATAGTCTGATATTTTTAAATTGATTAAATACTTAAATGTTATGCCCTTAATTACAGTACTTTAAAGGTAAAAAAATTATGAAAATTGGACAATTCAATAAAAAATTATGACGTTTTTATTAGCAAATTTTCGAAGACTGTTGTCGAAAAAAAAATTTTTCAGATAAATTTTTAAAACTTTGCAAATTCTTACACAAATATCTATTACTTGGTATCAAAAGATAGATGTAAAAATTAGCTCTAATTTTCAACTAGTTTCTAGGTAAAGGGCGCATCGAGGGATCCAAAGGGGATGCTAATCCATCATCTACACCTCACAAGAATACATTTTTTTTTCATAAAATTGTGTTTTTTTTTTAATGAAAATGATAATGTTTACGTATTACAAGTTGTTATTATTTTGTTCTACATCACTAGCTAATATTTCAAGTCTATATTAAAGTTGGAAGTTGGGTTGTGGGTAAGGTTTAACACACCTTATCAAAAATTCATTCTTTTAAATATTTCCATTCTACTAAAATAAGTAAATCTATTATAAAAAATAAAAATTATATTTCACTACTTTAAAAAATAGTAACTAGTGGTGTATGTAATGCTTTTATAGGAGGGGGGTGTATGTCACCCTTTTTCCGCTTCGAACCTAAAGAAAATAAATAAAAATTTCACAAAAATGTCAAAATACTTTTTTAAACAGAGAGAAATTAGTATAAGAAACTATTTTACCACATTACAGTATGTATCTGAGTAATCATTTTGTCATCTAAAGGGACACTTCAGTAGTAGAGTGGCGACAGTTCTGGGACATTTTCCATTTTAACCATATTTTAAACCATATATTTATTTAAATATATAGTTTGATGTTGTCCATAATGTGTATAAATTATAAAACTAAGAAATAAAATGTTCAAATCATTCTTTAAAAATCATTTTGCTATAATTTATATTCATTAATGACGTCACAGGTTACGTGATTTTTGTAATTTGTGCGCATGCGTTAGATTTTTTTAAGCATAGTGGAAGCATTGTCCTATTAATGCAGCATAGCTTCCAGATTGTCCGACTTGTGCATCACCAAAGTTGATTGTCACTACCATTCTTCTGTCACTACCAACGCTAGGCATACTTTCAGATGAATTAAAGTTTCTATAAAATGAAATTGTAGCTGTTGGGCCAATTGTACTATTCGATTGATAAAGTAATCCTGATGTCTCATTATTAAATGAGCTTACATTAGATCCATTCCACGAGGAGAGATAAAAATCTTCTAAACCTGATGAAGCGTAGATACATCGACTGTTAACATCATATCCAGAAAATGTAGTATATCCATTATTGTTATAGGGTGTCCAAGGTTGAATGACAGAGTTAGTATTGGTAGGAGCACCATATCCATCATAGATGCGAACTCTAGATTCCCACCAGTTTCCAGATCCTCCAACAACATGCATTCTTATGTATTTCAAATACACTCCGTTTCCCTTATCCATAGCATTCATTAGCATATATTCACTACCATAAGTTGTATTTGCATATCTAAATGTTGTTGAGTACAACTTAATGGATGAGATGGATCGAGGTATTAGCGGATTAATACTGGTTAATGTTTGTTGCAACGATGAAGTTCTTGTGATAAAAGGTTGTAACCAACAGGTCACTAAATTTCCTGTTTTATTGTATAATTGTATATTCAAACTTGATGTAAAAGGAAGATCAAATGCAAAATATCCTCCTAAATCATTTATATTAGATACATTACATCCTTGTAAAGAGTTTGCATAATAGGGTCCACCAAGTGGTGCAATTAATAAAACACAAGCTAAAGCTGTATTATTAACACCCACACCATCTGTTATAATAGAATCATTACCTATGCAAAGTACATTGTCAGCATATATTTTTAAAAACAAAGTACCTGGTACAGTATTAGGTGCAATAGTATATCCTGTAAATGCAATCCACAGTTTTATTAGAATTCCTGAACTACCACTATAGCTAAAAATAGTATATTATCCTGGAGTTGCATAGAATGTTTGAGATTTTTGTCCAAAGCATATTAAACTTGTATTGGGAATGATATCTAAACTTTGATTTTGCATATCATCAACATAGCTCTTTGTAACTGCATCCTGTGTATCAGTAGGATTAGCTACATTGATGAGTTTATTTGTATTTAAATTTATATTAGCAGTTGCAGGATTATAACCATCAGTTCTTAGATACATACTGCTAGAAGTTTGATTATTATTCACACAATTCTTTGTAGCAGCATCTTGAGGATTTGTAGGATCAACTACATTGACTGATTTATGTGTATTTAAATCTATGTCAGAAAGTATATTATTATTAACATTAATATTAAGTTCCATACTTCCTGAAGAAGATATACCGTTAAATATATTATGTCCGAATACATTATTATACTCATTTTTTATATATGTAATATTATTATTTAGATGATTTACCCCAGTGAATTCATAATGTCTTGAAAATCATATCCTTCATCTAGTTTCTTCAAAACATAGAGACACAAGTGTCTGCAAAATGAAGTATCTCCAAACTGTATTCTTTCACTATTATAGTAAACATCATTGTGTAAATAATGAACTAGTTCAACTGGAGGTGGTAATGCATTAGAGTCAAAGCTAAATTTTATATCTTTATCTTTATACCAACAAATCCAATGAAACCCATTTGTATTTGAATCTCCAGTGTTTAATATTCCACATTCTTTTATTTGAACTTTTTCAGGTAATTCATCTCTTACAAATACACCTCGAAAATTTTTTATTTTTTATTTTTTAGCTGCTGTTATAAACTGAAAGTTTGATAGAGGTTCATTTGGTAATATTATTCCTTCAACATTTATTCTTTTATTCATTTTTATATATTATTTACTTTTTTATATTAGCCTAGTTGACTTATCTTTGCCTGCTTGCCTACCTGCCTGTTTATTTTAATTTATAATGTCCATACGCTAATGTATGTATACTGTCTTCTTGAATTACTCTTTTGTCATCTTCTGCGCTTAATGCTATTTTGTTTATTTCTTCTGTATAAACTTCATGAAAATGAGATCTTATGACATTCATTTTTCTAATATGATAATTTCTATTCATAAGACAGTCTTTATAATCTTCATGTGTTATATAATTTTTAACTTCTTCTCCATCTATTTTGAAAGAGTACAATTTTGATCTGAGTCCTATAAATTCTGTAATTTGTTTTCCTGCAGATTCATCTTTAAACATTCCTAATACTTTCTTATTTAATCCTACTTTAAATCCGTTTTTAACAGCTGGGTGATTTGGATCAAATTCACTAGTATCAAATTTACTTTCAATATCATTTGCAATATCTGCATAAAAGTCTTCTGTTTTTATTTTTTAGGCTAATGAATCTGTATCTGTATATAACAGTTTAGCTCTATCACCATATTTATTTTTTATGTAATCGTAATGAAATTCATACATGAAAGTCTTGCTTAAATCTAAAATACACATACCTAAGTAAATAGGTTTGTTATAAACTAGTTTTGTTTTTTTCATACAAATAGCTATCAAGTTTTCATCAAATATAGTTCTACTTTTATAGTTAGGTTTTGATGCTAATTTAATAGCTTCTTCTCTTTTTGTAACTAATCTCACATCAACTCTGTTTTCAATGTTTTCCATTGTTTTTCCAAACACTGAATTATTCATAAGTTTGAAAAAGTCTTTTTCAAAGTCATTAGTAGCTTTTGTTCTTAGATTTGTATTGAGATTAATGTACTTACTTAGCCATGCACTTTTTTTAAACTTTATTCCTCTGTGAATTTTTGTTAATTTCATTCCTAATCTTTCATACAGTTTCAAGTTTTCATAGTGAATGATATAATTTTTCTTGTGATTTAAATTAGGTACTAATTTTTCAACTTTGTCTATTTTTAATCTTTCAGGAGCAAGAGGATAATCATTATGCAAATCATGTAAGTGTTCAGGATATTCTAAATCTACTTCTAATATACATGAAATAGATTTCCAATTTTCTAGATCTTCTACATTAATCCACTCAAATCCATGTGTTGGAAGTGGTTTACTCATTGCCCATCCATATAAATTGTTTGCATCTAAATATTGTATGTATGTTGACTCCTTGTTTGAATTATATTCTTCGCCAATGTGATTAGATCTTTTAGATCCATAGACTCTAGTAGACTTATTAGTAGACTCGGATACGTTATTATTTATATTTTCTAATTTACAAGGTTTTCCACTTTGTATTCCCTGCTTGATCGTTGACATCATTTCATCTAACCATTCAAAACCAGGTGTAGGAGGTGTTTTACTTATTTCCCATTTTAAATTTTTTTTGCCTTGTATTCCTCTATCTATTATTTCATCAATCCATTTATTATCATTAATATTACTTTTATACTCATATATTTTATTAGTCTTTGTGTAATTTTCCATATATTTATTATTAGCAATTCCTAACCTGTTAGAAATCATACTAATATCACCTCTTATTCCTTCTTTAATCATAAGAATCTTGTCATAATCACTTAGCAACTCTAATTTACCTTTTGTCATTTTCAACGCAGCATCCCAAGCTAACCCTGGTGCTGTATAGTACCAAGCAGGATCTAATCAATAATTTTTTATACATACATTTCTAAAATTTTCAAAGACATCAGCTAGCAATAATACATCAGATACGTTATATAAATTATGATAATCTCTAAATATTTTACAATCAAACTCTTTCCATACTGTTTGTACATGTAAATAATCTTCATCACTTGTTTCTTCATCGTTTAGTCTTGAATAAAATGATTCTTTTGGCGGTAATTGTGTTTCATTTAATTTATCAATAGAATTAAACCATTCATAAGGATAAACACCTTTTCTTATTAATAAATTGAGTTCATTTCCAGAAAAGTATCTACTAATATTATTGCATTGATCTTTTGATAAATTTTTAGTTAAACTATCTAAACTAGCAGCCATAAATCTAAAACTATCAAGAAAACGTAATTCTAGTTTAACTTCAACTTTTTTACCTTCTTTATTATTGTATTCATCCACTTTAAGTTCTTTAGAAAAGCTGATATACCTTTCCTCGTTGTTAGGTATACAATTTATTTTACCTCTTGACTTTTCATTTCCTGATAATTTCTTTATGAAGAAGTGTGAATCATAACCAGTTAAATTATGAAATAAGATTGGAATGAATTTTAAATTGTAAATTACAATCTTTATGAGCAGCTCCTCTATATTTACCAGTAATATGGCAATGATCTCTTACTTTATCTTCTTTTAATAATTCTTCACAAACGTGACATACTTTTGCATTATCAAATTGTTCTTTGTTTTTATTAGTGAATATCATCTTTTTTGGAAATTTTAAATAATCATTATAAATCTTCTTTATATCTTCTTCTATCATATCGATAAATTTTTGCGCAACATCTTTATTTTCACTACTTGCAGTGAATGTTACTCGTTTACTTTGATAAACTCTTTCATCAAAGCATTTAATATAGTAACAAAATGAACTAGGTGTATGCTTTTGGTACTAATTTGTATAAGATTCATTTGGGTTAGGTGTGCAAGTATTTATTGGAGTTATAATACTTTCAAAATCAGCATATACTACAAAGGGTACTCTCATTGTTTTTTTAAAATGGTTAAATTCTATCATTGTATTAGGTTTAAGCATTTCTATTCGTACTGAATCATGAGTATCACAATACAATTTATGATTTGATAATGACTCCTCAGTACTAAAACCTTGTAAGCAATTTCTACAAAAGTGCTTTTTACCATCATGATTAGATAATTGTGATGAAAGTAATCTACTTAGATTTTTTATTAAACAATAATGATTAGTTTCATCATTTGAAGTAAGTAATAAATCTATTTGATGCTGTCTATTTTTGTTTTCAGATATGCGTAAAGGGTACACTGATAAATTTTCATATCCAAAGACATTAACACTTATGTCTTGATTATTTTTTTCAAATTGAGTAATATGTTGTAGTGAAACTGGGAATTCTATTTTTTCCCAGTTTAATTTTTTAGCATGATCTTTAAAATCTTTATCTATTCTTTCAGGATGTTCATCTGTAGGATTAAAAAATCGAACAACACACCACTTAAAACATTCATTGTCTGCATTCTTCATGTTAATGATTGCTTTTTTAGTTGATAACTCTTTAGGAAGAGAAATGTAAGATTTTCCTTTAAGCGGTTTATATTCAATAATATTAATGTCTATCTTTTCTACACAGACAAATCTAAAATTAGATTTTTGTCGTTGAAATGATGATATTGATTCTAAAATTTCATCTATAGCACTTTTATAGAATTCATTAAAATCCGTTGATTCCAATACAGCTTTTGATTTTGTTGAAAATGGTTGTTGAAAATTGAAAATGCCCGTAAAAACTTCTCCTTCTTTGATATCTCCATTTATACATGAAGAATAATTTGAATTTTTGATCCTTTATTGCTACTTAGTATTTTAATAGCATTATTTTTAACTAATTTCATATAAGACAAGGCATCATATCTTATTACACCTTCAGCTGAAAATTGTCTTGTAACATTTCTAATAGCTGATTTTGTTAATTTAAACTCTATTATTGGTTTTTTATCTACAAATATACCATATAAATCAGAAACAGCAGACTTTACTGATGTAAGTTTTTCATTTGCAGACTTTTTCATGTTTTCGGGAAAATAGTCCATAATCCAATTAGCAAATGAATTAACATTTTTAACTACACTATCTGCTACATTTTTAATATATTGTGTAGGTGTTAAAGTATTTTGAGTAATGTGTGATGGAATAGGCATATCTAATATATTTTGATTATGCGAAGCCTGAGTACTTTCAGAACTTAGTGATCTTATTAGATCTGCTTTTTTCATTTTATAATAATATTTTATTTTTCGCTCTTTTGCAATTTGTTTTTATTCTTTTACATTTTTATTTTCCAGTATTTTTATATACGCAATATTTTTTTTATCTCATTTTCAATTTTTTAAAAAATTTCTTGTAAAGAAATTAAATAAATATAATATTTCAAAAGAAATAATTTTATAGACTTTTATCTATAAAAATAAATTATTTTTCTGATTCAGAAGGAGTACAGGCTTCGTTAGATCCCGAAGGTATCCCTGCTTCGCTAGATTTTATCATTTCTATTTTAACATTATTTTTAACTTTTCCATTATTGTTATCAAGATATGATTTACTATGCTTTTCTTTCTTAACATATTCATAAAATGATTTGTATACTTTAACTTCTTCTGTTTCTAAATTAGTTAGTTTTACAGTTATAGGATTTGTTCTAACTTTTGTAAGCCAGTCATACTTAGGATCTCTTTCTTTCTTCTCTTTTATTTGATGAATTCTTTTCCTTCCTCTAGGTTTTTTAACATAAACATCTGATAAGAAGGACTCTTTTTCTAAAAGTCCATTATCTATTGCAAGCATTACTAATGCAATCTTTTTGTTAGATGTTTCTTTAATGTTATTTTCTTTTAACAAATTTATTAAATACTTTTTTGTATATTTCACTTTTTCACTCATTTTTATTATATAAAGAAAAAAAATTTAAATTATTTTCATATGATTTAAATTAATATGTTTTTATTGTATATTTTTTAAATCTTTACACATCACATAAGTAATTTCTTTTTTAATATTTTCAAGTCTTTCTTTAGCAAGTTTAATATCATATTTTATATCTGATACTTTTCTTTCATATATTTCTACTATTTCTTCTAATTTCTCAATCATTATAAATTCTTTTACAGGGCATATATCATATATTTCATATATTTTTTTATTTTTATTAAGATTATCTAGACTATTTTCATAATTTTTTAGCTTTTTACAAAGAAATTGTAACGCTCTTTCGCTATTTAACAAATTTTCTTATAATCTTTTTAATTTTTCTATTCTCATTCTTTTTTATATATAAAATAAAAAAATTTAACTCATTTCAAAAAAATTTATTTTCTTGTATTATTTGCTAGATCACAAAGTGATCAATGCTATGCTATAAATTCTATAATTCTTTATTATCAACCCATGAGTTAAAAGTATCAGGATATCCATACCACTTAACTAAAGATTTATTACCTTGTTTACGAATAACCTTTTCAATTCTAAATATCTCTTGACTTGTTTTTTGCAGTTCTTGTTCATAAAAAGTACCTTGTATTTCTTCACCATTGTAATCAGTTATTTTATAAGTAGGCGGATCAGTATATTGAACTTGTAATACTGTAAATACTTCTTCAGTCCATCTTGGTGTGTATCCTTTTTTAAATGTTGCTTTCTTTTTAGTTATTCTTACTTTATCTCCTATTAAAAACTTGGGATGAATAGGTCCAGATCTTACTTTACCATTTTAATTTAACCAAACTATATTTTCATTCTTTTTATCGCTTGCTTCTGCTGGAGTCATTTTAATTGAAGAATGCTTTGTGTTGTTGTATTGATTAACCATTTCATCTAAAACATCAATGTATTTTCTAGTAGAGTTAGCAGAAAAGTACTTGAACATTTTCTCTTTCATTGTCCTATTCCATATTTCAACTACGCAGCTTTTTTCTTCATTTTCAGTTGAATAGAGCTGAACTCCTAATGCTTTAACATGCTTATTATAAAATTCCAAGCCTTTATCTACCCATAGTTTATGACATTTCCTATCTTTAAAAATTTTGTTAATTGCATGAGCAACTTCAATTCCTGTCTTACTTTTCAATGGAATTATCCACCCATACTTTGAAAATACATCTATAACCATCAATAAGTTTTTTATACCATTATTAAATTTAGAATAAGCTTGCATGTCAACTAAATCAGCAGCCCATATATCATCTATTCCATTAGAAATAACTTTTCTTTTTCTAAAATTTTTTATAACTGGTTTATGAAGTTCATTTGCAAGTTCATCAGTTCATTTCAGATTCCGAATGGATCCATGCTTTGCTAGATCGCTTTGCGATCCTTGCTTCGCAACGTCGTTTGCTTTTTTTCTGTGCGCTGGTAGTTTTTTTGACATAATTCTTTAATACTCATTGGCTCTTTATTTACACCAAGCCCAAACCTTACTTTAGACTTTATAATAGGTTTTATAATCTTTCTTTCTAATTTTTCTCGCATTGTAGGATTAGGTATAGCATCCATCTGTTCAATCATCATTTTATCAGCTATATTTCTATGCTTTACATCTGGAAAATCTTTATAAGCAAGATCATGAATATAAGCTGCATTGTCAACTCTATCTACAGGCATGCTCCATTCTTTAGGTGAATCATCAGAATTTAATCTTTTTTCTACATCAGTATTAGGTCCTGCAAAGTTCATACCAGGTATATGCATTTCACCTTTAAACTTTGCCCATGGCAATTTTATATTTTTTGTTAATTTATTAATAGATTCTACTAAATCACCTCCTGTTTTTGTCGATCTTTTTGTAAACTGATTTTTTGTTGTTCCACAAATAGCACAATTTCCACGAAGCATATTTCTATTGTTTTTGCTTACAACATGTTTTAAGTTTATTGTATCTGTTTTGTTTCTACATTTAACGCAGTACATTTTTATATATGTATATTTATTTTAATCTATTTTTATTATAATAAATTAAATAATCTTTTCATAAAATAAAATGGAAGTTATAGATTTATCGTGGAATGCAAATAAAAGTAAGCGAAATAATAGTTGGCTACTTCCTAGAAGTATAAGAGGTCTTATAGTTGGAAAGTCTGGATGTGGAAAAACAACATTTTTATTAAACTTGCTTTTAAGACCAAGTTGGCTAGATTATAACAATTTACAAGTGTTTGGAAAATCTCTTTTTCAACCAGAATACAAAATATTAAAAAGTTGCTTTGAAAAAAAAATATCAAAAAATGTTATTCTTAATATATTTGAGTTACAAGATGAAATAGTGAAAAATGCATGCACAGAGCTTATTATTGAAGAAATTTCAAAAAATTTTAAAGAAAAAACAGATATTATATGCAAGTTTTTTGAAACAGCAGATGATGTGCCAGAACCTGAAAAACTTAATACAATAAAGAATAATTTAATGATATTTGATGATTTACAATTAACAAAACAAAAAAAGTGTGAAAAGTATTATATAAGGGGGAGGCATAGTAATGTTGATTGTTTCTATGTTGCACAAAATTATTTTGAGTTGCCTAGGAGAACTATAAGAGAAAATGCAAATTTTATATGTTTATTTCCTCAAGATGCTAAAAATGTAAACCATATTTATAATGATCATGTTTCAAGTGATATGGATAAAGACGAGTTTAAAAAATTTTGCAAAGACGCTTGGTCAAAGAAGCATAGATTTGTTGTTATAGATTTGTCTTCTGATTTAAATCGTGGAAAGTATAGAAGTGGATTTGATTGTTTTTATTATCCAAATTCTTTAACTAATCCAACAGAAATGAACGAATAAATATATATTTTTAAAAAATATATATTTTTAATTTACAATGTAATACTTATGGTTCCCAAAGGGATCTAGCTATATTTTCTATTGTTACATTATTCATTGGTGAATCTACACCTTTTCCTATTTTTTTTATATTTTTTAGGTCCAGTTTTAATAAATACTCCATCACCTGTAATATAGTTCTCACTTTCAAATGGAGCTAAATATAATCCTTTTCCTACTTATCCTCCTTTTCCTATTTTTTCTCCTTTCATAATTTTCATTCCAAATCCATTCTTTTTTATGCATACAACACCATTTCCAGCAATTTTATTAACTATAGCATTTCCAGCTGCTCCAGCTAATACTCCTGATGCAGCAGTTTTTGCAATTACTGGAGCAGCTCTTGCTAATAAACTTCCAGCTGCACCGATAAAAGGTAAAAGTGCTCCAAGAAATCCACCAACTTTAACGTTGTGCTTAAGCTGTGTTTTACTTAGTGTAATTGTTACACCATTACCTTTTTGATATGCATCTACCATTTTATTTCTTTGTGAAGCTGTTAAAGCTATTTTATCTTTACCATTTCTTAAATCTTGATGTGTTAGTTTTATAACAGCTTCTGTCCCAGATCCAATTGCTTTTTTCATTTTTTCCTTCTGACTTTCTGAAAGATTTATAAGACTATCATGATATACTGTCATTTTATTTATAAAATATAATTTATTTATATTATTTTCATCTAATTTACTTTAATTAGCTTTGCTAGATCACTTCGTGATCCATAGGAACTAATCTGGATCCCTTTAGGATCTATTATGTATTTAAATTTATCTGCAGTTTTTTATACTCTTCACTATTTATTTCACCTCTTCGTAAAAACACATCACATATAGAAACAGCTTCATTTCTTGCTTTTGTATTACCTGCTTTTAAAGCAGGTATACGTAATTTAAGCATTTCATATAGCTCATTTGGATCGCTTGGAAGAATAACCACATCTTTTCCATGTTTTATTTATTTTTTATTTCGTCATTAAATGAATAATCTTTTACAATGTTTTTTTACAACATAAAAATTATAACATTAAAGTTTCGACCGGAGCTGGCAGAAGACATGATCTTATCATCCAGCCTCGTTAATATAACTAAAAAATTCAGCCGATAAAAATGAAAAAGGAAAAAAGAAACTAAAGCAAGAACTGATTTTAAGAAGAAAAGAACTTAAAAATCAAATTATTATTTACAGAAAGAGAAAAAAAAAAAAAAAAAAAATATTAATTATTTCTTCTCATTATTATTATTATTTTTTTTTAATTCTCTATTTTATTCGACTTTTATTTTTATTATACACGCACGCACACACACATACGCACACATACACACACATACACACACACATACGCACACGTACACACAAATATATGTCCGTTCATATATACATACAAATCAAATAAATCTGTATTACATTCCATCTAATCTGTATTACATTGCGTAAGATATAATAAATATTGCATTTACAAATTACGTATTGTAAAATAAAATAATATCATACATGTTCTAAGTACCATACAATATAATTGTGATGTTGAGTCAATTTATAAGACATTAAATAACTAAGATTACCAAAAGTTTTTAATAATACGATGGTAATTGCTTTGTGTCAAAACCAAATAAGTGTTGTTTTGTTGCACGTTTAAAATTTTGAGTTGAATTTAAAGTTTTTATATTGTTTGTTAAAAGCAAGTTCCCTAACCGCGGCCCTCGGCAAGATATCGAAAAATCAGCTTGTTTTGATAATGTTTTTGGTATAATAAAATTATTTGTTGAGTATTTAGTTTCGTATTTGTGGTTTAAAGAAAAAAAATAAGTTTGGAAAATGCTTGGTAGCATACCATTTTTAAACTTAAACATGAAAATAAGTATATTAAGAATATTTATTTCATAGACATTAGGCACTCCAATTTCTCTTAGTAGTGGTTTGGCACTAGCGTATTTATTTGCATTTAATATCAAGCGAATTGCTCGTTTTTGTATTTTGTAGATCATATTTAACTTTGAAGGATAAGTACTTGCCCAGATAAAGTTGCAGTAGCTGATGTAGCTTTGAATAAATGCAAAATAAATATTTTTTAAACAATTTGTGTTTAGGAGATATTATTTTATACATAATACCAATAATTTTTGATATCTTATTTTCTATTACTTTGATATGGTTACTCCAGCTAAGATGTTCATTAAGAATTACGCCTAAAAATTTGATTGAGTATTCTCGTTTAAGTTTAGTTTTAGATTAATATCATCCCATATTGGCTTTATTATATTAATGTATTTATAACCTCTTGATGATTTTGGTTTAGCTAAATTTTTATTAGAACGAATTGAGTCTGTTTGATTTAGAATCTCTTTATATTTGTAAAGATCATCATTATTATAACTAGAAGGGTGCAATTTTACTATTAATTCCCAAAGCCCAGGTTTTCCAATATATTTTTTACCTTCAATAGTTATATCATCACCTTCAATATTTATCATTTTTTTACCAATGTAAAAATTTTTATCCTTGTTATAATGTATACCAAATGTAGTATATATAACTTTAGATATTCTGCTACAATAGATCCTAATGCTATGTTAGTTGACTGATCAGCAATATTATATAATTTTGATAAACTTTCCTTTACTTCAGGTTGACTATCTTCTGAATAATCTCCACCTAATTTTTCGTTTATAGAATCATTATATATTTTTTTATTTAATCTAGTAAGTTCTTTTGCCATTTTTTCTATCATTTCATTATTTTTAATTTTAACATACGACATTTTATATAAGCAATAATTTTTTAAATTGCTTTTAACATAGGTATGTTTTACATTAACATAATGTATGTTTTAATCTAACATAATGTATGTTTTAAACTAGCATAATGTATGTTTTACATTAACATGTATTATGATTTAGTTAATATTTATTTTGTTTATATTTTGATTTTTACCGAACCTACTTTCCAGCAATTCCATAGCCTCTTTCATAGCTCTCTCTTTACCTTGATTAATTAATGATTCTTTAGTTTGCTTATTAATTTCATCTTTAGATTTTGTTCTAATTCCTTCAATCATTTTTTGAAACTCTTCATATTCTGAAACTATCTATGCAAATTCTATATCATCAATTTTACCATCTGTTAAAGCTTTAGTAATTTCATTGCTTATACTATTCAATTTAGAATCTGCTAACGTTTTAATCTTTTCATGTTTTTCTGCTTTTATGATTAATTTTTTAACAGCTTGTGATTCTATTAATGATAATACACCCATACCTAATGCTGCAATTTCACATCCAAGAGCTACTGGTGATCCGACTATTGTTGTTAAAAATCCAATACCAACAGCTCCAAGTGCCATTGTGCTAGCTAGTAATGAATTATCGATAGCTGAAATTATTCTTAAAGATTTGTGATATTTTTTAATTAAAATTTCTCTTCTCATTCTTTCACATTCTTTTCACATCTTACTTTGAATTTCATTTATCTTAACTAATCTAAAATTTTGATTAGATGTAGGTGGTGCGGTTGGATCAACTCTAAACTGACTAATATCTGGAAAAATATTTTTATGCTCTTCATTTTTGCATTCTTTATAAGACTCCATTATTTTTATAAAGAATTATATTTATTTAAATCTCTTTCAGAGATCCTAGGTCTCAAAAAGACCTAAATTATTTTAGTTTATCATATTTCTTAGAATTAGATTTATTAACAAATTTAGGATCATCTTTATTAAATATATTACTTATTAATGAACTTCCTACATCTGTTAATGATTCTCCTATATCTGATTATATAGATTTAACTGAATCTTTATCACTTTGGGATTCAACTTGTTTGTTTTTTTTTTGTTTCTTTTTTTGCTTCTTCACTCGAGACATTTAGTGATTCATAAGAACTTGGTTCAACTTGTTCTACTTTATATTTATTAGTCGATATATAGTTAACTCTATTTAAAATTTCATTATAAGATAAGATGTAAAATAAACAATCTTCTTTTTCAATTTTTTTATCTTCATTCTCATTATTATATAAAGTTATAATAATATCATCAGTTCTGATAAAGCAACTAATGCATAACCTTCGTTTATTTCAACTCCACACTTTAAAGAGATGTATTTATACGATTTTGATTTCATTACAAAATCTTGCTGTGCAAATATCTTAACTTTTTCATTTTCAATCTTTGCGTTATGTTCTAAATCTAAATTAATATTAATAATTACTGTAGGCTTTATATATTTTTCAGGATTTAAATACATTCTATGCATTTTATGAATATAAAGATTTTTTTAATTTATTTTCATAAATTTATCATTTTACATGCACAATAAAAAATTTATTTAAAAAAAAAATGATTTAAATAATTTTTCTTGCATATATACAATGGAAAACGAAATAGCGAAGCAAGGATCGCAGAGTGATCTAGAAAAGAAGCTTGAAGAATTATGCTTAAAATTAAAATTAATAGAAGAAAGATTAGAAATGTTAGAAGATGCTGAAGTTACTGAAGTTACTACTACTGAAGTTACAGAAGTGACTACTAAAGTAACTACTGAAGTTACTGAAGATGAAGATGAAGATGAAGATAGAGATGAAGATGAAGATGAAGATAGAGATGAAGATGGAGATGAAGAAAGTACATAGATTTAATTAATTTATTTTTTACATAATAAAATATATTTTTTTTTTTGAAATGAGTTAAATAATTTTCTTGAGTATATAAAAAGAATGTTATATGTGAAGATTGGAGATTTTAATGAAAAAAATTTATATGTAAAAGAAATTAAAAAATTTAATAAACCTGTTAAATATCAAAAAATAGTAATTGAATACAAATACTCTTCTGAATATTCAGGACCTTTAAGAGTAAAGACTCCAAAAATGTTTTCATATGGAGTTAATGAAAACAGAGACATAAAAACAAAAGAAGTTACAGGATATTCAATTCCTTTTGTATGTAAAAATGAAAAATTTATTAAGATGATTCAATCTATTGAAAAGTTTTGTAGAGATAAAGTTAAAGAGAATGAATCAAAGTTAAAAAAAGGTGGTATGAAAAGCTTAAATTTTGACAACTTGAATATTTTAAAGTATAAAGATGATGATTCAAATCCAATTTTATATGCAAAAATACCTAAAGATTTTGAAAGTGGAAAGATGGAACAAGTATTTAGATCTAAAGATTCAGATTTTGATAGAGATAAAAATGATGATATTCTAGGAGAAAGTCTTATTAAAAAAAGGTGTGATGTAATTAGCTGTTTAACAATTGAAGGTGTATATGTAGGTTCAATGATTCAATCTATACAAGTTAAATTATCAAATGCAGTTTTATATGCAAAAGAGTACAAGAAAGAAAGTTCAATAATAATTGAAGATATAGATTTAGAAAGTGAAGATGAAGAGTAAGTATTAATTTTATATATTAGAAAATAATATATATAATGAGATAGGTCTCTTTGAGACCCAGGGTTCCGAAGGAACCTAGCGAAGCATTGATGACAATCACTTTGTCATCAATGCTTCGCTAAATAATAATTATTATAAATATAAAAAATGTCATATGTTAAATCTAAATATATTAGTGTAGAAAGCTATTATAAATCAAATATTCCTATAATTAATTTTGATGAAAATGATATTAAACTAGATGAAAATAAAGAATATGAAATGGCTCTAGCTAAACTAAATATATGTTAACTACAACTTTTTATCAGAATTAACAAGTTTTCGTATATTAAATAATATTGTTGAAGGACAAAATATTAATGGTAAAGCTACTAGTGTTATGCATACATTCTTACCAATAGCTAGACCTTCAGGAGTAGCTGTTCTTGAAAAACCTCATTTTGATTATTATCCATTAAAAATAAAAAAACTTATTTCGATGAAAGTTGAAGTAATCGATAATAACAATAAAGTTATAGATTTTAGTAATGGAGTAATATTGACACAATTTCATTTAAGAGAAGTAAAGTAAATCATTAATTATTTTGAAAATCGTATAAATAAAATATATTCTATATTTAAAAATGAACGTATGTATAAGCGGTAAAAGCTCAACTATAATTAATAATTTTTCACCATCTATCGAACTAGATGAAAAAAAAGATTATGAAATGGCATTAATTGGATTAGAAACATATAACAGTTTCCCAAATATTAATGCATCAAATTACAATCTTAGATATAGTCCAGATAATGGTGTAAATTGGGATATTATTACTATCCCAGAAGGTTCATATGAATTTAAAGACATAAATTTATTTATACAAGCAGAACTTACAGCTAAAAGAATTCCATTATCTATTGCACTTGATTCAAATATTAATACATTGAGAGCATCAATGACACTTTCAGCTAATTTTCAGGTTGATTTTATATATCCAAATTCACTTAATACAGTTTTAGGATATAAAAGTAAAATATACACTGCATTAACTAATCCTAATGTATCAGATGACATAGTAGATATAAATCATATTAGTACTATACATGTTACAAGTAATGTTATATCAGGTTCATATCTAGATAACTCACCTAAAAACATCATATTTTCATTTTATCCGAAAGTACCTCCTGGAGCTAAAGTTGTTGAAAAACCAAATACTCCAATTTATTTACCATTATCATCAAAAAAGATTTGGAGTTTAACAACAACATTAATAGATCAAGATCAAGACTTGGTAAATTTAAAAGGAGAAGTATTATCTGTTAAATTTCATATAAGAGAAAAATCTTCTAAATGTGAACTTACAGCTATTTTAAAAGATAATAATAGATTATTAAAAGAATTGGTTAAACTTTTGGGAAATAGGATAAAGATAATAAATTAGATTCTGAAAATCATCTAAATAAAAATATATAGTAAATAAAATGTTAGTAATAAACAATAAAGGATATAAACGTAAACATGTTGTTGGTGAAAGTGGTTTATTCAGTTTTATTAAAAACATGTTTAGTAGACAAGCATTAACTAATGCATTAAAAGCATCTAAATCTTTAGCTGTTAAAGCAGCTTCTTCAGATTTAGGAAAAACTGCAGTAGGAGCTGCAAAGTCTGCAGGTAAAGAACTTGCTACTTCTGCAATATCTACTGCTAAAGACGCAGTAGTAAATAAAGGAAAAAAGATTATCGAATCTAAAAAAACAGTAATACCTTCAGTACAAATAAAAGATATTACATCTCTTACACCTGAAAATAAACAAGGTCTTAAAAATTTAATCGATTCTTTACCTTCATCAAACGAAAATGAAAGAAATATAAATAATTTGCTTATCTGATCATCATATAAATCAACTAAAAAACTCACAAAAGAAAATAAACAAGGTCTTAAAAATTTAACTAAATCATCAAAAAAAGATGTAATTAGCATACAAGATTTAGTTAAAAATCATCAAAAAAAAGGTAAAGGTCTTAAAATATCTCAAATCTAAAAATTTTATTTCTTGATTGAAAATAACTTAAAAAAAATTATCTATATATAATAAAAATGGTAAATTTCGATATATTAGATATTACTGAAAAAACAATTATCGATGAAGGCATTAGAAAATATGAATACAGAGAATGTCCTACTACTACTAATATAGATTTAAATTCTCCTGGAGCTCTTATACAATTTATATTGGTAAAGCAGAAGGTATTTTACGTCCATCTGAATCCTATTTAATGATTGAAGGAAGACTTCTAAAAGCAGATGCAACATCCTATGCTAACTCAGATGCTATAACACTAGCAAATAATGGAATCATGCACTTATTTCAAAGAATTGATTATCAACTATCAAATGAAATGGTAGAGCAAGTTAATTTTCCAGGCCAAGCAACTACAATGCTTGGAATTTTAAAATATACAAATGACTTTCAACTATCAAAAGGAATGAATCAATTATGGCATAAAGATAGTGGAACATCAGCAAGTTATGCAGATAACTTAGGATTTTCAATAAGACAATCATATATAATTCAGAAACCGACTGCAAAAGGATCATTTTCATTTTATATTCCTTTAAGACATATTTTTGGATTCTGTGATGATTATGATAAAGTTCTTTATGGATTTCAACATACAATTACCTTTACAAGAAAAAGTGATGATAGTGCAATTTATAGAGCTTCTGGAGTAGCTGCAGGTAAAGTAGTTCTTAGTAAGATGTCAATATTTATTCCTCGTATAGAACCATCATTAATTAATGATGTTCATTTTAAAAAAATTATTGCAGAAAAAGTATTACTTCAACTTAGTTTTCGTTCAAGATACTGTGAAATGGCAGTTACATACTTTATTTGATTGGAATATAGGATTAAGAACTACTGAAACACCTAGATATGTAATTGTAGGATTTCAAACAAACAAAGATAATGATCAAACACAAAACCCTTCATCATTTGATCATTGTGACTTGCAAGATATATGGGTTGAACTAGGTACAACAAAATATCCTTACTCAGGTTATTTATTATCTTTTCCAAATATGCAATTCTCAAGGATTTATGAAGAAGCTATATCATTTGCAAATAATTATTATAACGTACCAGATCCAAT
Organism: Hydra vulgaris; assembly: GCF_022113875.1. Lineage (NCBI taxonomy): Eukaryota > Metazoa > Cnidaria > Hydrozoa > Anthoathecata > Hydridae > Hydra > Hydra vulgaris. The sequence goes on along the minus strand of NC_061161.1, from coordinate 4,780,792 downwards.
ACAACTAGGAAACATGACACCTTCAGACTATAGAGATTTATATCCAATTATGGTTTTTGATATAAGCAATCAAGACAGAAATACTTCAAGTACAATGAGTACCATTTATATTAAATCTAAATTTAATACAGCTGTTCCAGCAAATACTAAAGCGTATGCTCTAATCATATCTGATAGATTAGCAAAACTTGTTTCAAATGGAGAAAATTTATTATTTGAACGCTAAGTACTGAAAGAACCTAGACTTAAAATAACGCATGACAAATTTTATAATAATGCACCTGTGACGTCATTAAAGAAAATAAATTATAGCAAAATGATTTTTAAAAATTGATTTGAACATTTTATTTCTTAGTTTTATAATTTATACACATTACGGACAACATCAAACCATATATTTAAATAAATATATGGTTTAAAATATGGTTAAAATTGAAAATGTCCCAGAACTGTCGCCACTCTACTACTTACTTCAACCTAAAAAAACAATACAAAAGCATCAAGTCTTTTGAAATCTAGAATATAACTAACTTTTGTTTTGGCTTTTAGTGAATGATTTAATTTTTAAATTCTATTAATGAATAAAATTAAATCATTTATAACAATAGGCACCATCACTTCTATCTCTAAATTGGATGATGGGTAGTAGCTAAGGTTTAACATGCCCTATCAAAATTTCATTCTTTAAAATATTCCAATCTTTATTAAAATAAGTAAATCTATTATAAAGAAATAAAAAATTAATTTCGATACTTTGAAAAACAGTAACTAATGGTGTATAAATCACCTTTACGGGAGAAAGCGTATGTACACAACCCCCACCCCCCACTTCCTCGAACCTAAAAAAATAACAATTCCACAAAAATGTTAAAATGCTTTTTCAAAAAGTGAGACACTAGTATAAAAAACTATTTTATCACATTACAAGATGCTTCTGAGTATACATTTTTTCATGTAAATGGACAGATTACCCACTTCAATCGAAAAAAAAACACACAAAAAGAACAAGATTTTTGAAATATAAAATTTAATTAACTTTTGTTTTGGCTTTTAATGATTGATTTAATTTTTAAATTCCATTAATGAACAAAATTAAATCATTTTTAACAATAGACATCACGTGAAGGTAAGCCAGAGCCGTCTATCAAAAAAATTTGAAACCCACAAAACTTGCTGTACCTATTTGTAAGCCACAAAACTTGCGGTACTTCTTTAAAAACCACAAAAATTCCTGCACCTATTTGTTAGCCACAAAACTTGTATTACAAATTTGCAAGTATTGTTAAATAACATTTTCAGTTTAAGTACTAACTCTCTTAATACAACATCGGCAGCAAGCTGGAATTTTTTCATTGGAATATTCAACTGCTCCAATTTCAGTTTAATTTTGTTTCCAGTAAGAAATAGTGTAAATTCTGTCTGTTGGTCTTTTGTTTACTTTTTCAACTCTACCATAATAAATAACAGACTTTGAATATTCAGAACCATACCATTTATGAAATAGTTTTCTGGAATCAATTCTTTCTAACATAACATCATCTAAATCATCAAGTTGCTTTGCAGATGAGTATTTATATAAAGTTCTCATTTTGCTGATAGTTAATACACGCAGTTTATGCTCTAACTTTCTTTTTTATTTTTTGTCAACTTTTTGGCATTTGTAGGTCTGCCTGTTAAAAATCTTTTCTCGAGTTTCATCATGTTTTAGCTAAACTCTCATTCTATTTTTATAAGCATCATTATTAGACCACTTAACTACAATTTGCCTATACAACTCTTCAAAGCTATCCAGATAATCAATAGTCCTATTCTTTTTGAATCTTAATTTGCTTGATATATAACCACTTGTAGCATTAGGGCATCGTACTATGGCATCACTAAAAATACCTATTATTTCTTTACTGTCTATATTGAGTAGCCTTGGACTAGCTGTCTCCGCTTTGAGTGGAGACAGCTAGTCCAAGCGGAGACAGCTAGTCCAAGGCTACTCAATACAGACAGCTAGTCCATCATACAAAACATCATGAGGTTTTGTATGATGCACTAGCATAGTTTTTTAACTATTAACATTTTCGAGTATACATTTTTTATAATATATAACTATTCGTTTTAACATTTATATAATATTTAAACAAAATTATTTCTTATCAAAGTAATAATTCCCAAATAGCTAAAAGTATAAATTACTAAATAAACACATTAATTTATATGTCCCTGTGGTGTAGTGGTAAGCGCGTAGGACTTAGTTTGTAATAGACCGAGGTTCAATTCCTGCCAAAGGCAACGAGTAAATCCAACGTGTTTTTTGAATACTAAATATTCAAAAAACACGTTGGATTTACATCGGAATGCCGACGTCGCGCGATGTCAGTTTATCCGACGTCAAATAACATTTCCATTTCCAACGTAAACCCAACTTCGATCCGACGTCGAGATCCGACGTCGCTCGACGTTCGTTCGACGTCGAAATGCCCACTGGGTACTTTTGCTCTCTCTTTAAATCTTGTCTAAAACAATTCAAACCATTCACAATTTTCTTACTCTAGAGACTTTAAAGCGGAACAACATTCAGTTAAAATTATGTCAACCGGGTGAAAATGACAATTCCACTCATTTAAATTTTTACCCCAAGTTGCACAAACTTTGCTTGTAGTGAGTTAGTTAACTGAAACTCTGTCTGACATTGTGTTTGAAATATTTGCAATAATCAAATGACGACATTTGTCATTGTTACATAAATGAAAATTTTATTAAATTAAAGAAAACCTTCTGCCTCACAAATTTGATTTTCATAATCATCAGTTATCCCTCCTGGCAATTGATAAAGATCAATAACACAGCATATATTTTAAGGCATCTTTTGATGTAATGAATGGTGTAGGCAGGAATACCCTCTTGTGTTATTGCATCAAATCCAAGAGTTAGATGAGAATTACTGATAGCCCATTCTGCTGATTAGAGTTCTGCTATAGTTCCAAGTTCACGAGTCATTTGCTTAATAGTAGTATGATGGGTAATATTAATTAAATTAATAATATTTTAATAACATTTACATGCTAAATTCTTAGGCTTACTTCAATAATTTATTAATGTAAACCTATTAAAATGTCGCATACTTTATTCAATAACGTATGAGATTTGTATAATTTACAAAAGGTAATTCTTAACAATTTTAACTAAGATAATAAACAATCAAAGATTGTCACATCAATAAATAATGTAATACTATAACTTAAAGTATTACTATAAAATAACTATTTAAGTATTGCTAATAGTATTATTTACTTCATCTTGTAAAAATCATAAAATTTGACAATTAAAATATTATTGAGTAGAAAATAATAATAAATAAAAGACTTTAATTAGATTAAGAATCTATTTAAAGTCTTTTATTTATTAAAGTAATCACATAATTAAAGAAGAACTTACTATGTATAAATTATTATTTGTTTTCTGTTCCAAAAAATATTACAATCTAAGTAAAATAAGATTGAGTTTTTAAAAAAACTGTAAACAAATCCGCCCCCCTTTTCCGCTGTTATCGATTTCTGAAAAACAGAAATTAAGTAACAAAAGTGCTACATTTTTAAAACTACTTGCTAAATAAAACTTTTTCCTGAAATTTGGCATGTGAAAAGAAAATAGATGTAGAAAATGGGCTATAAGGTTTTAAAAAAGAGCTTAGCCTTAATTCGACAAAATATTATCATGATAAGATCAATGAAAGTTTCGTGAGCAAAAAAATTAATGAAAAAGTTCAGTAACCATACAACAAAGTTAGATAAAAATGAAGCTATACTTTTATACGTTTATATATGTTTCTAAAAAGAAACACATCAAAAAAAAACGGTTGTCTGATATATATATATATATATATATATATATATATATATATATATATATATATATATATATATATATATATATATATATATATATATATATATATATATATATATATATATATATATATATATATATATATATATATATATATATATATATATTATTTGATTTTCTCCATATCGTTCTTTTGAGTGATTTGGAGTAAATCAAATAAATTTGATTTCATGAAAGAAAATTAATCATTTTAATAAGATGATGCGTTATTTTTCTTTTAAAGATCGAGTTATAGAAAAAATATCAGTCACCAACACAAATAAAATAGTTCGAGTTATCAGGGGCTTGAGTTATTGAGTGATTTTGATAAGAAAGTGTTAGTGTGCGTCCAAGGGAAACTCGATAGTATTTCGAGTTATTCGGGGTTCAATATATCAGGAGTTCACGGTTGCCAACAATATTTTTGATAAAAAGAAATTATTTGTAAATGTAGTGGCAGTAATTTAAATTGGATTCAGTTTCATTTGCACAATACATTTGTTTTGATTTTATTAAAAAATTAAGAAATTACTTTGTTTTTCAAAATATTATTAATTTATTACAACTCTGGTAAGCTGCTACTTTGTGACATCTGCATATATGCACATATGCAGATTGACATCTGAGTTTTCAGAGTTAAAAAGTATGAATCTTTGCCAAAATGTTTACCAAATGAAGTTTGTGACTATCAGCTGATTGATACATAGATACTACAAGATGGCTACACCTATATTACTCTGAGAAACTTTTTTTTAAATAACTTTTTCTATGTGAATATTTTGTTATTTAACAAAAGCACTGTTGTTTTGTTAATTAAAAAAGGGAAACAGTAATAATAATTTTAAGAGAGTCATTATTGTTTGTTTAATAAAACAATTATTTAATATAGTACAAGTAGCAAATTAAAAATTTTTTATGATCAGGGTTGTTTTGATTTAAATCAATTTAATCAGATAAATAAAAATCATGATTTAAATTGACTTTTGAGTTTAATTATTTTAATAAATGTAAATTTCTGAAAGATGTTTAAGATGATGAAAACATAATTGTTTGTCAAGACAAATATCAACCAGGCAACTAAAAAACCCAAAGCTAATCAATGTTCTCTTAAGAAAACTAAATTTAGTCAATCTTCTGTATGCCCATGCTGTTGCAAGTTTCTACTTAATATCTCCAAAATATTTTGTACTCTGATATATATATATATATATATACTTCATATATGAAGTCTACACGTCTACAATTTTTTTAACTCCTAATATATTCTTAATTATATTATTTTATATATTTAAATATTAAAGAAATTAAATAATATTGAGACTTGGTAAAGATCTATGTAAAGAACTGCATCAAATGATAAACTTTATATACAAATGGATGCAATGACTGATGTCGCTAAGTCGAAATTTATAGAAAAATTAAAAATTTGGTTAATACTAAATGAGTCAATTATTGCTTAAATAGTAACAAAACAAAGTAAAATATATATATATATATATATATATATATATATATATATATATATATATATATATATATATATATATATATATATATTTATACTATCTATTATTTTATTATTACTATATATACTATATATATATATAAATATACTTATTCCATTATTGAATTTTAGATAATTCTTCAAACGAAGCCGACTTCAGAAATCTCACGTTTATTCTTACATCTAATTTCAAGCAAAACCATTCATATATTGGACAATTACATTAAGACTAGAAATTTTTTTTATAATTGATGACATATTTTTATAAACATAGACATATTGGATTGTAAAATAAAGTTTATTTTTGTTGATTGTTTAAAAATATTTGTATAAATAGTTTAAAAAACCTTTTTTTTCTTTATTGTTATATATTGAAATATATGTTATATATTTAGGAAAGTCGTTGTTTACATTTTTATTTTGGCCTTAAAGCAACCAGCTTAAATATATTAAATAATTATAATTAAATAGTAAAAATATATGAAATAATTATATATTATATAAATATTTAATAATAAAAAATGTTCAAGAAGTCAAAAAAATATATGTGCAACGTAAGTTATAATGCAAAAACATTGAGCGGTTCAATGGGTTGTGTTTAGATCATATCCCATTCGGAACGATTATTTTTATTTGCGTATTTTTAATGGTAGATAAAAATATTTCGTCGGGAATAGTGCAAATCCGCGTATCTAGCATTGGCTTCTATATTTGGATATTATTAATTTTGACTCCAAATATTAATTGTTGAGATTACAAATATAAAATGAATAATGCTCTTTATAATAAAATGAACCCAAAATTAGTTAAAATAAAAAGTATAAAAAGTTTTAAACTTCTCCAGTAAAAAAAATGTACTGTAGATACGAGTTATTATCCAATGCTAGTTACGGGGTTTTGTACTATCCCCAACGATTTAGTTTTCTAAATGACATTGAAGCCTTATTAAATTTACCTTACACTTAAATAACGGTGCTATTTAATAAAAATGTAGAATAACAATAAACAAAACTAACAATGAGTAATGTTTAAAAATGATTTTAGTACCAAAAATGCACTATATACTGCTTAAAATTCTCTAATTTTAAATAAACTCTCTCTAATTTTAAATAAACTGTCTCTAATTTTAAATAAACTGGCCGCTTAATTTTAAACTGCGTCATATATTAACGCGAATGGCTTAGATTCTTATATAAATTCTTAGATAAATATTTCTAAACTCTTAAAAAACCTCTTGAGATGCAGTTTATGACAAGTTTGGAAATTTTTGACAAGTTTTAACACAAATATTACATATTAAAAAAACATCAAATTATGGCCAGAGATCCGAAACATGGCCATTGCAAACTTATTCCTGGACATTAAGTTTTACAAAGTAAAAGTAGTAATAATATTTTTAAATTTAAATTAAAAACAAAACAAATTTATTGTAAAAAGTTTAAAAAAAAAAAGTCATAAATTTTTACTTATGTAAATTTAATTCTTTTTTTAACAGGTAATAAACCATAGATTTTAAAGCGCTGCGCAAGATTTAATGTTTTAAAATAAGCAAATGTCTTAAAATAAATGAAAAAAGGCTCTCCGTTTCCAACTTCACCGATAACGTTTAAGTACTTCGAGCGGGGATCGAACCCGCGACCTTTGTTTGCTCTAACCACTGCACCACGACTGCGAATATAATAATAATCATTTCATTTATATCGTATCTATACTCTAAACCCGAATGGTTCTTCAAAGAACCTTTAAGGGTTTTTCGCGTTGACGCTGGTGGAGCACTCGTAGAGGTTCTTCAAAAAACCCTTTGCGAAGGTTCTTCGGAAGAACCTTAAAATAAGGTTCTTTAAAGAACCCGTTATAGTTCTTCATCGAACCTTTCAATGTTTTTGCATTATTACTTCGTTGCACGGATACTTTTTTGACTTCTTATACATTTTTTATTATTAAATATTTATATAATATATAACTATTTAATAGATTTTAATATTTAATTATAATTATTTAAGATATTTAAGCTAGTTGCTCAAGGCCAAAATAAAAATGTAAACAACAACTTTCCTAAATATTTAGCATATATTTCAATATATGGCAATAAAGAAAAAAAAACTATTTTTAAATAATTTATATAAATATTTTCAAACAATTAACAAAAATAAATTTCATTTAACAATCCAACATGTCTATGTTTGTAAAAATATGTCATCAATTATAAAAAAAGTTTTCTAGTGTTAAATCCATTGTCCAATATATAAATGTTTTTGCTTGAAATTAGATATACAAATAAACGTGAGATCTTTGAAGTCGCATTCGTTTGAAGAATTATCTAAAATTCAATAATGGAATGAATATACATATATATATATATATATATATATATATATATATATATATATATATATATATATATATATATATATATATATATATATATATATATATATATATATATATATATATATATTAGGGTAGAGCAATTTTAAAAATTTTTGCCTGAGCTGCGAATAGATGTCTTTTGGTGAAAAAGTTTAAATGAGTTTTAGTTTAATTTAATTTAAATGAGTTTTAGTGGTTCCTCTTTGGTTCTAAATTTATGACGGATCCTAATATTGTTGGAATTTTTTTTCTTCTTAACTATATAAACCTGGTACTCAAAAGAAGCAGAATAATACGCTTATTTTTAAATATAATATTTGTTTCAATTTAAAACTAAAGAAAAAAAATTAATGTCGTTTTTTTCATTAAAAAACCCCCGTCTTCATCAAAACAGGGGTTTTAAGGTATATTTTTGCAAATATTTTCTTCACAAAAATTTTTCTTTTAATAAAATTATTATTGATAAAACAAGCATTTTTTTCTGCTTTTTTTTGAGTCCAAACTTGATATAGTTTAGAAAAAAAAAAAATCAAAAATATTAGGATCCGTCAAGAATTTAGAATCCAAAGAAGAACCTCAAGATCTCATCAAAATCAAAAAATATTTTTTCACTTTCATCTTATAATTAATAGGTATCGATTCGTGTCTCAGGAATATTAATTTTTAAACTTTTTTTTTTTGCTATGAAAATCGCTCCACCCTAATATATATATATATATATATATATATATATATATATATATATATATATATATATATATATATATATATATATATATATATATATATATATATATATATATATATATATATATATATATATATATATATATATATATATATATATATATATATATATATATATATGTATATATATATATATATATATATATATATATATATATTTAAACAAATGTTAAAAAAACAAATTAAAAAAAAATGTATTCTTCAAAATAGAGTGCTCAATGTACTTAAAAAATGAGAGCAATTATAAATTAGTAGAAAATCACTTAACAAAAGTTTTTTTCATTTTACACTGCGTTTCATCAATACATATATATATATATATATATATATATATATATATATATATATATATATATATATATATATATATATATATATATATATATATATATATATATATATATATATATATATATATATATATATATATATATATATATATATATGTATATATATATATATATATATATATATATATATATATATATATATATATATATATATATATATATATATATATGTATATATATATATGGCTTACTTAAATACACGGCCGGACTTGTTCGATAATTAGTAGGCCAGTTTTTAGTCAAGTTCTTTATTTGCCTAAAATGGTTCTCAAAAGAATTACAACTATTGTTATTAGAATAAAAAAAACTTTTATTTTATCTTTTTACATTATTTATTTGTCTTTTAAATGCCTAAAAAGTGCTGTGTAGCTGCTTGCAGAAGCGGTTACAAAAAGAAAAAAAATGACGATACTGTAGAGGGTCTTATAAAATAAAACAGTATTTAATTTTTCCTCAGATATAGATTTATGCTGGAAACCATCTAAATTTTTTGGAATATGTATTGATCATTTCAAAGAAAAATTTATCAAACAAAGCAAAAAAAAAAAACACTAAACTTTACAAAGAATCCTATTCTAACAATTCATTCAAATAAAGATTGTTTTTTAAAGCCATCTTTACTTCCTGCACCTATAACTTTAAGAAAGACTCCTATAAAAAGACCTTATTCTCATTCATTGTTAGATGAAACAGTGGATTTCAACAAACTAGATAAGATTTGTTCAATCAATGATTTGACAGAACAAGTTTGTCCTCAAAATTTTTTATTTAAGAAAATATATGGTGGCGTTATTTATTATTGTGTTATCTTTGAAAATATAACATCATCAACTAACATTGAAAGTATTAATGTTGATAATAATCTGCATGTAAAATTGTACCATAAGGGAAATTTGATACTTCTTCCCCAGTGGTTTTGTCAAAACAATAAGTGCACACTAACAAGTGTGAGCACGTTAGAAAAGTTTCTTATATGAGAAACCGGCTTGAAGAAAAAGAAAAAAATATTTTAAGCGAACTTTATAGTTTTATGTATTAAGAATCTCATGGCAGAGAGTTATATAGTAATAAACTTATTTGATTTGCTTTGGTTCTATGATATACCTCTAGACAAGCCTACAACTTGCTATTAGATAAATTTCTTCTTCCTTCGTTTTCATATTTAAAAGCTTTAACTCAAGGTAGAATCAATTAAAGCATAAAAATATTTATTAAAAGAAGAAAAAAAAAGCTCAGATTCAGTTTTGTTAATTGATGAAATGTACTTGCAAAAAAGTGTTCAATATCATGGTAGTAAATTTGTTGGAAAAGATAAGAACTGAGAACTTTATACAGGAGTTGTAGTTTTTATGTTAGTTGGTGTTAAACGCTTTATACCTTTTGTTGTTAAAGCATTTCCTGAAACAAGTATTTCCAGAAATTGGTTGATAACTGAAATTGAAGAGTGTCTAACAAATCTTTTTGATGCTAATATTAAAATTTGTGCCACCATCACAGACAACCATTCAACTAATACACTTGCATTTAAAAAACTAATAAAAAAGTATAATACTACTAAAAACTTTTTTTTTTTATTATGGACAAAATAAAATTTATACTTTATTTGATAGTGTATATATTTTAAAAAAACATAAGAAATATTTTATTACATTCAAAGAGGTTTATTTTTCCGAAAAATCAATTTTGATAAATTTGAGGATTCATTAATGTTGAAGCTGGAGATATTTAATGGCAGTTATTTCACCAAGTTAATGAAAAAAATAACTTATTGCCTACTAATTTGAAGAAAGCTTACAAACTTACTCCAATTGGTTTACATCCAGGAAAAAATAAACAAAGTGTTAAACTGGTTTTGCAAATTTTCCATGAGTCAACATATTCTGCCATTAAAAGTTATTTTCTAAAAGAATTAAGTGCTGCTAATTTTCTATATTTGATAAATACTTGGTGGACAATTACAAGTTCAAAGAATATATATAATACTAATAATAAAATAGGAAATGCCGTTGTTGCAAATGATCAAAAACCTGAATTTTTAAATACTTTTGCTCAATATGTAAGTAAATGGTATAATACAAATAAACTGGGATATCACAAATTGTCACTTTCAGCTCAGACATCAAATGCACTAATTGTCATATTAAAAGGAACTGCATCTTCAATTAAAGATTTACTTTTAGAAGGATATGATTACATTTTAACCAGTAGATTTCGCACTGATCCTCTAAAAAAACATTTTGGGAAACTTAGGCAGATGAGTGGCGGAAGGTTTCTGGTTAGTTTGCGTGAAGTTGAAAGTTCTGAAAAAAAATCAGCATAAAATCTCTAATTAAAGAAACTCTGGCATTGAATACATGGTTTAATACACCTTTATTTCTTTTAATACACCTTTACTTCTATTACAAGATGAATTGGAAGAATATGATTTATGTGAAAGTTCAAAGGAAGTTGTTATTTATGTTGCTGGGTATATAACAAAATAAACTAAATCCAAATTTTAATATTCTTTGTGTCAAGATCTTCTTCAAACCAACAAAATATCTTCACCTTATATGGAAATACTATCAAAGAGAGGGTTGACTGAACCTAGTGAAAACATAGTAGAATATATTTGCTCCTTATTTTACTTTTTAGACCACTAAAGAATTGTTATTAACTAAATATTCCAACAAATTGAAAAATTCAGGTCTAACTGCACTTAAACTGTTCAAAAATAACATTTGTTTTATGTATTCTGACCATTTAGAAACAGGAAGACAGTATTTTCACACAACTGTTATTAATATAATCCGGATAACTCGAAAAACGTTCGAGTTCCCCTTGAACACTTTCTTATAAAAATCACTCGATAACTCAAGGTCCCCGGGAGGTTTGAGTTATTGGAAGTTTGCTATATATATATATATATATATATATATATATATATATATATATATATATATATATATATATATATATATATATATATATATATATATATATATATATATATATATATATATATATATATATATATATATATATATATCTGTATTTATATATATATATATATATAGATATACATTGTGTATATTTTGTATAATGTTTTTTGTATAATAATGTACAAAAAAACTCTTGTTTGTTTAAAAGTGATCAATATTATAAAAACAAAGATTTTTATAATAGATCTAATATAATTATTTAGTATTAAAATGAAAAAAATACATCTTTTTGTTGGTACTCAGAGTTTCATGCCTGGCGGCAATCAACTTAGAACTTAAAGGACTCCCAGTACATAGACAAAAAGTTATTGGTTACAAAAGTTTTTATTTGTTTTCAAGCCATCATATAAGTGTTATATATATATATATATATATATATATATATATATATATATATATATATATATATATATATATAATATATATATATATATATATATATATATATATATAAATATATATATATATATATATATATATATATATATATATATATATATATATATATATATATATATATATATATATATATATATATATATATATATATATATATATATATATATATATATATATATATATATATATATATATATATATATATATATATATATATATAACACTTATATGATGGCTTGAAAATAAATAAAAACTTTAATCTAACCAATAACTTTTTGTCTGTGTTCTAGGAGTCCTTTAAGTTCTAAGTGTACGCAAACATCTTCTAAACTTCAGTTCAGATAAACTGTCATTTTTTAAATTTTAACAAATGATATATTTGTTTATCTAAGCAAACCCATTCGCAATAATAAAATTCGCATGATAAAAGCATATAAGAATAAGAAAAATGCTTGAATAATCGCTGTTGATGGTAACAACAGCAATAAAAACAACTCAAATGTTTAAAGCAAAAATCAAATATTGTCATGATAATCATTTGCTATTGTTACTATACCATTCTTTATAAATTCTTCCCAGTCTACTTATATAAAAAAAATTAACAACTTCTTAGAAAAATAATACAGTGCTTACAAAAGATTTAAAAAACCTTAAATTAAGGTTCTTCAAGGGTTTTCATAAAGCAATTTGAAGATTCTTGTAGGTTTTTTGTATTACTTTGTAAATTAGCCGAAGGTTCTTCAAAGAACCATTAGAGAATATTAAAAACCCGAAGGTACTTTAAAGAACCTTTAAGTTTCTCCAAGAACCTTAAGGTTCTTCAAAGAACTGGCAAAGAAACGCGAAGAACCCTTTAGTGTAGGTCAGAAAATCACTTTATTTATTTGAGCTTATTATCTTTTGAAAAATCTTTTGATTCCTTTGCGACACAATACTTTGTAATCGTTTCTTCACATGTCTTATATGAAATATAGCTTATAAACTGCAAAACATCTAAATAAAGTAGGAATTTGAAAAGGATTTTTTTAATATACTTGCATAGTAGTGTCCAGGATTGTGGAGCTGTTAAAAAAAATTTATAGAATATTTTTAAATCTTAGTCAGTGCTAGGATCTTACTTCTGCTACAGCATGAGGCTCTCAATGGCTGGTGAACTTTAACTCAGATAAGACTCAATAGTTTTTAGCTAATTGTTATCACAATAATCAAGATCTTCTTATATTTATGAGCAGTAATATACTTGATGAATCATCTAAACTTTGGCTCCTAAAATTAACTCTTACTTCTAATCTTTCTCGAAACCATGTATCAAATCCATTTCAAAATAAAATAGCATGTATCTCCTTATTGGGCTTGCCACATTCTTACAACTGTTCTGTTCGTACTTTTATGGAATAGTTGTCATATCTGGGGTGGATCTTTCAATGATGCCCTTTCTCTTTTAGACAAGGTGCAGAAGCGTAAACATAGTTGCACCTGTTCTTGCAACCAACTTCTAACCATTATCACATCCTCTTAATGTTGCTTCTCTTTCTCTTTTCTACAAATACTATGATGGGTGCTATGGCCTCTTGTGCCATCTACTAAAATTTATTCTCATGTTATGCGTCATTCAATGAAATATTATCCCTTTACTTTGACTATTCTTAAGTTTACTAAGCTTACAGGGTTTTCAAAATACCCCAATTTTACTAAAGAGGAAGAGGTTGATCGCAAATTGAACTTTATTGATATAATTATTAACTCTGTAAATTATAAATTTAATACTTCAATATTTTACAAAAAAAAACACAGTTTTACAAACTAATTTGAAAAGCTTCGCTAATATTAATTATGAACTAGGACTCATTAAAACTCTGATTAACAAGGCCTTCAAAAAACAGCATGTTTTCATCTAGATATTGTAAAAATTAAACTAACTCTCCATAAAATCTCTTTTCCTTTCAACTTAATTGACATAACCTTCAAAAATTTAATAAAAAAATTTATCTCTCCAAAAGAAAACATGTCATCTGCAAAACCATCTGATATACATTACTTTAAACTCCCTTATAATGGAAAATTTTCAAATACATTTCAACCACAATTAATTAAATGCATGTAGAATATTGTAAAGATAATAAAAGCAAGACTAGTTTTTACAACTTTTAAAATAAGTAGTATGCTTTCAGCAAAAGACCCCTTACCCCCAAAAGTTTATATAAGATTACAATTTGTATATTTGATGTTAAAAGGAATCTAAAATGAAGGAAAAAAGACTTATTTAATCGGCAGATTATTATTGATACAGTGAACGCTTTTCAACGAACCTGATTGTACTTTAGTTATAGCTAAATGCCCTCTTCTAGAATTACATTTAGTACAAAGATTTGTCAATCATGCTTTCTGGTGTGAACCCAGTGGACACACGACGTTATTTCGACGTTGATTTACAGTTGATTTTTAGTCGCGACGTCGTATAACCAAAAATCAACGTTGTATCAACGTTGAAAAATTTTTTTAAAACTATCAAATAAAATCGACGTTGATTCCACGTTAATTCAACGTCTATATTACGAGTTCGACCGTTCGTAATTGCAATATGAGAACTAAAATACGCATGCGTGACTTAAAATTTTTTTTATAAAGCATAACAAATAACAAGTAACAATAGCATAACAAATAACAAGTAAAGACTTAAAAAGTTACTTATTAGCCCAATAAAAACAAGTAAAGTCCCACATGCTAATAAATTAGGCCATCTGTTGCCTTTTTATAAGGTTTTGAATTTGACAATTTAACAATAATACATGGCTTAACTTGTGATGCAGTTAGTTAGGTAAATATTAAATGGGTATTTCTTTATGACCGTATTATTTCATGAGTGTGGATTACAAGAAGAGATTACTTGATATATTATATAAATATAAAATATATATTATATATGTTTATATATTTATATAATATATATATATATATATATATATATATATATATATATATATATATATATATATATATATATATATATATATATATATATATATATATATATATATATATATATATATATATATATATATATATATATATATATATATATATATAATATAAATACATATATATATTATATATATATTATATATATATATACATATATGTATATACATATATATATAGTATATATATTTATATTATGTATGTATATATACATATATAGTGTATGTATATATTATATATGCATATTATATATATGTATGCTCGAGTCTTCTGCGGCTGAAAATTCAGCCTCATAAATTGCTTCTGCAGCTGAAAATTAACGCATGCGCATATTATACGCTTTCTTTTGTTTTGATTTTAAGTTTTGGTTTTTTTTGTCGACTTGATGAGTTATAAAGACATAAAAATAGTAATATGTTACAATGTTGTTGATTATAATAAGACGAATTTGAATTTAAGAATGAGTTTAACATAGTTAAGCTTACAATTCAGTTTTTATGTGAGCAACAACAATAATTTAGTAACTATATGTAACTTTACTAAACTTTAGTACTTTATTAATTGCCAGAACTTTTTTGTCCAAACACTTTTACAAAGCTGTGTTATTTATTTATTTTTATGGCTAAAAAATATAATTTTAAAACATTGATAATTTTTTATTTTAACCTATATTGATAATAGCATTTCAGAAAAAATTTATTTAAAATATTTCAGAAATAATTTCATTACACTGTAGTTTCTGTAATTTACAGAGATTATTTCAAATAGTTTCGAAATAATCTCTAAAATGTTTCTACTGCCTGTGAAAACATTTTTCAGATAAAAAAGTTTCTCTTTTAAAAGTTTTTTAAGCTTTCTTTAATCAATATTGCATATGTATTTCTTCGTTCCATTGTTGTGAAATGTCTTGAAGTCTCCAGTGGATGTAAAACTTTTTTTCAATTGCACAAATTCTTGTTTTAAAATAAAAATGCCAACCTGTGACAACAAGCTTGACTTGAGTCAAAGGGCAACATTTTTTGGTACAAAAAAATAATCCCAGATAACACATTGACGTCCAGCCGACGTCATTTAGACGTCTTTGTTATGGTTGGCCCAACGTCGGCAAAAGACGTCGGATTGCCTGCGATTTGATCACTGGTTCCACGTCGGCCCTATCTAATCGGCCCAACGTACATAAATTACTTGATTGCCGACGTTGATGTTAAGCATCATTGTGAAGTTGGAAAAGAGCAGTTTTATCCAACTTTGTGTGAAAACGTCGCTGACACAACGATCTCATTATCGGTACTACGTTAGCACAATATTAATATTGTTGTACCAATTAGATATATATCTGATGGAAAAGCAAGATTTTTCGGACACAGAAAGAGACCACTCAAAAATTTACTAAAAACATGACTAATGAAAACATTTTGTTAATTATTAAATGTTAATTAGTCATGAATGATTGCTTGCTTATCAACTGATTGATATATCAACAGTTGACATTTACAGTTGACAACTGTTTAAAATTATTTTATTAATAAACAATAAATTTATTAATAAATAAATTGTTTAAATGACTTATTAATAATGATTTTATCTATTAGTCAAAAAGGTATAACTAAAAAAACAACAACTAAAAAATAAAAACGATTTATTTATATATATTATAAAGGCTTTATATAATAGTTAATGTAGACATGAACGATTGGCACGACGTTGTCTTCCTCCATCTTGATCACTTGCATGTTTAAACCAGTCTTGACAAACAACTCCAATCTCGTTATCTGTTGCTTGACTTGTTGCTGGAATTCTTCTTACTGCATCTTAAAATACAAAGTGTATATGAATACGTGTGTGTGTATATATATATATATAATATATATATATATATATATATATATATATATATATATATATATATATATATATATATATATATATTTCATCTATAGTCTGTTTCACCAGGTTCATCAATAACCTAGTGAAGGTGACTTTTACCAGAAAATATATTTTACAAGGCCGTAGATTACTTTTTTTTATGTCTGAGCTAAGCAACTTTAAAACATGAAGAAAACTCCATATTTAAGTATGTTCATATGAATGAAGAATGAGGATGCTGTGCAAAAAATTGCGGTGATTGGAGACTGGGAACAACAAAACCCCAAAACGTTAGCCCCCCCAGCCCCAAATTGGTGGGCAATGAGTCAAACTTTTTATTTTTATTTTATTCTCAAATTTAATTTTTATTCATCGACAAATTTCAAATTTTATTCATTAATCTTTTGTTCTGCTTTTACAATATTTTAAAGTTTACATCCCCTCAAACTGAGGGGGCTGTAAACTTTATGAGGTCATAAAGGCGATCATAAAAATATTATTGAATTAAATTTGCAATTACAAACAATTAATACAAACTAAGTTTAAAATTAAAATAAAGATAACAAATTTGACTCATTGTCCTCCAATTTGAGGCTGAGGGGAGGGACTAACGTTTTGGAGTTTTTATTGCTCTCAATCTCTAATCACCGCAATTTTTTGCATAGCATCCTCATTCCTCATATATATAAACATACTTAAAAATGGAGTTTTCTATAAGTCTCAAAGTTGCTTAACTGAAACATCAAAAAAAATTGTCTACGGGCTTGTTTTATATATCACAAATATAAAATAAGTAATTTTACCACAAACAATTCCAACAAGGTACATTTTGCTAAATGCAATCTTATTTCCTTTTCCCTTCCAATTACATGACTTTGCTACATCTGTGATCAGTAAACGACTTAGCACTGCTCTGGTAGTTGACTTTACATTGAGCCCGCCAACCAATCCAAGAAATCTTGTCTATATAAAGTAGTATAAGGTAATAAGGATGTAAAAGATATAGGGTAAAGTTTATCATAATACTTGAAAAAACAAGTTTCACTATACTAAAATTTTTGATTAATGATTGAATATTACTTTAAAAGTAATTTATGTTATACAAAAAATACAATTTTATATTAAAAAATATTGAATTAGGTTTGCATATACATATCTTTTATGATTTGATTTAATGTTTTATTGTTAACTTAATTAGTATTATTAAAATAAATAATAATTTCATGAATATATAATTTATTTATTTGATAAATAATTTATGTATTAACTATTAAGTTTAAATAGAGCTTTACCAGTCTTCCTTTAATGTCGCTTTCTTTAGCTTAATCGTTAATAAGGTTAAACTCTTCAACAGTTGTTGCTGGTAATTGGAAAAGTAATCCTCTTACTAAACTCTCTCCGTCATTTGTTTTTGCAAGGTGCTGTAACAGGTTTATAGTTTTTTCTCCTTGTTCCTTAAGCTCGTCTCCTTGCGCTTTAATTTCTTCAAAAAGAAGAATTAGTTTCTATTCTACAGCTAAAAAATATTAGAACTAGTGAGCTAAATAATTTAATATTGGCAAAGAAATACTATAATTATAAATATTATTTAAGATAAATTCAATATAATTTTTAAAATGATGTAAAACATAAATTAAAAATTAACACAAAATAACCATTGACATTCTGTAATCTATATATATAATCTATAATGTGATATATATGTAATCTATTATTCTGATGAAATAAAAATTAGCAGTTAATAATTTAATATATACGTGTTGCAACTGAATACAGCCATCCATCTGAAGAGCATAATGGAAGTTCTTTTAAAAGTGGCTTTCCATGAGGTTTAGAAAATGATGACAGAATGCTAGACAGGCCACTTGATCTGCTTGTCACATGTTCTGGAGTGTTACAATTTAAGTGAGAATTTGAAAAAACAGGTGGCTCAGGAAGATCTTCGTACTCTATACTTAACTTTTTATGGCTTTTTTGTGCAAGACTTTCGCTTAGATTTTTTTTCGGTTTAGCTAGTTGCGAGTTCCCTTTTTGCAAACAAAAATTTATTTCTGGACTACTGCATATATCAGTGTCTGATAAAGGCAAGTATGAATTCCTAAAAATAAGCCTTTATCAAAACACAAAATTTAAAAGATATTTCAGCAAAATTTCAGAACTGAAACAATTTTTGTTGAACCACAAATAATTGTGATAAATCATTAAACTTAATTTAGTTTTACATACCTTGCTCGTTTTTGTTTACATTGCATTGTTCCATCGTCTACGTCTGAAACATCAGTCCCCAAATCAGATTTTTCTTTTGCTTTTGTAATATCTTTTACTGCACTTTCATATGAATCTAAACCCGTTTAAATGAAGTTCTATATTATATTTTAACTGATATGTCAGTTATGAGATACTACAAACAATAAGTATTTATTTCGTAAGTATGACAGCACATGATTTATTTGTATAATTGCTCATAAGCTATCAAACTTATGTAAAACATTTTTATAAATATTAGAATTGTTATAAACTTTTTTCAACAATTGCAGCATTAAAAGATGCAAAACAATACCATAATTTTTCAAAATTCTTGCTTTGTAACTCTTCCATTTATCAGTTTCAACATCAACGCATGTCTGAACAGCTTTTAAAATTTTTTGCTGAGATTTAAATAGTGGCCAATAACATTCAAGATGTTCATCAACATCAGTACATTTAATCCAGGTTTTAGGAGCAATTTCCACTTCATCAGTGTCCAGAAAGTGAACAATACAATATAATCTAAATATATTAGCAAGACTCTATAGATTAAAGGCTTTAATAAACAAAAAAACTTTTTAACCGATTCAGTTATATAATTAAAAACAACATGTCAGTTAAATATTTTTTTCACAAAAAAGATATAATGAGGTGTTCACTTTCATTTATAGGTAAACACACACATTTTGAAACTACATCATTTATGCTATATATAGAAACTTTATCTTCAACTTGAGACACTTTAAATGTATTTAACAATTTTGAGTCTAAAGGATATTCATAAAATGAGTCTGTGTTGCAAAATAATTTTACAACTATATATACATCTAAATCTTTCTTAATGATGTTTTGAAGAATTCCAACTTTGGAAGTATTCAAAAATACACAGTTATTATTTTTTGTTAATGAAAACATATATGATTGAAGTTTAATACTCTTATATTGAATGATATTAAACAACTCAGGACATATTGGACCATTGTTATGCTCATATTTACACATAGGATAATCATTTTTTGTATCTTTATCAGAAACAGAGATAAGCATTTTTTCTGAAACTCGTTTTATAACTTGTTCAAGTGGTAATGATGGTTTTCGTATAAGTTTTTTAACACTTTGTAAGTAATTCTCAAAAGGAAAGGCGCTTATTTCATCTAATGCACCAAACCTACTAACATCATCTGGTAAATGAACCAGGCAGTGAACATTGTAAGTAATAAATTCTGGTCCATATAACTTCTGTGAATGCTGGACAAAAATTGTCAACAATTTTTGAGCAAAGTTGCACATATTTTGACAAAGCTTACTGCTAACAAGACATGAAATAGCTACATGAAGAAGCAAAAAATGTTTGAACAAAATAGGATGCAAATTGTATTTAAGAACTAATGGACCAGTATACAACAAAAACAAACGAAATTCTGTTGCCTTCCAACGATCTAATTCAGTGAGGGAATGCGGTTTACGCATAAATTCATTTGGTATTGAACTACGTAACAACTTCTGGTGTTCACTTATTTTCATAACTTGTTGTGTAGATAATCTAGTTTTTAAAGGACCCTTGACCCAAAACTGTAATAACTTTCTCATGACACCTAAACAGACAAGATGCATGTAATCTAACACAAAGTCAGTTACCATGCCAATAGACAACTGTGTTAGAGGTGATTTAATATGTTTTTTATGATGATCTTCATACAACATATCATTAAATGCTTCATTCGTTCGAAGAGGGCTATTTATTTCTGGAAATGTCATTCTTCCTATATATTTTCCCGATTGAATGCAACGATCACAGCTATAATATCCACTATATAGCTTTGTATTTTTTAAAAATGACCGTGCAGGAGCATCGCACACAAAACTATGAATGCGAAGTTGATAAAGTTTGTCTTTTAGTATTATTCCATTTTTTTCTAATTGAGTTGTTTCAACTACAAATGAGTTTAAAAATTCAATAAGATTAGAAGGTTTGTTATATTCAGCATACAATCCAATTATAAAAAGTTTACTTTTGTAACTTGGTTGTTTTAATAAACCAAGAATTGGCCACAGCTGTAAACCAATGCTTTTAAATGTAGGCAAACCATCAATATTGCATTGCATTGACAATT